>OU830598.1:80630245-81880245 GCA_917563855.2 Limnephilus lunatus
AGTATCGAATACAAAGTATCGAGTACAAAAGTATCGGTATCAAAAGGAAAAGTACTCGATACCACAAAGTATCGATACTTTTTTCGGGTCCCTACCTGTGTGGTCAACCTGTACCATTTTCACAGCATTCCCAAAAATGCCACATTTTGCCGGAACTTATTTCCCATTGGGCTTCCTGTGTCAAGTTAATGTTAAAAAATAAAAGAAAAATCGATCCCTGGCCGGGGCCCCCCACCCGAGGTTGGGGCTCTGGGCCTGGGCCTGTTGTGTCTCTGAGTCTAAAAGTGTCACATTTGACTCGTAGTTTTGGCGCCAGTTATAAGTATTTTTTCCTTTAATTTTTTTTGTGCATCCGGGCGCAGAGTTTTACTTCCAGCTTGAATTAACCTCAAAACTTTACTCCAAACCATCTGTAACCCTCGAGTAATGCCGGTTACACAATAAATAGTTAATATATATATATTATTATAATGGGTACCGACGCCCCTGGAACCATTTATTAGATAAGCAACACCCCTGCCATAGGGCACCCCAAGTGTTTCGCTACGTTTAGTGGCTTAGCGAGGGTGCCCAGGTTCATGGGGTGAGGTTTTTATAGGTCTTGGCGGCGGTTGTGTCTGCCCACCTCCGTGGCGGGCCGGATCGGAAGAGACTGGTTGAGGAAAGCCTTTTGACCTCTCCAGCCAGACTCTCTCGACCATTGCCTTGCACCGCAGCTGAAAGGACGGGTTCACACGTCACTCCTGGACACACTGACTCCCAGTTTTCTACCAACCCCTCAAACCTTTTTCCCTCACAGAACTTCCTCTCTTTAACTTGGTTAAAAAGACCCCCCACACAGCATGCCTTAAGACAGACTGAAATTATTTTCCTTAGGGCCTCCTGTATGGAGCTTATGTAAATCTTTGAGTTTATTTATCGTTTCTTTGAATTTAGTGTATTTTTCCCATTGATATAGTTTTCCATACTCCAGATTCTAGGCACTATATACGCGCCCAGAAAATTCAGTATTAGTATATTTATTATCTATACTAAGTACCTACCTACTGAAAGCCGAAAAGATAAATGTTAAATTTTATCTATTAAGTCTCATTTCTCTAAAAGTTCTCAGAATAAAGAGTACCTAGGTATCCAATGAACCCATCTACTCTCTACCCAGGGATAAAAATATAGAACGGTCAGGTCAAAATCCGAGCCCGAAAGAGCGATGCAATGGAACAAGTTGCTTTCCACCCTTTAATTACTAGTCATAAATTAGCTAAATGTTCGATATAACGCGATAGTGTCTCAGACGTGACAAAATTTAGTGCCCTTCAAGCGGCTCTGCGCCTCAACCATCCTTCCCGACCATCCCCTTACCGATCTCCCCCTCTCGCATACCTAATCCCACCAGGGCTGTCGCCAGCTTCGGCAGTAGAATAGCACGTGTTCAAATTTTGTACGAACGAGTAGGTAATACTGTTCAAAATATGAAGTGTTTATTCCGGATTCCGATGGGCGAACTAAAAATGTGTATATAATGAATAATAGATCACTTTGTTTAAACCACTATATTATAAAAAATATCTACATGTTTCGATAACAATGTTATCTTCATCAGGGTATGTTAATTTAAAGAAAATAAAATTATTTTTAAACGACTTCGAAAAGGAGGAGGCTATCAATTCGACGTTTTTATTTTATTTTTTATGTTTGTTACCTCAGAACTTTCGATTGGGTGAACCGATATTGATGATTCTTTTTTTATTAGAAAGCTGGTGCTTTCCGTGTAGTCCCATTTTAATTTGGTCTAGTTCTGACAATGGGATCTATGAGAAAACCATATATGTCTTAAATTTGCAATAAGTATGTGCGCGACAAATGGACGAATAACTCAATATTACGCCAACAGATTTCGATGATTCTTTTTTTAAAGTAAAACTTCTTTACGCACGCTCGTTAATAAAAATCAAAAAATAGACAAAAATTTTAACAAAAAAAAACGACTTCAAAAAATGCACTAAAAAGTAAAAAAATAATTTCGTACGATTGTTATTTTTGGAGTCGGTGTCAGCCTAGATCTCCACATCTCACCTATAACTACCTATGTATGTAGTTACCTTGGCTGACACCGACTCCAAAAATAACAATCGTACAGTCTTCAGGCTATTACTATTGTTTGAGGATTGTAGAATGTTTATTTGCAAGCGCCATTTCCATCTTATTATTTCTGGCAACCCTGTCGGGCGGATGAAAGGGAGGCTCTGGGGGGAAAAATTGAAATGATTTGTGGCCGTTAAGATCAAACATTGTTTGGAGCTGATAAAATAATGAACAGTTAACTAAAGAGGAAGCGTCAGACATGGGAGCTGGGAGCTACCCCCACCCACACACCCACACACCCACACCCCCGCCGACATCTTGTAGTTAGGTATTACATGTTT
The DNA here is from genome assembly GCA_917563855.2 of Limnephilus lunatus. Lineage (NCBI taxonomy): Eukaryota > Metazoa > Arthropoda > Insecta > Trichoptera > Limnephilidae > Limnephilus > Limnephilus lunatus. The sequence continues at coordinate 80,632,669 of OU830598.1, forward strand.
GCTTTTCATACGGTATTTTTAATTAAAATTACAGAAATTTCGAAAGTAAACCAGGCGGCAATATAAAATAATAGTATGTGGGCCCTTTCATTGGCAGACTACTCGGCCTGTAGCAGTATCATGTTGTGTTTACAATTGTTTACTCTCCTACTCCTACTTTTGTCACGTACGAAAATAATATTTTCCAGCAGATATACGTTTTAAGGGCACCCACCTTTCGAGCACGTACTGTACATCATAATATTCATTAAAATACGTTTCAATCCACTTATATTGGAAGAAAGTAATAAAAAGTGTTTGAAACTTGTTTTAATTTTAATACATACAAGGTCCTACCATGAATTGAAAGTTTCAAGATTAGAAATAATAATATTGATTCAGATAGGAAGTATTTATGTAAATATTTTTTTCTTGCAAGCAGATAGGTAGGTACTATGCCCTTTTGTTGATAATTGAATTCGAATTTCACCAATGACCAAACAAAATACCTATAATAAGGCATACCGATTCAAATATACCTATACCAAACATTCTGCCCAAACGGTTATACAAAAATGGCCGCCAAGATGGCCGCAACGCCGGACCGTTTCAAAAGCCACTGAATAATATTTGAAACGATGTACGTCGGTAGGGTATTTTATTTAGTCATTTTTTGTTTGAGATTTTTTATCGTCGGAAGCCGAAATGATTAAATTTTAAATTTAAATAAAACATGTTTTTTAACCTTTAAAAACCGGTCACGGAGAAGTGACGAGGAGATATTTCACTGGCGTTCATTGCTTTATGGCGAACTATAAGTTTTTTTAATCTGTTTTTCACATAAGCGAGAATAATTCAGTTATGTGAAGTTTTCCAATTTAAGGTATTTATGAAATGTTGTTGTGCCTTATGGCTGTTTTATTAAGACGAAAAAAGGCCTGACTGTCAGAAGAAAAATCCTACCAAGCTGAATTTTCGAATACACATACGCTTCGACGTTAAAATAAGTAAGTATTCCACAAAATCCTATTAATATCAGCAGAACAATTTAATTTCCCGATAAACCAATTTTGGTGATCTTTGTCCTTTGATATCTCGAATTGCCATGCCGATATTTTGAGGATTTTATAAAATATTTATTTGTTAACTTCGAAACGTGTGTATGCAAACATTCTGCTTGGTTTGGATTTTTCCGACCAAAAATTCTCAGTTGACTGGACTACCTTCTGCTTGTTGAGACCAATCGAATAAATAAGTGTATTTGTATACAAAATTCATCATAATTTAATTCGCCAATATACTTAAAAACTTCATATGACCATGATATAAGTCAAACAAAGTATCTGACAGTTTTTTTTATTTGTTTTAATTTATGTTGAAATTAGTTAGCTCTGTTATTTTTGATAGATTTTGTGCATTTAGTGAATATACTCATATGTAAATATGTTTATGTGAACTTTTTTTTTTCATCTTCGAATATCCCGAAAGGGTGTATAAACCAATATGTTTTTTTCAGAAGTTTGTCGTTTTTTAAAAAACTTTTTTTACGTTCATTTTTCTTAAGGTAGGCACAGTTTTCAGCCTATATAGACAGTACGCCATCGGAAGAGATAGTATGTTGAATGGGGGAATGTAAATTTTAGCAAAGCTTGAAAGGAAACAGTAACAAAGGACAAACATAAACTTGTAATCTTATAGATATTATTAAGGTGAAAGTTTGTATGGATGAGTGTTGTTCTTTCACGCAATAAACACCGAATAGAATTTAAAAATTCTTTCACTAATCGAAAGCTACATTATTTGCGAGTAACATAGGCTATATATATTGGTAAGCTCTGGCGTTATGAATAAGCTGTAGCGTTATGCAATTATTTTTCATACGTTTTCTGTCCCTAACAAAATCGAGTTATTGCAATCGTCAATTGTTACCTTGGAAATTTTTTTTTTAAATTAGGCAATTTACCCTAAAAATAGTGCGTTGTTGGCGTCATAGTTAATATCTACCTATCTCTAAAAATGTTTATTGTCCGGACGAAAAGCATAGCGTTGCTATGTAATTATTTGACGTGGGCTGTAATTTTGTTATTTCTTTAGGTTTTTCTCTGGATTCAAATATGAATAAAATACTAATTCCTACTTGAGGCGAAATCATCAGAATAAATTAGGGGAGTAGGTACTTAAAATAAATTTCTATAATTTAAATATTTTCTAAAATAGAATTTTTATTTGCGAAATGTCATTCTCAAATTTTCTATTAAACAATAATTATTTTTTATTAGACAAAAAAGCAAGAATAATAACAATTATGCCAGTATTTTCCCACTAATACCATGCGAGCGAAGCCGCGGGTAAAAGCTAGTTTGAAATAATAGTAAAAATGGCGGGGAAAATTTTGCGGCTATTTTCTGATTTGGGTAAATTTTTTGCAACATTACATTGTCAGTGGCAATGATATTAATACTGGACGCAGGGTAGAAATCTCAAAGTGGGGAGCCAAACACAAGATGATTGTAGCTGTCTCTATTTCTAGTACTTTAGTACTAAACTGCTACCCGTCGAGTGAGGTCGTGTCTTACCAGTAAGTAAATTGCATTGCAAAGCGCCAAAATGCCCTCCTGTGTGATGAGAAAATGCTTCAATTACACGGAAAATAGTCGTAAAGGCGAAGGAATAACACTTCATTTGTAGGTACACGCAAATTACTTATTATTATCAATTATTATAATTATTACAATTAATTTTATAATAATACGTCATTGTATTCTTTACCCTTCCCTGTCCATTGTGTAACCGAGTGAGAGTATCTTGTTATCTCAGTCATACCCATAGGTCACACCCGTGATGTGAAAGCAGTATTCGGCGAAGAAATTAATAAGCTGCCCTACCATATATCTACGACATTCACACACGTGCATTCTTTTATTGTCTATCTTTATCACACAGGAATAAAGTTTTGAATTTATTTATTTATTTATTTATTTGGAATTTCACGCCCGGCTGGGCTTTTACATGCATTTTTTTAAAACAAAGAACATCTAAATCTAAATGTGCATTACAAAATAAAAAAAAAACAAAATCATAAACAAAACAAAAACAAAATCAAAATCAAAATCAGAATCAATATCAATATCAATATCAATATCAATATCAATATCAATATCAATATCAATATCAAAATCAAAATCAAAATCAAAATCAAAATCATAATCAATATCAATATCAATATCAATTATCAATATCAATATCAATATCAATATCAATATCAATATCAATATCAATATCAAAATCAAAATCATAATCAAATATCAAATTTAAAACAAAAATAGAGTAAAACACAAATTGAAATAAAAACAAAACACACCACCATGCAAGATGGAAAAACTGAAAACTGGGAAAAGTGCAATACATATGGAATAAATCGAAGCAGAGCTATGCAGTTGGATAAATGAGATTTGTGGTTCTTCTTTCTGATATAAATTCGACTATGGCTTGTTTATATTTAGTGAATGATGTGTTAAATATGTCAACAACATCTTTATAGTCATTACCCAAATTTTGTATACGGCGGACGGGGGTATACAATTGTGATTCGGTGTTGGAGTTGTCACAATAGAATGGTAGATAGTGCCTCGATGTTGAATTGCGAGGTATATGGAAAGAAATCAAGTATAAAAGTTCAGGGCTGTCAATTATTGAACTTATGATTTTATGTAAACATGTTAGGTCATATACTATTCTACGTTCGGATAATTTTAATAAATTAAGTTGACATAGTAGATAATCATAGTTGATACATTCGCTTGTAATACCCATTCTGAAATTAATATATCTTAAGAATTTTTTTTGAATTCTTTCTATCGTGATTGAATGACTAGCATAACTAGGTGCCCATACTGTCGAGTTGTACTCGATTTGACTCCTAACCAATGACATGTACAATTTTTTAATGGTTTGAATATTTTTAAATTGGCTGCAAATTCTTATTACAAAACCCAGCATTTTCAAAGCTTTATTCGATGTAATTTCAATATGATTTATAAATTTCAGTTTTTGATCAAAGTTTACACCTAAATCATTCACCTCGGTTACAGCTGTTAGTACTACATCATTAATGGAGTATTCATAAATTATTGGATTTTTTATTCTATGAAATCTCATAATAAGACATTTACTTAAATTAAGTTGTAGATAGTTCTCTTGGCACCAAACAAAAAGTTTAAACAAGTTATTAGACAATGTTTGACAGTCATTAATATTTCTTATAGCTTTATATATTTTCATATCGTCCGCAAACATTAAAACTTGAACATCGTTGAAAATAGAAAGAACATCATTCACAAATATCAAAAATAAAATTGGTCCCAAATGTGACCCTTGCGGAACGCCGCTAGTAGCGATAAATATATATGAAGTAAAGCCGTCGATTTTAACGGCTAATTGCCTGTTACTTAAATAACTTTTAAACCACTCGTATAAATACCCCACTATTCCTAATTTGTGAAGTTTTTTTAACAAGAGCTCATGGTTAACTCTGTCGAATGCTTTGCTGAAATCGGTATAGACTGAATCAACTTGTAACTTATTAGACATGGATTCGGATATATAGTTTTGGTAAATTAAAAGATTAGACAAGGTAGATTTTCCTGAAGTGAAACCATGTTGGTTAGGTAAAATTACTGGCTTGATACAGTGGATGATTTTATTTAAAATAAGTTTCTCAAACAATTTTGGAATGGTTGATAACAGGCAGATCGGTCTATAATTGCTCACCTCGTTTTTGTCTCCTTTTTTAAATATCGGGGTGAGGAAACTGTATTTCCATTTTTCAGGAAAATGTCCCGTTTGTAACGACTGGTTGAAAAGAAAATGTAGTGGATATGCAAGAGTGGTGGCACAATTCTTTAAGAAAACAGGTGGGATATTATCAGGACCACCGCTCTTACTTTGATCCAGTTGTTTTAGCTGAGTCAGTACATCGTTATATTCAATTGTTACATTAGATAAATTTAAATAATGATCTGAGGAAAAACTGGGCGAGCAATCATTGACTGCTTTAGAAATTATACTGAAAACCGCTGAAAACAAAAGAGTGTTGCTTATTTTCCACATTATATTGTGAATATGTGAGACTGTGACGAGTCTATTTATATAACGTCATTGGTCAGTGGTGCTTTTTATCCAAAGATAGGTAACAAGTTCAGATATAAAATCGCGCATTGAGCATTTTAAAAAAACAGAGTGTTCAATTCACACGCGGTAGAAGTGAAACCTTCAGAAAACTAAATTAGACAAGAGTGGGAAGGCTACAAAGCACCGCACAAAGAGGAGACCGATTATACTATATCATTCTCTCGCAGATTAAATCCTGTAGATGTATGTGTTTGTCTCTTTTGTTTCAAATCCCAATGGTGCTAAGTTTTCACTTCAATAACCATTTTTATCATCTTCCGCTGATTGTTGTTTCTAACTGAATAAATGAGCAAAAAAGTTCCCTACCAAATTTATGGAAAAATATGTAAAAAAAAAACTCTTATTTTATATTTATTTTAATGGTACGTTTTTCTTAGGATAGGCACAGCTTTTCAGCATTTATGGAGTGCGCGCGCGCAGTCCATAAATGGGCCCCTGGTCTCTGTGAAGCGTTGGAAATGTCAGCTTTAGACGCAGCACAGTAACCTAAACTGATCAGACAGTAACCTAAACTAAATCAGATCAGATCACTGAGTGACTGCCGTCCGCGACAGTCGCTTTTGGAGACGCTCCGTTTTTCGCCCCCGCACCGCTCTGTCTGGCTTGTGTGCGCACGGCCAGACACCTGCTTTCCGCACAGGCGCCCGCGCCACCAACTGCCTTTATCAAGGCAACATAGAAGGACGACCTGGCCCCACTGAGAATTTCCCACAAGACCATCCTCATCCCCATCCAGAAGAGGAAGAACAGGACCCCCGCCGTGCGTATGTTCCCCGGACGGTTCGCAGACCCGGAGGAATTTCCGATAATAATCCCCCCGGGCGCCCGTCAATACAGTCGCCGATCCAAAACCGGGACTATCAAAGTCACGATCCCCGCTCTCGAGCCCCTGGAGAGCCAGCCTGACCCGACTGAGAAGCCGACAGCCATCCCCCTGCCGCCCCCCAAGATGCCCGAGACCGGCCCCGCTCCCGGAACCAGCCGCCCCCCAGTAGGCCCAGCTTCGGGCTATGTACCGCCCCCCAGAGCCAAGCAGCCCGCCCAAGAGATGACCTGCCAGGAAGAAGGTTGGACGAGGCCCTCCAACCCCGTCAAAAGGCCCCTGTCACCGCAGGAACCCCGGGCGGTTGTTATCGGCAACCGCTTCGGCAATCTGAACGAAGTAAGTGAAGGCGGCGGCGCACCGCAACCAAAGCGCCAAAACACTAATAACTATATTTCTCCTTCCGCAGGTACCTCGAGCGCGGCGAAGAAGGACCGAGTCCCCCCGGTTGTGATGACCCTGGGGAATCTTACCCACACCCAGATAACCACGGCGGTGCAGGGCCACATCGGGCACCCGAACTTTACGTTCCGCTACAACCGAGGCGGAACCGCAAACATCTTCGTGCGGAGCATGGTGGATCACCGCGCTCTCACCAACGGGCTGCGAGCGGAGGCAAGAGGCTTCCACACGTACACAGCGGAGGCGGAAAAACTGAAGAAGGCGGTCATCAAGGGCCTACCGAACGTTGACACGGAGGACATCGCGGCCGACCTGACAGAGCAAGGCTTCCCCCCGGTGAAGGTCGTTAAGATGACAACAGCCTCGGCCGAATATCCCATGTACCTGGCAACTTTCGACAAGGAAATAAATATGGGCCAGCTGAGGGCGGCAGTGAAGTACCTGTGCCACTGCAGAATACGCCTCCAGAAGCACAGGAGCAATCACCTCCAACATGGGACGCAGTGTTATCGCTGCCAAAACTTCGGGCACGGATCCCGAAACTGCGCCCACACCGCGAGGTGTGTGAAGTGCTTGGTGGAGCACGCCTCGGCCGAGTGCCCAAAGACCACCAGGGACGAGCCCGCCGCGTGCTGCAACTGCGGAGGCCCCCATCCCGCCAACTTCAGAGGCTGCCCGAAGAGGGTCGCCTACGTCGCCTCGCTCCAGCAGCACCAGCGACAGCCCCAACGTCAGGCCCCAGGAGCCAGCAGGCCACATCCTCAGGCGCAGCAGGCGCCGAGGACAGATGGACGCAGCTGGGCCAACGTAGCCGGCGGAAGGAGCGAGGAGCGACACGAGGAGCAGCCCCGCACGCAGCCCCGCACACAACAGCCCGCAGGAGAGGCTAGAAGCGATGCCCAACTGATGATGGCCCTGCTCGAGGGACTAGATCGCCTGCGACCCGAGCTGGCCGCAGCTTCCAGCGAAGCTGCGAGAGCCTGGATCCTTATGGGTCTCATCACGTCCACCATCGATGTCTAATCCCGAGATGGTGAACGTTCTCCTGTGGAATGCCCATAGCATCCGCTTCAAAATTGACGAACTACTCGTACTGGCAAATAACACCGATACTGATGTAATTCTCATCTCAGAAACACATCTTAAACACGACACGCCGCTGAGAGTGCCCGGCTTTGAAGTTCACCGAGACGACCGATTGGAAGGAGCAGGCGGAGGCACTGCCATATTCGTTCGTCAATCCATCACTTCTACAAGAATCCCCACTCCAAAGCTGAAATATACTGAAGCCACAGTTATCGAAGTCATCATAGAGGATAGAGCGCATACCTTCATCGCCGCCTACTGCAATAATAACTACCGTCTTGTGAGAGAAGATCTGGATAAACTACTTAATTTGCGCCCAATTGTTGTTTTAGGAGGAGATCTCAACGCCAAACACAACTATTGGAATAACTACAGAGGCAACGCGAACGGTAAAACGCTCTTCACGCATATGCAGACGCATAACTACACGATAATGGCACCGGACAAACCAACATTCTACTCGGCGCGCGCAAAGTACCCCAGCACTTTGGACATCGTACTCGAGAAGAACGCCAAGACGATCTCGCAACTGCGCACGCTGGATGAACTGTCATCGGACCACCTGCCCGTGAGCTTCAGTATTGGAGGAACGACTTTAAGGAGCCCCAGAAAACGGCGAAACTACAAAGATGCCGACTGGGAAGGATTCAAGAAAGAGATAAACGAACGAATACATCTCACATCGGAAACTCTGCGCTCAAAGGAAGAAATCGACGAGGCCGCAAGCACTCTCACCGAAATCATACAACATGCCCAAGACACGTTCATACCGCTCAAAGAAGAACAGACATACACGGTCAAGCTTCCCGAGCACGTCTTATCGCTCATTAAGGAGAAAAATCGCCTGCGACGCATCTACCATCAAACGCGCGACGGCTACTTCAAAACGGCCTACAACACTCTACAGCGAGAAATCAAGCAAGAAATCACCGATCTCAGACGCCAACTTTGGACGAAGAAAGTTACGTCACTCACGCCCAAAGATAACAGCCTATGGAAAATGGCGAAAGCTCTGAGACACCAAGATCACACGATACCCCCGCTTGAGAAGCTAGACGGCTCAGGGCTGGCACTTTCAATGGAAGAAAAGGCAAACGCGCTCGCCGACGGATTCGAGAGAGCCTACGCAGCCACGGATGGCCTATCTGACCCGGAAACGGACAGACTAGTAGAAGAATCTCTACGAGATCTCGAACAAGCAGAACAGACGAGCACGGCCGATATCCATTTCAGCACACCGAGCGAAGTAGCCGTTATCATCAGGCGAGTGAAGACAAATAAGGCGCCGGGAAGCGATCAAATACACAACATTCTACTCAAACATCTACCGCAGAAAGCCATCATATACATAACAAAGCTGTTCAATGCCTGCCTCATCATCGGACATTTCCCTCAGATCTGGAAAACGGCGACCGTGCTGCCCTTCTCCAAACCAAACAAGGACAAGAGGCAGCCGACAAACTATCGGCCGATCAGTCTACTCTCCACGCTGAGCAAGGTATTTGAACAGGTTATACTCAACAGGCTGCTACCACACCACGAAGATAACAACACTTTGCCAGACGAGCAGTTCGTATTCAGAAAGAGGCATTCCACCACCCATCAACTGACCAGAGTAGCGGAATTCATCGCCAGAAGGTTTAACGAAAATCGCTACATCGCCGCCGCACTGATAGACTTGGAGAAGGCATTCGACACCGTTTGGATCAGAAGGCTACTGCACAAGTTGCACAGAACAAACACGCCCATATACCTAACGAGACTGATTCAAGAATATCTCAGAGACAGATCCTTCAGAGTCTTCCTCAGGAATGCGCTATCGACAATACGTGAGATTCCAAAAGGCGTGCCACAAGGGAGTCTACTGGGACCTCATCTTTTCAACATTTTCACGCACGACATCCCCCGAGACGAGAGATGCAACTTATCCATATACGCAGACGACGTCAAACCTTACGTTTCCTCGCTGAAAGCAGACATGGCGGCTATATACCTACAGAGGGCGCTCGACGCTCTAGTAGAGTTCTACAAGCAATGGCGACTCAAACTAAATGAGGCCAAGACCGAAGTGATCATGTACACGAGGAAACGAAAAAGAAGAACACCCGACGTCAATATCGAAATGGGAGGACACGTCCTAGAATGGAAAGATGAAGTCGTATACCTGGGCCTGACAATGGACTCACGTCTCAACTGGAAATCACACATAGCCAAGACATACGCGATGGCCAGGAAGGCAGTCGGCGCGATGAAGCCCATCTTCAACAGACGAAGTCCGCTACTTCCCAGAACCAAACTCCTGATCTACTACTCGCTCATACGACCGGTACTGACGTATGCTATTCCCGTGTGGAGTAGTATTTCTCATACTGCACATATGAAACTACAGACGCTACAAAATCTCTGCATTAAAATCGCATACAATACTAGAATCAGAACGAATCTCAAAAGACTACATGCCAGAGAAGACATACCGACCTTATTTGAACACACGCACAGACTGACAGACCGATTTTACAAATCTCTCAGACATAGCAAAAATAGACTTATCAAAGAAATCGGTCAATACAACGCACCCAGTGACTTTACTTTCAAATATACACACAGACTACCCAAACATATCCTGATGGACCTGGACCACATCTGGTATGAACCAGATTCAGACGCGGACGACTGAGCGAGCAGTAGGTATTCCTAAACACCAGACCCCCCCCCAAAACTTATGTTTACATATCTATGTATATATCTATTTAATTTTTGTATAATATGTATGTTTATGTAAGTTTATTATAAATTTCCCATATAGTATGTATATATATCTCACATAAAAACAGACACACACACCCCTCACCACACAATGCAGGATTTCATATATTGAAATCACTGAAGGCCGACAAGTTTCAAGTTGACTTTCGGCCGACTCTTCCCGGATGAGGTTTTTCATGGTTTCCTCATTCCCGAAGGCAAATGCGGAAGAGATCCAAATAACAAGGACATGACCGACTCCTTCCCACTCCCAACATAACACAAACAGACACGTATGTATACATGGGCACCTGCTAGTGCAGTAGCTGCTTGATGATGATGGAGCTTAGCAAAACATGCAATTTTAGTAGGGTTTTTAGATAACAATTTTTCCCTACCGATGAAATACAAGGCCTTTAAGTCTATAATAGCCAGGTAACATTTTAAAATACCCACATGAGGTAAAAATTGCAAGGCGCATATGACGCCGTTCTATTTATAAAGAACATTAACTTTAAATTCAGTAAATTTAAATGATTCATCTCTTCAAGAAACATAAGAATCTAGTAAATGAAAAAAAAAAAAAAAAAGTAACCTAAACTGTTGAATGGCATTAGCGCAGAATTCACACAAGGATCCCTCTCCGCTGACACTAGGATCCGCCGATGGCAACACACACGCGGATTTCGGACATTTGAACATTCGAGTGGCAAGCATCTCATACAATGATGGTATGTCTGGGGAAAAATTCCCGACATCTAGGAAAAAAAATAGATAAAGAAAAAAAACAACGTCTGAGGAAATTTACATATTTTAGTTATGTATTCAATACTCTCGAACTAATCTGGGGAAAATACAAAATATTCTTGGGAATTTTCTTGAAACTTTGAAATTCTCTACAACCTAAAATTAACCCCTTCCCCCTCCCCGACCGACCTAGGATGCAAATAAATATTCATCCGCCGAGCAGATCCGTGTGTGAATTCTGCACATTAGATAATGGTTAGTCCACCGCTGAAGGTTCCTAACGTGAACAAAACTTTCCCGAAAATTGATTTTTTTTAATTTTCGGGAAAGTTTTTTCTTATTTAATATTGTTTTATCGGCGGCTATACATATAAGGCATTATAGTTGTTAGGTTTAAATATTTATGATGTAGCGTTTGCGGAGACCGCCGGACAGGAAGTCTTAGCACTGTGTTACTTCGTTATCTTATATCTTATAGGCAATAATTATGTTTGTCTCTAAATTATTTATTTTAGACCAATCAGTGAGGTGACTGAGTTAGTTAGGTTCCCATCAAGGCGTCGCGTGTTCAATTCCTCAGCTGGCTAAGTCACCCATCACGATATAAGCAACATATTCCGCTTAGTGTGATGTGTAATGATGTGCCACTCTTGGCTTTTGACTCCAATTGTGATGAACCCTACCTAGCTGATTTACTTTTCTAAGCTTCTACCTCGTAGTTTAAATCTCGTAGCTCCTGTCTCGTAGACACGCTCATAATTCTACCCTTATGTCCTACTGATCACACCACTAGGTATGATGGCTTGACTTAACCCTCCTTTCGGTTTATTTCTACCTCAGGCTCGTGATTTCTAAACCCCTATACCTTATAATCTAGCTAAACCTACCCTATCTTCTTAAATCCCTGCGATTTTCTCACAGTAATCAAGATTTAAGATTTTTGTTCACATTATTTCTATAATCTGCGTTGTGTAAATTTTTTGTTTTAGATTTTACATCTGTTTGCATACTTAATATGCACACATATGTAGAGAAGATAATGTATTACGTGTGGTAACCCATAGATTCTTTTAGAGAAAGGGTGAGAATTTTCCGATCAATTTATTTATTATTATTTTAGAATATTTAACCGAGTTTGATAAACTACCCCCGCCCTAAACCTTGTGTCTATTTGATTTCCATAGGAATTTAGTGTGTTTATTTAATTCTTCCTATCACCGCTGATACATCGATAACATAAACAACAGTTAATAAATTAAACATTTCAAGAAAGCAAACCTTACCTTAGGATGATCGAACTCGAAGGTCCAGTTTTCTCAATTGAAGTCCTTGTCTGCAACTTCTCCTAACATAATGTGTTTGTAGTCATAGTTAGTGCTATTGGTTAGTATTCGCAAAATTGTTGAAAGAGCAGGAATGGAGGAATATGGGGAGGGGATAATATGTTTGCTTAAAAAGTCGGCACCTCCGCTAACCAAGTGAAAACCGATGAACAACAATTTCAAACCGGATTCTCCCAAGTACGTTTGCTAAGCTTATCCTTAAGTCCGAGTTTTACTCTCTTCGACGAGCGTCTCTTGTTACGAAAGGGACTCTTCACGCCAGATGGGGGAATACCAAGTCTTCATGCCGTTTTTCTGCCTCACTCCGACTTCCATCTCCGCCGGATTGAATTTAACTCTACTGAGTCTAGAAGGGGTATTTCATGTCTTCCCTTATCATGCCTCTATCCGTTAAATGTGGCGTAAGCTTGTGACGGGCAGATCCTTCCTCCCACGTAACCGACCCAGCGTTACATTCCACCTCTGACTAGCTGACATAAAACTCACCTCGTGAACCTTATGTTTGCTTTCAGGTTCGACAAGACTCACGGTATGCAAATAACCTGTGGCTTTAATGCCGCGTCAGCGTACTGTCCGCATACGTCCTTCCTCTTACCCGCATGCCCACCTCGACAATACCGCCACAAGATCAAAGCCGTCCGTTCGAGAAAGGTTGACACTTACATTTCCAGATGGCTCATACCTACATACAGAAGCCTTGAAGTTTACGTTCGAAGACAAGTTAGGATTCAGGACTGTATGAGTATTTGAACACCAGTGTTGTTTAAATGAGGTCACTAGCTCCTCGTGTGTTAGGTATTTAGGATAATGGGTATTTATGGGTTCTTGGATACCTACTTCCTATAAGAAAGATTTAAAAATGAGATAAATCAAGTCGACATTGAATCAATGACCTCCTGAATAATTGTGATGTGCTCTCTTAGAGTTTGAAGCTAGTCGCAGTACTTTACTTTGCGAAATTTTTGCATGCTGAATCAATGCTACCTATTGGCGATCGCTCTAGTAAAATCAAGTCGTTTAGAATTGAGTGAATTTAACGTCAATGTCGCCTTCACATATTGACCGCAGATTTCATCTCAAGCTATAATTGATAAACTTGTCCCTGACGTTAAGTTTTGTTTTGTTTATTCGTTAATGAATTTAGGTGACTGGGTCAATGGATGGCCTTGAACTCAAATCGAAATTTTTGTACACTATCGAAGGTCATATAACCATACCCTAATCGTGCTAGTGAAAAGAAACAATAGGTATTTATCTTACAAATACGCTAAGATACCAAAATTGGTTTAGTGATGCGTTTCTATCTAATTATGTGTTAAGTATTTGTTTAGCAACATTTCATTCCGTATGGGAGGTGTGACATGCGAATGCTAATAAATTGGTTAGTTATTTATTTACCCTTTCTTGGCGTTACGTCCATCAGTGTCAGGATATCCACAGGAACCTGTAAAAGCTTAAATATTGTAAGGACTCACCAAGCTCTAATGTCTTAATTTCAGCTCCACCGGGTTACTATCATCGGCGAGAAACTTATTAGAGCATCCATACTACCTGTGTAACTACTCATCTCCTTCCTTTCTCCTTTGAATAGATCTCTGATGTAAAAATCCTCACGTTTTCCTTTAATATCTGCCGTTATTATTGAAGAAGAACGATCCTATCTAATTATGTTAAGTATTTTCCAGATTTCGGATCAATTATTATTATTGCGTTGTCACCTAACGATAATTAATATCTCGTAATAAAATTTCCAACTTTCGACCTAAACGTAAATTTTTTATTTAATGAAACTTATTAGACTGTAATTTTCTTTATATAACCTCGGACTAAATAACTCTATTTTAACCTTCATAGAACAAATTTAAAGCAATTCAAACACACTATATTAAACTCCTCCCGCATTGAATTTGTAATTAATTAATTAATTATTAGATTTTATTGAATCGGGAATTATTGCAAACACTGATTTTAGATTTATTATAAGATCATACACTCCGTTAAATTGCACGATTAACCCTATCCGGGCACTTCACTCCCTGTTTTATCAAAGTATAAACTGATTGTAGACTCTATTTTACCACTGAAATTTTTAAGTATAAAAACTGATTCTAGATTCTATTAATTAATTACCAGGGTAATTCTCACAACATGCGCGACGTTTTAATCAACCTTGCCAGTTGTCGAAGGACCCCTTTTTTATTTTAATGATAAGTTGAATTTATAAATAGATATATTATTATTCAATGCTGTTATAAAATTCTTTAAACACTGTTGTTTCTTTTTAAATTCGCTACACTATATAAACCTTTTATTTTAATGACAAGTTGAATTTATAAATAAATATATTATTATTCACTGCTGTTATAAAATTCTTTAAACACTGTTGATTTTCTTTAAATTCGCTACACTATATAAACCTTTTATTTTAATGACAAGTTGAATTTATAAATAAATATATTATTATTCACTGCTGTTATAAAATTCTTTAAACACTGTTGATTTTCTTTAAATTCGCTACACTATATAAACTTTTTATTTTAATGACAAGTTGAACTTATAAATAAATATATTATTATTCACTGCTGTTATAAAATTCTTTAAACACTGTTGTTTCTTTTTAAATTCGCTACACTATATAAACTTTTTATTTTAATGACAAGTTGAATTTATAAATAAATATATTATTATTCACTGCTGTTATAAAATTCTTTAAACACTGTTGTTTCTTTTTAAATTCGCTACACTATATAAACTTTTTATTTTAATGACAAGTTGAATTTATTGTAAAACTATATAAAACACTTTATTTAATTTTCAACACTCCACAGATTTAATCACGACCGTAATTTTTATAAGTCCCAGAATTCCCACTCCGAATTTTTCTAAGTCTCAAAATTTTACAACACTTAAGAAATTTTCAACTAATAACCGTTTTAGACGCTACGTCACGTAACTTCCACGTTTTAACCCGACGATTGGTCCCCGACGACTCCTTCACGACAACTAACACCGAAAACTCATCCCGATTCTTCTAAGTCCTAGGTTTTATATGTACCTCCAGGATTAGAACATCTTAATTACGCGTTCATTGATTTTCTAATTCAAACTCTAACAACTCGAGATTTCATATATCAATTCTGTTATATTCGTATCAACGTGTTAAGTCCGGCCCCTTTGATTTTAGAAATCTTCCGTCTCTTACGTAAATTGTTCCAGTGTCGAACCTACCATTATGTCAAATTTTGCCCCGTCGTTCCTTTGTCTTCAGGTCTTCATAATATGTTTTATAAACATGGTTTTAATCTTGTTTTTTTTTTCAATTTTGAACATTCCCATAAGTGATCTGCTAAAACTGTGTTTTAATTGGCATAAATATTAGGGAAAACGTAGATTCTTCGGTCTCCTAGTTTTAAACGCTAGTTGTCCTGTATAAATTTCCACGAAAATTATTTCTTTTCCCCTAGTCTACGTAAGCAATTATGTCTCAGAACCGTATTTCCATTATTTATGTGGCATATTCAACTTTTCCATTTTCCCACCTAATTTTCCTTCAAGTAACGGTGTTTTAACAACTATTCTTAAATGATTTTCCCTTCGTTGTTAATAAGGAATCATATCCTGGTTCCGTATCTACTCTACTTATAACGTTTTGAGTTTTTCCCATTTCCTTATCTGAGTTTTCCGGTTATGTCGGTTTTCCGTTCTCTCCCCCCACTCCTAACCCAATGATCCCTTATTGAAATTTGACGTTTGCCTTTTTGCCGTGATTCCATCTCCCGCTAAAACCCTTTTTTCCTTTTTTGATATATTATTTATGGTGTTTTCCGGCCCACTAACTATTCCTATCCTGGGATATCTGTCAAGTTAACTACTTCGATCAAATTCCGCCCAATTTTCCATCTCTCTCTTGTTCAAAATCCCATAAACTGCAAGCCCTGACGTGTGTATACATTACGATTTCTACATACTTGGCGATAAATCCATTTTAATGTGTTTATAATTAAATTTTACGGAAATTCTATAATCTCAATACTAGGTAAGAGCAATGTTAATTTTTATGACCCTTTTTAATGGATAATGGGCCTTAAATAAACAAAAGGCATGTTCGAATATTCCTTGTTTATATCAACAATATACATGTGGGGTCGACAACCTTTTTTTACATCAATTGCCTCAGCAATTTGTTCTATCGTCTATAGTATTTTCTCATAGCAAATGACGTAAAAACGATCCCTTCCTTTGAATTAATCTAACGTAATATAACTAGAATAACCATCCTATTTCAAATATATAACGATATCTATTTAAACTCGTCTGAAACGCAAAATTAAGTCGAAATCTTATATTGTTCAATAAATACTTCCGTTTAAATGTCCGTTTTTTTTATTAGATTTTCTTTTCAAATCGTTTTCCCTGACCGTATTGCTTCATTTAAAAGTGACATTCCTAATTTCCATCGTTTTTCTTTCTTTTAAATATCAAACGTACGTTTTCCTCTGAATCTGGCCTCCTTTTGTTCTTCACGTTCTCGTTATGCAATTGAGTATCCCTACAGTAGCTTTTCCCACGTTTTCCAGGTCTTTTCTTTAATCTTCCGTTCATTATATTTCCTTGCTATTTTATTGCATCATTTTTTCAACATAATATGGATTTATTTGTTCGTTAACTGCGGTTGTCGATTCCTCTGTTGTACTCAATATTTACCTTTAAAATTAGGGTCATTGTACCAAATGCACCGAACGTGGGATTGTGTTTATCTTAAAGCGTATTGATCTCTCGGGTTGATGATGATTTTTACCCCATAAATCTCAGACTAATGGTCTAGTCCAAGGTCCATCTCTTTGTCTTGAAAAAAGGTAACCTCCCCCTTCTCTGATTGGTAGATCAATCTTAAGTGTTTATAATTGGATCCCTCTGTGTTCTATTTATCAAAACTTGACATTAATTTAATAATTATAGATCTCTGCAGTCTCCATGGCCCAATCAAACTTAATCAGCTAGATGTCGCTAGTGTGTTGATTTCGTTATAATTCTGAATTATTATTTATTCATTCGTAAGGTGGAAGCTACTATATTTTCGTATCCACTGCGATTCATCACAGCCCCCCTATAGTTATAATTCCAGCGGTAAACACGCCTCCTAGTGTTAGTTGATGGAATTAAAACTAAACATAGGCAATCTAATTTTCTACAATTTTCTTTAAGTCTTCTTTATTCTTATTTGCATTTTTTTTTTTCGAAATTCTAACTGGTTGCGCGCCCCTACCTTTCACTATTTCATATCGTAGAATCCTGTTCGGTGTTCCTCTGAGCTGAAACCAATTTTCAATTTACTCTTGTCTACCCAATGGCCTATTTAAGTCGGCTAACTTACGTCAGTTGTTGTCCCTTCCTTTGTCCTACCCCCCTAAGATTCTTACCCCTATACCTTCCCCCCTATGACCCTTACTCCCTCTTCTTCATCGAGACGGTTTCCAACCTTTGATTTTCCTTATTCATATATATATATTTTTTTTTTTTTCGCGATTCTAGAATTCCACACGAATTTTTCTCGCAGGAACGTTTTAATGGCAACAATGCGCATATGAACATACACGTATTACACATATATGCACACATACACACCCCTTTTTTTTTTTTGAATGGGCACGCCCCTCGACTCGCGTGTCCCAGTGACCCCCAACCTGTTGGACCAGAGCCTCCTGTACATGGTCAAATCAAAGTTTGAATCAATCTCGCGGTCCTATTGACCATATGATTTACGGTGAATTGCAGAAAGTTATTCAGTTGTTAAAAAAAAATTTTCCCTTTAGATGTTGTTTTTTTTTTTTTTTGACTGTACTCATGTGAGCACCCTTATTTATTATACTCCTTCGCAATTTGCCCGTGCCTCATTTGGTTTACATGTTACTATATGTAGAGATATTTTTTTTTTCAAGAATTTTTTTTTTTTTTTTTTTCTTTTTTTTTCTTATCCTATCTGTGTTATTATTTTTTTTTTTCTCTCTCTCTCTGTCCGAATTCATCCCCTTCGTTCAGTGGGTTACCCTTTTATCATCCAAGCATGCTTCTCCACTCGAACGTCTCCTTCCTCCCCCTTTTTTCCTTTGAAAACCCTAAAGCTATTTAAAATTTCGTTGCAATCTTAATCCTTTATTCTCCTAAATCTCAAATTACATTTTTTTTTTTTTTTTTTCCTAAAATCTAATGTCACACAAACTAAATCTAAGGTTAGATTCTTCATTTTCTATGTTTCCGTTTTCCTAAACCTAATGTTGAATTCTTAATTTTATAGTTTCCTAAGCCTAAAATTAGTTACTGAGTTGCCATTTAGCTGAAACATCTTAATATGTATTTCTCTCCTTGCCATAATCTGTATTTTAACATTTCTTAAAATAACCTTTGTTTTCCCGTCTCCCCCCCCCCTCCTAAGCATAACATATTATTTTATTCTCTAAACTCGCTATCCTTCCCCTTTTTTTCTAACATAACATAACATGGTGAAATCCCTCCTAATATCCCTAAAAGACGGTATTATCGATTAAATAAAACGTTTTTATTTTTCGAATTTTTCTAAATTACATTTTTTTTTTTCTTATACTTGTCTATTTTTTCCTTATCCAAAATGATCACACAAAATTTCGAATTCTCGCAAAATAACTATCCCCACTTCTTCTTATTCTACACCTAACCTAACCTAACCTATCCTAACCTCGCCTTTTTTTTTCTAGTCAATTTCTATCACCTGTATTTCCTTCTGCTGTTTTTCCGTTTCATTAAAATAATATCTAGCCAGGTGGATCGCACTGTAATCGCCTCGTATCTCTTTTGTTTTTGGATCCATCAGCGTGTAATTGTTGGAATAGGGCACAGCTGCTATAACAAACGGACCGTCAAACAAAAGGGCGAATTTTTTTGTATGCTTCCTGAGTAAATTTGACTGAGTGTACTTTTTGAGTTTCACAAATGTTCCTACCTCATATGTCTCTAGCCTTTTCTTTATATTGTAGAATTGCTGTCTTTTTTCGGCGTTTCTTATTAGATTCTTTTGAACCGCGTTCCTAATCTCTTCTTCTGTTAATTTAGGTATGTTACTTTGACGCATATATCTATCTAAGCTATACTGTGGCTGTTTTCCAAATACTACCTCATTAGGTGAAAATCCAGTCGTACAATGTACTGTGTTATTATATGTTCTTTGAATGTCCTTTAGAAACATTGGCCACTTAGTGTGCTTTTCATGGCAGTATATTCTAAAAATCCGTCCCAACTCCTTGTTCACCCTTTCCGTGATGTTTGGTCCAGGATTTCGCACCGACGTATGCATGACCCTTATCCCCATCCTTTCCAGACCTTGGTTCCATTTCTTTGAGGAAAATTGAGACCCGTTGTCCGTTAACATAGCCTCAACCTTTACCTGTTTTATGAAAAGCTCTACGCACTTCAATACGGTACTAGTGTTGGCAACCTTTAATTTATACAACTGAATGAATCTACTGAAAGAGTCTTGGACCACAAAAATAAACCTCACCCCCCCTATGCTCCTAGGCAACGGCCCGTATAAATCAGCCATGGCCAATTCTCCTACCCTCTTCGTTATGATTGACCTACCCGGTCCTACCGTTGGCCGAATTTCGCGCTTTGCTAATTGGCAGAGATGACAAGCTTTCACAACCCATTTAACTTGTTTATACATCTTCGGCCAGAAGTACCTACTTTTCAACGCTTGAACTGTCTTTAACCCGCCCGCATGACCAATTTCCTGATGTACCAGTTCGATAAGATCTCCGGATAAATTACTAGGTATAGCTAATACCGTACCGTCATTTCTCGTTTTGTAATATAATGTCTTACCGTCTAACTTGTAATTTTTCAAATACCTAGCCACTCCTTTTGTGGGTGTCTTGCGAGACTTACCTCCCAAATGTTCTATCACCTCTCCCAAAAACTCATCTTGATTTTGTAATTGTTCTAGATTTTCTAAGTGCGATTTTATTAACTGTTTCCCACTCACTGCAAATGCGGCCACTTCAGGGCATACTACTTTTTCCTCCTGCACATTTACCGCATCCTGAGAATAGCGAGACAAGATATCGGGTCCGATGTTTTCCTTGCCTTTTACATACTCGACTTTAAAATTGAATTGGTTTAAATATAAAATCCACCGTGTCACCCTAGCGCTGTATAATTTCCAAGTCTTTAAGAACGATAACGCCTGATGATCCGTACGTATGATTAGCTGTGCGCCTCGCAGATAGGTTTCGAATTTGCGTAACGAATAGATTATTGCATATAACTCCTGTTCGGAAACGGTCCATTTTAACTCGGCCCCGGTTAGTGATTTGCTAACAAAGCCGATCACATGATGATTATTCTCGTCGTCTAATTGATATAATTCCGACCCGATGGCGAACCCCGAACTGTCAGTTTGTAGGTAATAATTTTTGTTGGGGTTGTGATGAGTTAATATCACAGACTCAAGGAATAAAGTTTTTACGTTTTCAAATGCTTCCTGCTCTACAGCAGTCCACCTCCAAGGCTTATTTTTCTTTAATAAATTGCATAATACCTGTGTTGAAGCCCCATATCTATCTGCAAATCTCCTGTAATAATTGCACAACCCCAGAAATGCTCTTACCTGCTTCACTTTTTTAGGCGCTGGGAAGTTCTTAATCGCCGAAACTTTCCCTGGGTCCATGCGTATCCCATAAGGCGTTATAATGTGGCCTAACATTTTTACTTCCGTGAACAAAAATTGGCATTTTTCCAATTTGCAGGTCATATTGGCTGTTTGTAACCTTCCCAAAACTGCATCTAAATGGTTTAGGTGCTCGTCAAAATCTCCAGATGAGAACACGACTAGGTCGTCTAAATAGTTAGTGCAAAACGCTTTCATCTCACTACCCAGAATTTTATTCATGGCGCGGGAGAAGCTCCCAACCGATGTCTTCAGTCCTTGCGGTAATACGTTGTAGACGTATGACTTGCCATTATAGACGAAACCGGTGTATTTACGACTACTTTCACATAAGGGTACCTGGAAATACGCCGAGTCCAAATCTAGAGTAGTCACGTGCTTAACCCCGTGGAATTGCTGCAATATTTCCGATGTAAGTGGTGGTCTCTCCGTTTCCCCGGACATCCTCGTATTTAATTCGCGAGCATCAAGTAATATACGCACAGTACCGTCCTTCTTCATTGTATAGGTTAAGGGACTCGCGAAAGGAGTCGCCCGCCGGCTGATTATGCCTAAAGCTTCTAATTCGTCAATTTTCTCATCCACCTTATTCCTATACGCGAAGGGGACCGGATACGACCTCTTTACAAATGGCGTCTCGTCTATCATTTTAATTTCATGGATATACATATTTGTTAGCCCCGGTTTACCTAGGAACACTCGATTATGTTTGTCTAGTACCTTCTTTAATTTTTCCTTCTTGACGTCATCCAGTTCCAAACCAGCTACCATTGCCGCAATTCGCTGTTTAGTCTCCTCCGCAAAATCCGAAAGTTGGTTATTCTCTATGACGTTTATCGACTGGGTTGCACTATTTGTGTTTTCCTCACTCAACTGCTTTCCTAATTCACTTCTCACAACCCCGGAATCTATTAATTTAATTTTTTTTCTTCCCCGCTCAGTAGTGACTATCAATTCCCGCTTTTTCCCACACTTTACTTCTGCCGAGTAATTATCTAGCCAGTTTACCCCTAGTATTATAGATCTTATTAACCCTGATACTATGAGACATGATGTGTTGATTCGGATATCCCCAAAACGTAATGGTACTAGTACTAACCGTGAAATTTTCTGACTTTTCTGTCCCATAGCCCCCTTAATTTGTACTGAAGCTACCGGCATGATTGGATATAGCGATTGATCGCTCAAATGACATTCCCAAAATTCTTGTGCAATACACGTTATTTGGCTACCCGTATCTATCAAACAATTTACCTTTAATTCATCTATGTAAGCCCTAGCCTCTGGTAATTGCGGTAATGTACTTCCCCGTCCTATCTCTTCATAATCCTCGTCTTCAAATACGGTGTTAAATCCGATGCATTCTCTTCCTATGTCATTTTCATACATCTCCACCGCGTTCCACACGTCGCTTAATTGTTGCAAAGAGTTCACACACGCAGTCACTTCCTCCCTTTCATACGTCTTTTCATCATCTGCACTCTCGTCTCTGCGTATCGCCTTGCATGCTTTTATTGGTGCTGTTATTCCTTGTTCGTTTTTCCCTAAACCCTTTGTAACATCCCAATTATATTTCAACATTATTTTTAAAGCTACGTTGTGTCTTGGCGTCGCTGCTCTTATTTCTTCTGGAGTCGTAATCCTCAGAGCTCCTGGACCGACTCGCTGTCGTTTCCCGCATCTTCAATTCTGCATACCTCCTTCCCGCTGATTGGTGCTGTTTTACTGCTAGCTGCTGGTTGCGTACTTGGTCCGCAGCACGTCCTGCATCCCGTCGCCTGTGGTGCTTCCTCAATAACCCCAACCTTCGGGCGTATCGCGTGTCGACGGTCTCTGTTGTCGTGTCCATTCCTGTCATCCCTACCCCTCTTCTCTGTAGTTTTGTCCTGCGGGGCGCAGACCATATTATCCAGTTTTCTCAGGAATTCCGCCGCGTCCAACTCATCTCCTTGCTCGCGTGAAAACCACAATGCCTGGGTTTCTTTCGGGAAATGCCTCATTATCTCATTAATTACTCCTAATGGTGTGTCGGTGATTTTTAGTGCTTTGGCGAGCTCCCAGTACTTCGCAAAGTGTGCCAGCATGGTGATTCCCCTTTTTGGCTCCCATACTGCATCTGATAGCCTCCGTCTCATGTTTTTCTGACATATATCACCCCAATAATTGGCAATAAAATCCCTTTCGAAATCTTCCATATTATTCCAACGTTTAGAATAGAGCTTCATCCAGCTTTTAGCACCTCCTTTTAAACTCTCCTTAACTACCATCATGATGTCAGTGCGATTCGTACGTTTTGCATAATCCTTAAGGTCCTCTAGAAAAGCTATTGGGTTCTGAGTCCCCCCGCTGAAAGTGGGCTTTTCCTGCGTGGGCATCATTTCTACGAGTTGAAGTACGTTTCGCGCCGTACTTCCCTCCCCTGTCGTGGTTGTCACCGGCATAACCTCCCTTTGTTTCTCCATTTCTTGTATCTTACTGACCAACGGACCCAAGGCCTGCTGTATGATTAGGGTAATTTGCCCTACATCCATCTGAACATTGTTACTCGCAGCATTCTCGACGGCGGCCACAAATTCTATGCGTTCCCTCTCCTGCCTTGCCTCAGGACAACGTTTATTCCTAGGCATATTCCTATTTTTCCTTTAAAACCCGATGACAGAGATTGACTTATTTAAATTTCCAATTTTCGTTTGCTTACACTTATTTTTTTTTTTTTCTGAAAAATTTACGTATCCACATGTATATATATACATACACACACACATGCATAAGCATCCCTATACACTTATTCTTGCACTTCAAAACAGTTTAGGTATAATTTAACTTGTTTAACCGCAGGTGATTTAATCCCCGCTCCTAAAACACTTGTACCCAAACTAACTATTTCCACTTCGAAATACTAAATATAATTGCGCAATTTTTTTTTTCCATTTAAGACAGCCCTCCAAGTTCTGAATACGTTAATTGACATATCATTTATCTGCATTCAACTGCAGCGATATTAGTTTAAGACAATCGACAATACGACAAACACCTGAATATCTGAAAGGATAATGCTAAATGCATCTAACCCAACTGTACACACTAGAATCAAATATTGATTCGAGATGTTTATTCGTTTCAAAATGTTTACTAGAAACCTCTTGAGGGAATCAACTTTTATGTAATCTCTTCATATGCTGTTCTTATTTATCTTTTATCTGAGGTTTATTTGATCTATGTTGTATGTTTACTCATCCGAATGCACTCCATAACGTTTACTATCTCATTTTTTTTTTTCCACACCGGCTTTGTTTGTTTATTTATTTATTTGCACGTATACACAATTGTATAATGTACCTAAACCCCGTTTTAAACAAGCCCCCCCCTCCTAAATTCGTATGCGTTTTAAACCACTCCGCTTATTTGCTCTTTATTGCAAATCGGAAATAAACCGGTCACCCGAGAAATATGCCAACCCCCAGTAAGGCTAAATTTCTAATTTATTCAGCTGACATCTATGTAATGGTGTATCTAAAGGTCCAATCCACCCCTGTTAAATGTTTGAATGCAACGATTTGAAAAGCTCACTTTTATGTTTTATGTGTAATATTTTATTTTATTTTTATCCGTCCTTTGCTTTGTATGTTATGTTGATTTTATTTATTTTTATGTCGCCGTGTCAAAAGAAGTATTTATTTATAAAATCCTTCAACCCGAAGGAACCAATAATACCCTCGACCACTATTAACATAAACAACGTCATTTTATTAACTATCTAAGTATCTCTTTATTGTTTAAAGTAATATCTCGAGATGTTCCAATGCGAACATAACAAAGATTTATCTATTCTGTTACGAACATATTTATCAGTAAGACCACTTATGTTTGTGGCAACACAAACATACCCTCGCGACGGTGTCTATTCAATCGCTTGTTTACATTCGGGCTTCAGTCAATGAACCAATTTGAATGATAATTTTATTGATCACCGAAGGAATGCGCTTTTATTTATATAACGGCTTTTTTTTTTTTTCCCAATACGCACCACCCTTCTAAATCTGGGTCAACATTCCTAGGCGTTATGTGATTTATGATTTTTATCTGGTATAAGGCACGTTTTTCACTTTTCGTTTTAAAATATTTGGTTTTTGAGTTATTATTTTTTTTTTTCCGACTGTTTTATTTAATGGTACGTTTTTTTTTTTTTTCACTTGTTTCACGTTTAATGAAGATGTTTTAATGGCACGTTTTTCACTTTTCGTTTAAATTATTTTTTTGATTTATTGTTATATTTCTACTGTATAATTTAATGATGCGAATTTTTTTATTCCACTTGTTATATGTAATCTGAAGTTGTTTTAATGGCACGTTTTTCACTTTTCGTTTAAAATATTTTTTTGATTTATTGTTATATTTCTACTGTATAATTTAATGATGCGAATTTTTTATTCCACTTGTTTTATGTAATCTGAAGTTGTTTTAATGGCACGTTTTTCACTTTTCGTTTAAAATATTCACTTTTTTTTTCCAATTAATTATAATTTCATTTATTTGTTCATTCTATTTTATTTTTATAATATCTCAGAATTCTCTCAACTTGTAACCTTTACTCTCCTGGTCACGCAGCAACAGTTGTAATGATGTGCCACTCTTGGCTTTTGACTCCAATTGTGATGAACCCTACCTAGCTGATTTACTTTTCTAAGCTTCTACCTCGTAGTTTAAATCTCGTAGCTCCTGTCTCGTAGACACGCTCATAATTCTACCCTTATGTCCTACTGATCACACCACTAGGTATGATGGCTTGACTTAACCCTCCTTTCGGTTTATTTCTACCTCAGGCTCGTGATTTCTAAACCCCTATACCTTATAATCTAGCTAAACCTACCCTATCTTCTTAAATCCCTGCGATTTTCTCACAGTAATCAAGATTTAAGATTTTTGTTCACATTATTTCTATAATCTGCGTTGTGTAAATTTTTTGTTTTAGATTTTACATCTGTTTGCATACTTAATATGCACACATATGTAGAGAAGATAATGTATTACGTGTGGTAACCCATAGATTCTTTTAGAGAAAGGGTGAGAATTTTCCGATCAATTTATTTATTATTATTTTAGAATATTTAACCGAGTTTGATAAACTACCCCCGCCCTAAACCTTGTGTCTATTTGATTTCCATAGGAATTTAGTGTGTTTATTTAATTCTTCCTATCACCGCTGATACATCGATAACATAAACAACAGTTAATAAATTAAACATTTCAAGAAAGCAAACCTTACCTTAGGATGATCGAACTCGAAGGTCCAGTTTTCTCAATTGAAGTCCTTGTCTGCAACTTCTCCTAACATAATGTGTTTGTAGTCATAGTTAGTGCTATTGGTTAGTATTCGCAAAATTGTTGAAAGAGCAGGAATGGAGGAATATGGGGAGGGGATAATATGTTTGCTTAAAAAGTCGGCACCTCCGCTAACCAAGTGAAAACCGATGAACAACAATTTCAAACCGGATTCTCCCAAGTACGTTTGCTAAGCTTATCCTTAAGTCCGAGTTTTACTCTCTTCGACGAGCGTCTCTTGTTACGAAAGGGACTCTTCACGCCAGATGGGGGAATACCAAGTCTTCATGCCGTTTTTCTGCCTCACTCCGACTTCCATCTCCGCCGGATTGAATTTAACTCTACTGAGTCTAGAAGGGGTATTTCATGTCTTCCCTTATCATGCCTCTATCCGTTAAATGTGGCGTAAGCTTGTGACGGGCAGATCCTTCCTCCCACGTAACCGACCCAGCGTTACATTCCACCTCTGACTAGCTGACATAAAACTCACCTCGTGAACCTTATGTTTGCTTTCAGGTTCGACAAGACTCACGGTATGCAAATAACCTGTGGCTTTAATGCCGCGTCAGCGTACTGTCCGCATACGTCCTTCCTCTTACCCGCATGCCCACCTCGACAATACCGCCACAAGATCAAAGCCGTCCGTTCGAGAAAGGTTGACACTTACATTTCCAGATGGCTCATACCTACATACAGAAGCCTTGAAGTTTACGTTCGAAGACAAGTTAGGATTCAGGACTGTATGAGTATTTGAACACCAGTGTTGTTTAAATGAGGTCACTAGCTCCTCGTGTGTTAGGTATTTAGGATAATGGGTATTTATGGGTTCTTGGATACCTACTTCCTATAAGAAAGATTTAAAAATGAGATAAATCAAGTCGACATTGAATCAATGACCTCCTGAATAATTGTGATGTGCTCTCTTAGAGTTTGAAGCTAGTCGCAGTACTTTACTTTGCGAAATTTTTGCATGCTGAATCAATGCTACCTATTGGCGATCGCTCTAGTAAAATCAAGTCGTTTAGAATTGAGTGAATTTAACGTCAATGTCGCCTTCACATATTGACCGCAGATTTCATCTCAAGCTATAATTGATAAACTTGTCCCTGACGTTAAGTTTTGTTTTGTTTATTCGTTAATGAATTTAGGTGACTGGGTCAATGGATGGCCTTGAACTCAAATCGAAATTTTTGTACACTATCGAAGGTCATATAACCATACCCTAATCGTGCTAGTGAAAAGAAACAATAGGTATTTATCTTACAAATACGCTAAGATACCAAAATTGGTTTAGTGATGCGTTTCTATCTAATTATGTGTTAAGTATTTGTTTAGCAACATTTCATTCCGTATGGGAGGTGTGACATGCGAATGCTAATAAATTGGTTAGTTATTTATTTACCCTTTCTTGGCGTTACGTCCATCAGTGTCAGGATATCCACAGGAACCTGTAAAAGCTTAAATATTGTAAGGACTCACCAAGCTCTAATGTCTTAATTTCAGCTCCACCGGGTTACTATCATCGGCGAGAAACTTATTAGAGCATCCATACTACCTGTGTAACTACTCATCTCCTTCCTTTCTCCTTTGAATAGATCTCTGATGTAAAAATCCTCACGTTTTCCTTTAATATCTGCCGTTATTATTGAAGAAGAACGATCCTATCTAATTATGTTAAGTATTTTCCAGATTTCGGATCAATTATTATTATTGCGTTGTCACCTAACGATAATTAATATCTCGTAATAAAATTTCCAACTTTCGACCTAAACGTAAATTTTTTATTTAATGAAACTTATTAGACTGTAATTTTCTTTATATAACCTCGGACTAAATAACTCTATTTTAACCTTCATAGAACAAATTTAAAGCAATTCAAACACACTATATTAAACTCCTCCCGCATTGAATTTGTAATTAATTAATTAATTATTAGATTTTATTGAATCGGGAATTATTGCAAACACTGATTTTAGATTTATTATAAGATCATACACTCCGTTAAATTGCACGATTAACCCTATCCGGGCACTTCACTCCCTGTTTTATCAAAGTATAAACTGATTGTAGACTCTATTTTACCACTGAAATTTTTAAGTATAAAAACTGATTCTAGATTCTATTAATTAATTACCAGGGTAATTCTCACAACATGCGCGACGTTTTAATCAACCTTGCCAGTTGTCGAAGGACCCCTTTTTTATTTTAATGATAAGTTGAATTTATAAATAGATATATTATTATTCAATGCTGTTATAAAATTCTTTAAACACTGTTGTTTCTTTTTAAATTCGCTACACTATATAAACCTTTTATTTTAATGACAAGTTGAATTTATAAATAAATATATTATTATTCACTGCTGTTATAAAATTCTTTAAACACTGTTGATTTTCTTTAAATTCGCTACACTATATAAACCTTTTATTTTAATGACAAGTTGAATTTATAAATAAATATATTATTATTCACTGCTGTTATAAAATTCTTTAAACACTGTTGATTTTCTTTAAATTCGCTACACTATATAAACTTTTTATTTTAATGACAAGTTGAACTTATAAATAAATATATTATTATTCACTGCTGTTATAAAATTCTTTAAACACTGTTGTTTCTTTTTAAATTCGCTACACTATATAAACTTTTTATTTTAATGACAAGTTGAATTTATAAATAAATATATTATTATTCACTGCTGTTATAAAATTCTTTAAACACTGTTGTTTCTTTTTAAATTCGCTACACTATATAAACTTTTTATTTTAATGACAAGTTGAATTTATTGTAAAACTATATAAAACACTTTATTTAATTTTCAACACTCCACAGATTTAATCACGACCGTAATTTTTATAAGTCCCAGAATTCCCACTCCGAATTTTTCTAAGTCTCAAAATTTTACAACACTTAAGAAATTTTCAACTAATAACCGTTTTAGACGCTACGTCACGTAACTTCCACGTTTTAACCCGACGATTGGTCCCCGACGACTCCTTCACGACAACTAACACCGAAAACTCATCCCGATTCTTCTAAGTCCTAGGTTTTATATGTACCTCCAGGATTAGAACATCTTAATTACGCGTTCATTGATTTTCTAATTCAAACTCTAACAACTCGAGATTTCATATATCAATTCTGTTATATTCGTATCAACGTGTTAAGTCCGGCCCCTTTGATTTTAGAAATCTTCCGTCTCTTACGTAAATTGTTCCAGTGTCGAACCTACCATTATGTCAAATTTTGCCCCGTCGTTCCTTTGTCTTCAGGTCTTCATAATATGTTTTATAAACATGGTTTTAATCTTGTTTTTTTTTTCAATTTTGAACATTCCCATAAGTGATCTGCTAAAACTGTGTTTTAATTGGCATAAATATTAGGGAAAACGTAGATTCTTCGGTCTCCTAGTTTTAAACGCTAGTTGTCCTGTATAAATTTCCACGAAAATTATTTCTTTTCCCCTAGTCTACGTAAGCAATTATGTCTCAGAACCGTATTTCCATTATTTATGTGGCATATTCAACTTTTCCATTTTCCCACCTAATTTTCCTTCAAGTAACGGTGTTTTAACAACTATTCTTAAATGATTTTCCCTTCGTTGTTAATAAGGAATCATATCCTGGTTCCGTATCTACTCTACTTATAACGTTTTGAGTTTTTCCCATTTCCTTATCTGAGTTTTCCGGTTATGTCGGTTTTCCGTTCTCTCCCCCCACTCCTAACCCAATGATCCCTTATTGAAATTTGACGTTTGCCTTTTTGCCGTGATTCCATCTCCCGCTAAAACCCTTTTTTCCTTTTTTGATATATTATTTATGGTGTTTTCCGGCCCACTAACTATTCCTATCCTGGGATATCTGTCAAGTTAACTACTTCGATCAAATTCCGCCCAATTTTCCATCTCTCTCTTGTTCAAAATCCCATAAACTGCAAGCCCTGACGTGTGTATACATTACGATTTCTACATACTTGGCGATAAATCCATTTTAATGTGTTTATAATTAAATTTTACGGAAATTCTATAATCTCAATACTAGGTAAGAGCAATGTTAATTTTTATGACCCTTTTTAATGGATAATGGGCCTTAAATAAACAAAAGGCATGTTCGAATATTCCTTGTTTATATCAACAATATACATGTGGGGTCGACAACCTTTTTTTACATCAATTGCCTCAGCAATTTGTTCTATCGTCTATAGTATTTTCTCATAGCAAATGACGTAAAAAACGATCCCTTCCTTTGAATTAATCTAACGTAATATAACTAGAATAACCATCCTATTTCAAATATATAACGATATCTATTTAAACTCGTCTGAAACGCAAAATTAAGTCGAAATCTTATATTGTTCAATAAATACTTCCGTTTAAATGTCCGTTTTTTTTATTAGATTTTCTTTTCAAATCGTTTTCCCTGACCGTATTGCTTCATTTAAAAGTGACATTCCTAATTTCCATCGTTTTTCTTTCTTTTAAATATCAAACGTACGTTTTCCTCTGAATCTGGCCTCCTTTTGTTCTTCACGTTCTCGTTATGCAATTGAGTATCCCTACAGTAGCTTTTCCCACGTTTTCCAGGTCTTTTCTTTAATCTTCCGTTCATTATATTTCCTTGCTATTTTATTGCATCATTTTTTCAACATAATATGGATTTATTTGTTCGTTAACTGCGGTTGTCGATTCCTCTGTTGTACTCAATATTTACCTTTAAAATTAGGGTCATTGTACCAAATGCACCGAACGTGGGATTGTGTTTATCTTAAAGCGTATTGATCTCTCGGGTTGATGATGATTTTTACCCCATAAATCTCAGACTAATGGTCTAGTCCAAGGTCCATCTCTTTGTCTTGAAAAAAGGTAACCTCCCCCTTCTCTGATTGGTAGATCAATCTTAAGTGTTTATAATTGGATCCCTCTGTGTTCTATTTATCAAAACTTGACATTAATTTAATAATTATAGATCTCTGCAGTCTCCATGGCCCAATCAAACTTAATCAGCTAGATGTCGCTAGTGTGTTGATTTCGTTATAATTCTGAATTATTATTTATTCATTCGTAAGGTGGAAGCTACTATATTTTCGTATCCACTGCGATTCATCACAGATGGTAGTAGGAGATTTTCAAATATCCAGTTTTATATTATTTTATTTTATAGTGTTCTATTTTTTAGTCTAAGTAAAACGTTTGTAGGTACCTACTCATACGTACCTATTTAAAGTCTAGGAGCGTGCGCGTGAGGAAAGAAGAGATATACATATAAAAGTGTAAATGTTCATCCAGCGTTCAGATTGTCGTACATAAATATATATATACTTCGCATAACGTAAATTCCCGAACAATATCAAACATGATGAACAAAAATAACGTGTATGCGCATAAAATATTTTACTCATTTAGGTATTCCCCGTTTTCGTGCGGGTGGTGGTAGTGCTTGCAAATTCGTTTTTCGGCCATAAATATCCACAGGGCTGACAGTTGGTATCGCAGTACGGAGCAGCCAGCGCCGAAAGCAGGCAAAGCAGGCAATTCGTATGCGAGCCTCGGCCCGTTCACCTCAAGATGGCGGTGCCACTGTCACTCAAAACCTAGACGTTATCTCCGGGTAGCTCCGCGCATATATATTCCTTCATGAGATGAGCTCTCCGTGTTATGGGAAGCGAGTGTAGATGCTCTGCCTCCTGCTCGTGCCGTGGGGGCTTTCCCTGGCTAACTGCGTAATGTCGTCCCGAGATAAGAATCTAGCCTCCCCCACGCAGCAAAGGGTGCTTTTCCTGGCTCGGTGATACGAACAACCCTTCCAGTTGCTTTCCTGGTTTGCCCCCGTGCCTTGATGGCTCGTGGCTCTGTTTGTGGCGGGGTGCATCCCCGTTCCCTAGTTAAGCGCGGCACTCTGTAGGCCGCAGCCAAGGTGAGGAGGTTGTGATTTCTCCCGCGGGGTTAACCTACACTCGCGTTTGAATTTTATGTCTGCAAAGATAACAGTATTTTCCTCGAAGTGTATGCATGGAGGCGTAACATTTTGTAATACATGGAACGTATAATTCTTTTCAGCATAAATAGAGAACCAAGCACCATCACGTCCTAACTAGACTAATTTTACAGAGATAAGTATTTGGCTGTGCATGGTAACATGATAAGATTTATCATAATATTATGTTTTTGCTTAGCTGTAATTTAATTCAACAATTTGTACATATTTATTTGTTCATGCCTCCTAAAATGATGCAAAAAATTCAATAACGTATTATATCTGCTGGTCCGATACTCTGCAGGGAACTAACCCGCATGCACAGTGCTGGGGTAGTGTGTGTCCTAAAGTTTAAGCTTTAAGACTTACGGAATTCAATACTTCATTTGTTAGAAAGCACTATGAAATAATACATGAAACAATATCGACATAGGAAAGCAATTTTCGTACTACATCAAAAAACTTTAGAACCTGAAAAGTCGTTGCGTAATTATTTGTAAAATAGAATATTCGCAGATAGATAATGCAAGATCAAAAAGCAGAAGGTTTTGAGTGTGGTTTTTGTATGTGTAAAGTAGTGGCGTTTACTTTTGGCAATTTTTTAAATATCATATATTTTTCATTTCGTAGGTATCTATTATTAAATAAAATGTGAAATGATGTCCTCAAATTCGCCTTTTCCGTAACATAAATCATTGGATTATTATAAACATAATGGTTTATGACATTTTGGGGATGTACCTACTTGACGTATATTGAGATGACGTAAAAGCGCCCTCGCGCAAAAACGAGGCTACACAAATCATTAAAATATTTTATTTATAATGTTGTAAAGGAATATAAAAGTTGCCTTTCCTCACCATAAAGAGATAATGCTCTTATGTTTGGTGAGGGAATTCATGCTTAATTAAACGCAATCATGTAAGTGAGTAAACAATAAAATATTGCAAATAATAAGAAAATAATAAGTAAGAAAAACTCAAGATATATCATAAATAGATTTCAATATTTAAAATAAATAATAATACAAGATATGAACTCTGTCGTTATTTTTCAATGTATGTTGGAATTTTTAGATTTAACGGGAGTTTGTTGAAATAAGTTATACCTAGATGCAGATATGCATTATCAATGTGCTTGGTATTAAATTTTAGGATTTTAATATTATTCTGATATCTTTCTGATATATTGAAAAGTAAGTTATTATTGTTATTATTATTCCGTAGAATGAAGAACTCGAAAAAAGAGAAACTGAAAACAATTTTCTGATATTTTATAATTCTTGCGGTATCATCATTTTCTTCACAACTTCCGCCGAGGCAAACAATAATGTATATATTTTTTTATTTTAATTATTGTTTTTATAATTTTTTATATTTTTATTTACAAATATATTTTTTTATTTTTTATGTGAATACCTCACAAGAGTCTCAGCTACTCTTGTCTCCGAGCCAGTGAGACTATGGCATCACTAATTGGGGTACGTTGTGAGGCTGAAGATAGTAAGGGGGGGAGATGGGGAAGAGGAAGGTAGGGAAGTACCTGGTTATTCAGATCTGGAACGTACCGCAAATATACTATACATTATTTTTAATGAATTAATTGTGAAATAACACAAATCATTCAAATAAAATTTATTTGCCACCCTGCGATTCGATCCCGCGACCTTCGGATTGCGAGTCAAGAGCCTTATCTTATTCTTTGGTGTAAACATAAATGATTTAATCATTACATAGCATAAAATGAAGTCGCTGTCGCTGTCTGTGCGCTCAGATCTTTTAAACTACTTTTCACCAATAGATAGAGTGATTCAAGAGGAAGGTTTATTTGTATAATACATGCATATCATAGTAGAGAAAGGTCGAAAAAAATCAATGATTCAATTCAGGCAGCGGGCAGCTGGCAAGCGGGCTGCGTGGATTTGATATGTATGCAAATTAACAGATGGCGTTGGTTATAAAGGTCTGGTGATGGCGTAGTGGCACAGCAACGTGTGACCGGGTCTGCCAGTAAATAAATATAATACATATCGATAACAGAAATTTGAAATGATCTACAGGACAAAATGTTAATTGTTCAGGAGAGCTTTATAAAAATCATATCTTCTGTTTTTGTAGATTTATAATTATGAATTTTTATTACCTAACAACGTTGACCTTTCAGAATACTTAGTGACATCCGTGTTTGCCTTCGATCCTCCAAAATTGGAGTTCAAATCCGTAATCTCAAGAAATTGGAGAGAATTCGATTTCGAGGCTTTTTGCAACGAATTAAAAGCGTCGCCTCTCTGTGATAAGAAAAAGTATAGCGAGAGCCAAGTTGAAGAGTTAGTAACACTATATAATTCTACGCTAAGGGCATTACTCGATAAAAATGCTCCTTTCACAGAGAAGGTCTGCCGCATTAGGAATTGCAGCAAATGGTTCGATGCTGAATGTCTTCAAAAGAAGAGGGAAATGCGGAAACTTGAGCGGATGTATAGACGAAATCCGACTCTCAGCAATCGGCAGCTCTGGATTGCCCAGCAAAACGTGTACAAAGAAGAAATCACACAGAAAAAATCGAACTTTTGGTGTGACCAAATTGAATCAGAAAAGGACCCTCGAAAACTCTGGCAGAATATAAAGACTTTGTCTGGAGAGAACAACATCAAGGTCGATTCCTCCCTTGAAGCGAACAGCTTTGCAACACACTTTCGAAGTAAGGTTGAGAAAATTCGGGACCTCAGTGTGGAAGGATCGCCTTCTGTCACATCACCAAGTCCGCTCTCTGGAGACTTCACTACTTTCGCAGCAATAACAGAAGAAGATGTGACGCGTGCTGTGAAATCTTGTCCAAACAAACAATGCACACAAGACCCCATACCTACCTGGCTTTTAAAACAATGTCTCCCGGATATAGCGCCTGTAATTACCGCAATTATCCAGAAGTCACTAGTAAATTCACTTGTACCGGGAATACTTAAAAAATCAATTATAACTCCGATTCTAAAAAAACCAAACCTTGATACTGACAATTCGGATAATTACAGGCCTATATCCAACCTACCATTTCTATCAAAACTGCTTGAGAAAATCGTTGCCAAACAATTGGTGGGGTACTTGAACTCCGCTGGTCTATTTGCCAAAAATCAATCCGCTTATCGACAGTTTCATTCAACAGAAACTGTTCTCTTGCGGGTAATTTCAGATCTGATCATCGGGATGGAAGCAGGTAAGTTGGGTTTGGTATCTGTTCTGGACATGAGTGCGGCTTTTGACATGGTAGATCATAGTATTTTATTAAATGTGCTTGAAACCGAATTTGGCGTTCGAGGTGATGTTCTCCAATGGATGACATCGTACCTGTCTGGACGAGTAGCTTCAGTAACTTTCAATAAATGTACATCACCTGAAACTCCCATCGAATTCGGAGTTCCCCAGGGTTCTGTCCTGGGTCCCATTCTTTTCATTCTATATACGAATCGTCTCGAACGACTCATTCACTCAGCTGGCTTTGAATCACAAGGCTACGCGGATGATTTTTTTATTTTCAAATTTTGCTCCCCGGACGAAAAAGACGTCCTTAAAAACGAGGTGGTTAGTTTCATTAACACAGTCTCAAGTTGGATGTCTGTCAATAAACTCAAACTTAACCCGACAAAGACGGAATTTATTTGGATAGCTTCTCCTGGAAGGCAAGCCCTCATAGATTTCAGTCCAATCCGTATTCAGGACACAGATATAATTCCTTCTACAGAAATAAAATTTCTTGGTTTCACTCTAGACAATAGTCTTTCTCTTGAGTCGCAAATTTCAAAAGCTGTGAGTTCTGGCTTTTTCCATCTACGGCAGATAAAGTCAATCAGGAGATGTCTTCCTTCTGATGGAGCAAAGTCCCTCATAAATTCGTTCGTTGTCTCACGTATGGACTATTGTAATAGTGCATATGCTGGCCTTCCTAAAACACAATTAAATAGAATACAGTCCGTCTTCAATGCTGCGGCGAGAATGATTTTTGGTGAATCTAAGTACTGTCATATAACCCCGCTTCTAAGGGATCGTCTTCATTGGCTTAGATGTCCTGAAAGAATAGAGTTCAAGATCTGCTTAATGACCTTCAAAGCATTGCAAGGAATGGCGCCTGCCTATATATCGGAACTATGTGTCCGACAAAACTTAAGCGAGAGACAGCTTGCTCTAAGGTCAGCAGATCTGGATGTTACCAATCGTTTAATCGAACTTTCTCGGTCAAATCGAGCCGTTTACTATGATCGCTCTTTTCGTGTAACTGGCCCTCTCATTTGGAATAAACTTCCCTCAGCTCTTACTAATATCCAGAATTTGGCAGAATTTAAACGGGCTTTAAAAACAAAATTATTTAAAAAATCGTACCATTCATGAATCCTAACATCTTTTCAATACAAGTAATAAGTCATGTTCTCAAGTATCCGGTAATCGTTTGGTTTCGGTTTCCTCCTAATTGTACTTTTATGTTTAATATCTGAATTTTTTGTAAGAAGTTAGTGTATTATATTTTAGTTTAAAAGTTCTTGTTTTGTCCTGTGCTACAATAACACTGTTTTTGTATATTATTATTTTCCTCTGTGCTATAACAGCACTGTTTTGTTAATCTTTGTTCTCTTGTCATTGTTTTGTAAATACTGTATATTCTTTATTTCATAGGTATTATTTTATAAATATTTTGTAATGATCTCGTAAGGAACACTGTAGGATTATTTTTAAATTTATTATAGTTAAGCGCACTTGAAGTGAAATGACACAAAACTGCGCTATACAAATATTACGTTATTATTATTATTATTATTTGTTGTTAATTTCTCCAATAAAAAAGTTAAATTTTTCACAAAAAGAATCCTCTTAAAATGCACTTATATTCTCTTAAAGAATACACTTATTTTCCTCGAAATATTTCCTTGAAAAATTACATATTTAATTCATTTTTAGATTTATTGTCCTTTAAAGCATTTCAAATTTATGGTACTGATGTGCATTCTAATGGTATGAAGATTTGGTCTACAAAATGTATAAATTCATAAGATGCTGGAGGTATTTGTGACGAAAAACAACGAAAAAGGACAAAACAAGTACCTAATTTTAGTTCAATATTTTTTTGAAATCTTTGTAAATTTATATAAAATGCTGAAAAATAAGGTTTTAGAAGGATAATACGTAATTCTTACATGGCAAAAAAACTGTAACTTTAATTATTATAATACCTTGTGGAATAAGTCTTCTCTAGAACGCTCACAATCCTTACCTCTGAATAATAATTCTGTATCTAACAATAAAGTGCGCAATACTCGTATGTGAAGTTAAAAGCAAACGAGAACAAAGAAATAATAAATTGTGATCTGTTCGTGAAGCAACCAATTATATCTTGACGTCCCCTATCGGGCAAAAGTGGATCGAGCAAAGCGTCTTCGCTATTTGTTTGTATTACTGCTGCTGGTGCTGTGTGCTGCTGCCCGGAAAGATGCAGAAATGGAAACGAAGTTATGTACGTATTTCAAAGCGAGAGATCGTGGTAGAGTAGATACACACTACCAACTGCAGCACTCAGTGCGTAATGGGTAATTGAATAACTGTTGCAGTCCGCCCCCGCCCTCGCCCTGAGCAATCTAGACACGCGCAGGTGCATAGTAAGAACAAAAATTGGCGTGCCTACCCCAAGAAAACCAAACTATAAAAAGAAAATAGAAAAAAAATGCGATAAATATTTTAAATGTAACAAGTGGTTCGCTAATTTTGGCGACTTAGCAAGGGCGCCTGAGTTCGTGGAGTGAGGTTTTTCTAGGTCTTGGCGGCTAATGCGTTTGCCCTCCTACTACATGGTGGGCCGGATTGGGAAATATTGGTCGAGGGAGAACAAACTTAGACCTCTCCAGCCGGACTCTCTTGACTCATCGCCTTGCACCGCAGTTGGAGGGATGGATTCATACGTCCCTCACTCCTAGTCACATGGACCCCCAGATTCCACCCAGCCCTCTTACCTTTTTCCCTTCCCAGAACTTCCTCTCCTTCCTTTCCCTAAAAAGTCCCTCCACACAACGTCCCTGAAGACGACATAGGCCCTGGGGGAATATTGTTTCAAAATGGAGATTCGTAAAATTTAATTGTTTTATTAATATTTCAGAATATCAACAGAGATTAGTCCCGAAGAAGGCTAGTAAACTTCACCAATATATATATTTTAAAGAAGGTTAAAGAAAGAGGTAGCGCAATACGGCATAACACCCAAAAACAAATAACGGAAATACTTTTGGCCGTAAAAATCTAAAAATGTATCCACCAAGATTGTTCCAAATCGTTTTCTTTTTCTCGTATCTTTCCATCATTATTTATATAAAATGATCTTTTTTGGAAAAAAATTGTTTTAAACCTTTTTTTTCAAAGAAAATTATCAAAACATTGACTACTATTTTAGTCATTATTCTGGGGCAAACGATTTATCCCTTCATTTATAATTTTCACGTAATATTGATTTAAAATTTTTTATTTTTTATATGATTTTTAAATAATAAGATTTTATCATGATGCGACCTGAGAGTCACAGTACACCTCCTGTAAGTTATTAAATATGAAAACAAATCATTTGGTCCGAATCGTAGGCGCGACAAAAATATGAAATGAAATAGTTTAAATTTTTACAAGATAATATTATTATTTAATGTGAAAATTTGCCGCCCCCCTTAAAAGTGCCGCCCGGGCGGGCGGCCCCACCCCCCCCTTCCCTACGCTACGCCACTGGTTTGACCCACTGGTTGTATGTACTTTCTCAAGCTCGGAAAGTAATTGTACATTGACTTTATTATCATATTTCGCTAATTATTTTGGCCAACTGAATAAATTGGCGTATATGTTCCATATCAAATTCATGAAAAAATAGGTTTTTGTCAGAAAGTTTTTAATTTTATTTTCCTTAGGGTAGGCATAGCTTTTTAGTCGCTATAAACTGCTTAACTACAAACTACAACTGCGCTGGTCGTTACCTACCTTGCTTTTATTTATTATTATAATGTATACCTACTTAAAAATAGTAAACAAAAAATCAGAGGCATCAGTGCAATTCACACGCTGTAGAAGTAAAATCTTCAGAAAACTACAGTCGACAAGAGTGTGACAAGAACTACGAAGCCCTTTTTTTTATCAACGTGAAGGATGATTTTTTTCATATTTTTGTCGTCGAATTTCAGTGCACCTTTTCCTATACATTTGGTCATCTTATTAGTATTTGTGTTTTCTTCTTCGAAGTCGCTACATGTTATTTTCTTTTGACTTTGCATTTTGGAGTGTTTTGAAGATTGGATGTTGATTTAAAAAAAATAAAAATATTTATTTTTTTGGATTTCGGGGATTCAACCCTTGGTCGGTTGAATGTCTGCAAAGATTCGTCAGGCGTTTTATACCACTATGCTAAAGGGGACCTGCGTGGGACAGTGGATTTATCTTATTATAACGGAACCGAGTACGTGTAAAATAATTAAATATTTTATTGCTATCTCATTCTATCGCAGGCTAAATCCTCTAGATATATGTATTTGTTTCTTTTTAGTGTTGCTCGCTTCCATTTTATCGAGTTTCAAATCCTCTGAACTTTCCACTTCAAAAATTTAAATTGGATAAATTACCTAATATTATGATTTGAAAGTTGTGATTTGACACATTGCCAAAAGTAAAGCCAAAGGGGTGGGTCGGTAGCAAGCAGAAAGCAGCCAAGCAGCCAAGCAGGTCCGGACAAAGTCTCTGGATATGAAATATAAGCGGGAAGATAATAAAGTTGGTTGCGCGCGGAGCGTTTAACGTTTCCCAAGACGGCAGTTACACGGAGCGCCGCCTAATTCACGCCATAATTAGCGTTTGCTCTACCTCATTATTAGCGCATGAATTATTATAATGTTGCCGGCGGTAGGACGGTGTGGCGGTGTGGCGCCCGAGGACACATTGTTATTTTTATACCCTAAGCCGCCCCTGCTTTATCCTACTTGATACGGATCTACAATTTGGAGATTAAGAAAACATGGAAAATGCCCTTCAGAAACATAATAATCCTTAAATGACAAAAAAAATCAGAGTGTGTAATTCACACGCGGTTACAAGTAAAACTAGAAAGTCGCTAGATGTCGCTTTCTTTTCTTTGGCTTATTTTTTTAAAGTGGTTATATTTATTTCACAAAATAAACATGTTTTTTTTGGATTTCGTAGGATTCGAACCCCCGTTCGCTTGATGTCTGTCTCTCTGGCCGCTGAGACTTGTCAGGCACCTTGCTAACTACGTTATGGAAGGCACGCGCCGAGGTGCGAATTTACCTCTTTATATGTATTAGAATCGAGTATTTGTGTAGAACTGAGTTGTGACGCATTTCCGTTTTAGGTACCAGAATTTCAAGTCACTAACAGCACTAAAGAAGTTTCACTTAAAAAATAGTGGAATTCACGCAATATATATGGGATTGGTAGAAATGCATTCGTAAAGACTTGGTGGATAGCAAATGTCAATAAAATTTTGCAATTATCCCACCTATCTAATCTCCCCATCCCTAAAATATTACCATGCCGGATGCAATGGGGTATTTCCACAAACGAGGATTCTGTTGAAAATTTACGGAATATTTAAAGATCATTTTTCTGATTTTAATCATCCTACTAAAAATGTTTGTTTTTTTATGTTTTTATAAAAGATTATTAATTTAAAAAACGCTCTAAAACTGACGAAATCAAAACGGTCCGTTTTATGCAAATGGGTTTGTGACGTCACAAGCGTAGCTCAGCTGAACCAGCATAAATAAACACTGTCATTAAGCGTCCGCACTCATGACGTCACACGATAGCCACGCCCCAAAATATCGTTTTAGCGGTAATTCAAAAATGGAAAACTTTGACTCGCTGTAGAAAATTTATTCGTTAACATAAAAATAAAATAAAACTGCTATAATCATCGTTATTTTTTGCTTAATTTTTTAAGCAATGAAAAAGTGGAAATACACCATTGTTACTAGAAAAAATAACTAACTTTAAAAGGTGACAGTATCATTGAAGAGAGCATCAGTGTAAAGATGGGTGGTTTGGTATATTTATGGTGTTAAGTAATACCTGAGACAGGGCGGATTATCTGCAACATAAAACCGACTGTGAAAGAAACATTGCGAAATCGTATTTCAATTTATATTATTGTGAACTTCAAGTTAAAAAATAATATTGTGAAGTGTAGCATCAGAACCTGGATACGTGTGGCCTCAACTGCGACGGTTGAGTCCTTGTTCTTATACTCCAATCTGGGCTTATCTTATTTTCCAGAAGCCCAGATTTGAACCATTGACTAACACTGTCTACCAGGTTTGGCGAATGTATGCAAATATAATTGTCCCATATAAACTTAGCGGTGGACGTATTTT
Source organism: Limnephilus lunatus (assembly GCA_917563855.2). Taxonomy (NCBI): domain Eukaryota; kingdom Metazoa; phylum Arthropoda; class Insecta; order Trichoptera; family Limnephilidae; genus Limnephilus; species Limnephilus lunatus. The sequence goes on from OU830598.1 coordinate 80,674,370, forward strand.
TGGGTCTGGTCCTTCGAGAGTGTGGCATAGGGCTTGTCTTGGTTCTGCAGCACCTTAAACCACCATTAATATAGTGGAGCCGTAGTAACATTGAAGAAAAATAAAGATAAATAACAAATCTATCCTAACCTAATTATCGAATTTTGTATTACCCACAATACACACTCATATTTACATAAAAAAATATTCGACCGGTTAATAATCCTTAGCTACTATTGCATATGGAACATTTTTCTCTTATTTTCTTACATTAGCTCCACACAGGAGACCCTAAGAAAAATAATTCCACTTAGGGCCTCTGTTATCTTTAGGGATGCTGTGTGGAGGATATTTTCAAGAAAGGAAGGAGAGAAAGTTCTGCAAAGCAAATAAATAATTTAGGTAAGAGGTGTGGGTAGGAATCTGGGGGCCACTGTGTGAGGAACATTTGCCGTTTATTTTCAGTTTTTTTTACACGTCAGCTTCACACAGGAGGGAAAAATAATTCCCCTCAGGGCCTATGTCATCTTTGGGGATGCTGTGCGTAGGGTATTTTTACGAAAGGAAGGAGAGGAAATTCTGGGAAGGAAACAGGTATGAAAGCTAGGAATCTGGGTGTCAGTGTGTCCAGGAGTGACGGACGTGTGAATCCATCCCTCCCACTTCGGTGCAAGGCGATGTTCTGAGAGAGACCCGCTGGAGATATCAAAACGACACCCCCATCCAGTCTCTCGCGATCCGGCCTGCCACGTAGCTGGTGGGCAGAAGCATCCACCCCCAAGTCCCAGACAAACCTCACCCCACAATGAACCCTATTGTGGTTTGTTGCTATTATGGCTTCTTTTGTTAATATAGTCGTGATAAAAAAATCACTTGTTTTTTGATTTTTTAATATTGAAAATAATAATGTCCTCCCCCCCTCCCCTATGGGGATAGAAGGGCAGACGGGAAACTGCAAAAGAAAACAGGAGTCTTAATTAACGCGAGTATAATTCTGAGAACAGAGATAATATCTAATAGTGGCGGTGCTCTGAGAGGTTATGAGGTCTCCCTGCCTTAAATCACGAAAGTTTTTATTACCTGAGTGTTCTTAAATGTGCAAATTAAATGGGCCGTAATAATGAGATATGATTTTACTTCCTCGAGAACATTAATTTATTTAACCGTATTTGAAATTAAGTGCCTTATTACAAGATAATCTTCCTCAACTTATTAAATGCTTGAATGGGTTTGTAATGTTACCTTCGGAATTTACTGTTATGGTTTAGTTTTAGGGGTTTACTTTGGAATAATTAATTCCGTTAAAACCATTGAATTATGGTTCAGATAATAATTGCACGATGTTTAAACAATGTTAACTTTACTTTGGATAGCCGACTTGTTATAATGAAATCATTCCTCAAACATCAGATTTTTGCAGTTGTAAAATTCAAAGTTTTAAACTCAAATAAGTTTTCATAAACTTTTAGAACTAATGTGCATAGTGTTGAGATTAATCAGTAATGAAGTTTATTGTATTAAATACATTCTTTATTATTTATTTATTACTTAATAAGATAACATAATTGAGGCGTATTGCTCACAAAGTGAAACATAATAATCATCTCATTTGAAGTTCATCACGCGACGGAGCATAAAATCACGCCGTGAGAAGATCTGAATAATTTATTAGTGAGCGACGAGTTGACGCCGGGGGGAACGACAAGTCAAATTTAACATCACAAACAATTTAGCAATTCGCCCGACTTCATAATGACGTAACAAGTTTTATAAACTGTCAGATACTTGACACAACAGACGGCTGGTGTTTCTCACCCCATTAGACTGACACCGGGAGTCGAGCGTGTGGGAAAACCGCCTCTGTGATACGTCTCCGTGCGGTCGTTATTCGGCTGTCAGATTGGAGGTCTATCAATCCTGTGTAGTGATATGCGAATGTCTGGTTTATGGGCCACCTGTGGAATGCCCCCTTGGTGCCCGCGCCCCGCAAGTTGCCCCCGGCCCGGGACTACTGGCGTAGAGCGAGCAGCGTAGGGCTCGTATCGCGAGCGTAGCGAACAGCGTGCTACCTACCCTTCTACCCGCGAGGCTTAGCTTTTTGTTTTCCTTTCACTGCTCTTAATCGGGAGCGGCGTTTTTTAGACAGATGATTGATAACATTTTGACTGACTGCGACGAGATGAGGAAAGGAACGTGTACACGCAATTCATGTACGAAATTTAGTATTCAACATTTAAGTGACACATTTGCACCTTTGGTTTCTGAGTTGGATTTCATATTAACCATTTATTGAGTTGAGTGATAGAGATAGTCTTTATCACTATTACTTATAAATAATGTTCTAACGATGCTCAGCTATATTATTGAGTTGAATACATTTATTCTTTTAAGATTATATTTTACTATTTAAATATGATTTTAAAAATTACCGTAGGTTTCCTGGATAATACCTAGATTACAGCTATCTGCTTTAATCATTCAATTTATTAAAATTATGGAAACGAAGAATTATTTACGATTTAATGTGTTGTTTCAAATTATTAATTCGATGTTGAATACCCCTTAGTTGCCATGTTTAATTTCGTTCCATGTTCCTGGCAGGGCAGTTACAAGACAGTACCATACTGGTGAGCGGCTGAGTTGAAATCCCGTTTGATCCCACCCAGTCGTCGCGAGTTCAATTCCTCGGCTGGTTAAGTCCTCCATAACGATACAAGCAAAATTTTCCTCTTAGTATGGTGGTTGCAGGAGATTTTCAAATATTGTCATTTTATTCGTAACGCGGGAAGGTTTGTTCTTATTAAAAAAAATTGTAACAATTCTTCTTCAATGTCGCAATATTCCACGCCTATGAGACGAATACAAAATTTGGGAAACATATACTCCGAAGTTCTAGATGTATTTAGTTCAACAATATTGCAATATTAGCTTTTTGGCATCGAATAGAGCTGATTTATATAATGAAATTATTAAACTCTGGAAATACAAAAGAACGGTGGTTGATGGTTGATAAAAAAAAATCTGTCTCTCGTTTATGTTTATAAATGTATTGTAATTATAAAATGTACAAATATATCCATTAAAGTCTATTTAACTGGAGTAAAAAGATATATTAATCCAACTATTCACTTGCTGAACGCCTTTGTGCAAATTTAATTCTATCTACGATAATAATGTAACTTACAATTAACGTGATAAGTATTTAGTGTACCTACTGATATTTATTATATGTACTGATTTATATAAATATATGAATTATATTTCTGCATTATGTAAATTTTCGACTTGTATTATGTTTGTAACATGTAAGTAATACTTGTGTAATATTTTTGTACAATGTTTGTGTTATGTTTGTATATTTACGTTAAACAAATAAATAAATATATTTTTTATAAAAAGAAGCAATTTTTTGTATATTTCGTTAAATGCATTAAATAACGCGAAGTACAAAATCCCAGAAAAGCTTCTTTATTAGCTCGCGAAAATTCAATAGATATCTTTTCTTATTATATTTTTGTTGACTAATAACAACTTTCCACTTCCTGATGTGCTATGAGGGCAACTAAAATAATGACAAATGTGAAATACAACTAAAAATACGAAAGCAGACAAGAATAATTGTGATATTAAAGAAACCTACTTATTGTCATTGGCAAAACTTTTCCAATTTTCTTTTGAAGTATGTCAATGTTGATCTCTAGTCCCGGAGAAGGCAGTCAGCGGGCAGCAGGCAACAAGCAGGAGGCAGGAGGCAAAAGCGGCCAATAGCCCGAAACGGTTAATAATGCTTTTTATTTAGGCTACGGTCGTTGTTCAAATCCTCGTGTCCCAAATCCATCCAGCGCCATTCACCCCCCCCCAATCCCCCCCTCCCGCTCCCATAAATCCTGCACCCAAACCTCCCCGAAAAGAAAAAGTAAAACATAGGTAGGACGAAAAGGCTGGCCAAGATGAACCTACATATACAACGTACAAAGAACCCGTTCTCATCGAGACAAATAGAAAAGTAAGCTCAATTGCGCTCTAAGAAAAACTTTTCCTGCTCCAAAGCGGAGAAAGATCGAGGAATGGTTGAAGGGGCTGTATTTTTTCGGTGCCAAAGTCTTGCTGGATTTTTGGGTGGTTTTGGAACGGTGGAGACGGGCCTTGGGAGAAAAAAGAAACATCCATAAAAGTCAGTTGGGCGGAATGAGCGACAATAAACTGTACATATAAATCAAGCGGCGGGAGCTATTTTCCCTGATTCGGGCCGCGATTATCGTACTCTATGAGGACTGAGGACTGAGGACTGGTGGAGAGGAAGAGAGCCTCTCTCTCCTGCCCCCTCCCAGAGGGGATGGAGGGTTAAGGCTTTAATTGTTCACATTAACATTTTGTGTATTTTTTTTCACGACGCCGCCGTTACGCCACGAGTAAATATTTGGAAAAAATAGGAAATGCCGGTTTGAAAGAGGCCGTAATCTGGTTAATGTTAAAATTTGACGTGCTTTATTGTATATTAACTTTGGCGTTCATGATTTTCCTAGGCCTTAAATGCTCAATAATGAATAACTCATAATAAGATTTCCGTAACATTTTTAATGATGGTTCTTTTGTTAAGATTTTAGATATTTTGCTTTTGTGCCACACGAATAATAATAATACAGCAGGCTTCGTGATAATGAGTATAATCTTTTCGGAGTGTGAGGAAAGAATGTATTACGAATTATCTTTACAACAGATTTTGAAAATCTATATAATGTTGGCTTTACAAATATAATCCGGTTTGATATTAGCTTTCATTAGGTGATTATTGTAAACAATATAAATATTTTGGTATCATCTGGGGTGTAGTTATTAAAAAAATAATAGGTCTATGTGCACCATAAGTTTGCAATTAACTTTAATATAATACGATATAATGGATTTTAACGACTATCTAATACGCCTCCGCTGCAATAATTACGGTTGTTATCCTAATTTAATCAACTATAGAATAGTATTTTTTCCGTGAAACAGTTCACCCTATCCGCCACCCAACCCCCCTCCAGCGCCATCAACCCTCCGGAACAGATCCTTCTTTATGGGAAGACTGGTTGTCGCTGAGGACGATATTTAGTGCCCGCGAGTAAATCAACCGGCCTGACGTGAGGAGAGAGGGGGAGGGGATAATTTACCCAGTGTCTTATTTAATGGAATGCTTCACATCCCCCGCCACCCCTCCACCACGCCACTCCCCCCGCTCCACCCCGTCAGCTGAATTCGAAGCCATCCCCTTAAAACATCCCCTGAGGGGGCTAAGCCTTCTTTGCTGCGAAATTTGTAGCGACATTATCGCCGGATCGAGATTGTATGTATAATTTATTTTTTCCACTCATTAAGACCATTTCGTGATTTATGAAAAGTTAAATTGTTTCATTATTTAGTCTCGTCCACTCATTAAATATAAATAACGTACAGTTATCTAATTAAAGTGCCAAGATACATATTATGTAACCGATTTTACTTATAAGGTTAATAAAATATTTAATGTTGACCAGGGAATATAATGCACAATGAATAATATAACTTTGCTTGTCGCTTGTAGTTTCACTTGCTGAAAGTTCCCTAAAATAACTGAAAATATTGATAAAATATTCCCTCGCATTCATTCGAAATTTGTATCGTTATTTATGGCTAATGGGAAGAGTACCGTCATTTGAATGCACATAAGTCATTTAATGGCTAATCTATGCAAATTGCAAACTCTCCCTGCACTCCGATAATGCAACAAAGGTAATAAAAATTTAAATGCATCAAACCGTTCAATAAAGACTGATTTATGTCACTCACGATGGAAAGGGTGAGCGGGAGATAATTTTAAATTATAGCGCATTCGCCGGATGCGAGTTTAAAGATTAGATTTGGGCGGGATGGGCGGCGGGTGGTATTCTGTGGAAGGGCGGAAAGAACAGATGTCCCTTATCGTATCTGAAGAATCCCCGTAAATAAATAAATAATATAACAAAACACACACCTTCAAATTCACCCGCGACAGCACTAGACACAAAAGCTCCGACATCATTTGTAATATATCGACGTATAAAGAAAGGAAATTTTCAGAATGACAAAGGGGTGGCGAAAAATTATGACGATGTAGCTGCTGTTCGTTATACGAAATCAATTTGTAGCTCCCTGTGTGGCCGCAGAATATACAAAAGTGTTTCAAGTTTTCGTGAAAAATTTTATCTTATGAAAAAATACCAACCTTAAAATACCGAAGCTGAATGATGATCAAAATACATATTTTAAAAATATGGAAGCTTTCGGGTAACTTATTTTATCCGCGTTTTTTATTTTACAAGACCGACTTAAAAAAATACACTTTTTCTCAAACACCATTTTGGCTCCCTAATCATTAAAGTTAATTGTGTTTAAATTATGAAACCTTTGCTGACGACATCAAATTTGGCTATGGCTGAGTTGCCTGGAAATATGAGGCAAATAGAGGGCAAAGGGGGGTTGGAAAATAAAGTGGCCGGCGTATCTCGTTCCTTTGGAATAAAGAAACAAACGGCTCCATCTTCGCGCTGTTCAATGGGCAAGCGATGATTTTTAGAGGCTTTTGTCCGACGGAAAGAAAATAGACAAATTCTAGGAATCTCTTATGTAACATAATTTCACGAATTAAAAAGCAAATTAGAAAAGCATTTTATATTAACTGCTGCTGAGGTTCATCTTTAAATTCTTATCAATAAGAGACATTTGGAGGTCAATTTGTCTGTTATTGTCTGCACCCTAATGTACATTTTATATGGACTTTGCCATATTAGGACGGATTCTATGGAGGATCTTAGTAATTACGGAGAGAAAAAAATATATGATATTGTTATATAGATTTGGCGTTGGGTATCAAATTGTTAGGTAGGTTACTTACAGTTATATTTTAAGAGCTCAGGGAGCATCGTTAAATAATTCTTGCTTTCATGTGTCTTTAGATTTAGTTTTACAGCGCCAACCAGAAATGCCACAATGAACAAATGATGGCGGTGCACGTTAGAACTGTCAACTTAACTGAAATATAATAACATGTATTTATATTGATTAATTAAGAGTAATAATTTCATAACAATATGTATATTTTTAGAGGATAGAAAAACATTCTCGTTTTAAAAATAACCATTACACTAATATATATAGCATGATGGAGAAAATACAGTAGCTAGTAAATCGAGAAAACACCAAAGTGGTTAAAACGATCCGTTATTTTGGGGAAAATGTCAAATTTGCACAAATGGCGTTTCTCATAGCTATTCACCGGAATCGAAGAGATCAACGAAGCTAGTCTTTTGGAGCACCTTTCATCGAAATACCGTTAGAACACAAATAATTATTATTGGACCGAGATTTCTAGAGCCAATAAGTATGAAAAGTTGTGCATGCAAAAAATATTAAATTAATAAATATAAGAATACCCCAAATCCCCCCATACACACAAGCCCTGCTTACTTATGGGGGTACATCGAATATATCTACCATGTAATTAATTACTGTATAAAATTTATTTGTAATTTATGTACCTATTTGTTACTAATAATTTTATTTTTTTAAATCTTACGTTCTTTTAGATTGAACAAATTCCAGTAAGTATTTGCCAAAATGACTAGGTTTTCATTATAAATTAAAATGGAATTCTTATGATTCATCCATAAATAGTCGACTTACTATTAAATTCCGTTCTTTTTACAATGGTCTTATTTCCCCTGGCTGGGTTGAAGGGAGTGGGGGTGGTAAGACGCCCTCCCCGGCAGATAGATACGGCCCTGTCGCGGCTAAAGCAAGCCATTTGAATGCATGCTCGTCCGTCAGTCATGGAGGCATTACGCCGCAAGCCCTGCGCCGTCTTGGGCTCGCGACGCCGTGCGTGGGACCTAGAGACGCTTGCTACTATTTATTGGAGGCGACACTTTAAGGCGTTTGAATTTCGACTTTCGGAAATTTTCACTTGCTTAACATGATAGGAAGAACTTCGAAATCGAGTTTACCAGAAAATGTACACTTTAATATATATTTTTAATAAAAATCAAAACATTTAATACCCTTACATTTATACCTATTATTAAAAATCTAAACCTAAGAATAAAATGAAGTATTTAATACGGAAAGTTATAAGAGAGTAAAAAGTTATTTAAAGAAAATCATACAAACAGAGAAAACAAGGCGGGTGAAATAATACTGAAGAAATGAAATAAATTTATATTTTTTGCGTTAATTAAACGACGGAACGGTTCACATATAAAAATCGAATGCAGTTCAGATGCGGTAGAAGCGAAACTTCACCAAAACAATCTCAATCAATAGGAGCCTTGAAAAGTGAGATCATAATCAAAGCGGTCATTGAGTGCAGTTTGACGCTTCGTAGGTACTGTAATGCGTCATTTCCGTTTCATATCTCAACCAATAGGAGCCTTGAAATGTGAGATTATAATCAAAGCGGCTAATGAGCATGGATTGATGCTTCGTAGGTACTGTAATGCGTCATTTCCATTTCATCCGTGTTTCAGATCACAACGGTGTTAAAGAAGCTTCACTTAACAAAATGTAAATGGTGCTGATCGTCGATTTGACAGTAATCTCCCACCAAAGCAAAACTATATATTTCACATGGAAATTTATAAGAAGGAGTTGTAAAAAGTTATTAGAATATAAAACAAAAAAAAGTTATGTGACGTGTCCGCGAGCCTCGCTGCCTCGCCGCCTCGCCGAGGGGAAGCAATCCTCCGGAGCGTCGAAATGCCGCCGTAAATCGTCATAAAAGTGTCACGCGGCTGATGTGACGCTTTGCCAGGGGTAATTAAACGACAATTTATAGCGGGCCGGCGCGCGTTAAACGAATCTCCTCCGAACCGGCATCGCTACTTGGGGCGGCCCGGCCCGGCCCACTCCCACACTCCTATCCACATAGCGGCCCGTATTTACAAACCCCCGCTAACCATTTTGTGTTGATTCGGAATAATTTTGTCTATACAAAAATGAAGCGCCAATACAAGGATTAAAAACCCAATCTAAGATTTATATTACCGAATTATAGTTACCGCCATACTTATAAAAAAAACACTTCTTAAACTGTGTTTTTGTTACATATTGTATAAAAGCTGTTCATTTTCTTTTCCGGATTATAACTAATAAAATAATATTATTATTATATTGACAACATTGAACTTCGGGAGACAGGCGCATGTGCGTGTTTTTTGATATTTCACAAATAATGTTTTGTACATCATTTCTATTCTAATGACCAATTCACATTTATATTAATATATTTCAACGTAATTACTATTATTTGTGTCAATTTTCGTCGGTTTTTATTCTTTAATAATACAATGTTGTAAATTTAGTTTTGCCTAAAAAGATAGGTTACTTCTGAACCATTATTTTTAAATGCCTTGTAAATTAATACAACTTAAAGACATAAAATATTAATCCCAAAATGTTAGATTTGGTTATTAATTATTAATTAGGAATTACCATTGCGTATCATTTTTAATTCCATGAGATATGAGTGAGGTGATTGTTTTGTTGCAAATTACTTAAATAAATGGAATGTGTTTTTTTAATTTTGAGTTTTCCGAAATTTTCCGACATTTTAATAAAAATTGTCAGTGGGGAAATTTTTTTTCGAATATTTCATGGTTTAAATTGAAATATGCAATTAAAAAAAAACTATGTTTATTTGAAGAGCAAAAATATAAAAGGTATTTTCATCTAGTTTCTAAAATGGTATTTATTTTTACGACATCTTCAAAAATAAGAAATATGTCGGACATTTAAAATTCCGAAATATCTTGATTAATTTTATTAAAAACAGTGTATATGTTACTGTAAAAGCCCGAAATCTTAAGATTTTCCAGTAAATCTTACGATTTATCAACTTTCAAAGTTGGTATATTTTAGGATTTACTAGTAAAATCTAAGACGTACCAATGTACGGCCTTTTAAAGTAACATATACAACAGACAAACTACCCTTTTTAGCTGGATAAGCAATGTACGCATCTTTCCTTGATCTATTTTTGGTATTTTTTTAATTGGTAAGATTTTCATATACACGGTTGTTTATCAATTGGATAAAATATTCACGAAGTTTTTTAGTAAGGTTGTTATAGTTTTATCTTTAAAAATAGCCAAAACACATTAAAAAAAATTTGCCATTTTCTCACATATTACTTTATATAAAATTCTTAACAAAACATCATTGAAATGAATAAGGTTTAGAAGTGCAGTTCGGTGATTAAAATGCGAGAAATGGCAGAAGAATGATTTAGATGTTTTTTTTTTAATGTGAATATCTCACAAGAGCCCCAACTACTCCCGTCTGGAGCCAGTGAGACTATGGCATCCCCAATCGGGGTATATTGTGAGTCTGAAAGCAAGTGGGGAAAGCAAGGAGATGGGTAAGAGGAAGTACCTGGCTATTAAGATCTAGTCACCAAATACGGCTAAAGCCATTTCTAGTAACGTTTCAATGATGAGTAGTGTTATTTCACCAAGGAAACAATAAATAAATTTACATATTACATATATCCTTTCAAATAAAGATAAAATGAAAGGCAAAACAATAAAAAAAACAATAAAATTTATGTATTAGTGTTCACAAAGTTTAATAATTGGTACAGGAATTTATTGGTTCCAAAAGATCCCGGAGTGGACCAGAGAATGGAAGCATGAAAGTGATAAAATCGAAAGATGGACAAATGTTGACGAATGAGAATGAAATTAAAGAGAGATGGATGAAATATTTCGAGGAAGTCTTCGAAAGTAACCCGAGTGGTTGTGATCCCAGCGGTGAATCGGTTATGAACGATGATGGAGTGAATGTTACCAAAATCAGTATGGATGAAATAAAAAGATCAATTAAATGCATGAAGAGTGGCAAGGCTGTGAGTTTCGACAATATTGCTGCCGAATACTTTAAAGGAGATAGTCGTATTATTCTCACATGGCTGTGCAGACTTTTTAACCAATGTTTAAAGGAGGGTTATACGCCATTAGATTGGAGAAGGGCTGTAATCATGCCATTATACAAAGGTAAAGGGTCACGTATGGAATGTGGGAATCATAGGGCTATTAGCCTTCTTAGTTCAGTGGGCAAGCTGTATGGTAGAATATTGATCGAAAGGGTAAGAATGGAAACAAAGGATATAATATGGGATGTGCAAGGTGCTTTTATGAGTGGAAGGGGGTGCATGGACCAGATTTTCTCATTGCGTATGCTCACTGAGAAGTTTCTTGCAAAAAACCAGAAACTCTTCTGTGCCTTTGTAGATCTACAAAAAGCGTACGACCGAGTTGACAGGAAAAAGCTATGGAAGGTGTTATCCAAGTACGGAGTGAATACGAAGCTTATTCAGGCAATTGCGTCGCTATATGAGGGAAGCGTTGCATGTGTCAGGGTGAACGGCGATTTCACGGAGTGGTTTGACATCACAAAAGGTGTTAAACAAGGCTGCGTAATGTCACCGTGGTTATTCAATCTATACATGGATAATTGTATGCAAGAATTGAAAGAGATGGGATTGGGCGCGAAATTGAGTAATCTGGAAGTATGTTGCCTATTGTATGCTGATGATGCGGTGCTAATTTCTAACAGTATGGAAGATCTACAGTCTCTCGTGTCTAGGATGAACGAAGTATGTATGAAGAATGAGTTAATGATGAAAGTCTAAAGTCATGGTGTTTGAAAGAGAGAGTACGAAAACAGTATGCAATATAGTTGTGAATGATGAATACTTGGAGCAGGTGGATGAGTTTGTGTATCTGGGTAGTATGTTTACGAAAGATGGGAAGGCTGATAGAGATATTGAAAGAAGGGTGAATGCCGGTAACTCCATTAATGGAGGACTGAATGCCGTTGGCGGTAATAAAAAACTGTCCAAAGACGCGAAACTAGCCGTCCATAATGGAGTGCTGGTACCTACCCTGATGTATGGCAGTGAGGCATGGAACTGGCAGAGGAAGGATGAAAGCAGACAGAATGCTGTAGAAATGAGATCCCTGAGGCGAATGTGTGGTAAAAAACCATGTACGATCGTGAGAGAAACGTGGATATCCGCAAAGAATGCAAGGCTGATGTAAGCGTGATGTGTAAGATTAAGAAAGGGACTCTCCGATGGTTTGGGCATGTAGAGCGAATGAACGAGGAAAGGAGTGTAATGAGAATATATGATGCAAATGTGAATGGTAGAAGAAGTCGGGGACGCCCGAGGAAGACATGGCACGACCAAGTGAATCAGTTACTTGAGTCGGGCCATGTGAAGAGTCGGAATAATAGAAGAGCATGTATGAGACGATGTATGAATGTGAACGAGGCAAAGAGTGTGTGCCAAGATCGAGTTGTGTGGCGGTCCGTCCTCTCTGCCTACCCCTGCGGGGAAACGGCGTGATGGTTAGTTAGTTAGTTAGTTAGATGTGACAAATTTAAATTGTAAAATTGAATAGATAAAATTTGACTCGGTGTGACCCGTATTTATATAATTTACAAGCGTCGTTTTGCGAGGTTCAATCAAAATGCATTTTAAAGATTGATAGTCCATACGCCGCATCGGTATGAAAACAAGTACATGTAGTCCAAAGTCCGATGTAGTCCAAAAGCTAACAAAAACTATGGCGCAAGCAGTTTCGTAGGACTCTATTTGAATGAGGGTTTATAATTACGTTAGTTGGCTGGCCTTTAGCGGAGTGGACTGGGCACATTGTATAATTACGCCATACCTTTGCACCCTTTGAGTGCCGCCAAGGTACCGGCACAAGGGGTTGGACGGATTTTGTTTCCAGAGACAAAGTGGAGCCAGGTATCGTTTTGAGCAAAAGATACTTCAAATGAATAAGAGATTAATCCTGAGAGGTTTTAATTATTTAAGCTTTGCTGATTTTAAAAAAATATTCTCTCATTTTTCTTTTCTTTTGGTAACTTCTATCTAGTAAGAGAAGTGGTCTATCTATGGCAAATCGAAAAATGCAGCTGGATTTTAGTATGACTACTGCTCTCGTACTAGTAATGCGTGTTTCCAAGTCATGAGTAACAGCGTCTTCCATTAAGAGATTGAAAAATACTTAAGAGCGTATAACCAGAGAAAACCTGAAATATGTCATTTTTAAATCAGATTTTAGAAGTATTGACTCTTTTCCACAAAAAATTATAAATTGATTTCGAAAGATTGTTCTTTTATCTAGTAAAAGTATGTTTTAATTTGTGAGAAAAAATGTTTATTTTTAGTATAATAAGGTTATGCCATAGGTCGTTGGCAGATTTGTTAAATTTTCAAAAAAGATTTTACAATTTTACAGTTTATACAACACCCATTTCAAATCATATAATGATACAGTAAAATAAATCATTACATTATCTGGTAAACGTATGCTTCAGAATTTTAATTTTAGATTTAATAAAATCATTAAAAAATATATACGTACATTTCTGAACAAAATTGGTCTGTTTATGTATTTATTTGCGCACTTAGAAATTAACATATGTCAGATTTTTTTAGATTCTTATTTTGCTTAGACGTTATTGAAAAATGATAAAATACTTATGATCATGTCGATGCAATGGGTCTCCGATACGAATAGGACAAGGAGAAGAAGATGTATGTATGTATGTACTTATGATCATAAAATAAAAAAAGTACATAATTTTAATAGTTTTATCATTATGCATTTCAGCATTTTTGGATATAGGTATATATTAAAGCAAATTTGGAATGAAATAAAATCGATATTGAGTTATAATTTTAAAAAGCTGGCACGGAGAATAATTAATCTTTCTCATTGGAACGGTCCTGTACGATCGTAAGAACATCTATTGACGAAATGTGGATTTTCGGCCGCTGGCTGGTTAAACACCCTTAAGGAGCTACCTTTTTCATTTTTAGGTCTTGAGGGAAATTATTTCTTCAGGGCAAGTGAAGTTAATGTAAAAAAACCCCTTTCTTTTAACTAGCCACAAACATCATAAATACAAGCATTATCATGATACTAAATATCTGATGATTACTGAAGGCTCTGTACTTTTCAACACATATGTTATCTACCATACATACAGCAATTCCGATATCTTCAAACTATTATCATTTATTTATTTAAAGGCCCATAGGGCTTTTACATAGAATGCAGTACATATTTTTTTTATTTCAGTGAAAATAATGAGTTTACAAAACTACAGAATACAGGTAACATAATATATGTTAAAAAAATATAGGTATAGGTTACATAAAACATAAGCATTAACAAAATACAGGTAACATAAAATATAAGAAACAAAATATAGTCCGTAAAATATAGGAGTTGACATAAAGTAGGTACCTAATGTTTAAAATTGTTCTTCACATTAGTTGAGATAGGTAGAAATACATAGTTAGCACTTATGGCGTTTGAAGTTTGTTAAGGTCAATTTTTTTGTCAAATACATCCTATTGTTTAAGTATTTGTTACCAAAACTATGTGAACGTTGTATTAGAGAATGTAAATATTTATTATTTATTTTTTTAATTTATAAAATACATGTTACATATATTAGACATTTACGTAGATTAGATTTATTAAATCACCATACTAAGCGGCTGCCTGTTTCATGGTGATCAATTAAGGATAGTTACTTTGAGTGAAGTCTAGTGTAAACACATGGTAAAATTGGTAAAGTTATAATAAAAAATAGAAAAGAGAAAAAGAAGTGCGTAAAATAAACATGTAAATAAAATAAACGTGTAAACATATGGTACTAGTATGTAATGATGTTGAAAATTAAATCTCTATCTGAGTATGTGAAACAAGTTGTAAACACTGTCATAGTTACTTATCAGAAGGTCAGCAAGCGCCTTTCTGAAAGTGAGATATTTGGCTTTAGGCTTTTTTTTTTAATTTTCTTTATTCATTAAATCAAAAATTGAGGTAACATTAGTGGATTTTTCGACCACCATGCTAGGCTGGTGCCCGTGTTATGGTGGCTTTATTTCAATTGATAAGTTATTAAAAATTTTAGGTGCAAGAATGTTAAACTGGGACTGTGCTATTGAAGTTTTTGTTGTTGGAATAGTATAATTCGATTGGTTGGAATATCTTGTGTTATATTTAGATCTATAATTTTTTTTTGTAAAATTGAATTTAAAATAAGAGGTAATATTTTTTACATAAATGGATTTTATATTAATTAAGAACTTTGAAGTCTTTCAATATATTTATCGATCGTCCAATTTATTAGTCAGACATCCCAGAAATATCTAAATTTGAGTTGAGTAGCAGTTACACGTAAAAGTGTACCTTCCATCTGGTATAATTCTCGGATTACTCTGATTTTTCAAAATGTCATTCTAGTGTACCGGAACTTTATGCCCCTCGATGTTATTTTATAGAATATTTTATGTAAAAGACTGCAGAAACGTATGAACATTCGAATACTGCTTTCCTAATTATATCAAAAGCTAGTGTACGGAGACGTCTGACTAATCAACTGGATGATCGGTACAGCTTCCAAGATCTGTAAAATAACAAATCAAATAAATCTCGGTAGTAAAGTGCCTCATACTCGCATATTTGATCTTCATAGAAAAGATGGAAATCGCTTGGGTAGCAGCTAATGGGTAGCTGGTACGTGGAGCAGGCAGCTCAGGGGTGGTTTGGGGGTGGTGCGGGCACGTGCGGGGCGCGGGAGGTGGGCACTCCACGCGGACACTAAATCTCGCACCTGTCAGGCGCCCACACTGAGGAAATGGATCCGCGGAACGGATCGCCAGAGTTTCCGAGATGTGTGTGAAAGGTTTAGAGGCACCCTTACAATCGGTTAATTCGCTCCGATTGATGGTAATGTCTTACGTTTCTGCAGTATAGAATATATTTTTCAACCCTTACAAAGATTTTTTCAAAAATTCAGTAACGCGTTCATTTACCAAGAAGTTCAAAAAATGTTTATTTACAAAAATAATATTTGTACTGTGGAATAAATTAAGTAAATCCTCAAATTAAAAAAAAGAAGATAATGATTTAATTTATTTTATTTTCATATTTAAAATGATAGGTTTAAACAGATAACCGGGAAATTCGGAAGAGCTGCAAAATTATTTACGTAGTTGACTATGAAAAAATTATAAAATACGATTTAGAAAAAAAGATTTATTGTTTATTGTATTTATTGTCCAAAAACTTGGAAAAGCTCTATTTTCCGCTTCCTCGTACAAAAAGTTTACTCGTACAGACCTTTTTACTACCTCGTACAGACAGTTTTAATCAAATAAATATAATCTAATTAAACAGTAATAATAATAAACAAAAGTCGCAAGTCACTGTAATAGACAAGAGCGGTTAACAATTTCATGGGGTATGTGGGGTTGTTGGATACCAAAATCGACACACAGTAAAAAGAAATGAGACGATTGTGACAAAGCTCCGTGCTGATTGTAACGTAAGACGCTGAGATGAAATCTCTTCTGAGCCGATCCAATCATATCTCCCGGTTGGTTTCTCTCTCCTTCACATTACGGGCTGGGTTGGTATGATGGTGTAATAGTGTTATGGGTTGATGGTGTGATGGTGTGACGGTGCGATGACGACTGCCATCCATTCTCACTAGACCTGTCCGGTTGGTAATCGACTTATGGTCTTCTACGAGGCAATCGTCATCCGCTGTTTTGTTTTGATGCCCTTTTCTATTAGTAAAGGTTATATATCTACAGACTACGTAGGGCGAGGAAGAAAAGTTATTTGTTCAAATATTTATTTATTTTTAGTTTTTTTGAGTCTGATTTTCAGTACATAATTTAACTAAACATTACGCTGTTCCCCGCAGAGATAGGTAATGAACGGGGGCATGCGTGCAGTCTATAGAATAGGTATTTGAAGTTGTGCATTCTAAGTGCATTAAAAAGTGATAATATTCAATAAATTAATGTATTCATGAATTAATGTTTTAGTAGTGTTGCGGAACGTTCCAGAATTTCAAATACACTCAGTACCAGATCTGAAAAACCAGGTACTTCCTAGCCTTCCTCTCCTCTCCCCAATCTCTTTCCCTTCCCCATTTCCTTCTTTCTCACAACATACCTCATTTGGTGACGCCATGCTCCCGTCATGGCTCCACACAATGGGGAGCAGTTGGGACTCCTATTCAGTACTCTTAGAAGCGGATTTGGTAATGTTTTTTAAAACCATACGTAACTTAATTGATAGTCCTGATCTTCTTCCACATCCATCATTCCATATTCCAAATCGCAATAGCAGATAGTCGTTTACTTTTCATCGTCCTCTTTGCAAGACCAACTCTACGCAGAACTCATTTATCTTCAGATCCACACAATCTTTAACTTAATGTATTACTTACTACATTGATATTATTAATTCGGTTCCATGACAACTCAAAACATGCAATTTTTATTTATTTATTTATTTATTTCTATATATTACAGTTTTTACCTTAATATTTAATATTTTAACATAATATATTCTGGAAAACATTTTTACATATTAATTAATATAATATTTTATTATGTTGGGTGTAAGGTAGGTTTGAGCAGGTGAAACTGTTGGTTTATAACGTTGTATGTTTCGTGAACACCTCACTAGGAGAACCTGTGCTGAGGTGTTTACGTGTTTATGATTCAGTGTGACAAGTACAGGTATTTATGTGTTGTAGTAGAAAGTTGGTTTTTTTTTACATTTTAGTGGTAATGGATTATTTAGAAGAAAAAAAAATATAAAGTAAATATAAATATATATGTATTTATGAATAGTTGTAAAATTCTTGTAAGATATGTTTATTTATTTTAATTTTTTTATAGTTTTGTTATGTTTGGTTAGGGATTAGGAAATTTTGTATAAAGTGAATATCTTGATTTTTGATCCAGGCTGTGATACGTTTTTTGTGAATGTTTGTGTATGTATGTGTAGTTAGTAGTTGTTTTAGAGTAATGGCATATAATTAAAAAGTTTGGTTGCGTAATACTGAAAATGTCTTTGTCCGTGTGTGGTGTGTGTTATCGGTATGTTTAGGGTTACATTTTTTAAGGACCTTGTTTTTTTTATTGTTTTCGTTTGCATTGGAATATGGAGTTTGTTTTGGAGGAGGTGTAGCAGAGCAGATTTAGCATAAAGTTGTTTTATTAACATGACTTCAAATGTTTTGTAAATTTCGCTTGAATCTGTGTAGAATGGCACTTGCAGGATTAGTTTAATTATCGCTTTTTGTATCTTTTGAATTGGGTCAATTGCTATATTTGTAGCACTTCCCCAAGCCAGTATTCCATATGTGGCAATGGATTGACAAAGTGCGAAGTATATGGACCTGAGTATTGTTAGTGGGAAAATGTTTTTAATGGATTTTATTAGGTGCATGACTCGTTTTAGTTTAATCGTGATGAAGTTTTATGTGGTCAGTCCAGCGTAAGTGTGTATCAATAATAACCCCTAGGTACTTTGTTTGTTTGACCCTTTCAATATGCTCGCATTGACAATTGGATACAGTTTGTTCACAGTCATGCAGAAACAGGTCTATGTTTGATGGAGGTTGACCTCTTTGTGTAATACTATGTGTGATGTATTTTGTTTTGATTGTATTAATGGTAAGAGTATTACTGTTTAGCCATTTTTTAACAATTGACAAACTTTTTTCTGCTATTAAAAATACCTCTTTCCATGTGGCAGCTTGACAGAGAAGAACTGTATCGTCAGCGAAGGTCACGATTTTACCTTCAATATCAATGTTACACAATTCGTTTATGTAGATGAGGAATAATAAAGGGCCAAGTACACTCCCCTGTGGGACTCCGTATGTAATTAGAAGTGATTCACTTATCTTGTTGTCAATTTTAACTTGTTGAGTTCGGTCAGACACGAAGCTTTTAATTAAGTCGAATTCTACTCCATTAATACCAATGTTTTTTAACTTCTTGAAAAGTTTTTCGTGTGAGATTGTGTCGAAGGCTTTACATAGGTCTAAATAAATTGAAATAACTTTTTTCTTAGCGTCAAGATTATGTGTTATGAAGTCTGTAACAGTAGCTATTACATGTTCTGTGCTCATGTTTTTCCCGAAACCGTGTTGGTTCAACGACAGTATTTGTTTTGTTTCCAGATAGTGTTGAAGCTGTTTTTTAATAGTTTTTTCCAGAATTTTTGAAAAGGTATTTAGTAACGTAATGGGTCTGTAGTTGTTAACATTATTTTTTTGTCCTGATTTGAAAATTGGAATTATAAGGCCTTTTTTTAGTAAGCTCGGGAAAATTCCTTCTTTTAAACTACGATTAATTAAATATGTGAGCGTTTCAAGTAGTTGTTGACTTAAAGTTATGATAGTTTTAGAATCTATACCATCAGGTCCCGTAGTATTGTTATTCTTTAGTGATTGAATTATTTTATTGGTATCGTCTAGTGTAATTTTTCGTAATTTGAAGTGTCTGTTACAATTTTCATTGTTGATGATAGATGTATTGTTTTGGGGTTCCTGAATATCTCGTAGAGGCTGTGTAGTTTGGATATTTTCAGCTAGGCTAACTCCAATATTTGTGTATTGTTTGTTGATATAATTGAGAATACTTGTAGGATTGTCGTGAAAGTGGAGTTCTTTATCATCAATGAGTAGATTTTTTATGGTATCATCTTTTTTCTTCTGTGAATTTCAACATTCCGGTCACCTTTTAATTCGAGTTTACGGGACACAAAACGAATATCATTAAACCACATGACTCAAACTAGATCATCCAATCTACCCTCCCATACATTCCCGTCCTTCGTCTCTTTATCCTAATCATATGTTCCTCCTCCCACCCTTCTTCACATATTGTAACTAAATTAATTCAAATTTAATAAATTACTTAGTTTTAACCACGTTTATTGTTAAAAAAAGACATGTTTCGTAAGCCATGCTTACTTCATCACGCTTATTCTGTTCCTTATTTATATTAATGACCTACGCCACATAGAATGTGACGGAGAAATCATCAGTTTTGCGGATGATACCGTTCTCCTAATAAATGGTAAAAATTGGGCAGAAACATTTAAGAAAGCAGAAGACACACTTAAAAGAATTAAAAATTGGCTAGACTACCATTCACTTACACTTAATGCTAATAAAACCAAATTCATCACTTTCAAAATAAAAAATAAGAAAAACTCTGAAGAAAACCTGAACTTGAAAATTCATAGTCAGCATCACTTAAATGAGCATTGTAATTGTCCCTCATTAGAAAACGTTGACCATATAATGTATCTGGGTCTAAAAATTGACCGAAACTTAAAATGGACCGAACACATTACCTATTTAAATAATAAAATAAGTTATTTTTTTAAAACTATCAGGAATGTCCTCATTAAAAAAGACTTAATCAAGATTTACATGGCTCTCTGCCAATCACTGTTAGAATACGGTATTATCGGATGGGGCAGTGCAAATAAAAACATACAAAATCCACTAATTAAAACTCAAAAATCCATAATGAAAATTATATTGAAAGTTCCTGAAAGAACTAGCACTGACGAAATCTTCAACAATCTTAACATCACGTCAATTAAACAACTGCATTCTAATACTATACTCATTTACATTCATAAGTACAAAACCCAAGAAATAACAACTAACACGTACATTAGAAACACTAGATCTCGTGGTCAAAAACATATTTTGACCGGTCAGTGGTTGAGTGGGCACAGTGCTTGGGTCCCACCTGGGCATCGCGTGTTCGATTCCTCGGCTGGCTAAGTCCTCCATCACAACACAAGCAACATTTTCGGCTTTCTGTGGTGGTAGTTAGTTAGGTAGATTTTCAAAAATTGTTGGGTTATTCGTAACCCGGAAATGTTTGTCTTTCTTTAAAAAAAAAAAAAATATATATATCCAACAAGTAACTACTAACACAACATTTGGGCAAAAAAGCTTCTTGTATTATGGTATTAAACTTTACAATAAAATACCACTCTCACTTAAAAACCTCAACAGTATAACATTTAAATCTCAAATAAAAAGCTGGATACTAAATACAGGGAGAACAGAAATAGAAAATATACTGATATCAAATACAGACTAAAACCGAATCTACTGAACTGAATTATAAAAAAAACACAATTTTATTCAATTTTTAATTATTTAAAAAAAATACTACATAATACCTATATGTTTATAACTAATTCATATTAATTTCTTATAATTAAATTATAATATGTAAATGAAATCCTCAGCACGGGAAATCCCAGTGAGGATATCATTATCTCTAGATGTTTGTAAAGAAAGGAAGCAATAAATCATTATTATTATTATTATTATTATTATTTTAAAACTAATTAAAACAATAGACATAGAAATGGAAAGTTGATGGTGGGGAGGGGAGGGGGGGGGGGGGGATGGGGGGTAATAGGGCGTTATTTACAAAGGGAACAAGTTTAATAATTGGTCATTTAAAACTATTTTTTAATAATATTTAAATTCATATTTGCGGTTTTTCTAATTTCTAAGATTTCAAAACAAACACTCATACTGTCACATTTTTATCATTCACCATCATTAGTGGAAAGTTCAAAATTAGGATATTCAACTATTTTATTATTGTTTGTACATATAATTTATGATTTGCTGTCAACTTTGTCAAAATAAGTAAAAAAAATAGTTCTCGCCAATTCTCTTAAACTTTAAAAATACATTTATTCATTCAATACAATAGTTCAAAACATATCCTATTCTCTTGACAGGGATTGAAGTAAGGCACCTAGTTTAGTTATGTTTTACATTATAGAATATCAGTTTTATACAGTAGAAAATGTATGTTTGTCATTGAAAATCTCATAACATGTAATATTTTCAAGATGGACTTTTACGCCTACAATCTGCGACATCCTACGCATAATCTGAATAAAATAAATTTCCAACTAGAGCCATCAAAAAAGGGCATAAAAACGAACAGCTTCCTACGTATAGAATTAAATTCCCTGTAACGAAGTGATATCTTCCCTCTGCCCAGTGCCCAGCTGTAATCTACCAAGTTTATGTAATGTCGTCAGTATGACCGGAGCCAGCGACCAGTAGTGATGCCGTGAGCTGAAAAAACCCTTAATAAATACTGGTATATTCCGTCGGTATCACGGAATCATTCAGCGATAACTGCCCGGGGAAATTGTAACATATCGCCGGAGCCCGGACCGTCGTTATTTCCCGTCACTCTTCGTCCTCACCTTTCCTGATAATGGCATTCCCTGGAAGAGAGGGAATGCTGGCAACTTTTTGAGGCATAATCTTTGTGAATGTGTGATGTGGTGACAGGGTGTGAACATTTTTTACAGAAAATTTTCATTTTCATATACATAGTCATTGTCATTATATTCGGTTACTTTTCGTCATTCGTCCTCACCTTTATAGCTGAAAATGACATACCCAGGAAGGGAGGGAAATTTCAGTACTTTTTGAGGAATAATCTTTGTGAAAGTGTGACGTGGTGACAGTGTGTGGACTTTTTTTTACTGAAAATGTTCATTTTCATATACATAGTCACAGTGGCATAGCGTGGGGGAGGGGGGGGGGGGGGGGGGGGCCCGCCCGGGCGCCACTTTTAAGGGGGGCGGCAAATTTTCAGAACAATACAAATAATAATATTATGTTGTATAAATTCAAACCATTTCATTTAATATTTTTGTCGCACCTTCGATTCGGACCGATTGAAATGATTTTCATTACTTCAGAAAGAAGAAAAATAAATTTCAGTAAAGTAAATTTTTTTTTTAAATGTTTAATAATTTTTTGAAAATGTTCTACGATACTTTCGTTAACGAATTCAACTCTTTATTTTATTATTTATCATAAATGTCAGTAATTATATTTTTTAAGCAGCAAATTTCGTAATTCTTAGGAAAATCGTACGCATATTATGAGAGAAATACTAATTAAAGCTGGGAACTCGCAAACAAATTCACTATTAAATAAAACCAGAATTATGTTCAGAATGTAACGATTTAATTTCAGTTGTGTATTCATCTGCTGATTCATTTAGATCAGTGCAGTAATTAAAATCTATTTGCTGACTTTATGTGTGCTGCCAAAATCAAAGAAAAACCATTTTCATGTTCTGAATGTACTTTTAATTCACCGCATACAGAACTAATTTAAACAATTTTTTTGTGTTGAGAATGTAAACTTCCAGTTGTAGATTCATCTGCTGACGCATTTTGAAGGAAAACATTATCTTATTTAAAGTGCAGTTATAATATTCTGGATGCAGACTATGTATGTGCTGCCAGAATTAAAGAAAAACCATTTACATGTTCTGAGTGTACTTTTATTTTGACAGGTACAGATTTAATTTAATCCAGTTTTGTGTTCAGAATGGAAGATTCATCTGCTGACACATTTCATCTGAGGAAAACATTCTCTTATTCGATGTGCAGTTATAAAATTCTAATTGCAGACTGTTTATTCAATGCCAGAATCAAAGAAAAACCATTTTCATGTTCTGATTATAATTTTAATTCACCACATCTAAACTAGTTTTGTGTTCAGAATACAACGATAAACTAAATTACGAGTTGCAGATTCATCGTGTACCAAGTGAAACTTTACATTGGAGTTAAATGCTGAAAAATTCTGAGAAATTGATTGTTTCGTGTGTTTTCTCGATTTCCGACAGCGGTTATAAACTTTGCAGTAGAATTTATAAACACGATTTACGTCGGAAGAATACTGGTCAACTGTGATTATTAAAAAAATCGGCTCGTATAAAAATTGATCATAGTAAAAAAATAGGATTTCACCCCCCCCCCCCCTGGTGGCGCTTGAAGTACCTAAATAAGGGGGCGGCCGGAACCCACGCTACGCCACTGAATAGTCATCGTCATTATATTCTGTCACTTTTCGTCATTCGTCCTCACATTTATGGCTGATAATGGCATTCCCAGGAAGGGAGGGAAATTTCAGTACT
This sequence comes from Limnephilus lunatus, assembly GCA_917563855.2. Lineage (NCBI taxonomy): Eukaryota > Metazoa > Arthropoda > Insecta > Trichoptera > Limnephilidae > Limnephilus > Limnephilus lunatus. The sequence continues at coordinate 80,698,245 of OU830598.1, forward strand.
TTTTAGGGAATAATAATCTTCCAGATTGTGCGACGTTGGTGCGGACATTAACTTGGTTTTTATAGGAGTCTTTCATTTTCGTAAAAAGATTATAATAAGTATGAATAAACATGATGGCTCCCATGGTCGAGTAGTCCTCTGTATCATGCATTTTGTTATGTATTATGCACTTTATTATGTATCATGAACGTTGTTGTATCATGCACTTTATAAAGTATCATGCATTTTGTCATGACGTTATTATGTATTTTGCACTTTTTATGTATCATGCACTTTGTAATGTATTATTCATTTGAATATTATGTATTACTAGCTTTTACCCACGACTTTGCTCGGATAGTATTAGTGGGAAATTACTGGCATAATTATTGACATAATTGTTATTGTTCTTGCTATTTTGTCTAATAGAAAATAATTTTTTTTTAATAGAAAATTTCAAAATTTGAGAATGACATTTCGCACACAAAAATTCTATTTTTGAAAATATTTAAATTATAGAAATAGAAATTTATTTTAAGTACCTACTCCCTTTATTAGTATTTTATTCATATTTGAATCCAGAGTAACCTAAAAAAATAAGAAAATGAGAGTCCACTTCAAACGCTATGCTTTATAGCAACGTTATGCTTTTTGTTCGGAGAATAAACATTTTTAGAGATATGTAGATATTAACTACGACGCCCAAAAAAAGTACTCTTTTTAATCACAACAAAGCACTCTTTTTAAGCCTAAAATTAAAAAAAAAAAACATTGTTTCCAATGTAACAATTTGTTTGACGTTTGCAATAACTCGATTTTGTTAGGGACAGAAAACGTATGATACATAATTTTATAACGCCACAGCTCATTCATAACGCCAGAGTTTACCAATATATAAAGCCGTTGTTACTAGCAAATAATGTAGCTTTCGATTAGTCAAAGAATTTATAAATTCCATTCGATATTTATTGCGTGAATGAGTAAGGACCATCCAACCAACCATCCAACCAACCAACCAACCATCCATACAAACTTTCGCATTTATAATATTATATATAGTAAGATAAACCTACATAATATTTTTTTATGCAATCCGAAATTTAAAAATTGGATTCCGTTTTTTTTTCTTTACTTTACTATCTTTTTTATATATTGTATTCTCTTATATTCACCTGAACATCATGTATTATGTTAGTTTTAAAAAAAATTGTTATCTGAACCTTAAAAACATTTTTTCAACATGTAAAATGTAAAAATCGTTCATAAGCCCATCACTGCGTTGATAATAAATAAATCAATAAGCATGATCATGACGACTCAACATGAAGATGGTTGAGCGGTCCTTGGCTGTGGATCCGTAGACGCGGGCTCGAAACCAGGTCCTAAGCCAATCGATGATATAAAGTGTTTATACGTGCTGTGTTACTAATCTTATCTTAATCTTAAAAATATATAAAACAAAGTCGGTTTAGTTACACCATTTATATCTCGAGAACGGCTGGACAGATTTTTATGATCTTTAATTTGTTGTATCTGTCTCCGCCCCGAATATCACAATAGCTATTAAAAACATCGGAAAAATTCACTAAAAACAAAATTATGAAGAAAATTCTTTTCCACCTACATTTTGTATGAAACGAATTCTCATCCTTTGAAAGAGCTGCAGGAATATTGCGATACGTATAATATTGAGTAGTGAGTGAATTCCAAAATTTCAAAAACGTCAAATGTCAACGCGCTGATTGTGTTGCTTTAATAATGCTGCCCCTCTTTCACACACTAAATTTCAACAGTCGAAAATGGGACAAACGGTGAACGAATGTCTGCAACTCTCCAAAGGAAAAATACAATAATTATAATAAATCTCCCTCACACGTATAAAGAAAATGAAAGGCAATTCCCATAAGTAAGTGAAAAAGTAAGAAAATCACAAAAAATATAAATCCATACACAACGCCATCTCTGATAATGACAAAAACAAAACACGGGCAGTTGCGCATCGATAATTGCTTCATTGTGTAGTTAAATAAAAAAACTAAATTGAATTCAGGTAATAAGTTAACACAACAGTTATTGATTCTGAGGCGGCACGAAGTTTACCGGGTCGCTAGTAAAATAATTAAAATATGTAATCTCCAGCAAAATCGGGGATAAGACACTACCAAACATTCATATATCATTACAATTTTTTTTTCAACTGTACCTGCGAAGTTTCCATTATGAAAGAATTGCTTCCCAGTTTGCAAAAATATCGATATTTTTAATAAGTTAGTAATTAGAATTAGCTTCTGATGACTCATCGTTAGTACCGACCAATTCAAACAATTCGGTTGTTATACATCTTAAAAAATTCATTATATTATTTTTGGTGTTCTAGATTTATTATCACACAGGAAACGGCGTATTCTCCAATATTTATGTAACATTCGCGCTCTTCCTGGAGGCGGAGTCCCGACTCCCGACGAGATATATTTAAAATCTTTTTAATCTGCCCCCAGTAGAGTTCCCGCGCGATTCATCAAAGACTGTAATAAAGCCATAAAGTTTATGCCCTGTGCAGGACTGAGACGCTTTTTAATGCGGGATCTCGGATGCCTTAATGTGCGGATAATAAATGTGACGAATGGCCTCTAATGTTTTATACATTATTCGGAATGGAGAAACTTGCTCGATGGTATTATTGTTATTGTCAATGTTTGTCAGACGGGGACGATCTGTCTGATGACCTCTGCTCTCTTATTGTAGGACTGATACTTATACTGTTTACTGTGTATTGTATTATGTCCATTATGGTTTCATACCTACTTAGTTTTTATCCACGTGAAGTATGGATGTACCGACGTAACTACGCTATGAGCTTCATGGGTGCGTTTTCAATTGGCTTCGAAAAAAATATATGAATACATTTATCGAATGAGAATACCACAAATGTTTTAATAGCTCTTGAAAACTGCTATCCAGGCCGTGAAATTAATTTGATTTCGTTAACCAAGTGATGGAAGATATTTGGATAGAGGATATTTAGGAACAAAAAGAAAAGAACGGTACAGTAGAGATGTAAGGATGTAAGGAATAAGAATAAGGAATAAGATGTAAGGAATAAGAAGATGTAAGGATGCTACCGGAATATTGAAATAGGCCTACCTTATGGTGGATGTCCTCTTGTTCCCTCATACACACTAAAAATCCACGGCGAATTCGATGCTTGCTTCTTTTGCGCAAAACGCAGCGTTGAACCTTTTAACTTGCTTGTTGAGCGGTTTAAATTGTAGGTACTAATTACCGGCACTAACTCCTCTCCAGGTGACAGAGGGATCGGGAAGAGGTGGTAGGAAGATGGAATTAGACATTTAACTAAGAAAATATCTGCGGTGCCCGAACAAGAAATGATAGAAAAAATAATGTTCTTGTTCTATATGTTGTGTTAAGATTGGAGATTATCAATCATAGTATCCGTTACGCTAAATTCAAGAATTTAAAAAAAAGTTGGCTTTTACTGTTGCAATTTTTGGTTTTTCAATGAATGTTGATTGTTGTAATTTGGCCATTTCAAATGTTTATTTTTTATTTATTTTTTACATCAAATACATTTTTTTTTATACGGCCAAATAACATAATAATAATATTTCAAAATAGCTGTAGATTTTAAAAATGTGTGCAAGTGTTATTATGTCTTGTATGTCTATATTAGTTCCTATCCAGGTAGATGGCCTGTTCTAAGGAACCCAGTGCTGGTGAAAAATGCCAAAAATGTATTCTGTAAAAAAAACAAAATGTTGTTGTTGTTTTTATTATTTAGATTAAATATATATACTAAGTTTTTACTGATTGTATTAATAGTTAACCGTGTATGTAATTCTTGAATGAGTTGCTAGAATGGCACTTAAAACCCATTTTTAGTACTATACGTTATGTCACTTAAAATGTCATATAAAAATTAAACGATATAATTAACAAAGTGTGTTTCTTCTCTGCGAAAACCGAATGGCTGAAAATATTTGGTAAAACAAATAAATTATACCCATAAGGCAAAATATGCTTATAATTATTGAATTCAGCACTCCTAAATTTGATGTTTTTTTAGGTTTTTCATCCAAGCTTTTTACACTACATTTCACACAACATTATGAAGCAAGTTAAGCGGATCTTTATTACAAATGAAATTCTTTTAATTTAACAAACCAATGCATAAAATGTAGCCAGCCAATTTGGAAATTTCCAGCAAGAGTAAATATGTCACAATGTGTTCGAGTAACTCCCACTCCCAGTAGGTTGGTACTGTTGGCTTAGCACAAGCCAGAGACAGAGATGGAAACAGCTTCCTCTTGCGTCTCCCTCGCCGCGGTTACCCGCACACCCCCTGTGTGAACTTATCTCTTTTTCTTCGTTAAAATATTGTTTTTCATTTAGCCAAAAGACATAACTTTCCACTTTTATTGCTCCGTTTTGTCTGTATCTAAGCAATTCTCCATACATCCATCCGGAGCGGTTTGCGCGCTTGATGGTGGTTTGCGTCACGGCTGCGGAGCTGAAAGAACAGAGGGTGGGAGAATAAATGCGGATTATGCCTGGAGCGAGATCGGTTTGAATTTTTAAAGGAATGTTTGCGTTTTGAAAGATGTTTGCATTTGCGTCTCGCAGGCACTTCTCGCAGCAATTAAATTAACATTAATTTTTACTTTATAAACATGCCGCTAGAGATCGCACTGCGGACTCCAATAAAATTTAGTTAATTCGAAATTTTATTTGTTTATTTCCACCTAAATTGCTCGTTTTCTGAAAAATAATGCACCGTAAAAATTCTTTCGTGTTTGTCTTTGAGTGTCGGCCTAAATTAATTCATTGAATGCATTCTACAGTGGGCTCGCTAACGGTGTACAAATATAAACATCATTAACTTTTTAAAATTTTTTAAGACATTAGAGACGTAAAAATAACTAAAGTAAATAGTTAAGTTGTTTAAACAGGTTGTATTAACAAAATAAAGGAATTAAAGACAAAATCATTTATAGGTAGGTAAATATTAAAGTTACGAAAGGTTTAAATTGAATGGAAATATTGTTTAAAAAAAAATACATACCTACAAGAAAAGATAGTTTTTATAAACAAGTTAAACATTTTCTAGTCAAAACAATGTAAATAAATTGATAAAAAACACGTAAAAGAATTTTCCTAAGAACAAAGACTGAAAATTTTAAGCCCTTTCAAAATGTGCACTGGTTAAGTGATTGCTTTTTTTACATTAGCTCTACACAAGAGGCCCTGAGGAAAAAACATTCCCTCAGGGCCTAAGTCATCTTTGAGGATACTCTGTGGAGGGTTTTTTCAGGGGAAGGAAGATGTTGAAGTTCTGGGAAGGAAAAAGGTATGAGGGGTGGGTAGGAATCTGGTGCTCAATGTGTCCAGGAGTGACGGACCCATGAATCCATCCCTCCCAACTGCAGTGATGAATCGAGAGAGTCCGGCTGGAGAGGTCAAAAGATCTTCCTCAACTAGTCTCTCCTGATCCGGCCTGCTACGCCAAGACCTAGACAAACCTTACAATATCCCGATGTATATATTATATTATATATATGTTTTACAAAACCGTTTATTGTCTTCCAAAATGTTAATGAATTGTGATAGTCGGTAAAAAATGTGGGAGGCGGATATGGGTACCATTTATTGGATAACAAACACCCCTGCCATAGGTCACCTCAAGTGCTATGTTCGTTTGGCGACTTAGCAGGGGTGCCCGGGTTCATGGGTTGAGGATTGTCTAAGTCGTAGCAGGCCGGATCGGGATATATAATCTAGGTAAAGTCGTTTGATTTTGATGTATTAAATCCCACAAAAATGCATGTAATGCACACATACAAGTATTTCATATCAAAATAGTTACATATTATGACACTGCAAATTTGTTCGCTACATATTCTTAAATTACGCCCTAGGACAAAAATAACAAAGATTGCTTGCAATACCCTCCGATGTAACAAATCTCTTTGTTTTGTACCCCTGCACTCCTTGTGCGGGGATGGGGTGGGGGCCCCCTGTTCGTGGGGCCACATTAGCATACAAACTGCTGCCCGGCTGATGGGGCCCCGTCACAACTCTACCGCCTACATTTTTTCTTCTTCCACCTCCACTTCACCTACATTGTGTACACGGGGGCACAAATTATACATATTTCTCGATAGTAATACCCTGTGTCATAATCCGGTAATTAAGTTATAAATTTAAATAAAATTATCTTATTTATTTATAAACAGAAACAAACAGTAATTTATTTACATTGGTGAAAACAATTTACAATTATTATTAAGTATATTTTATGGTGGGTACCTTTGATGTGTTTCTTTGTAATGTCTTATTTATTGTATGTATATTAATTATGGGTGACTGACGTGCGTAGTGAGAAGGTGTGTGTGTGTGTGTGAGTATGTATGTATGTGCATTGAACAAATTATATTATTGACATGATGCTCTTTTTAAATTTAGGCAGTGAATCGGAGAAAATGTCGATGTTAGAATTTAGAACAATATATTGAACATATGAAGAGCACGATTGATTGGGGAATTATTTGCTGGATTTGTCTTGTAATTAAACGCGTGGAATAGTTCTGTATGGCGTGTACGTCTTAATGGTATGTTAAATTTAAGTAGGGAAAGAAGTTCAGTACAGTCAATATTATTATTTAAAATTTTGTGTATAAATGTTAAATAATAATTTGAAGCTTTATTTATTATGTCTAAAAGACCTCATAATTGATTATCCCAAATAGATATTTTTAAAATTGTGGGAAAAGTAAAAAATCACCACAAGGAGACATTTGATAGATCCAAACAACTTAAGAAATGATACGTTTTTAGATTTTCACGGCTAAAAGTTTTTTCGTTATTTGTTTTTGGGGTGTTATGAGGTATTATGACGTGTTGCGCTACCTCCTTCTTTAGCCAACTTTTCGGACAGCGTTACAGTGTCCATCATCAGGACAGATGTGAGGCACACTATAACGATATTCGAAACGTTGGCTAAAGAAGGAGGTAGCACAACACGACATAACACCCCAAAAACAAATAACGATAAAAAAACGTTAGGAAAGTCTTTTAAAACTCATTGTTTCAAACTAAATAGCAACATATTAAATTGATATTAGGTTTGAAAATGGATGGATGGAATGACTACATTCACGGACAGACAGCTTAGGGCAGGTTTTATAACTATCCATTCGTTACGCTTGGTACCATTTTTAACAATATTCATGTAGACCGAATATTTGTAAAAAAAATAGCATTGCGTAACGAACGGATTGTTATAAAATTAGCCATTAGGTAACCAATATGCAAAAGTAGCAGATATTTACAATAGCACCGAAAGAACTTATAAAAAAGCATTTCACATATTTTTTTGAAAAAGGTTATTAGTTTTACATTTTATTTAAAAAATTGTAAAATTTTTGTCATTTAAAATCTATGTTTACACTGTATAATTATTTTGTTTTCCATTTTTATGTAAAAAGAATTTATTTCATACCTGTAAATATAAATACATGTGGGTCAGAAGTCTCGACAATATATGTATGTATCTAAAAATATAAAGATGTTATATCTAAACACGTAATAAAATTTGTAACCGACTAGGTAAAAAAACGCAAATCGCCTTCCAAAACTTATTATTATTTTAAATTATTTTTGAATTTTTCATAAATTTCTGGAATGTATGAAAAGTTTCAGCCCAACCTGTACACATTTCCGCTTCAAAGCTCTAGGTGAGTCTATATTCCTGAATTGTACAACCTTCCATCTAGCCATCTAGCGATGTAGCCATCTCGGTGAGTAGATCTCCACCCTTTCATCTAGCTATATTATAGCCTGGAGAAGCCAGCTTCCAGCTAGAAGCTTTCTGGAAAAGCCCTGACGGCGAGATAAAGTTTTGCATTATGACAGAGTCGAGAACTGTACAAATTTTTCCAGTTAATTTAATCAGAAGTGACCCGCTATCGCGCGGAGGAGCGACTTTATTATTTGAACGTTATTAGTGGCCCAATGTTTCAGATAATATTACTTGGATACTTAAATTAAAAGTTTTCCAGTTTGCCACGTTTCATTTGCCGGGAAATGTCTGTCAAGCTCAGCTTTTTAAAAGATATCTACTTACGCTTTTGACGAAAGTCTCAGAGCAATTCAGATAACTTTTAAAATAAAGACTGTGAACTCGGAACAGTAGAGAGGTGCTTTAAAATAATTAACCTGAATTTTCGAATTATCTAATAATGGATTATTCAATTACACTTGAAGAATACTAAAGCAAAGTGTACTTTTAAATCACAAACATTTAGATTTTGAAAATGAATAAATGAATCTAATTTGATTTAGTTATTATTTTTTTTAGAAAAGCATGTGCCTCACTGGGGTACCCCTTTCTAAGGTCACTTTGTACATGGTTACGTGTTTGAATTATAAGCACACGTGTTAAAATATTACGAGAGAAAAATTATAAAGTAATATCTAGAAGCAAACACAAAAACACAATACAAGCATTAATCTTTGTTAGTTTGCAAAATTGTATCTATGTTCTTCCTTCCCGTGTCCATAATCCATATCTTAATGCTTCTTTAAAAGTAAATTGCCACCAAAAATTAAGAAAAACACAATAAATGCTATATAAACGTATTTCGTGATTAAAAAATATTTGACCGATAGCACGTAAATTTGAAATCCAGAAATTTGGTCTCTCAGTACAAATTCAAAATTAAATGCAAAGTCGATATACGAAGAATACGCAATTTCATTGGCTGTCTTAATATAATAGTACAAAAATACAATGTTATTGGTTTCCATTTAAATCTACATGATTCAGTGATTACCACTTACGAAATTAGTTAATCAGCAATATAATACACACTTTGTAGACTTTTGATACAGTTAGATTATATACCCACGGGAAGTTAGGAAAATGTCTTAGTGTGAAAACATTTTTATGCTGTAATTTTAACCTGTACGAAATATCAGAGTTTCAGTCGCAATCTGATCTTTTCATTTTCTGAGTTTCCTCCTGTCATATATTCCAAATCCATATTATCGATATTGTTTCAACATTTAATTATGATTAGGAGTAGAATCCACCTCGCCTGTCTTCTCTTGACCATTTGCGACCAAATACATCTGTGACCGTCACCGGTGCGTTTTACTAGCTGTGTACAAATATACAAATAACAGAATGATACTCACGACCCACGAGGAAATAGGGCTATGCTGTACTTACCAACATGACTACGGGCAACGATGAAAATGTCAACGAGGATTGGTTATCTCACGTGGAAAATACACAACATTCAATTTAATTTAGTCCAGTTTCATATTTTTAAAACATTACAAACTTGTTCATTTTAGTGCCTTTTTGAAATGCATTTGTGAAGGAGAATTACATAATTAAACAGTATATCATATATACTAGTAGTAACAAAGCTTTTAAAGGCAGCTTCATTGATGAAATATGTCGATGTCCGAATTGATTTTATTCAACAGAATCGCATCAAGAATCATCGGGAACATAGTAATGATTGATCTCTACTCTAGTTTTCAAACCATCCACGAATCAGTACGAAGAGATGTGTAGCACTGTTGTACATTTCTTATTTCGTAGATGATTCATTCCGAACATATTTAAAATAAAGTCGGTAGGATAGAGCCACGGGTAGTAGTCATACTTCCTAATGTAGAAATTTTTTCTTCATATATACATTTTTTCGTATACACCTATGTATACATATATGATGTAGAAGGATAGAGAAGAACGTCGTAACTAGATGCAGTTTGAAGAGACCTTGAGGCAGACCGAGGAAGAAGATTGGATCAAAATTGGAAGTTTTACGACTGGAGAAGAATGGCCAGGGACTGACGCTAGTAGAGAACATTCGTGGGGAGGCCAAATCACATGTGTAGCGCCTTGATGCAGATTTATTAAGAAGTTCTTCATCGAATGACCAAAAAAGGTAACTACATCTTGTTCGTATCACGAGGAGCTACAGCTACAAGATTACCAGAATTATATTCCAGGGGAGGTTAATGGAAGGCACATCGAAGAAAACACCGTACATCATGGATTCGAAAGGTGAAACGTACGAGACTGGAACGAGTGTAATTCTACTGAATTGTTCCGGACTATTGTCTGCAGGTTAAGGTTGCCCTGATTATAGCCCAGTAAAAAAAGGGGATCAGGAGAAAAAGCAATTGCTCATAATGTTTTAATGTCGATGATATAACAAGCTATTTTTAAATGTGTAAAGAAAACATCTAAAACAGGAATACTACAAATTTATGAGAAATGGAAATCAATTTATAATATCTAATTTTAAAACAACCCAAATGCAAAGCCATTATATTTTTCAAATTCACCGTATTAATGACCAATCAGAATAAATAAAATTAAACACAAAAACTTTTGTGTTAATTATATTTGGATACAAGAAGACACAAAACATCTTTAAAAATCAAAAAAAAAATTGCAATGCACTATGTGTTGATTCAAACGTCTGTTTCAATTCTGAATAGCTGAATTTCATAATGGTAATCTGTAAGTATCTGAAGGTGGTTTATGTGGTTTATCTGAAGGTTACGGGCAAATGCTCATTCTAGTCTATTCTTACAAATTATTTTGGTGTTAATAGTTATATAGCATCCTTTCGGTGCTCCTAGTGCGTTCGCCGAAATTTAGTAGAATGTTCGTTCGTTTGAAGTAAACGCCGCAAGTTCGCCCGAACAGTTGTCTAGAGCATTCTTCTTGTTCGGACGAGATCGCTCCTTGAGGCAGTATCTTCATGGTGTTCTTATGTTTTTTAAATTTTTTTTTATTTGAATTTTATTTTAGTAATTTGTAAATTTACGATTACAAATTTCTAATTAATTATAATATTTCATATTGCAGCTAATTAATTATAATATTTAAAATTCACTATATTTTTTCTTGTTTTATGTAGCTCCTACAATACATCTCGAACTTTTCATTTGGTGAGGACTTTAGAGTTTCTGGTAGTGTGTTATATATCTTAGTTCCTTTGTACAGCAAACTGTTTTGGAACTTGGTCTTCAAATGGTCTTGGAACTCGCGTTGACTTGGTCACTTGTTTGTACGAGGCATGTTCAGAAAGTAAGTGAACTGATTTTTTTTTGAAAAAGCGTATTTGAAAAAAAAACAGGATATTGTTGATACACTTGTTGACTATTATTCTAAATAATTGCCATCCCGTTCAATGCATTGGTGAACCGTGGCACAAGTTTCTTTATGCCCTCCTCAAAGAATTCTCCCACCATTTCCTTCCCCCACTTCAGAACCACTTTCTGCACCTGCTCGTCGGTTGAAAATTTAATTTCATCCATATATGCCTTCAGGAAGGTGAAAAAATAATAATCTGAAGGCGCCAATTCAGGGGAATATGGGGGAGTGGTTCAAAAGATCCCAACCAAATGAACCCTAGAGCGCCTTGGTGGCTAAGGCTGTGAGAAGAGGAGCATTGTCGTACAACAAACGTACTCCTCTCCCTCCTTTTGTTTGGAATGCTCCTTTTGAATATTTTCAGGGTATCACAATATTGTTGTGCATTGATGGTCTCCCCCTGAGGCACAATTTCGACCAAATTTCGTCTTTTCTGTCCCAAAACACTGAGGCCATGATTTTTTTGCCCGAAATTGTGGTTTTGAATTTTTCGGCACAGATGGGGAATTGGTGTGACGCCACTTTGACGACTTTTTTCCCCATGCGTGTAATGAGTCATCCACTATCATTTTCAGTCACAATATGGCTCAGAAATCCTCACCTTTTTTTCTTGTAGGTGTTATTCCTTCCGTGATTAAAAAGCGAATCACAGCACTTGGCAGGATTTTTTTCCGACATCTTTCACGCAACTGGACTCTACAACGTGAATGTACGTACTACCATGTTCCTCAGATGCTCGTTCTGGTCATTAGACCCCCCTATATCGCTCAGTGCTGCCAACCCCTTAAAGAGCACAGCCGGTAAGGTCACAGTACACTTACTTTGTGATCATTCCTAGTACTAATTATGGACTGAAGTAATGAAAAATGTCTACAAATAATAGAAGCGTATCAAAATTTCAGATGTCTGTAGGATCCAGATTATAAAAAGAATATAAATATTAAAAATAAATAGTCTTTTCCTTTTTTTATTTTTCGGCGATTAAGTCATACGATAAATGCAGCACTTGAAATCACAATATCGCTCTCATTATCGGACATGGTGTTAAGAACACTTCTGATCTTAACATCCCCAGCATCTGCAAGAATTCTAGTTCTCGTTGTTCTCGTTCTTGTTGGTTGGTATTATTTTGGTGTAAATGGTGAACACGAATTATCCATTACACTAAAAATCAAGAATCCACCTATTTAATCTTTAACAAATTTCATCTAGGTATATTCTGCAGCCTCTTCAGTTACACCATCATAACATTTTGCACGAACGTGTCTATAGGGTATACGCGCACATTCGGCGGGAAAACTTCAATAACACGGCGCTGAATGCCTTCATTCCCATCGGACAATACAATAATATGCCGGACCAGTGCCGAGCCGCGCCGGACTGTGCCGGACGGACGTCATTGCTGTTTCAGTATTAGGCGGGGCGTCTGGTTGTTGAAAAAGTGTTACTATCACTGAATACATAATTTCAAGAAGTGTAATCTATACAGATTTGAAAGTTTTTTTTTTAACATTTAAAACAGTAAGTCCTTTCGACTCCCAGACCCCAACAAACCCCTGAAATAGATTATCTGGCCAAGAAAGAATATCGTTATTCATTATTATTATTTTTTACATTAGTTTCACACAAGAGGCCGTGAGGACCATAATTCCCCTTTGTCATCTTTGGAAATTTTGTGAGGAGGGTCTTTCTAGGAAAGGAACGGGAGAGGAATGGGAGCAATGTGGGGAAAGCTGTAACCAAAAGCCGGCACACCTAAAGATTTACAGAAAGATATGGGCTAACCTAGTGATTTTTAACAAACTTAAGAAAACTTAAAATTTGAGAATAATGATAGACCTGCCCAAAATGACAAAGCTGTGGTTGTTAAATGATCAATCCAAGTACCTTTAAATACCTTAATGTACATACCCAAATTCTTTTTTTTTTTAGGTTGGTATATATATATATACATACATTTTTTTTTATACAGAAGCACAAACATTCCCGGGTTACGAATAACCCAACAACATTTGAAAATCTCCTACTACCATCACAGAAAGCCGAAAATGTTGCTTGTGTTGTGATGGAGGTCTTAGCCAGCCGAGGAATCAAACACGGGACGCCCGGATGGGACCCAAACGCGATGCCCACTCAACCACTGACTGGTGTTATTAAGATATATTATGTATTTATAATTAAGCAATATACTTTACAATTTTTTTCAATTAAATTAAATGTGTCCTAAAATGCATGAACTTACTTCGAAATAAATATTACTCAAGTACATAAAATTGTGTAAGATTATAGATAGACATATTGATTCGGTGGATCTGGTAGACAAGCTGTTTTGTGACAGTATTTTTGGTCTACCTATCTGATAAAATAACATGTAATAAATAATTTTCATGAAAAAAAATAATAATAAAAAAGTTCTGCGAATGAAAAGAGTATGAGGGGTGGGTAGGAATCTGTGGTCAGTGTGTCCAGAGTGACAAGCATATTCCTTCCCTCCCACTGTGATGCAAGGCGGGGTTCCGAAAGAGGCGTGATGGAGAGGTCAAAATGTTACTTCTGCTGAAAATATTGATCTGTTTCAGTAGCAGTAAGGTAAATATTAGCTTACTTCGGATACACGACACAAGGATACGCCCGCTGCACACTCCTATCGGTTTATCTCTTTAGTGGTTGCTACCGAAAAATGGAAAATGCTCCCATTTATAAATTAACTTCAACAAGGTGGTTCGAAAAACAAGTAAAAATACATAAAACTATAACTGTATGCCCACTTTCTTTCAACGCATTTATGCCTTTTTCAGGACAGAAACAACAAAATTTTGCCCCAAAGTAGTTTAGAACTATTCTACTTTAAAACCCTAGAAAGATAATATACGCCTTTGCGACGTAAGCGAGACACAAGTATTGCTGTCTTTTTTTTATTTCGCAACGTAGCGTTCTATCTATCGCAGTTGCTCAGTTGCCCAGCAGAGCTTGCGCGGGACTAACTCAATGTCTAACTCGTGTCACTATGGTAAGTACAATAATTACGGAGAGAAATACATACACCATACGTTCGAAAGATGCGTGATTTTCTTTTGTAACTTTCAGACTTCTTCTTATAAATGTGATTTAGCGAACAAAAAGTTAAAAATGTTATTATTTTTAAGTATAACAATTGATTAGCATTTAAACTTTCGTAGCATACTAAAAATACGATTTGGACATAAAATAAAACATTATTTTTCATTAAAAAAAACACTTAATAGTTTATAATTGATTAGTAAAAATTTTTCAACTTTTGGTTATTTTTTTTTTTAAAGCTATTTTTATTTTATTTAAAGTACGAAACCCTAAATTAATTACTCAATTACCTTTCAACTGTTGATCTACGTACTTCAGCACGTCTTTTCTATTCATCTTTAACGTAGGTCAAAATAAGATTATCTTTATAGGGTTAAAATCAAGTGAAGTTGTGTTAACCACTCGGACCCATAAGATTGTTTAAAAGACAATGTAACATTACTAGAAATTCGCATGACGTGTGAGGCGTACCAGAGTTATTTAAAGTTGTAGTTTACTTTTTAATTTGTAATCTAACAAAACGTTATCAAATTTCACAGTATCGTGATAATAAAATTCATACATTTTTTGAATAATAACATTCAACATAAGAACAAAATTTTAAATAATAACATTGACTGTGCCGAACTTCTTTCCCTAGTTAATTTTAACAAACCATTAAGACGTACACGCCATACTGTACTATTCGACAAGCTTAATTACAAGACAAATGCAGCAACTAATTCGCCAATCAATCGTGCTCTTCATATGTTCAATAATATCAATCGAAATTCTAATAACCACATTTTCTCCGATTTACTGCCCAAATTTAAAAAGAGCGTCATGTCAATAATATGAATTATTCAATGCATATACATATATACACACATACCTTCCCACTGCACACATCACCCAGTAATTACTTAATATGCATACCATAAATAAGACACTACAATGAAACAAATAATAGGTACCCACCATGAAATAATAAAAAATTCAACTATGAAAGTAATGTACTGTTTGTTTCTGTTTATAAATAAATAACAAGTAATAATTTTCGTTGTAAGAAGCGACGTTATTTGTTAATCGATTGTATCAATTTGATGGTTTTTGAGCAGTAAGTTCCCACGATTATTTTAGATGATGCTTAAAGAGTAAAATTCTCACAATTTTTAGAAATTATTGAAACAGCTAACCTATGCATGAATTGAACAAAGTTACAATTTAGGAATATACAATTTTAGATTCCCATTTCTCATAGCTCTAATCATTAAAATATATATATAGTAGGTGATCAATTTTTTGTACAGTAAAATACTTAAGTTCGAATGTTGTAATACGTATATGTATATAATAAAAAGGCCCTCTTAAATGTTTAAGAGCATCGAAAAAAAAAAAACTTAAATGTAAAACTTAAAAAAACTAAAATAAAACAATAACTTTAACACCACTTTTATATATTATATACTTTATACCGACCGGGTTTCGATACAACCGTAGCTTCTTCAGGGCAGCATAATACTCTACTCTACTCTAGAGTATTATACTGCCCTGAAGAAGTAATAATACTCTACTCTACTCTAGAGTAGAGTAGAGTATTATGCTGCCCTGAAGAAGCTACGGTTGTAGCGAAACCCGGTCGGCATGAAGTATATGAAAAATAAAAGTGGTGTTTACAAAGGTTATTGTTTTATTTTAAATTATAATGTCATATCACAAAGCAACTGCTTCATATTAAATGTATTTATTTTTGCATCAAAGTCTGTATAATAAAATATATAATCAAATATTTTCTTAAGAAGCAGACGATATAACCTTTCACACAGAACTTTTGGAAATCACGTTCTTTCAGAAGTATTAAAGTTTTCGTCAGAGAGTTTAGATAGGCATTTTCACCGCTAGATGTCTCTAGCCGTCGCAAATATCGGCGCGGGAGAAAACCCTACGGCTCGCGGTTATTTTAGCAACTTCGTTTCGTATTTTGAATTTCTCAAAGTAGTACAAATGATATTTTTTAATACATATAAAAATGGATATCCATGAACCACAATGTTTTTATCTAGATATTCATTTTAAACAATATGTTTTATTGCGAAATGTTAGTATATCGTGAGGAGACAAACATTTTGTAGTTTAAAATTAATGATTTAATTTGTTTTAAAAAAGATTTATTACTCGACTAGGGCAAATAAGCCAAAATACGCTAATCATTCCCAGCTTAAATAAATCTTTTGAATAGAGAAATATAAAATTTTACTCAGATACCTCCACCAAAAAAGTATATCAAAAAACACACAGAAAAACTGTATCTGTTAAAGTCTGTATGAAAATAACGTATTATAAAAATCTTTAAAAAATAATGTAACTGTAAAAACATACAATATGTAAAAAAATATATAACTATAATAATAAACTAATGAATATAACATTAAAAAAACTGTAAGTAATAGTATCACCGACTATGAAAAATAGTGTAATTGTAAAAAATAGTATTTCTATACAAAATAGTGAAACTGTAAAAAGGGATTACATACTGTAAAAAATAGTATAACTGTATTAAATAGTATGACTGTAAACATGGAAAACTGTAAAAAACAGTAAGAATATTGTTTGCGTGTAGGAGCTTTTTACGGCAAATTTTTCTGTGTTCCTCCAGGTCAATACAGTAGGAAGTGGTGAGATGGAGATCATTTTGTTGATGACTATATTTCACTAAGAATAATAACTTTTGCGATGAGAATTCAATTGCGTTTTAATATGAGTTTTATGTGTTTATCGCGTGACAGTACTTCACCCCGATCAATTGCAAACAAACCCCAAAAAATGCGTGTTGTTTGAAATGCACTGCCATTGATGCACTGACATTGCCCTGCCACCTTTATACCGGCTCTTGCGAACTGCGTCCGGGAAGGGTGAGGAGAGCGGGCGGGGAGTCAGGGAACAATAATTCATTACCGTAGCATAATCCAAAATCACAACAAAAACAATTCACCGGTTTGTCACTTACAATCGGCGCAAGCAATGTAACATATAAAAAAACTGTAAAGAAAAATTGTAAAAAACAGTATAAGAAATGTCTTAATCTACAAAATTCAAAACAAATTTATACACATCACAAATACATGCACACTACACAAAACTACATAATAAATTATGCACTAATAGGCCACTAGCATGGATTTCATAACGACTTGGAAAAAATCGTGTAGATAAATTTTGTTACTAAGATTACGAAAATGTTAATAAAATTTTTTAGAAATGTATAGTTTTTTTATTTTTAAATAAATAAATCCGTTATTTGAGCTCATGACGTCACTACATGAAAATGTCCCGTCTCCGATTATGTTCCCTTAATTTTGTGAAATTCCACACTGATAATTTTTTTTTATATGGCAACACTTTGATATCCGGCGAATTTTTGAATTTGCGTTTAACGTTCACTAGATTTATTGTTTGTTCTATGCGAACTTATCCTTTGGTTTGATTTTTTGATAGAGATGGCGATGTTTTTACAGATGTTACGAAGAGAACCCCGTACAATTTATTGCTATTCGTGTGGAAAACGTTCTTTTTTTAAATGATTTTCGGCTATGTAATTATCGTTTTTTCGCACCCAAAAAATTATGCCCCGTCTTTCAGGTTTATAAAAAAATGGTCTGATTTTTCGGATTGAAATTTTCAAAAAATCGCCAGGGTTTCAAAAATACGATAAAAAAAAACAGAAAGTCTTAGAATATTTGCCTAAACCAGAAATTAAAAAAAAAAGTGATGCAAGTGGTCTATTCAAAATACTGAAAGTGGTAAAAGAAGCACAGGACAAGAGTTTATACATATTTACAATCTCCTTTCCAATAGTGCCAAATCAGAAAATTTAAAACAAAAAAAAAACTGTACATAATAAAATCATTGCGCAAAATTATACTACACATTTTTTTTGAAGTAGGCAATTCACTCTATTGCTTTTTGACAATATTCTTTAATGTGGAAAAGTTTTAAGATAAGATAATACGTAAAATTGTTACATTATTATTAATAAAATTATTTTATTTTTAAGCTATTATTATATAGCTTTGAATTATGCAGTTAGAAAGTAAGCTATAATAAATAACTAGCTTTTGCCCGTTGCAGGCAACTAATGGGTTAAAACAGTACGCGATTTGACGCGTAAATGCGTACAAAGCGAGGAGAGTGTGTTTTATTAAATATATAAGAAAAAAAGATGTTTGAATGTGGATAAAGCGAGGAGTGTGCGCCTACAAAGGGGACTCCAGATATTAATATCTACAGCCTGTATGTCGGACGAATATCTACAGATCAAACTGTTGACTAATATCTATGAGAACCAAAGTGAGGACGAATATCGACAGCTCAAACTGCTCAAACTGCTGACTAATATCTATGAGTACCAAAGGTTACGTTAGTTTAATTTTTTTTAAATTAAAATTAAATATAGTTCTAAGAATTAAACACAAAATCAAGTAATAGTTTACGTTAGGTTAGGTTATGGGCTATCGAAAAATCGTCATTTGGTAAATACGCATTGAGTCCACCCAAAGATATTCAAATACCTGCAAAAGAGAAATGCTATGATGTCCGCGCGACTGTCGCCTGACTACGACCTAATCAGCGTAGTTTGCATACAAAAAGAATTTGTTCATTTTCTTGATTTTTTGAAGGTGTGCATTATTATTGGTTAACAATATAGTTTGAACACGGAAAGAATTCGTTCATTTAGTTTAGCGTTCGTTTAGTTTATTCGTTAATTATTCGTTCATTTAGTTTATTCGTTAATTGGTAAACAACATCGGCGACACCCGGAAGCGCAGTCTCACCTAGTAAAAACTGCGGATAGCACATCTCCTTATATTTCGATATCTTTGAGTCCACCTCACAGATAATACGGAACGTTCGTGGTATCGAAGTTTGATGCACGGATAATACGGAATATTCATTTTTTTAACTAGTAGACAATCAAATATGACATTTTCAGAAATACCAATCATATAAAATAATTTCTCGTCAAAATAAATACAAAAAGTACCTACTTTGAACTATTTTATTGAGGTTCACAATAATTTTAAAAAACCTCACAGGTTTTGAATGGTTTGTTTGGCAAAGCAGGGTTTGTCTAGCGGGTATGTGTAATTATTCTAATACATTTCTTTCCATGTTCTGCTGTTATAAATACAGGTACAAACTTCGTCAATAATGCATTCACTGAATAAATTATTGTTTTACATGGCAGTAATATTTTTTCTATGATTGGCAGCATTGATTGACTTTCCATGAAATGTCAAATAAAAACGATAAATATAATAATGGCGTTACCGCGTAAGTGAATAATTTAGACAAAATTAAAATGTTAAACGCATATTTTCTGTTTTTTTTTGGTCTCTCCTGACATAAAATACTCACTTTTCGTAATAATAAAGCTAAATCTAATTGTTTGAATAAAAAATATTCCGGATTAACGAGTAAGCGGTTCAAATTGGGTTCAAATCATAAATAATCATCATTTTAATAATATTTTCAAAGGGATGTTGAAATGCCACTTTGTCGAATCCTCATAGAACCGAATTTAACATATTTCAAGCTAAAACTAAAGTAAAAACATAGCAGATAAAACGGAGTGAATCAACTTGCAAATATTATGTTGACAATGTAAAGACATCTGGTGACTAAATATGTATAATACACATTGGCTGCCTCAGAACAGGAAACCATATAAGGTTTGAGAAGCCGTGAGATTATTGTTGTATTATGCTTTTTATACATTTTTGTGCATTTATTACGTGAATAATTTAGTATGAGCGGCCTTATGAATATCGTAGTTATTTGATAAATAGATAAAACCAATTCTCGAAAATCTTAAATTTTAGTATTAATTCAGTAAAAAACCAGAAATTAATGGATGGCAACAAAAACTTTTTATTCAGTCTTATAATGAAAAAAAAAACTATTTGAGGAGTACTCTTTCAATAATAAACCAGAAATTAATGGATGGCAACAAAAACTTTTTATTCAGTCTTATAATGAAAAAAAAAACTATTTGAGGAGTACTCTTTCAGGAAGGAATATTATTAGAAACAGATTTTTCCGTAGAATTTTTATTTATTGTCGACTGTAAAAAAAATAGTTAAAAAACGTCACCGCAGATCTAATAACAACTAACATTTTTTAATCCGAATAAACTCTGGGATTACTGGTTAAGGCGCCGCATCCGCGCTAAAAAAGAAGAAGATTGAGAGATATGTTATTACGAATGTTAGAGGACAGCGCTAATATTTAAAGCGATAAAATCGATGCGAAAATTGTGAAAATGTTTAATGAAACACGACTCGTTGTTAACAATGACGTTATATTATAAATAGACTCGCCATAGTCTCACATACTCACAATATAATGTGGAAAGCAAGCAACACTCTTTTGTTTTCAGCGGTTTTCAATATAATTTCTAAATTCAAAACTTTATTCCCGTGTGATAAAGATAGACAATCAAAGAATTTACGTGTGTGAATGTCATAGATATACTATAGTAGGGCGGCTTATTAATTTCTTCGCCGAATACGCTTTCACATCACGGGTGTGACTGAGATAACAAGATACTCTCACTCGGTTACACAATGGACAGGGAAGGGTAAAGAATACAATGACGTATTATTATAAAATTAACTGTCATAATTATAATAATTGATAATAATAAGTAATTTGCGTGTGCTTACAAATGAAGTGTTATTCCTTCGCCTTTACGACTATTTGCCGTGTAATTGAAGCATTTTTTCATCACACAGGAGGGCATTTTGGCGCTTTGCAATGCAATTTACTTACTGGTAAGACACAACCTCACTCGACGCGTAACAGTTTAGTACTAAAGTACTAGAAATAGAGACAGCTACAATCGTATTGTGTTTGGCTTCCCACTTTGAGATTTCTACCCCGCGTCCAGTATTAATGTCTTTGGTTGTTAAAGCAAAAATCTCGTGGAAGGCGTCTGAAGTATCATTTAAAAATGTATTGTGAATTTTTTCACGACTAAAACTTGTAAAATAACTAAAAAAAAAGTTTTATAATAATTTTCGGAGCATACTTTGCGATTTATTTCTATCGAGGGAATTTCATATAATTTGCGTTTCGGCGTGAAACGCGTCTAGATATTATCTTAAAAATAACATATATTTTTTTGAGAGCTTAAAAACTTCAAATGTTTAAGGGAGATATGTAAGAAACCGGTAGAAATTCGGGTAGCGGCGGCTTAGACTAAGTCAGGTGGGTATGTATAACTAGATAACAAACTAAGTTTAGTAATAAAACAAAACCATACGTAAATAAGGTAATTCTTCGGAACAAACGTCAGATTAAAACTAATCCTTGAAGATTTTCAAGGGTTAGTTTTAATCTACATATTTATCAAATAACCAGAATATTGATAAATGATTCACGTAATAAATGCACAAAAATGTATAAAAAGCATAATACAACAATAATCTCACAGCTTCTCAAATCTTATAGGGTTTCCTGTTCTGAGGCAGCCAATGTGTATTATATTTAGTCACTAGATGTCTTTACATTGTCATCATAATATTTGCAAGTTGATTCACTCCGTTCCATAAATATGCCAAACCACCCACCTCCGTTCTATCTGCCATGTTTTTACTTTAGTTTCAGTTTCAAGTATGTTAAATTCGGTTTCATGACAATTCGACAAAGTGGCATTTCAACATCCCTTTGAAAAGAATATTAAAATGATGATTATTTATGATTTGAACCGCTTACTCGTTAACACGGAATATTTTTTATTCAACCAGTTAGATTTAGCTTTATTATTACGAAAAGTGAGTATTTTATGTCAGGGGAGACCAAAAAAAACAGAAAATATACGTTTAACATTTTAATTTGTTAAAATTACTCACTTCGCGGTAACGCCATTGTTATATTTATCGTTTTTATTTGACATTTCATGGAAAGTCAATCAATGCTGCCAATCATAGAAAAAATATTACTGCCATGTAAAACAATAATTTATTCAGTGAATGCATTATTGACGAAGTTTGTACCTGTATTTATAACAGCAGAACATGGAAAGAAATGTATTAGAATAATTACACATACCCGCAAGACAAACGCTGCTTTGCCAAACAAACCATTCAAAACCTTTGATGTTTTTTAAAATTATGATGATCCTCAATACAATAATTCGAAGTAGGTACTTTTTAGTTTTTATTTTGACGAGAAATTATTTTATAAGATTGGTACTTCCGAAAATGTCTTGTTTGATTGTCTACTAGTTAAAAAGGGAATATTCCGTGCATCAAACGTACGTACTTATCCGTGCATCAAACTTCGACAACACGAACGTTCCGTATTATCTGTGAGGTGGACTCAAAGATATTGAAATATAAGGAGATGTGCTATCCGCCGTTTTTACTAGGTGAGACTGCGCTTCCGGGTGTCGCCGGTGTTGGTTACCAATTAACGAATAAACTAAACGAACGCTTAACTAAATTAACGAATTCTTTCCGTATTCAAACTATATTGTTAACAAATAATAATGCACACCTTCAAAAAATCAAGAAAATGAAAACATTCTTTTTGTATGCAAACTACGCTGATTAGGTCGTAGTTCGGCGACAGTCGCGCGGACATCATAGCATATCTCTTTTGTGGGTATTTGAATATCTTTGGGTGGACTCAATGCGTATTTACCAAATGATGATTTTTTTGATCGCCCATAACCTAACCTAACGTAACCTATTACTTGATTTTGTGTTTAATTCTTGGAACTCCATTTAATTTTAATTTAAAAAAAAATTAAACTAATGTAACCTATTTAACAGTTTTTTTTTCATCACTTTTAATGACTCTTCAAAGGAGTGATAAAGTCGTCCGGTCACTGTTAAATTTTATTATTTATTTTTAGTTTGATTTGGTAGAACTTTATATAGTTTCATGAAATTTATTATTAGTTATTATTTATTACGAGAGAAGGCCCGTTAGTGAACGCCTTGAACCGGGCGGCCGAAGCGGCCCGAGAGCGGGTGTACAAAATTGAGCGGTCGACTACCTCTACCCTTTGTAGGCGCACACTCCTCGCTTTATCCACATTCAAACATCTTTTTTTCTTATATATTTAATAAAACACACTCTCCTCGCTTCGTACGCATTCACGCGTCAAATCACGTAGTGTTTTAACCCGTTAGTTGCCTGCAACGGGCAAAAGCTAGTTATTTATTATAGCTTACTTTCTAACTGCATAATTAAAAGCTACATAATAATAGCATAAAAATAAAATAACTTAACCAATAATAATGTAACAATATTACGTATTATCTTATCTTAAAAATTATTCCACATTAAAGTATATTGTCAAAAAGCAATAGAGTGAATTGCCTACTTCAAAAAAACTGTGTAGTATAATTTTGCGCAATGATCTTATTATGTACAGTTTTTTTTTTTTTTTTAATTTTCTGATTTGGCACTATTGGAAAGGAGATTGTAAATATGTATAAACTCTTGTCCTGTTCTTCTTTTACCCTATTTCAGTATTTTGAATAGACCACTTGCATCACATTTTTTGAAAAAAATTTCCGGTTTAGGCAAATAATAATAATAATTGGATAATTTGTAGAGCGCCGTTTTTTGTGAAAAATCACCTCAAGGGCGCTTATTATGTATGTTGAGTGTCCAGTTGATAAGTCAAACATCTCTGAAAAATCTAAATTGATTTAAGTATGAAATTATATGTAAAAGTGTACCCTCTATCTGGAACAATACTCATATTACTTATAAACACTACCAAATCAATCATAATGCACAAAAACTTGCGGTAAATTAAATAAAATGTTCATGTTTTCTACAATGACATTAAACTGGACGCTGGGTAGAAATCTCCAAGTGGGAAGCCAAACACAAGACGATTGAAGCTGTCTCTATTTCTAGTACTTTAGTACTCAATTGCTACGCGTCTAGTGAGGTCGTTTCTTACCAGTAAATAAATTGCATTGCAAAGCGCCAAAATGACCTCCTGTGTGATGAGAAAATGCTTCAATTACACGGCAAATAGTCGTAAAGGCGAAGGAATAACACTTCATTTGTAAGTACAAGCTAATTACTTATTATTATCAATTATTACAATCAATTTTATAATAATATGTCATTGTATTCGTTACCCTTCCCTGTCCATTGTGTAACCGAGTGAGAGTATCTTGTTATCTCAGTCACACCCATAGGTCACACCCGTAATGTGAAAGCAGTATTCGGCGAAGAAATTAATAAGCCGCCCTACCATATATCTATGACATTCACACACGTACATTCTTTGATTGTCTGTCTTTATCACACAGGAATAAAGTTTTGAATTTAGAAATTATACTGAAAACCGCTGAAAACAAAAGAGTGTTGCTTGCTTTCCACATTATATTGTGAGTATGTGAGACTATGGCGAGTCTATTTATATAACGTCATTGGTTTTCTAAGTCACTAATAAGATATTTCAAAATGGCATACTAATGAATGTACAAAAACAAGATATTTAAAATACCATAAAATAAATCATTAATAATTTTGGAAAATTAAAATAAAAGCGCATTGGTAACAATAATAAAAGCAATTTGTCAAAAGATTTTCATTATGAGCACCTGTACAGAAATAATATCAATAGATATCTGCAAGTGGCTTTAAGAGCGTTTAACCAGCCAGCGGCCGAAAATCCACATTTCGTCGAAAGATGTTCTTACGATCGTACAGGGCGGTTCTAATGAGAAAGATTAATTACTCTCCGTACCAGCTTTTTAAAATTATAACTCAATACCGATTTTATTTCATTCCAAATTTGCTTTAATTTATACCTACATCCAAAACTGCTGAAAGGCGTGTTGATAAAACTATTAAAATTACGTACTTTTTGTAATTTTTTGATCATAAGTGTTTATCATTTTTCAATAATGTTTGAGCAAAAAAAGAATGTAAAAAAATCTGCAATATATTAGTCTGTAAGTGAGCAAATAAATACACAAACGGACCAATTTTCTACAAGAAACACATGTACGTATATATATTTTAAAGATTTTATTTAAACTAATTAAAATTCTGTAACATAAGTTTACCAGATAATGTATTGATTTATTTTACTACATGATTATATGATTTGAAATGGGTGTTGTATAATACAAAATCTTTTTTGAAAATTTAACAAATCTGCCAACGACCTATGGTGTAACCTTATTATACTAAAAATAATCATTTTTTCTCAAAATTTAAAAACATAGGTTTACTAGATAAAAGAACAATCTTTCGAAATCAATTTATAATTTTTTGTGGAAAAGAGTCAATATGTCTAAACACTGATACAAAAATGACATATTTCTGGTTTTCTCTGGTTATGGTCAAAAATAAATTAAAGTGAAAATTTTTTTTATTTGTTTTATTATATTATTATAATGGATTCCACCACAAATTGTCAGTTTCAATAATAGAAATATTAAAAAGTAATGGAATAAACAATGATAATTTTTGAGATGAAATATATCACCCAGATCAAAATATTTATTTGCAGAATTGAGACATTTCGATAAGCCAGTGTCCTGGTGTTATTAAAGTAAAAGGTTAATAAATGTAGGCAAGATCTTTTGGGTATATGTATGAGTGCTTTTATTATTACCGTGACGTTTCACAATTATGGTATCGTAACGACATAAAAATTCTCAGACATTCTGTATTTTTTTTTAATCGTCCTTTTGAAACCCTGGCGATTTTTTGAAAATTTCAATCCGAAAAATCAGACCATTTATTATAAACCGGAAAGACGGGGCATAATTTTATGGGTGCGAAAATACGATAATTACATAGCCGAAAATCATTTAAAAAAAAGAACGTTTTCCACATGAATAGCAATAAATTGTACGGGGTTCTCTTCGAAACATCTGAAAAACACCGCCATCTTTATCAAAAAATCAAACCAAAGGATAAGTTCGCATAGAACAAACAATAAATCTAGTGAACGTTAAACGCACAAAAATCTCGTGGAAGGCGTCTTAAGTATCATTTAAAAAAACATTGTGAATTTTTCACGACTAAAACTTGTAAAATAACTGAAACAAAAGTGTTTATAATAATTTTCGGAGCATACTTTGCGACTTCTTTCTATCGAGGGAATTTCATATAATTTACGTTTCGGCGTGAAACGCGTCTAGATATTTTCTTAAAAATAACATATATTTTTTTGAGAGCTTAAAAACTTCAAATTGTGAGAAACCGGTAGAAATTCGGGTAGCGGCGGCTTAGACTAAGTCAGGTGGGTATGTATAACTAGATAACAAACTAAGTTTAGTAATAAAACAAAACCATACGTAAATAAAGTAATTCTTCGGAACAAACGTCAACGGTTAATACGGAATATTTATTTCATAACATTCAATCATAATTACAAAAACCCGCTAGGATAAACCCTGCCTTACCCTCAAACCATTCAAAACCTGGGATGTTTTTTAAAATTATGATGACATGAAGCTAAAGGTTTTATAAAAAAAGTGCGTATTAACCGTTGACGTTTGTTCCGAATATTTACCGTAAATAATTATATTTTTAATGACGTTTAGTTCAAGATGAAATCGTGTGTTTATTTACACATACCCGTATAAGACAAAACTGCATATCTACAACTGAAACCGTTATCGAACGTAAACCATTGAATTGTAAAAGTTAAGCACGAAAATAGGAATATTTACACGTCAACGCTTTCAATTTATATTTCCATGCAGTAATTCAAGTGCTAATTCTATGAAGAATCTTGACGTCACACCCAGTCCCATTTGCACAGCTTTTGAAATATCCCGCAGGTTTTCTCCATTGTTTTAATTGATTCCCAGCATCCATTTGCATCTGTCTGGACCTGGACTGCATATTAAACCTGCACGAAAATATCCACAGCTTTGAGAAACCTTCCCACTCATCTCACCACGTACCCGTACCCGTACCCGTACCTGCATCCTACCAACGGACCTACCTACAGCGATCCCCAATCCACCCTCCCAACAACCCTCTCCTTTGATTGCCTTAATTCCTCGCCGATGGGAATTGAATTAATTCTGCCCATTATTGGATTTTGTTTTCTGAATTGATTTTGAGTTATTTTAGTACTGTCTTGCGGAAAGCTGAAAAGTTTAAGCGATAGTTTCAAGTTCATCGGAAAAGTATTAATGTTATGGATGGTACTTTCAAACTGTACGTGGACTGTATACTGAATGTAGTACCAGTCTAAATTGGTTGTGACTCGTAAAAATGGATGGTTTCTTTGTACTGAATACTGAAATAATATTTTTGCTATTTTGCTCAACTTCACTCAAGACAACAAATACAGATGATGTATTATACATTGAATGTACATTTTAGCGCACCTCACCGCAGTGAATGTACTTGTTTCACAATGTTTCTCAACATTTCAAGAAACCACTGAATTCAAAGTATCACACTTAGGGGTCGTCCATTAATCACGTGATGTTTTTTAGCAACTTCTTAAACCCCCGCCCCTGGTGATATGTGGTAAATCACGTGAATTTTTTAGTACTAAGTATATTGAAATTTTCACAATATTATCTATAAATATAGGTATAATCTGATTAAATTTTGGAAAATAAAAATCGTGATAAAAATTTCCACAGGTTATTTTTGACTGGCATTTGGTTTGGTTTCAACGAAAAATATTATTGGTGAATATACTTTTCTATTTCATTAATATATGATAACCAATTATCGAAAATCTTAAATTATTTTATAAGTTTTTTTTATTTATTTTTCATTTCTCTGAATTTTATTTTCCTACATTCTTCTTTCTTTCCTAAGTTTCTTTGCTTTCGTTTTCTACTTTCAATTTTGAGTGTATTCCATCTTTACTCTACTTTATAAATACCTATGTTTTCAATGTATGTACTTACACTCTATATGGGATGTGTGGAATTAATAATAATACTTTAAAAAAATAATTTAGCTCTACCTACTACGAATGTAGGTATCTAATTATGATGAAAAATACAAAAAAATTAAATTGCTTTTTGATGAAATTTAAATTTCTCGTACTTTTATATAAATTAAAATTTCGATTCCAAACCACATTTTTTACGAGGTTTTATTAAAGTTATTTATTTATTTATTAATTTTCCGCATAAACAGTTATACTCCAATATATTTCGAAGGAAATTACGTATTTGAAGTATATGTAAGTATAAAAAGTTAATGGGGGGGCAGTTTTACTATTTTGTGACTTGCGTCAAATGATAGTTGCTAAACGTAAGTAACGTTGAATATGTCGGTAGTCAAGTATTTATCGATCGTCCAATTTATTAGTTAGACATCTACAAATACTGTGTTTTGAAATAATGAGGAAAGCAATATTTGAATGCTCTCCATAAATCAAATATTTTTTACAAGTGCCTGTGATTTACATAGTAAATAAGCTAGAAAATAACACCGAGAAGCATATCGGTGGTGGATTAATATGAAAATTTCCGTCTAGCACCTAAACCAGAAAACGTATTTTTGTTTGTTTATTTCGCTACTAGTTTTTTGCATTATGATTGATTTAGTTATCTGCGTATTGTACCAGATAGAGGGTACACTTTTACATGTAACTGTAACAGCTTTTACAATTAACTGAACGAACGATATATACGTGTAGATTTGTGTACACTGAACGAGTATGCACATACATATATATGTACGTAAATATGTATGTATGTGTTTACTAATATTTGATTTTAATTCTCCTTGTTTTATGTACTTGTAATTCAATTTATTATTACTTATTGTAACTTTTCATAACATAAAGAATGTTGAGATGAATGGTGTGCTCACCTATAATTAGAATTATCATTATAACGTTATAATGTAATAATTATGTGATGTATTCTATTGTATTATCAATATATTATGTGATGTATTATCAATAAATAAATGCAGAATAAATCGCTCTGTTCATTGGCGCGTTCTGATAGGCAGAAGTCCTCGCTTTAGGGGAATACAAAAGTGCATGGGATATCCCACGAGTACACCATATAGACTAACACAATTATGTATACACACACATCTACGCATGTTAAGTTGGATTAAGTATACTTAGTACCAAAAATTAACTTTAAAAATGTTTACTTAAAAATATTGACCTCAATCGTAATATTTTTCAGTACGCATTTTTCAGTAATAAAAACTCTACAGGAAGCTTCTCAAGAATGGAACAGAAAATCATCATTTTATTAATATATTACGAATCTTATTCACCGTTTCCTCCGCCGACCGCGCCGTTCCCGTACGTCCAAGTCCAGTTCGGCCATGTTTTACATATCCCATTTACATACATGTCCGTGGCAAAGTAGTTTGACACGGAATTAAATTAAATTTCAAAACGTCGCTTGGGTTGTCGGGCACACCTTACCATTCCCGCTTTATACTCCTACCTCGGGTTACCTTTATAGGAAAACGTTTTAATTCACTTTTAACAATAAATGTGTGTCAAAAGTGGTATATGTCCCCGTTTAAGTAAGGAAAGGAAACAATAAATTTTGTGTTTTAGACATTATCATTGTTACTACTAATACGTATAAAAAAATTGAAAAGGGATTTAGGAATTGAAGGAGTTTTTTAGGCAAATAGTTATTATGTAGGTATATTACACCTTTGTAAAGCACAATACCTACCTTGTATTAAGGTTTGCTTTGATAAACGATCGAATTAAAACATGCTTTTCTGCCTAAATTTTGTTGGTGTTTTGTAGAAAATGCGAATAAGTAATTTTCACAAAACTGCGATATTTTTGACAAATTTGTTGGCAAAAATAATATCTAATTAAAAAAAAAAACAATTGCTGATGTATATATTTAAATACACATGTATTAGGTAAGGTGACGTTAGGCATAAGAACTGTAAAAAATAAGCGCATAAAAGTTTCAAGGTAAAGCCTTCTTATTAATGTCATTTTTTAAAACAAGGTTTGAATTTGCCACTGTTGTGTGAAATTAAGACATGATGCCATTTCAAAGTTTGTTTCAAAGTGTTCGATAAGAATCAAAATTTACGGGAATCTACGTTGATGGTCCACGATCAATTGGCAAGCTGCAAAATGCAAAATCGCAACCCCTGCCTTCAAAAAGGACCACCCCGTCATAATGTTGTAATGCGAGGTGAATAACTAGTACCTTTGTATTCCTTTGCTTGAAAACAAGGGTTAAGCAGTGGTCACGCCGCTGACCTCTCGTGCGAAGGCTTGACTCACAGATCGGGAGGGATGGTGGAGTGCAGGGAGGGGGGATGGAGGTGTCCGCAGGTATCGGGGATGGACCACCACGTGTGATTTTATTGTCCGATTTCTACCCCGAATGCAAATGAAGGCATTTCAAGGATTGTATAATAAAAGATCTATTGTAACACTGAATGTATAACGGACTTGTTAACCGAATACAATTAA
Organism: Limnephilus lunatus; assembly: GCA_917563855.2. Lineage (NCBI taxonomy): Eukaryota > Metazoa > Arthropoda > Insecta > Trichoptera > Limnephilidae > Limnephilus > Limnephilus lunatus. The sequence continues at coordinate 80,728,910 of OU830598.1, forward strand.
ACTTCATTTTTCAAATTAGGTTTAAATAAAGACAATTAACTAAAAAAAGAGATTAACTCTGTAGAGCGACTTTAAAAATTTATGAAGAACAATTAAAAACTTTAGCAGTCATTTACATGTGTTTTTAAATACATATAATTTACAATTCCACAAATTGAAAATCACTAGATTTATAAAATTTTACAAACAACATTTATAACTAATGTAATATTATATTTTTATTTAATACTTATTACACCATTACTTTATTAGAAAATCACATGTTTCAAAAGCCACTATGTTGTATGAAAATATTTTTTGTTGCTGATTTTCTTTCCACACTTATGATTTTAATATAGGGCCTTTTTATGATTTTAATGATTTTAATATAGGGCCACGAGAGTAGGTACCTACTAAAAATATTATATCTTTTGTTTTTTACGATCAAATTGTATTTTGCACAACACAATATGTTGTCAGCGGTTTGATTTTATTGTTCTAAATCGTAATTGAAGGCATGCATCTTAAAATTGTAACGAAATTAACGTAAATAAAAATTATTGTTCTAATTTACAGTTTTAAGTTCTGAAAGATTGATTGATGAAAACATACTTTAATTTATATATAGTTTTGTGTTAGGTATACTTTCGTCGTAATACTTACTCTTTGTCATTGGGTATTTTATGAAATGTGTAATTTAATTGGTATGTATTAGCTTTATTATTGTATTAATGTCAACATTGGCATTATTGCATCAATGAAACCCATGTTCGTATCAACTTCTTTTTTTTTATCATTACACGAAAATCGGTATTTGGCCGTCCTAAAAGAGGAAATTTTCCCTTTTTGTACATTTTCAAGTCAAAACATTTTATTTGTCAAATGTATTTCCTGTGTGTACTAAATAAATAAAAATATTTTTTGTATTTGATACCGTTTTAGGAGTAATATATGTTACCATAAAATAGGTTATTGTTATTTGTAATATACTTAATATAGGTTATTAGTAATATAGTTAGTAATTAGATGTATTTATGTGAAATGTAAACTTATACCGAGTTTTGGTAAAAGAAGAACTACATGTGTATAAGGGATTTTCTCATGCACCTATACCTATATATTATGTACGGTGTAAATATTTTGAAGAAAAAGCTACCTATTTATTCAACGATATACTGAAGAACACGCTAAAAGTGTGAATTCATTATTCGGAGTGCCGGCAGCATTGTTATTTGATGTAAAAGCATCTTCGAATTTGCGAGCAGCAGATAACACTATCTGGGAATTCAATCAAACAAAGTGAAATATTCTGGAAGTTTTTCAGGCCCCGGCGAGCTTCTGTTAAGTATGGTGTTTTAAATGCGCGCCGTAAAGGCAGATTGGTTCATGGAACACAAAGGCGTCTGACTGGATTGTGTCTCGGCTGAAGGAAGGGAGCCATCGCGTATGCCCGATGTTATTTCCTCACATACATATGAATGGGAGGCATGATTTCTCATGGGTGTAGCAAAGAAGCGACGTCGGTTTCGCGCTCACGTGCAAAGGCGTCGGCGTCGGCGTCGATACGAATAACCGCCTTCTCCGCTTCATATATATTACACGACAACAAAGGCTCGATATCACCCGTTAGCGCTGGAAGTTTTATCTTTCATCGCTCAGTGCTCGGCGCGGAGACCGCAGGCTGGATACAACTGCGAACTGAGGACTGAGGATTGAGGACTGAAGGATTCCATTAGAGCCGTTATAGCCCGGCCGCGGAGGAGGGAAAAAGTTCCGCACTTCCCGCTCGGCCGCTCTTAAGCCTACATTATCTCAGCAGTAATAATAAATTAAGCCTAAATTGTACACATTAACTTTTATCTTTGCGTAATACACGCAATGTCGGTGTGTAGGTGCGCTACCACCACAACCATCGCTCGCAGATAATATCTTGTGCATGCCTAAACAAACGTTCAAACCTAAATAGCTAATGAAGGCGCAGATGAGCAAAACGTCACGTATATTAGGCTTTATAGCCAAGATCACCCAGGGGCGGGTCGCGCTCAAAGATTCTATTCAATTCTTCATATCTGGGACATTCCCAAAGGCATCAACTGACTTTTGTAAAGCAGAAAAGTCATTTTAAGTATTAAACTGAAATTATTTATCTAATACTGGTAGACATTTTTAATATGACATGTATTACGTATAAAAGGCAAATATTGTCACGTAGTTTATAATGGAACCCGTACGAGTTAATATGATGTGAGTTTGTTCCGATACGATCCGCCTAAATCCATCGACTCCTCATCACGCGGAAATTGCTCTGACACGGGGTACTCGCGATATCTCGGTACTGAACATAAGTCAATCAATAGTGTCACATATTGTCAGTATGCGGAATATCTCCGCGATGTAACGCCTTTCGACTCCTCATAACTTGGGCGGGAGGCTGCGGGGTAGTGGATGGGAGTCGCATGAAAGAGGGAGGGGGAGGGTGGTGCCGCCAGCAAGGAGCGGCACATTTTCATTATTTATGACATCAGAGGTCTTCTCTATTGCCAAACCGAGTTAAAGTTAGTGCTAATAATTGTTCTCGGCTTGGTGGTTGGTTGGTTCGAGACTCTATCTTTGTCTCTCCTCCGGCCTTGTCTTTCACTCTGGTATCGAACTCAGATTTGATTTGAGTGGATGGGAGATTTTCCTTTACTCCGTTTAAAGTGAGACCCGCTAGGGATAATGTAGCCTTCCCGATGATCGCGGATAGGCGCGCCTGGCAGATACGAGATACAAGAGGAAAATAAACAATTTGGGAAAAGATGCTTGCTGCCCGAGTTAAACATTATTTAACGGGTAGGGGAGGAAATCTGATTGGCTGGAAATAAATACTTTTTATTAATTTCGGTGATGAGAAAGAACATTAAATATAAAATGTTAAAATTATCTTAAAATAGTAAAAGAATAATTCTCAAGTTCAGGTAGATAAATAATCATTTTTTTAAATAAACAACTGTATTTTTTTAATAAATTTTGATGATTATTCCCATCAATGTAATATATCATTGAAGAATAAGATAATATCAGAAAAATTGAAAAAGATAATGGTGGCAACTGGGACAAGAACCCAGAACCTATCGTCTGATCGGGACGTGCAACTTTTAATTTTAAACGTGAAATTTTAAATATGTGTTCCATATAAATAAAATCGAGATTTATTATCCGAGACGCTATCTAAGTTACAAAACAGTTCATAGAACGATTGTTTCCAATAAAAAGGTAGTTGCCTATGATATGGAAAAATTAGTCGAAGATAATATTATTATTGGAGATTTCTCATATAAAAATAAAGTTGGTTGTTTGAGGTGGAAAAATGTAATAAGCAGTAATTTTGAATGAAACACTAGTATATATTGAATTATTTGGCGGGCAGGAGATAAGCCGACGTAGCTCAGTGAACAGAGCATTTGACCGGAAATTAGAAGGACGCGGGTTCGAGTCCTGTCGGTGGCATCTACTTTTTCTCGGGGATTTTTTCAACGTAGATGAGTGTTTCAGGCTAATAAATTTTACTTATAATAATTGTTACCCTTTGTGCTAAGCATAAAAATCTTGTCTTAAATATTAGTTTATCAATTAAAAATAATAATGAAGATAATATTGTTTATTCTAAAATTTGAAAATATGAGATGGAAGGTGGCAATGGCTGAATAGGTAAAAGCACACGTCCCGGTTAGAGGAGAGGTTATGGGTTCGTGTCCTAGTTGCGACCATTATTTTTTTCCATTTTTCTGTGTCTTGTTATATTTAATATTTTCGTTTAGATTATTAGTATTATCTTTTTATTCAAAGATAAATAATCGTCCAGTAAGCGTAAACAATAATCAATCCATCTTATAGAAGTGATTATCTCCGAAAACATGTCTTGTGATTAAGTTAAATTTATGACGGATGATCCGAGACGCTGGCGCTGGCTGGTATTGGAGGGACGAGCTTTCTCTAATCATGATTCATAATAATGACTTATCCTAAGCAAATTAGAGGCGACCACCCTCAGATTAAAACCTTGGAGTGCAGATTCCAGAATTTATTGGATTAAAGTATTTGCCCGTCAAAGCAAAGCAGTAATAACAGTAGTGTCGTGCCTATTAGGCGAATAGTAAAATATGGTTTATTGTCCAAACGTCGTGTGGTTGTGCAAAGCTGGATGGAAATTGTCTAAAGCAGAAGATAGAGGGTGTTCCGTGGGAAGGGGTGGAGATAGACCAGGATGGTGTGGGGGTGGGGGACGGCGAGGCCAGCCATGTTGGAATTAACACCATATATTACTTGTAATTCCCCTTCGGTTGAAGTTATTATGAGAATCGCTCTATGGAAGCGCGTTCGGATGTAACTTACAATGTTGCGGTTTGCACTTTATTTGAATGTAAATAAAAATTATGCATTCGTTTAAGCTTCCCCAGTATCTGAATTAAAAGGAAACGGGGCTGAAATAGTCCACTACGTTGCAGTTTGTTGTGTACCTTGTACGCCTTAACTTTTTATTGTTATTGTCTATATTTTAGCAACGCTTTTCCTGCATGCATTTAAATACGTGGGACGTGGGACGTATGCTGCCTTCAGATAATAGGAGAGGCTTTAATTCCAACACACCAATAACACCACCAATCAGTTTATAATTAAAATTATTATTTTAAATAACGTTAAATTTAATCAATTATGATTGTGCAAAGAGAATTGCAGTTTTAGCTTGAAAATATCAGAATGAGATATTATTTTCAGTTTTTACTGAAAAGAAGAACGTTATAATTATCGGTTTTTCCCAAAATTTTGCGTAATGTGAATACCGAAAATTTTCTTAAAACAATTTGTATCACTGCTGAAAAACTAATAAAAAAATTACATTAACGTTTTGTGCAGTATCATTTTGGTTTAATTAATTTTTATTTTTATATTAGCTCCATACAATAGGCCCTTAAGAATAATAATTTCTCTCAGGGCTTATGTCATCGTTGGGGATGCTGTGCGGAGGGTATTTTAAGGAAAGGAAGGAGAGGAAGATTTGGATGGAAAAAGAATGAGGAATAGGTAGGGACCTTGGGGTCAGTGTGTCTAGGAGTAACAGGCATATAAATTCATTCCTCCCACTGCGGTGCAAGGCAAAGGTCTAGAGAGTCCTGCGTGAGAGGTAAAAAGGTCTCACTCAACCAGTCTCTCCAAATCCAGCCCGCCGCACAGTGAGTGGGCAGACGCATCCACGGCCAAAACCTAGACAATCATCATCCCTCAATCCTTGGTACCCCTGCTAAGTCACCGAAAGTAGCGAACCATTTGAAGTGTCCTATGGCAGGAGCGTTGGTTATCCAATAAATGGTTCCCAAGGGGGCGGAATCCCTATGCCTCCCAAATTGGATGACATAAAATAATGACAAAATTATTTTAGCACTCTGACATATTTTTATAAACAATGTAACATTAAGTACACGCCAAACTTTAATACCGACCTGGCGTTGATTCAGAAATCATCACGATAGGCGTGTTTAAGTTCCGTAAAGCAGCATGCCTCCCCGCCCACGCCTTTCTCTGTCGCACGTACGTTTTACGCATCTTTCTATTTCGTTTACAGTCATTGTAAAGTCAATAAAGTGACGTATCAAATTCTGGTCGGCATTTAAATTTGGCGCGTACTATATTTATTAAATACAAATAAAAAATAAAATAGTACCTATACGTATTTTATAAATAGATAGAAATATAATATTAATTTAACTGAATTCAACACTATCTCTCATGTTGAAGTTGCTTGGAGATGGAGTTTTATTGAAACTTTAAATTAATTTTTGTTGAGGGGGGGAGAAATAGGAATATAGGATAAGAATGGGAGATGCTCCCGATACTTTCCACACTGTTGTGTTAATTGTAGATCGTACGCGTTAACTCTATTCGATATTTCTGAAGGGTATTGCTACGTAAATATGTTTACGTTGTGAAATTTTATATTGTATTGCTCACATATACAGGGAATGTATTGGGGATTTTTTTAATGTAATGTTGATTTGACAATTGGACAAATGTAATTTTTTATTTTATTTAATATTTGTATGTTTTTACAATAATTATACATTTTTTTTACATGTTAAGCAGATTTGTAATATGAATATAATAAAAGCTTTTCCTAACCAATAATAAATTGGATTGTCGAGTTGATCTTGACGGAGTATGCTTTTTTATTAAGTTGGTAAACCCTGGAGAATCCAGGCCAAACGTCATGTATGAATGGAGTTGAAGTTGTGAACATTAATAGATTAGAGGTGTAATTTGAAAAGATTTTAAGATTTAGCTTTTTTATTTATATTTATTAACCCCCGGCTTCCAGCATTTCTACCGATTTATTACATATTTTTCTCAAACATTTTAAGTTTTAAAGCTCTTAAAAAAATGTCATTCTTGAAGATAATATCTATACATTCCCCACGCACCGAAACGGCAATTATGTAAATGAACTTCCCTCGATAGAAAAAAATTGCAAAGTGTGCTCCGAAAATTATCATAAACAGGTTTTTATTTCAGTTATTTTACAAGTTATATGTATGAAAAAATTCACAGTGTTTCTTTAATTGCTATTTAAGACATTTCATAAGAAATTTTTGCTTTATTTTAAACGAGTCGTGTTTTAATAAATGTTTTCGCAATTTTAGCTTAAATATTATCGTTTTTAATATTAGCGCGCTCCCTCTAATAATCGTATTTACACATCTCTCCTTCTTCTTCTTTTTGAGGGAGTACTGCCGGGCCTTAAGATTAAAATTTGAAATAGTTACAAATATTTATAAATGTATTCGCACAAATTTCAGTGATAAGAGCTCGCACCAACACAGAGCACAGCCCTCGCATGATCTTGGTTGAATCAAACATACAATAATTGCGCAATTTACTGACGAAATTATCCAATAATAGCGCATAATGATCGCAAGTTTAGCCGCAAGTCGCCAGCGGCGTACAGCGGGGGGCAGTTAGTCCAATGATTTACTCGCTTTACCACACTGCAATAAGCGGCTAACAGATGGAGCTATCTTCGGCCAGTTATGTGCCCGTGACGGTACACGGGAGATGGGAGATGCTGGATGCTTCACCGGGAGCGGTACTGTACACTAAACACTGTTCACTGTATATTATGTACAGGGTGTGCAGGGATCGTCCCCGAGGAAACTTTCTACTACTATTTACCTACTATTAAACGTGGATATTAATTTTGTAATTATTTTAAAAATATATTTCTATATTATTCATATAGATGCAGGTGGTTCTCGTATTGATCGCCTCCGTAGTTGAATGGTTACGATCAGCATAGCTTAGAACCGGAGGTCGAGGATTTAAAGCGTTTTATTTAAATAATTTGTGATTTTACAATTTATTAATTCAAAATCATACATGGTGTATTTGTCGCACGTTCTAGAGTAATATATACTTTCAGTAAAGCCCTGGTGAAAGACCTCCGTCCAGAATTGAAACATTGCTTGAAATGGATTTAGCCATGTTTGGTGAGCAGATCTGAATAGCCTAATACTTTCCCGACTTCCTCTTCTTCATCTCCTTCCTCTACCCACTGCCACCACCCTTACAACATATCCCAATCAGGGATACCATAATCTCTGGGCTCCTGAACGGTCACATAGAAAATAAGTTTTTGGAACTAGCATCAATCAGACTGGGAACATGCGCGGGTTGTGGCGGTCTTTTTTTTATACAATTATTTACATAATTTAATTTAGTGTGATAAAATAAACTCAGTATGTGTAATAAATTTAAAAAAAATGGTATTTAATAAAAATGGTTGAAGAGATCTTTTTGTGTTCTTATGAACCTCTTCGTTTTCTCTTTCTTTTTAACACTTGGGGCTGTTTTAGGCAGATTATTGTCAATAAGTCATCAAACATATACTTTTCGCTTACAACTGAATTTTATATTTCTACACAAATTTCGGTTCCTTGCCATCTCAGAATCAACTCAACCGAACACCACTTGAAAAGAAAAAGAAAAATAGCGCATAATCTAGTTGTCTGGTCACCCTAATTTCAATACAAGTCGGTTTATTTTTGTCGGAATTTCTTAGAATCTCTGAAATCCACCAACAGCCTCTACGTCCAACAAGGAGGGAGTGAAGGTGATCCCATAATTGTTGGCATTTCTAATCACCTGCTTTGTAATCCCTAACTTAACTTCTAATATTTTTAACTCTCTTTACCCCATTATATACTTGTCATTTAAAATTTCTCGTGGAAGCATCCAAGCAGCTTGCAATGTGCCTTCTTGTTTCGTCTTTTGTTATTTTTGTCTTTCTTTAAAAAAAAAATACTTCTTTGGATAGAAAGAAATACCGATTTTAATCAATTCTAATATTTCAGTAATTAACATACGCCACTGTTTTTTACTCAGCCTAGCAGATTCACAAACTTAATAAATAAAACTAGTAATATATTAAATCGTCAAAAGATGTTAATCAAATCATTTCATTAATATTTTTAAGGCCATCACGACTGAAGCAACAAAACTCACAATTTAGTAATAAGTGTTTTCCGTTCAACAAATATACTCAATTTGCTAAAGCAATTAAGAGACATAACATATTTTCCAAAAAACAATAAAGTTGTTCATATAATGTATCTCAAACTGGCCATGTCCGCTCGTCATTAAAGCCACCCTGTACCATGTCCAGTGGCGTACGGGCCCGGGTCGGGGGCGGTTCACCCGCGGGGCCCGCCGGACTTTTTAATGAAGATTTAGGGCCGCGGCCCTCAGATGTGCGCCCCCGTCACGTGCGCCACCGTTTGATTGTGATTTTTATGGGTGCGGGAATTAGGAAAATATATCTGAAGGGATTCTGCGCATATAAATAATGGTCCATAAAAAAGAAAATTATAACCTACCTATTACGCTTCATATTAATATTTCCGCTTCAAGTGACGTAAACTTGGCGCGCAAAAATCTAATAATCTTTTTTTGCCCGGTAATTTATACGGTGTATTTTATGCCTGTTTGAATAGCGGTTCCGGGACCTTCGTTACTACTGGGCCTGGGGAGGGAGCTTGGGAGGGGGGCCCGGGGAGGGGGGCCCGGCCGTATATTACGCTAAATAACAAAATACGGGTTGTTTAAGACAAACGTTGCATGATAGATGATAAGCAATACAAAATTTAAAACCATTTATTTTTTCTGTCCAATTTCGGGTAAAATAAACATCGAGGGAGACCGCGGCGTCACCTGATCACAACCGTTTTCAAAATTATTGACAATTTCACTTTGCGACTCGTCCGGAATTATTGTTTTATTGATTCGACTACTCCCAACATATTTTTATTTTATCGAAATTCTCGGTGGGATTTTTGAACATCCCTTTTTAAGTATTTTCGGTGAATATTTGAAATATAGAATAATTAAATTAGATCATGGATATAGGCCGCTTTTTACCCGGCGTTGTTCGAGATTAATTTGAAATGCATTTTTTTAAAAAGCATTTCTTAGTTGTAGCAAATTTTAAAATGTTTTTCCTGTTTTCTGGCATGGTAGCATTAATAAAATATATTTTTGTCACCAGCAAGTCCACAATACAATTATAAATTTAAAAAAAAATTAATGGTAGTAATTATTTAAGAAGACAATTGGACAAATTAAAAACCTAAAACCCTTGACCAAAAAAAACCCCAGATTTAAACAAAATATATATATATATTTTTTAAAAGAAAGACTCACATTCCCAAGTTACAAATAACCTGACAATATTTGAAAATCTCCTACTATTAACACAGTAAGCGGAAAATGATGCTTGGGTCGTGATGGAGGACTTAGCCAGCAGAGGAATCGAACACGTGTCGCTTTAATGGGACCCAAACGCGACTCCAACTCGGCCTCTGACCGAGCGTAAACGGAATTGAAAAGCAAGTTTTATTATAAATGCATTATGTCTAGAATGACTAATTTTCACTGTAATTTTTCTAATTGTCAGTAAAATATTTTCGAACTTTAAAATCAATCAAGCAAAATGAAATGTTTGTATGAAAAAAAATGTGTAGAAATGAACGAAAGACGTAGAGTCAAATAATTTTAAAGATGACACGTTTGCATATATTTGTGCATACCGATTGTATTGAAAGTTTGTAAAAAGTTACTAACTAGTTTGGAACACACACCCGCGTTTTCTACATAAGCAAGGGTCTCTTTAAAATGATCTACATGTCCACGTTTGCATTTTAAACATAGTGAATTTATCCGTCATCAAGAAGAGAATTACATATAGGTACACTAATAACCAATTGATTCTCCTTCTTAATTTTTAGTAAAATTTACATAAAATATCGTATGGATATGTAAGGGAGAATTGATTGATGTTGAAGGGTTTGTTGCAATTTGTAAATAGCGGTCGAACGTGAACTTTGGGAATTGCGCGCCTTTGTTTGACGTCTGACATCCGTTTTGGCGGGAAGACGAGGTTTTTCGGCGGGAAAAGTTAGCGGTGCTCTCGGAACAGTTGCGTGTTTGGATGCATAACTCATCATGCCAATTCCACGGCAGCCATTTACTTTATTTATGGTTGGCAATTTATCACGAATCGATTTGATTGGTTTATGGCGTGGAATTTTAGTGTTGCCATATCTGGCGTGGGGCGGGAAATGAAATCAGATGTCACACAACTTTTACTCAAAGATTTGGCAAGAGTTTAAAAACTTCATCACTCAGTGAAACGTGACATGAAATGTGTGTTATAATGCCAAAAATAACTTTAATAATTCCTTGCCAGAAACGTATCAATTAGGTAGATTGCTACCTATTAACATGTTTTCGAAATCTTTTGTATTCGGGGAGAACGATTTTTAAGATACGAGCTTATACTCGTATGCTTGTATGAGTAAATGTTTTTGTTGTGAAAATAAATTTTAATCTAAAATACTCCAAAATCAGATTGCTGGGACTTCCTTTGTTATGTTTGTAAGACTTCGAGCAGTTTCAGTTGGCAGTAAATTGAAAATACTGAACGCAGATATGACATCAGGAAAATAACAAATACGTCATAAATTACACGTTAGACGTATCGCTGTCCAGGATTTATGATATCACAAAATAAATTCGGAGTAAGTATTAGAGGCAAAGCTTCGTCAGCAAGAAGAGTAATATTGTATGGAGGTTGTATTGTGTGTTGTGTTGTGTTATGGATCCCTGGCAGTAGTTCACTTTGACGTTTTTATGTTACCGACTTGTTTGATGGGTCTCTCGTCCGTAGCCGCAATACAGGCGCACGCACTCACACACCCGCGCGGACCGTCCATATTTATGATTTATGTCGAAAAACTAATACGAAATGACTGGTGGATGAAAATTTATGGCATTTTGTGTAAGCAACTTTCGTATTATCTATCAGGCTGGCAGCAGGAGCGAGGAAGTTTGCTATACAAGGAATTATCCGCGAGACGTACCTACGTCCAAACTAACGTATTATCGGTTACTGTCAGCAATATTTCATACATCTTTGTTTCGACATGCTGCCCTGATAGATAAAGAATAACCGCGGCTTATTTTTTTCACAGATTCTTTATTTTTGACGTGATCTATGTTTATGTCTTCCGTGTCCACTTGATAAAGTGTGGTATTTATTACGATACTATTTTATATTTTCAATCGACAACTTCTAAAAACAAATTTATGCTACGTCTCATTGAACAATTGAATTGCGTTGAACACATTGTGTTACATAAATACGTATAATATGAAGGTCTCCATTGATTTTTCAATTAATTTAATAGACGATGATAAGTAGTCATGTTTCAGATGCATTGAATATCCAGCTCTCGGGGATAAAATAATAAATCCATGTTAGGGCACAAATGACCCGCTTTAATTCGAATATCCATTAATGATTTAATATTTCAATTACACATAACATAGCTTCTTACAGACATGGCTGCGCTCATTGTGGCGTGACCCCTCTTTATATTAATTCCATTGTTCGCCATAATCCATTATTTATTGCAATATGAATTACAATCACAGGACAGAAATGTTAAGCCCGCACAAAAGGTCTGCGGAGGTATTTCCATATTATTTCATATTGTTTCTAATTAAGTCTAAAAACATTCACGTAACGGATCCAATAGGTCGGTACTTACGCTTAACGACATTACGATCCTTAAAGCAACAGTAAGGGGGCGGTTAACATTAAAATTTGAAAATATATTTTAATGAAAGTGCGGATACTATTCAATGGGAGCGGGTTTTCCGGGGGAGGCTTTATATTTATCCCAAATTGACACTGTGCTTGTGTCGCGGTTAGTTGCCTCAAAGAAATATCCGTATCTGCGCTACACACACAAGCGTCGACAAAACGAAAATTAAAAGGCTTTGGAATAATCCTGCCTACGTTTATTTCGACATTAAGTTTTTTTTAATTTTTTGACAATGGAATCACTGTGTGCAGCTTAGCAGCTCATGTTAAGCTTTTTAAAACGTCTAAACACACAGAAAACAAAATTTTAAGTTTTATGGATTTATGGACAGTTGAAGCATTTTGAGAGTAGATGCTGATTTTTTTTTGTTTATCGCATGTCGGAGGAAGAATTTTGAAAATAGGTACGTGTTTTAATTTAATTTTTAATGGATAAATGAAACCTCTTCGACGTAGGTAGCTACTGATTGTTTACCAAATTGATTCAAGAAAGGATGAAGTGTTTTGAAAGTGGCTCAAAAAATTTATCCAATTTATTTATTACAGCTTTGTTATAAAAAAATCGCAATTACTAACGAAATGAAACATTTTTGATAAATACATAAATAAATAAGACTTTAAAAGGACAATTCTATATATTCTCTTAAGCCCTAGTGACCCTTCGTGCGGGGTACATCTAAACAAAGGATATTCAGCTTAACACGTAGACATTGGCCTGACCATTTCCTAGTGCAGCAATTAGTAGACTTTTATCAGGCGTCCGGGCGTCCGAGGAGCGGGCGCCGATATTGAAATTTGGACGCCATCATATTTTGTTGCAGGTTTTAGGCGCCGGGCCTCCTTAATTGAATCTATGGATGCGCTCTAAATATCAGAGGTCTGCACGTGGGAGGGTATTAAAGAACACGCCTGAAGAATTTAAATGCAATTCGGTAATGTTGTTTTGAGTTTTAGGAATAAAATACCTACTTAATTAAACTAAAAAATTATATGTATAATAATTTGTATGGTGCTCGTAATTTTTAAAATATTTTGAAATTTGATAACTATGCCAAAATTTTTTGAATGGTCTTATAATTTCTTCAGTAATTTAAAAATCGCTTTGTAGCGTAATTTAAAAAATAAAATAACATGCTCTATTTACACGCTTACCACGGCTACCAAAGTGTACTTTCTACCTTGATGAAGAAAACACTGGTTTTGAAGCAAGTTGATAATTTTTATTAAATAATGGCGTAAAAAATGTACGATTTTTCAGCAATTTAATAATTATGATTGTTATTATAAATAGTGCTAATGGAAAAAAAAACATTCAACACAAACCATCGAATTGAATTTTTTTTATTTTTTTTTTTTTAATTCCTTTATTTTTCCCATATTTTACAATTTATATTTACATATTTGAAAATCATAACAATAATGTGGGAACCCACTAAGGCGCAGCCTGTGCGTGGGTAATATATTTAAAAAAAGTTTTTTTTTAGTACCTAGAAAAAAACAAACAGGGGTATATAAAGCAAAAACAAAAATTGTTTAAAACATTTTGTACAAAAAGTGTATACAATAGTGTACGGTTAAATAAGTGTAAGTGTAATTAATGATATACATTGTAATAATAGGTGTAAAGTTTGTGAGAAAAGTGATATAAAACTAAATAAATACAGTTTTTAGAAACATAAAGTGAAATAAAACTAAATAAATAGAGTTTTTACATCTGTATGGTTTAGCCATAATTTTAACTCTTTTACGAAATGCGGAAGTTTTGTTGCAACTTGAATATGTTTTGGTAAACTATTGAAGGTACGAGGTCCAATAAAACTACTGTGAGTTTGCATTTGTTTTGTGTGTGTTTGGGGGGTATAGAATACATTATTATTTCTAATGTTGATTCTGTTTACATTTTTTTCGAATTTGTTTACGTTTTTAAAGATATATTTCATAGTTTGCAGTATAAATAGTTTACGGAGACTGAATAGTTTAGATTCTTTGTATAAAGCATCTGTCGAAAATGTTTTGATTCTATTATACATAACTTTGATAATATAATTTTGAAAATTCTTTAAGATATTTTATTTTGTCATTCAATTTAGATTATATTTTATAAACTTTTTAAAAATTTTTCGCTTTGGCCTCATTTATGTGTTTTCCAGATAAAATTTTAGCTTTTTAAATCTCTATTTATAAAATACGGCAGGATGGAATGCTTCCTAAATCCTTTATTTTGTCAGTTTTTTTTTAAATTTAATTAACGACTCCTGAAACAGGCCTAAATTAAATTACGCTGACCATTTATTTGTCCTGTATAACCTTGCATGGACAACGCCTTAAGTATGGTTTTTATAAATATTATTAGTATAACACAAATTGTTAGAATGGTTCTAGAGTTTGGCCGTTATGCAACCCGTGCCCAACTCATTACCATAAATTCAAATTAATTATTGTATTATTCCATCCCCTAAAGAATCTATGCAATTATATACATATTTTATGGTTCACACTTACCTCAGCAGTAAATAAATGATGACCATGCAATAAACATCCCTGGTTTAAAGGATATATAAAAATGCCCCAGATTGACGTCCCATTCCTTTTTTCTATTTTTAAAAATATATTTAAGTTTTTCTTTATATGTTCAATAAGATACTACTTGATTTATTAAAAAAAGTTTATTTGTAAACAAGTTCCGCTATGTAATTATTATTATTATTAAATTAGTGATAGCTGTTTTACCTTCCGAAGGCCACGAATAAGGAGTAGGTATGTCTAAATAATATTAATTACGTAGATAATATGATTCTTATAGCACCGTCACTAAAGAAACTACTCAAAATATGTGAAGATTTTGCAAAAAATCTTCTATGAATTACGTCCAAAATAATCGTTATGGTTTTCATATGTAAAAATGAAATTTGTATGTTTGTATTTTTGTTTCGCCTAATTTAATTTAATTTTTTCGAATAATGGAATGTATTACATCGTACTAATTATTATTTTACTTTTATTCCTTATGAGTAAAACTTCAAATTGAAATATTTAATTCAATAAAGACAATATAAGCAAAAATCAGTCGAAAATATGGAAACAGAAAAATCAGAAAAATATATTGGCAGCTTTGGGACTCGAACCCAGGAAAGCGAGAGGTCCTGGGTTCGAGTGCCAGAGGTGCCAATATCTTTTTCTGATTTTTCTATTTCCAGATTTTCGATTGAGTTTCGCTTATATTGTTTTCATTTAATTAAATATTATTATTACTACCAAACTGTTTGATAAAGCCTTCGGAAAGCTAAACACTGTCATGCGTAGTAATAATTACTCAGCAGAACTTTTTTTATAAATAAAGAGTTTTTTTATAAATTAAACAATAATATTATTGAATATAAAAGAGAGAAAAATAAAATTAAAACCGAGTTCTATAAATTTCTCTTTAAATTTTAACAACCCCAGTCATTAAGCAATAAAAACTCATAATTTATCTACTAAATTAAAATTAATTATTTTATCTTTGTTAACATGTTATCTACTATTAACATATTTATCAAAAGATTTCCAAAATTGACGCCATGTCCATTTCTCTTTAATTTTTCACAATCCTCTGACCCTCCATGACAATCGTACCGGTGCTTCCACAGCAAGATTTTTTCATAAAAAGTTCCCTCCGGCCTGCGCCCTGCGCCTGTATCAATTCCCATCAGATGGCGTTAGTTGCCACTAATTAACCGGCACATATCCGCCGGAACGGATATTAGTTCTCTGTCAATGTTTTCCAATTACTGGCGGTGCTAAAGTATGGAGAAGTGTCCGCACTTAGTATCGAAGTGCAGAACCATATCGGCACTGAATAAAAAACGCTTCATTGTAAACGGTTGGAATAAATGCAGTTAGATCGTGCAAATGGTAAAATGTAATTATTTTTTATGAAGATTTTTTACTTGATTTTATGAATATTACCATATTACAGTTGTGTGGTAGTTAGTACATGGCTTTACCTAAGATTTTAATACTTATTTGGAGTATTGTCAGATTTGAAATATCAATGACACATTTTCGATGGTCGAATAGAAATTTCTAAGCTCGTGTTGGAAATCATTTTGCAAGCTGAAAAGCATTGTGTTATAAATTCTTGGTAGAATTTGTTGTGCAAATTTAACAACGCCAAATCTCACTTTTCGAGAGATTACGCTGCTTCAGTCCACAGATTTTTCTCATACCTAGTTGATTACTTAGTTGAATAATTCGTAATAACATTAAAATAATGTTTTTTTTGTTACTTTTGTTTTTTTCAGGTCCCAAATGTTCGCTGAGAAGACGACATAGAATATAGAATAACATAAAATAAGATGTGGGCAAATATATTCAAATACAAACGAGATATGCTATGATGTTCGCACGACTGTCGCCGAACTACGGCCTAATGCGCGTAGTTTGCATACAAAAGGAATTTGTTCATTTTCGCGATTTTTTGAAGGTGTGCATTATTATTGGTTAACAATATAGTTTGAATACGGAAAGAATTTGTTCATTTAGTTTAGCGTTCGTTTAGTTTATTCGTTAATTGGTAAACAACACCGGCGACACCCGGAAGCGCAGTCTCACCTAGTAAAAACGGCGGATAGCACATCTCCTTATATTTCAATATCTTTGGATGTGGGCGTGTTTTGCGATCCAAATCCAAAAGTTCCAACACAAAACTGAGTTTAATCATTATGAAATTTAAATGGGATAATGATATACGATTTCAGGCAAGTGTAAAAAAGACGAGCACGTGCTAAATTGGACAGAACCGAAAGGCACTAAGTCAGTGGCGACGTTCATTTCCAAAAATCGACATGGAATACATTTCTAGTGTCTACCTATTAACCATTCAGTGGAATACGATATCAAACTCCTTAATTGATAATCCGATTGCACAGTTTAAATAATTAAGGAAAAGAATTGCCCAAGAAAAAACTTCAGCAGTCTTAAATGGCGGGTAAAATGTTTACCCTTCATTAGGGTTGAGTAATAAAATTTAATTAAAAACGGTCCTAATCAAAGTTCCGCCTTATTATGTGAACCCGTGTGTTACAATACAAACATGGCGGCATAAAAAATATGGCCCCATTTGTCACAATCTTATATCCTCTGTACACCTTTAATGGCCGCCCCAGAAAGCTGTTTATTGGAATCCGTTCGCACACGGCGAACTCCAAATGATAATAATGGCGGATTCCAAATGAGGGAGGCCCAAAACAAAATAGTAATTAAAATATACGCGAATATGATTTCGCACATTTAAACATACGGCCGCTGGAGGTAACACATATCACAGTTAGCATTATGTTATGGGGATAATTAGAAAAGGGATAACACAGCATAAAGGTAATATCGGCCAAGTGGCGCCCTGACATTAAGGCTGCTCCCCAACATGCAAAAACCCTAACAAATTTCAGATACTTCATAAAAAAGTCAAAATCAAAACAATCGCATATTAAATACTTTCTGAATTAAGATTATCCCCTTCTGCTGGGAGCCAATCTAACTTAACATTTTATTTTGTATATTTTTGATAGGGGTTTACACATTTGCTTGTTATACATACACCTTGAAGGGGATGATAACCCCTTGGTTCTTTATTGTTAACCCCCCTCCTCCCCCCCGGGTCTGGGGCTCACGGGGCTCCCCGGCGGGGGGATGTAAAATTATATTTGTGTTACCCGTAAAAAGATGTTTTCTAGAGTTCGTTTTAATGGCCGCTTAAATAGGCCCTGACTAAAAATTAGGAAAATGTCACACTCAATCAAACTATTTGCGACAATTTGCAAAACACTTACAAGATCTTTAAAGAGGTTGAATGTGTTTGTACATATCGATAGTATGGGTGCGTAGCAACGTTTATCAATTCTGTTTAAATAAATTATTTAAAACCCAATTTCTACTCGACACTGTTATTTTATGTTTTTCAGGTTCCTAACAAAACACAAAATTATTAATTAAATAATTTTTTTATCTCTCGGATACACAACTAAGGCTCTCTTTAAAATGATTTTCTTGTAAGTGTATACTTTGAGATTAATCATTAACTAATAAGTTTTATTTTCGTTGTTTAATCGTTCCACAGCTTTTTATCCAAATTATTTTTAAAATAATAAAAAAATACTGATTTCAAAATAAACATTTGAAACATAGCATAATTTCGAGTTAATTATTTTTATGAATCATTAGTAGTGCAATTTTTATTGGAATAAGTCATTAATTCTATAACTTGTTTATGTAGTTCTTATTGAAAATTATTAAGTTTAATGAATTTCTTTAAGGCGTAAGCTCCACGGTCAATATTTATAACGGTTCATCAATATGGATCGTGATCTCTCAATATTACTTGTGATCCATCAATATGGATTGGAGTGCTCCCAAACAAGTTAAATATTTATTGTGATCCGTCAATATTTACCAAATGTCGTGATATTTATTGAACGTGAAGGCTAACGCATTGACGGATCACAGGATTTCTATATTCAAATATCGATTGATTTTAATTTGGAATTCCGGATCGTGATAAATATTACACGAGTAGCCTACACCTCAATATTTATCACATTTGATCAGACGTTTGTGATCCATATCCGTCAATACAATTAGCCTACACATACAATAAATATCACGATATTTGATAAATATTGACGGATCACAATACATATTGAACGAGGTTTGCAAATTCGCATATATTTTAATAGGTCATTAATAATCATTACACAAATATTTTACTGAATTAAGTCATGAAATCTACAATAATTTTAATGAATTAAGATTTAACCTACCTCGGGCTGCAGAATGCATAGTAAATTTGTCTAAAACTTGTACCGAAGTGTTCTCCACACTCGCGACGGGATATATTGACTCACTAATTCCTAAGGTGACAAAGTTAATCGCGGAAGACGTTAGTGGCCAATAAACATTAAGCGCTGGTGAAGAAGACATTCCTCGGCGCTCCGACTGGATTGTGGATGTGGTACCTTCCTAACAGTTAACAGCCCCGTGAGGAAAGGGTGGAAATACTGGGAAAGCAGGTTGTATGTTTGCCGTTAACCAGCGTTGCAGATTCCAAGTTGATTCAGCGATAATTCAGCGTTGCAGAATCGTCGTTTTCATTAAAATTGTTTTAAAAAGCGTTGCGTTGATCTACTAAAACACAATAGAAAATAATCAGAGTGTGTAATTCAAACGTGGTAAAAGTGAAACTAGAAAGTCGCTAGATATCGCTTTCTTTTTTTTGCTTGTTTTTTTAAAGTGGTTTGAAGATTGGATATTGATTTCACAAAATAAAAATGTTTTTTTTCTGGATTTCGTAGGATTCGAACCCCCGTTCGCTTGATGTCTGTGTCTTTGGCCGTTGAGATTGTCATACACTTTGCCCACTACGCTATGGAAGGCACAATTTACCGCATTATATTATAACCGAATATTTGTGTAGAACTGAGTTGTGACGCATTTCCTTTTCACCCGAATTTCAAGTCACTAACGGCGCTAAAGAAGTTTCTCTTCAAAAAAAGTTAGAATTGAAAGAATTCTTTTTCCTCTAATTGTGGTTTTGACCAGTCACTAATTTACGCTAGGAGGCTTATCAGCCTTAGAATAAAGAATATTTTCAGCGTAATACGGCTTAACTCAGTTGAGCTTGAAAAGCTCGTATTTTAATTTTTGATATTTATACACAACTTACCCTTACCCATTTCCGTCGTCTCCCTACTTACCTTTATAACACACCCCTATTGGGGATGCCATTGTCTCACTATCTCTAGACTGGAGCAGTTGGGACGCTTGAGAGTGACATAACAAAAATACCCATGTTTACAAGGCTATAAAAATCAAATAAAAAAATTGGACAAAAACAAGAAACCAGCGGATGAGAAGTAAAATTTCGTATTGTACAGGGCGGTTCCGATAAAAAAGATTAATTATTCTCCGTACCAGCATTTTAAACTGATAACTCAAGATTTTATTAATTCAAAAATACCTACGTTTAAGTAAGAACTAAAAATGCTCAGACGCGTGATGATAAAATGATGTACTTCTTGTAATTATTTTTGATCATAAGTATTTATACGGGGTCCGCCAAATAACTTTTTTTTTTTGAAAATGCTATAAAAAAAAAACTACTGAATATTTTCTCAAATTTATTTTTTTATTTATAAGTACAATCCTTCCGGTTAATAATGGAAAATAATTTCATTCAAATGGCTGCCTCGGCTGGCCATGCAGTAGCCTACACGATCGGTCCAATTTTTAAGCACATTATCGATTGTGTGCAGCTGTATTTCACCAATGGCTTCACGAATATTGTCCTTTAAAGCGTCAATTGTCTCTGGCTTGTCGGCGTAACATTTATCTTTGAGGGCACCCCACAAATAATAGTCCAACGGTGTCAAATCGCAGCTCCGAGGTGGCCAAACGACATCAGCTCTGCGGCTGATAATGCGATCTTCAAAAACAGGGCGCAAAACATCGAGTGTAGCTTCGGCTGTGTGGCACGTAGCGCCGTCCTGTTGAAACCGAATGTTGCCAATATCCTCCTCTTCAATTTTTGTGAACAAAAATTCGTTCAACATGGCCCGATAACGATCGCCATTGACTGTAACGGCCACTCCTTGCTCATTTTCAAAGAAAAATGGCCCAATTATGCCTCTGGACCAAAATCCGCACCAAACAGTGACTCGTTTTGGGTGTACCGGCTTTTCAATGTATGCGTGCGGGTTTTCTGTGCCCCAAATACGACAATTTTGCTTGTTTACATACCCGCCAAGATCAAAATGAGCTTCATCCGAAAAGATGATTTTTTTGGCAAAATCGGCATCTTCTGTAAGTCGATATTTCCCAGCGTTGTTCAAGCGTATACACAACCATATTCGCTCAGCGGAAGGATAAAACTAATTATCTGTCAAATCAGACATGAGCTAAGTGTTACCATTCACGAAATAAGCACTAGTTGAAAAAAAAAACTTTAGATGGCGGACCCTATATTTTTTCAATAATGTCTAAGCAAAATAAGTGAATACAAAAATCTGAAATATAATAGTTTGTAAGATCGCAAATAAACAGACAAACATAAGTATTTATTTAAATGATTTTTTTTAACTAAAATTTAATTTCTGGAAAGTAGCTTTCCTAGATAATTTATTAATTTATTTCACTGACTTGAAATATGTGTTGTATAATACAACATTTTGTTTACACCTTATTATAATAAACATAAACATGTTTTTACAAAATTTAAAAAAATAACTTCACTAGGTAAAGAACAATCTTTCTAAATTAATTAAAAAAAAATTGAAGTAAAGAGTAGATACGAGTCGTACGTCTAGAATTTGATTTCATAATGACACATTTTCCGGTTGCGTCTGGTTATTACCTATTAATACAACTTTTATAATAACCGACGAAATGCCAATGAACCATCAACATCTTTATTTACATAAAAAAATTACACCCAAATAAAAAAAAGTTTAAAATACAATATTAGCTGAATGGTCGAGGTTTAAAGTTTGAGGTAGGAGATTACAATGCTTCTCCATATTATATAGTGGTTGTAACCGGTAAGCAGTCACCGGCTCGCTTGTTCACCTCCCCAACATTCTAACAGGGTTGGGAGTAAAGTAAAGTGTACAGGGAATTATTGTCGGTGTTTATGGATTCCGTGGCGGTACCTGGCAGTAGCGGCAGTAGCGGCACTTAGCTGCAAGTGTCGGTCGATTTATTCGGAGGACGCCGTCGGGATGCCACCAACGCGCGACGCCGACGCAAGACGTCTTGTTGCTACTCCAACGGCGTCGATCGACGACCGACGTAGAGCTATTTGCCAGTATTTCGTCAATGATAACTATCCAATTTTGAAATCACAGATTTTATTTATTTATTATTCCTTAACGTAATTTTTGTGTAAGTGATGCCACGTAACTGTGAATATTTAACTAATAAATCGTTATGGAACTGTCATGATTTTGTTTAATGTCAGAGGTGAACATTCTCAACAATTTACTACAAATTTTCACGATTCAAACATTCTACTAAGAATAAACGCTATAAATTATTCACACAATGTCTGGGATGATTAATTTAAAATATTTAATAATTTAATAGCTGCATAATTTTTATTTTATTTTATTTGGGAGACCAACAGTTTACATTAATAACAGAGCATAATAGTAATTGAGCCACAATAATTTGAATCATTTACAGGTTTCCACATGGGTATTTTATACAAGTGTAGTGATTCCAGAGATATTTACTGAAGAAAAAATTACATTTCAAGAGAAAATTTATTTAGGGGGGAATAGGGAGGGGGTAGAATGGGGGGGGGATCGGTTAAGTTGAGGTATAGTAATAAAAATATGCGCAACAAAAAATTAAAAGAGAAAAAAAGGGAGAATATATGACGCAAATGTGAATGGTAGAAGAAGTCGGGGACGCCCGTAGAAGACATGGCACGACCAAGTGAATCAGATACGACCAAGAGATCAGATGTATGAATGTGAACGAGGCAAAGAGTGTGTACCAAGATCGAGTTGTGTAGCGGTCCGTCCTCTCTGCCTACCCTACGGGGAAACGGCGTGATGGTAGTTAGTTAAGTTAATAGATTGGTGACTGGTGGTTGTATTAGAGGGTATCTATAGTTTTTATATCTTTTTTTTTTTACATTAACTCCGCACAGGAGGCCCTGAGGAAAATAATTTCCCTCAGGGTCTATGTCATCTTTGAGGATGCTGTGTGGAGGGTCTTTTTGAGGAAAGGAAGGAGTGAACATGGGTCTTGAAGAGACCCATGTTGTAGGAGGGAGGAAACACAGAAGCCGGTAAATCGTTCCACAGCCGAGCTGTTGAACTTAAGAACGAATCGTAAAAACGACTCGTTCTCATGTGACTATTGTCAACCGTGTACAAATGATGGGCGCGTGTTTGGCGTGTTTCCCGAAAATGCACCGGTGCCGAGGGGATCAATGACGCTAGTTCCTCGGAGCATCTTCCATTGTAATACCGGTAGAACAAGGACAGCATTCCCACCTGACGCATGTGCTCTAAAGATTGCAATCCGTCTGTTAAGACGGGAGAATCTATCAAACGGACCGCCCGTTTCTGCACAGAGTCAAGGGTTTTTTTTAAGGTATTTTGGAGCTCCAGACCAGAGGTGGCTGCCAAATTCAACCGTGGGGCGCACTTGCGATTTGTACAGGGTTAGCAGTTGTGTACTATTAAAGTATCTGTGGGCCCTGTACAATACGCCCAGTTTCTGAGAGGCTAACTTAACTCTGGTTTCGATGGAGCCCCCATACCCGAGCTGGTCACTTTGAGTTACACCAAGCATATCAATGGAGGTCCTGTTCGGAAGAATGCTTCCATTGAAGGAGACTAGATTATCATTTCCTTTTAGACGTTATTAATTTTTTCATGATTGGGTCTTTGAAACATTAAATTCGACGAGGTTATTCTTACCCCAAGAGAAAACACTCTCGAGGTAACCGTCCATTATTTGCTTCAAAGCCCTCCGATCTATTGGGGTTAGTGTGCTCTCTGGAGGCTTGTCAAACAAAAAGCTATCATGGACTGTACTGTCATCCGCGTAACAATGAATCGGTGCACATGACAAGAGGTCGTTGATGTGCAACAGAAACAAAGTCGGAGACAGAACCGATCCCTGTGGGACGCCAGCATTTATCGTATGCGAGGAAGAGGTGAAACCGTCAGCAACCGCCTGAATCGACCTCCCCCTCAAAAAGTCGGCAATCCACGCACACAAGGATATCTTATTTTCTTAATTAATTTGGGAGGTGGGTACGTGTACCGTTGCCCCTGGAATCATTTATCGGATAACAAATACCCCATCCATAGGTCATATCAAGGGATTCCCTACGTTTGATGACTTAGCAGAGGTGCCCGGGTTCATGGGATGAGGTTTATTTAGACCTAGGTCTTGGGTGCGGATTAATTTGCTCACTGATAAGCGGGATCGGGAGAGGCTGGTTGAGGGAGACATTTTGAACTCCCCAGCCAAACTCTCTCAATCCATTGCCTTACACCGCAGTGGGAGAGATGGATTCATACATCCATCACTCTTGGACCCATTGATCCCTAGATTCCTACCTATTGCACATAACTTTTCCTTCCCAGAACTTTATCTCTTTCCTTTCCCTAAAACGAAACTCTTAGAGCATCTTCAAAGATGACATAGGCCATCAGGGATTTTTTTTGTGAGGAGCTAATGTAAAAAAAAGTTAACCTTTTTAATAGTATCTACCTATGTATGTACTAAAACAAATTAAATGTGTTTGTATATGCATAAAAAAAACTGTTCAACTAGTATAACACTGTCAAACATTGTATTTATTCGAAATTATTTACCTACATTCCCATACACTCGACTAAATTAACACTTCAAGTAACTTCCCGGTATAATGCGTTTCAAGTTCTAATAACACACTATCATTTCTCACACAGCCACCAAACTGCAAACACAGTTTCTCAGAAATGGATATTTAAATAAGGCACAATTGACGTTTCAGTTCCACCGCGGGTTGGTTGGGTGGCTGGTGTAACGGGGATGCGAAACGGCCTATTCGGGTGCCGATTGCCGCACAGATTCTGCGAACGGGTTACTAAGAAGTATTAAGACAAGCCGAGCAGAAAGCGCCGCCAGTTAAGCTGATACCGTGACGGCCATGGCGCCCATACGACACATACATTAACGACTCAATCTAGACAACAGTGCTCTTAATTATTGTCTATCACGACAATAAACGCAACATACTTTCTTAATCGGCCGATAAACATAACGGAACAATACTCGGGGATGATTATATTGTGCGATAAACCCAATAAAACATGACGACCTCCCGCCCATCTGGTGTGGGCTAGACCCAGCACCCAACACCCTTTCATACCCCTCCCATATCTACATCCTCACCCACCCTCTACACTCCTAACTGAACACAATTTGTGTAAATTCCGAAATAAACAATATGACAGTGTCACAGATGATACTAATTGGGAGCGAGTCAGAGTAACGCTCTTTGGTGATTTGCTTTTCTTTTTAATTGCAAATGTAGCGTAGGATTCAATATTCGCAGAGTAAGGTGAGGATAAATTTAAGTTAGAACGCGTCTGGTATGTGAAATAGTCAAATTTATTAGTTTATCGCGTTGCGTATGTGTGAACACGCGAAAGGTTATGATTTTTAGGTCTAATAAAAAAGGAATTTATTTGGCTGCAGTACTTGCACGGTTCAATAAAAATAATATGTGCCGTATAATATTTTCAATATCTAAATTCTAATAAATACTTGTTTAATAAAATTCATAGAAATAAATCATGTTTTTCTGCACTTTTTTGTCTTCATATTTTATGTAGGTATATTTAATACATCAATTTGAATTTCACTATTATTTTCTTGATTGAATGATGTGGAATCATGGAAGTGGAAATTGACCTACTTCCCGATATCCCATTTAGCTGAAATTCGGCAGATGGACTCGTTGTCGATGATAATGCATTCAATCATATGATGGCAATCACGCACATCCACGCGGATATACATACCTACGCATTTCTCTGATATTCAATGGCATTAGAGCAGTTAGTTTACGAAATAATTGTCAGTCTTATCCAACCTAGATTGTGCTCAGTTGTTAGTATGGTTGACTCCGGTTCCTTGGTAGGAAGGTTGAATGCTCAGCCAAGAATAATAAAAAACATTTTTTTAATTTTTAGAAGACATTAGAAAATGGATATTTTGTAGTTGACAAACTTTTTACGGGTTGATTATTTTATGTTGATTTAATGCGGAATTTCAATATAATCAATAATTGCTGATAGCCTCTTACCTATGAAACCTACCTTAATGTATGAAGGTTGGTGAAGCAAACCGTACATATATGACTAGATTCCATTTCATTCTCACTGCTTACCCCTGATTAAAGTGATGAATTATTAGCTATTTACCGACATAATCATCGTATAAAATAATTATTCAGTTTTAACTCACCAAACACAAGAGCCTTGTCTCTTTATGGTGAGGAAAGGCTTTTATTACATTAATATTACACATCTGTTTAATATGTAAAAAAAATGTATAATTATTGTAAAAACAAACAAATATTAAATAAAAAAATAAAAAAACTTAATGAGTAAAACCTCGAATTGTAGGTACTTAATTAAATGAAGACAATATTAGCAAAACTCGATCGAAAATCTGTAAACAGAAAAATAAACCGTTACAATTGGAACTCGAACCCAGGACCTTCGCCTTGCCGGGGCGCAACTCTACCAACTGACCTAATGGGTCACTATTCGATTCGGTCAAACTTAACTGTTTATTACCAAGCATTACCAACAATATCTTCATTTTCTTAGCGCATATTTTTATAGACTGCTATCTTTATGTACGATTGCAAGATTCAAACCCGAACTAAATGCTATCTAGATAGTATAATATTGACTTTTCTGAAAGTTTCTTGCAATATAAACAAAAAATAAGTGTTAATAAAAAACCCAATGTAGTACATTTATAGGTATTTTGACGAACACTACGCAGGGAGAGTTGGATAATACCGTGCCCCTACGAACTATAATTCAGACACGGTTTGATGTATAGATTCAAAAATGCAGCGAGCTACACATACAGCATGGCAAAATATTTAAAAAAAAATTAAAATATCGTGATTTTCTATGAGTAAACTTAGAATAAATAAAAAAAAACAATTTTAAATTTAACCAAATCCAGATAAGGAGTATAGACTACTTCAATAGCTTGAGATATTATTTTAGAAGAAGATATGTCATAGACATTAATCAACGCAAATATCACATAGGAAATTTTCGGGAGAGTCCTTTCCGCTACATTCCTTATGTATCCAAGTCGCCCTGTGCGCGGATTTAACCAACTAGATCATATCATTTTACAACCTCAAAATAAAACAGTAAAATTAATCGTGTTTTCAAATCCATTTGGGCATTAATTCTACAGTATATTAGCATTAGAAAAGAAGGAAATAATGTGTTACAATATAAATAGAGAATAACTTAGAAGGGGTAGGAGCTTCGGGCTATGATTTTTAAGCGCAGGATAGTACTAGAAACAGCAGCTAATAGACACTGGCTCCAATATTTATTTTAAGAGCAGTCAAGTTGTCAGATATGCAAATGACATTAACATTGTCGGAAGATCAATTTCAGCCATTAAGGAGGTCTTCGACGCTTTAGAAACGGCGGCACGGGAAGTAGGACTGCGGGTTAATATTGACAAAACGAAAATGATGGTACAGAGCAGGAACCCTTCACACAGAAGAAGAAGTAGTGCACAATTTAAAGACAACTACTCATACGAAGTGGTCGATCAATTCACCTACCCTCTGACAGAGAACAATGAGGATCCAGCAGAAATCAGAAGAAGAATCACAGCAGCCAACAAATCATACTTCTCTTTGCTGCCAGTGTTTAAGTCACGTAGTGTCCACAGAAAAACCAAAATAACCATATATAAGACCACTGTTAGAACTGTATTAGCATATGGATGTGAGGCGCTGACACCGATGGTAAAGATGGCTGAAATGCTGGATACTTTTGAAAGAAAAGTGCTGAGAAGAATATGTGGACCCGTGAAAGAGGGTGAACAGTGGCGCATCCGGCACAATACATAATTGTATGATATATAATAAGGCCCCTAGCATCTCAGCACATATGAGACACGTCAGGCTGAGATGGGCTGGGCATGTACAGAGAATGCCTGATACATGCGTCCCAAAAAGAATTTTGACTGGACACCCAGGTGGAAAGAGAAAAGTGGGAAGACCCAGACTGAGGTGGGAAGACGAGGTAAGAGGGTATGCAGCACAGCTTCTCCAGGTATGAAATTGGAAGTCAGCCACTGAGGACAGGAGGAGTTGGAGGCGACTGTTGCAAGAGGCCAAAGCTCGATATGGGCTGTAGCGCCATCGAAGAAGTACTAGAAAAAGTCAGTTTTTGCAATCCGTTGATGCGCGGAGTTATCAGACGCGCGGTATTATCCGACTCTCACCTACAGTTAAATAAAGCCGAAATTTGTCAAATTTATTACAAGGTTTATTGTAAAATTATTAATCGACATAATTAGAACGTATAATATATTGTTTAATACAGACTGATAAAATGTATTAAAACTAGGTGTTTTTACTTGAAGGTTTGTAGACCTGATATGTCAAACGGTGAACTTCTTTCACTGTAACCATTTTCAATTCCTCTACTATTTCACAAAACAAACCGCATCTAATTCCTCATTCCTCGCCACGACGAAATATTTGATTGCATTTGTCCCGGAAGACAAAGTTCGCCTTTGTGGAAATGTCAATGCGGTCTCCTAGACAGGATAACAGACATCCTAAAGAGGTAACCGCCGTTTAACATTTAACTCCGCCGTCGCTCGGAGTACGGAGGTGCTTTGTTTCATTCGTCAGGCGGAGGTACGTTCTTTGTAGGTGTAGGATTGTAGGTGGATGGGTTAACGGGAAGGGATTTTCGGTTTACAATAATCTTAACATATAAAAATTAATGTTTTTTTTTGTTCGTCACTTATGCGTTCCTATAGGTACTATTCATCCAATTGCGATGAATCTTTGGTGATGTGTTGGGCGTTCGCTTGCGAAGGTGTCTTTATATAATGTTGAGCTCTGGCGTTATAAAGTTCGTATAAAAATTAGCACTTCAATAAACAGAATTAAAATATAAACACTTATTTAAATGGCGTTGCAACGCATGCCGTGTACTCGTTTGTATTTTATAAATTAAAGATAAATTCTATAAAAGAAAATAATTTAAAAATGATTTGAAGTGATCTCAAAAACACAGTTTGTTGTTTACGTAGACATTACATAGAGTAGCACTTACAGATTTCTTAAAAAAATCTCTTAATGAATTATTCCTTTTTTGTATTTTATTTGTTGTTTTTCACACTTGTTTTTAATCGGATGATCACAATGGTTGATTTTTTTAAAAAATAAAATTGTTTAATAAAATTTATTTCTTACCAACATCGCATCTCTGTGAGGTTAATTCACCTTATAATAAATACTGATTTTTTAAAATTACGGTGTTTATGTATTTTATTCAAATTTATTGATTTAATTTCATATTGAATTTTGTATTCTAAAATGGGGGCCTCAGCATGGGTAAGGCACCCAGCGAAAGCCTTATTTTCAAATAATGTTTCAAAATATAAATTTTTAAACCAAATAAAAATAAAAATAAATTCTGCAGTTTCTTCACGACTTCTATATCTTATGAACAAGATGCGCATTACACCAAATGGGAAATTTTCAACTTCACCGAAAGTTTGTTTAAAGATAAATACTATCTACCTTTTTAGTTAACAATAAATAATTCAGTTTAGATAAGTTTAACATGCTTTTTTCGAAATGTTTTGAACTGGGATCTATCCAGAGAAGTACTAATATCGACATGAAAAAGTATAGAAGCCCATACCAACTAATTTTCATTAAAACAAGTTGGCCATTATTTTATTTACACACATATTTACATGGAAAAGAATTTAATCCTCTCTGAAAAAAAAATCACGAAAACTTAAAAAATATAACAACAAAATACAACCTACGTACTTTAAAGATTTCATTAACTCAAAAAGTCCGTTCCCAGAGTTTTTAAATGGCAGTGCTGGATCCAAGGGGTTGTCTGGTTGACTTTTGGGGCAGGGGGACAGCATGAGGAGGGGAAGAGAAGGGGCTGAATGGGTGAAGGGGTGGTTTTGAAAGACAAAGTTGTGTCATTTAATCTAGAAGGCGTCGAGTGTCGCGCTGGTGGCGCCCTGACGATTACTCAGGCTACCAATCTGCCAGCGGTGGTGACTGCCAACACAAACACCTATTGTTCCAACAGAAAAACACGCGTTTTTACACAAATTCACGACACTGAATCAAAAAGGATCAAATGATTATTTTCACGTAGTAATAAGCTTAAAGACTGTGTTGTTCTTTTTTACGCAGGAATAAGTTACTTCAAATGTTATTAAATGATTTCGAGATAAATACGCGGGAATTTGGTAACATTTTAAAATACACGCAATCATTGAAGTGACGACGCAATTAATGGTAAATGAACAAAATATTAATATTTAATTAAATAAAGACAATATTAGCGAAACTCAATCGAAAATCTGGAGACAGAAAAATCAGAAAAAAGATATTGGCTTAGAGTAGTTCAGTTGGTAGAGCACTTGCCATGTAAGCAAAAGGTCCTGGGTTCGAGTCCCAGTGGAGCCAATATCTTTTCTGATTTTTCTGTTTCCAGATTTTCGATTGAGTTTCGCTTATATTGTTTTCATTTAATTAAGTATTATAATTTGAGATTTTACTCATAAAAGTTAAAAATTAAAAATAAATTAAAAATATTGTTCATAAATTTAATAACAAAACATAAGGAAGGAAAGGTTACCTCTTTGATGAATGTCGACAGGATCTATTGTCTGTTAATTGGATAACTCTCTTTAAAAATAAAAATGTGAATAGCATGGTAATCTTATTATATGAAAAATTGTGGGAAATTATTGACAAATACTTTAAAAAATATGGTACTCAAACAAAAAATCAATATCCTGTCTGGTTTAATCAGCAATTGATTGCTCTTCTTAAGAAAAAAAACAAAGTTAGACTTAAGGTAAAAAAACATGGTTATGAGTCAGATTATAGGGAATTCTCTTATTTAAGGAAATTTACAAAAAAAATACAAAGCGAATGTTATAAATCATATATCAACTCTGTCGAAAGTGGTCTGCAAGGTAACATAAAGTTATTCTGGTCGTACTCAAAATCATTACGAAAAAATAATTGTATTCCTAAAGTAATGCATCTTGACGATATTTCCGCGAATGACGGTGAAAACATAGCAAACATATTCTCTAAATATTTTTCATCTGTTTATACCAAATCGGAATCATCTACTAATGATTCAATGCCAAACATAACTGAACACAATCAAAGCAATTTGGGTAAAATACATATTAGTGCAGATGAAATAAAATGTTTTTTGAGTAAAATAGATCCCAGTAAGGGCCCAGGACCTGATAAAATTCCTCCTTTCTTTGTTAGTTGCTGTGCAGACTCTTTATGTTTACCGCTTTTTATAATTTTTAATGCATCCCTTACCACGGGAACTTTTCCCGATCTGTGGAAAAAAGCACACGTGGTCCCAGTATTAAAATCGGGAGACCAATCTTTAATAAAAAATTATAGGCCAATCAGTATACTATCCTGTTTTGCTAAAGTTTTTGAATCTCTGATATATAAAAGTATTTTTTCACATTTTAAACCCCTTCTCTGCACTAGGCAACATGGGTTTGTTCCTCAAAGATCAATCAACTCAAATCTTTTGGAATTTTGTAATTATGTTTGTAATTCTTTTAATGAAAGATTACAAGTAGATACAATTTATACTGATTTCCAAAAAGCTTTTGATAGAGTTAACCACTCCATCTTACTAAAAAAACTTGAACAAATTGGAATACATGGAGACCTATTACGCTGGGTGAAATCATATTTGTATAACAGAACTCAATTAGTTCTTATTAATGGATACAAATCATCCCCTATAATTGTAACTTCTGGTGTACCACAGGGTTCAAATCTTGGCCCCCTGCTTTTTCTTATATTCATAAATGACCTTGGCTCGAAATTAAACTGTGATTATGCTTTTTTCGCCGATGATCTTAAAATTTTTCGTAAAATTAAGTCTGTTTCCGATCATCAGCTGCTTCAAAATGACCTCGACACACTCAATAACTGGTGTACTGTCAATGATATGCACTTAAATGTTGAAAAATGTTACATTTTAAACTTTACTAGAAATAGAATTAAAAAGGATTTTTCTTATGTTATCAATAATATTATTCTCAAAAAAGTTTCTTCAATAAGGGATCTAGGAATCACTCTTGATTCTAAATTCATATTTGATGTACATATTAACAACATTAAGTGCAAATCATTAAAAATGATGGGATTTATTCACAGAATATGTAAACCTTTCAAAGATCCTCAATCAATTCTAACACTTTACAATGCCTTAATTAGAAGTAAACTTGAATATGGAAGCACTATTTGGAATCCACATTACTGCAAATATGAAAACATTGTAGAATCAGTTCAAAAAAAATTACTAAGAATGTTATCCTTCAAATGTGGACTACACGACCATCTCAGATCATACGATGTACGTCGTGATTACTTCAAGATTGATACACTTAAAACTAGAAGGCAATTGACTGATCTTATATGTTTACATAAAATTATTCACGGCCATCTTGATACTACATTATGTCTTAACAGTATTGAAATTAATGTCCCCAATTCCCATTGTTTAAGACGCCATAACATTTTTCATATGAATACATTTAAAAATAATATCGCCTACTTTAGCCCTCTGACCCAGATGTGTCGACTGTATAACAAGATAGAGTGCGCTGATGTGGATATTTTCGTTGACAATTTGTACGGATTTAAAAAAAAAGTTCTAGCGCTGTTAAAAAGTACTAACTAATTATGTTGTGTGAATTGTCTTTTTATGCATGCTCGCGTATTTCATATGTCTTTTACCACTCATTGCAATGTGTTACTTGAGTGACCTTGTATATAATTCTGTATTTTTATTTGTGATGTTTTTGTTTTTCTAATTGTATTTATTTGTATTTAATTGTATGTAATTGTAGATTTTTATAATTGTGTAATAACTGAGTTTTATAACTGGATTGTTCTCATGTAAGTGTAAACATCTGTAAAACCCAGTTTAAATAAATAAATAAATAAATAAAGAAGTGACGATTTTACTTAAGTACAGATGTGTTGACGGACTCAAATTATCAAAAACACAACACTTTCTTAATATAATTTTTGCAAGGTAATTATGAGAAATACAAGAAGTTGTGATCCTTGAATCACCAATCTACCCCTTTCCACCAATCAAACATTAGGGGAGGCAGGCGTAAAAACTTATGTCAAAAGTTCGGCGGCTAGAAATATTCGGAGTAGAGTTTGTCAATGACTTATCGTAAGCGATTTTATCAAATTTAGCAGGGAATCCTGCCCGGAGTTTGTGTCGCCATCTTATGAGATCTGAACAGCTTGAAACTTTGTTCGGAACACGCTTGATCGAATTACTCGAAAAATACGTCTGCCGAGATGTGATGAGTTAAATGTTATAAGTTCGGAGATTACCTCTTTGCTTTTATTTAGTTCGTTCTCTCCTGATTTCTGAATGAGTTTTACTCATTTATCTTGTTCATACTTCTCTTCTGAATTATCGGGAAGAAAGAATTAAAAATAATTTAATAAAAAAAAACATAGTAAATATAGATTTACAAAAGCCACAAAGTAATTGAAAAATCGGATGAATAATTATTCAAACCCTTCAAAATACACCAAAAATGCTTACGATTATTAATTTTTTTTTAATTAAATTTAAGATTCTTTTATTCATTTCTGCAAGTATTTTATTTTTGTGACAGTTATTTCCGCAAGGCCATTTTTAAATACCTCTCACAATAATAGAAACTAAAATACCCGCAGAACTTAATAATAACATTATTTATTTTAATTTAAAAAAAAAATTAAGTTCTACGAATTAAACACATACTTACGAAACGAAACTTCATATTGATACCACCTTTGGGAGGCGGGAATGGGTACCGCCGCCCCAGAAATCTTGATTGGAAAACCAACACCTCTGCCATAGATCACTCCAAGTGGTTCGCTACGTTTGGTGAATTAGTAGGGATGCCCGAGTTCATGGGGTGAGGTTTGTCTAGGTCTTGGAGGTGGATGACCAGGACATACTGAACCCCTATCCACCCCTTAAACCCTTTTCCTTCCCAGAACTCTCCTATCCTTCTTTTCAATAAAAAAACCATCCACACAGCATCCCCAAAGATGACATAGGCCCCGAGGGAAATTATTTTCCTTACGGCCTCCTGTGTGGAGCTCCTGTAAAAAAAAACATTTTTACTGGAGGTGATGATGGAAATAATGAGATTTTCAAACGAATATAACATTTTTGGACTACTGCATCTAAATATTTATGAATTTCAAATTTATATTAAAATTAAATCATAGCGATATTGTAATTTTTCAAAAGATATTTAAGAGAATTATTATGGATGTCGATAATATCACCGATATATTAAGATGGTACTAATGAATTCTTTTACTCTACACATTGTGTTTCATCAAGGAAAATTTTCTTCCGATCTTAAAGACGTACTAAAAACCTTATCCTCCGGAATCATAATAATTATCGTCTCAGAATACAAGAGACGAAATTCTTCCTTTAATTCGAACAATTTCCTTTCTACCTTGGAACTTATAAATTGAACCCGTTTTGCACGTAGAAAAGATTAATTCAGAAATTCTAATAAGGGATACCAAGCAGCCATCAATGTTGACGTAACCCGAACGAGAGCTATCAATAGCGAGCGAATGATATTGGCTTTAATTTGCAACTCCTCGACTCCTCATTTCGGGGAGGTGTCCTGGAATGTTAATTAAAAGCGTTTTCTTCCTGTATTTCCCACTTTCCTGTTAAATTTCCCGCACGGTGATCCGGAACTTGCTTTCACGAAATTTACCAATTTTTGTAGGTATATTAACTCCTTTTCTTACAATCGCGGTGTAAATACGAGGGTTGTCCAAGAATTACAGACCTTTTCACATTTTCGGCGACGCGTATATTATTTTATATCGCTCGTTTATTATTTCTTAAAATATGGCGGCACTAGCATGTATCTCAGACTTTCCTCTAAAAAACGAGTGGTGATCCGGCTTGGTAGCTGGTTCAGTGCGATTTTTGCGTCTGTTTGAGGTGGACGCTCCGCTGTTGAAAAACCCGTCGTCTGCGAGGTTCACTCAATTATTCGCCATCTCAACTGATGTCAATCTGTTTGTTTATGTAACGCCGTCCATCAGTCCTTCAGTTTACCGTCAGTACATACATGATCAAGATCAGGCTGAGCGTTTAACCCCCGTCAACCAGTGATTTTTAACAACATTTTTATTATAGTGGTCACAATTTTTTAGCCACTTTTTAAAATTTGATTAATGATGTTTTTTTGTATTAACTACCTAATGCCAAATATATATCGTACGAATGGAGGAATAAATACGAGGTTGGTTACGCCAATACACATACCTACACGTACACATACCTACATAGCACGCATACATATTATTACTGCTTGGATTGGTATTAATAATGTTGCGAATTCCTGTCCTACCTTGCTCCAAAATCCGCACCTTTAACTACTATCAGCACGTGCTCCAGTCTGTAATTAACCGCCCGCTCCACAACATATCATATAGCCATTGTGCTCCCGCTATCTGTGAATTCGCCACTATCACAATTCCGCCGTGTCTATCAAGTAAACGAAACCCACGCCTATTACTGTTTGTGCCTGTTGGATGGGGAAGAAAGCAGACAAGTGCATTGGCAGCATGAGAGTTCTTTATCCTTCCGGTGAGTCCTTTCCTTTCTATGCAGCATATATTTTTCTCATTTCAAGCAGTGACAGTAATACAAAATCAAGGTCCTTCGTCAGTCATTCTTTACACAAACATTAATCCACTCTAAACACACAATCTCATTGTTTTTATAAACATAATGGTGCACGAATCTTGTATTAGATTACGGCAGTATCTACATATATTTGACAGCCTCCGTGGTCGAGAGGTAAGGCTCTCGACAAGCGAACCGGAGGTCGCGGGTTCTCAACTGCGCTCTCAGTATCCCGGAAGACACTCAGTATCGCCGTGGTATAAGAACATCATTAGGAATTGAAATGACTTTTTCCATGTTCAGTGACTAGATCTGAATAGCCATGTACTTCCCGACCTTTCTCTCCCCCAAATCTTTCCCCTCCCTACTACCTTCTGCCTTACAACATACCCCAAACGGGGATTGTCTTATAATTGTTTAGCCATTGTCTAACTGCGTGGTATTCACATAAAAAAATACAACCATTATTTTAATGGTAATTAAAAACTGCAACCACTTCATGGTATTCCTGTAGACGTGCCTACGTAATATAGTAAGAGTAGTAATCTGTCGATACCTACACGTCTGAGCGACTCACTCCTCGGAAGACTCGATCTTTCGTCTAATTAGTCCCAAATGGTGCCTACCTTCCCCTAATGGAGGGGGTCGGTGGCGGGCCGGAGGATGGTAGCAGGGGGGTGGTTGCTGTAATCATTTAGTTCGCATTTACACTTGTGGTACTCAAGGAAAACTACGGTGGCGAAAAAATATTAAGTGAAAATAAAACTCATCGATTATTGATTTATGCTAAGCGAGACGTACGCACGTTCGATTAGGTCTTACACAAAACCACAAACATAGAATTATAACAACGTATTTAAAAATATATATAATTACAATTTTTTACATATGTAATAGCGCAGACCCGTGAGAAATCAATAGATATATTTTTTTCACATGTAGGTACCTGTACCTACTACCTACCTATTTAAAAAAAATGTATGTATGTACCTAACCTAAATTTAAAAAAATGGCCACGGCCAAGAGTTAAACCCCATTCAACGGAAGGCAAGCCATGCTATCCACTACTCCACCAACTTATTTTCTCCGAGCTAACAACTATTGTAAGATCTGCAGAATAAATACATAATGTGTATTTTTGAATTTTACAATTAAATAGACATTAAAGAATGGTACAAAACCGAAATTATATTGTCTAATTTCGGCTGTCGGTGCGTGAAGTAAGATATTCTAGCGTGAAATTATTTATGTTCAATGAACTCAAATTAGCCTTGAAATTTTCACAAATTGGAATTGATTGTGTGAATTCAAACAAACGATAAAGTAGCTACCTATTTATAAAAAATATTATTTTATATTTATTACTTTACAATTCAACAGTCGAAATGTTATTTAGTTTGTTTAAATTTTTTATAGATTTGGTCATTTTTAAAGATTTAATAATGGTATTTCAGTCTTGTTCAACATAAATTTCTACTTATCAACCAAAATATAGTAAAAATATAAATAAAATGGACCATATTTATTTTTGGAAGGCGTTAGGCATATACTCTTAGCTTCACAAATTCTACAATTATAATATTCCGTAATTTTTACGGTTCTGCGCTAGGTGTTAATAATAACGTACTGGCGAACTTTTATTATTACCTATATGGTTTTGGGCAGCATAACAAGATGTAACATGAATTGAATGTGATATCCATGGTGCTTATCGTATCAGATGTCATCTTATTTGTTGATTGTTATATTTAGGTATTTCTATTTGGATGGGCGGCTTTTTAAAATAAATAAATTTTTGGTGGATAAGTTTTTAGATTTTCACGGCCAAAAGCATTTTCGTTGTTAGTTTTTGGGGTGTTATGCCGTGTTGCGCTACCTCCTACTATAGCCGACGTTTCGGACAGCGTTGCAGTGTCCATCATCAGGGCAGATCGTCGGATCTACCGGATCTGCCCTGATGATGGACACTGCAACGCTGTCCGAAACGTCGGCTATAGTAGGAGGTAGCGCAACACGGCATAACACCCCAAAAACTAACAACGAAAAATTTTTGGTGATTCGCGTTAATTATTTATGAAGTTTTTTCTTCTTCCGAAATTAAAATCAACGTCTAAAATTCTTTAAATAATTTTCCAAAATTATCTCCCAAGTGCAGATTTGTAAAGGAAACAAAATGAATAAAAATTAAAATATACGGTCATTATTCAAATGATCGGATCGTTCACAGCACGACAGCCCGAAGGCTTTTTAACTCCTTCGCGTAAATATTCATAACTTTTAGTAACTCATTTTGCATTATTTTGCGATCGAAAACTCGCTGATAGCAACATGCAAATGCTCCTCCCTTTATTGAGAATCTATAATTATTGTACGTCTCCACTCGAAAAACTTTGAAGACTTTTCTTCAGGAAATACACAAAAAATGTTTGAATTTTAAAAAGGGGTGAAATAACCGATTGGAATTTATGCGCTCCGGATAATTAGTTCCCGATTCTTTGATTTTTCTTTGAATAATGTTTGTTTGGGAAGTGGATAAAAAATATTGAATCAGGAAGATGAATGTGTGAGTGAGGGAGGGGGAAAGGGTGTCGATGGGGGAAGTGTTTGGGGCATGGGAAGATAAAAGGAAAGGGTAAGAAGAGAAGAGAAGAGAGGCAGCATCAGCAAACCGTTACTCAGCGCTAATTCCTCTGATTACACTTCAGCAGCGGGGCAGTCACTGGGAAACTGTGACCCGAGCCAATGTTCTCAGCTATACCTATAGCTATATCTAGCCAAGACCAGGTATAACGGGTATCAGCTTCCTTGAATTGAAAGAGTGGTTTGCCGTAAATCAACATGTCGATAAGCTTGAAATTTAATCAGTACTGCTCGAAAAGACCCACCAGTTTTTTTTTGCTTGATAACATTTTTTATTTCAACCCAATTCCATACCTAATTCAACACCTCTGTCATCTAGCCCATCTAGTGGGTATCCAGACACTTTTCTTAAAATAATAATATCATTTAAGCAGTTGTTAGAAGAATGTACTGTATACGTTGTAGAGAAAGAAAAAGTAATTATAAGATCATCATTATGTACCCACCTTAATAATTTGTTGCGTATTTGTACACATATTAAATAGCAAAAGCTGCATTGTTGATAAACCCTTTCTGTGTCTTTGTACATCCTACGTATCTATACACATTTTTATTATTTTTTATATTATTATAATACTAGCGAGTTCCTGGCATGCGTTGCATTGCCACTTAAATAAAGCAACTGTTTCTCCCTGCGTAACCTTTCACATTCGTCCCCTTCCCCTCCCGCTTTCCGTTTCCCTCCCACATCCCCTTCCCCTCCCTTTACCTTCCCCGCCTTCCCCTTCCCTCCCCCCTTCTTTCGTTCACCCCCCTCCCGGATTACCCTTCCTATCCCTCTTTACCTCCCTGCCGCTAAACTATATGAAATACAATCAATTTTTAAACATTTCACGCACCACTATTTTCCTGTTTTTAATACGAATTTCATAAAGCCAGAGCTCACCAGAATATATAGATATGCATGGGCACCCACAATAACCTACCAAAGTTTTACCGCAATCGGATGAGTAGTTCAGGAAAAAAAATCATAACGCCAGAGCTCAATGTTATATATAGAAACCATCGCGGGCATGCGCACATAAATTCACCAAGGTTGCATCGCAATCGGATGAATGGTTTAGGAACTCATAAGCGACAAACAAAGAAACATTAATTTTTATATTTTAAGATTAAGGAATCAAACAGTTATATGCAGGCCAATCGTAAAATCAGGCACATCACGACTGCCGCCACGCACTTCACGATGTGGCTAGGCACATCATAATCTGCCTGATATTACGATTACGACATATACACGGTGTCCGAACGCTTCTGGTAAAGCGAAATTAATTGGTTTTGTTTATTTTTTCTTTACATAGTATTATCGTATACATTTAAAATTTTAACCTCACTAGGTTATAAGCCTGTGTTGAGATATAATTTTATAACATCATAAAAACAACACAAATAACTTGTTAAGTTTTTTCGACTCGTTCTTGAGTTCAACAGCTCGGATGTGGAACGATTTACCGGCCTCAGTGTTTCCTCCCTCCTACAACATGGGTCTCTTCAAGACCCATGTTCACTCCTTCCTTTCCTCAAAAAGACCCTCCACACAGCATCCTCAAAGATGACATAGGCCCTGAGGGAAATTATTTTCCTCAGGGCCTCCTGTGTGGAGTTAATGTAAAAAAAATAAAAAAAATATTGAGAGAACAATATTGTTATCTTAACGTTTCTTAAAAATAATGGTTAACTACTTCGCTAAAGGAAAATGATAAATTATGTTGGAGTAAACATATAGGATGACTTTGTGTGGATATTTGATTTCAAATTATATATTACGCTTTTGCTTTAAAAAGGACAAAATTAAAAAGAGAGAAAATAAATATGTATAAAATATTACATTAAATGTATAAATTATTGTAATTAATTTAAAAAAAGGACAAAGATGAAAAATAAAATTAAAAATGTACATAATATATTATTTTATAAATAAAAGAGATGAACACAATATATTGGCAATCCAAATAATTTAACAGTCTTTTAAAAAGTGCACAGGTATGTTTTGGAAGATAATTAAATATAAGTGGAGCCCGATGTAAGGAATTTCTATACCCAAAAGAATTAGTTCGATTTGCCACAAAGTTCAGACCAGAGCCAATACTAGTAGAACGAATTTGCTGTGTTCTTTCTGCGATATTAATTTTATTAAAAAATCTACAAAGCGTGATACATAGTTGTTGATAATGCATTCCTTATAAAGTAAATGAGTTGGATATCTAATTTTATTCTTGAATTTTACTTTAAAAATCAGTGTTGGGCAAATATTAAGTGGTTCCATAGTACTTTTTAGGCAGGATTCCCAGCACACTATATTGTAAGAATGTAATGACTGGATTATTGCTAAAAAAATAGTTTTTATTTTTTTTTCTTTTCTGGTATATGCCTGAGTTCTTTCAAAATATAAGTAAACTTCCTAGAATTATTTACCATCACTTGTACTTGTAATTGATGAACGTATTCGAACATTGTTTTTCATTTGTTTAACCTCGTCTTCTATCACGTAGTCCGAGCTTGGTAGACGTGACACTTCAGTCGTACCAAAATATTAAAGGTCTTTATGTTTCATTGTACCTATGTAGGTAGGTATTGATCTCAGAAAAAAGTCTACAAATTATCATTTTATTTACTCGGAAACGTGTTTCGTTTACCCTCTCCCAAGTACTTTGTGTATTTTGTGGCAAAAGTTTGTCAGAAGCAATCAGCGTCAGGTAGTTGTCACACTACAGTGGGAATGAAAGAGTTCCTCGTATACCACCTCCTTCCCCTCTCCTTATCCTGTGGTATGAATAGAGTGTTGCAAGAAGACAGAGCGGTGGGTGGATCTACCATTTATTACCGAACATGTAACCAATTCTGTGAATTAGAACGATAGATGTGAATCAAATTGAACAGGGGTGGAAAGGGACGGAGACCTATCGATATATATTTGAAATATTTCTTGTGAGAGTTAGGAAACGTGCTTGAAAATTATTTTATTATAATTGAAGGGATATTTTAAATTTAATAAAAATTATTAGCATGATTTTCAATGAGGAAGCATATAAACGCAATGTTAAAAATGATGCTGATTGGTGAATAAAATAGAAAATAGTAAGGTTTGGTTTTATTTAATAATGCACTACACCTTGGATGTTTTCAGGTATTGTATATAAAGGGGTATATTTTTACACAGGGGAGTATTTAAAAAAAACTGTTGTTTTTCTTAAGAAACTTATGAAACAGGAAATGGTGCACTTTATTAACATTTAGAGTAAATGTAATGTGAATGTGCACATATATATTTAAAATAATGAATATGCACAAATATATTTAAAATATTTTAAATAAAATGATAGATCGTTCTTTCGGTTGATTAGTCAGACGTTTCCGAAAAATCGAAATTTGAGTTGAATATATATGCAGTTATATGTTATGTAAAAGTGTACCCTCTATCTGTTAGAAAACTCAGATTATTCATAAAAGCAAGTAAATTATTTATAATGCAGAAAAAACTAGTAGTAAACAAAATGTTGATGTTTTCTGGGCCATTAATAGGATATTCCAATATTTTAAATGTCATACTAATGTACCGGACCGTCATGCCTCCCGGTATTATTTTTTATCATATTAAATATGTAATAAAAATATATAAATAAATATGTGTAAATAATATTTAATTTAAATGAGCTTTCGAATATTGCTTTCCTCATTTTCTCAAAACTTAGTATTTGGAGATGTGTGACTGATCAACTGGACGATCGATGTGTATCTATTGCATTCCATATTTTACCGCTTTAAAAAAAGTAGTCAGTATTAAAAAAGGAATTACTTATTTATAAATAAATAAATAAGTAAAACGTTTTTATTACCTGACTACTTTTTTACGTATTACTTAATAGTAAGTTACCTCTACATGGCATCCCCAAAGAATATGTATATAGAAATTATTTTTTCCTGTGTGGAGTAATATAAGATAGAATGGGACACATTTGCAAATAAATACAAAGCTGTAAAATTTTTTCACTACCTGTAAAAAGAGCCATTGGCAAAACAACTGTTAGTAGGTATCGAAAAATATCTAATATTAGCGATTTTCCGGCATGCGTTGCAATGCCACCTAATAAAGAAATTGTTTCTCCCTGCGTGTCCTTTCCCATTCATTTCGACCCCCTCCACCTTCCCCGAATTCCGTCACCTCTCTCCCACTCCCCCATCCCGACAACTCCCCTTCCGCGTTCCATATATTCAGTCCCAGTACATTCAGTTTTCAAACAGCTCGCGTGCCACCTATTACATTTTTTTTTATTTAAAATTTTCATTTTTCATAAACAACAAGCATTCATTTTTGTATATTATAAGAAAAATCCATAAAATTTGGTAACTAACACAGGTACCTATTTAGAATACCTATCATTCTTACTTACTTAGTAGGTACTTCAAATAAATTCATTAATTTAACCACTGGAGCGCTTTTTGCCACAATATGGCACTATTTAAAATACCTCGGATTGTTTTGCTGCCAATTTTGTCAAATTTTCCCTTATTTGTAAGTAATTATAAAGAAGTTTACGGTTTTATAATATTTATAAATCCTACGAATATGTGATAATCGACAAAAGATAGGTGAATTAATTGGTTATATGGAACTATAATCAGTTTGTTTGTCTCCATATTAAATTCGGATGTTTGATTTTTTTTAGTTTTAGCGTAAAATATTCTAAATGATCAGCAAAAATTCTCGAGCAATCGGAGAAAAAAGTTTCAATTTGCGCTGTCGCTTCAGTGGATAAAGAGTTTACTAGAAAATTGACTTTTAAATGAAAATCGATTGTTAGCAAAATGTAATTTTCA
Source organism: Limnephilus lunatus (assembly GCA_917563855.2). NCBI lineage: Eukaryota > Metazoa > Arthropoda > Insecta > Trichoptera > Limnephilidae > Limnephilus > Limnephilus lunatus. Next base: position 80,772,080 of record OU830598.1, read on the forward strand.
AATTGTGAAATTTTTGACAGTTTCGGAAGAGTTTTTGTTTTTTTAGATGTATTGTCATGTGTTTGTAATTATCCAGAAACTTTCGCGAGGGTGAAAAGAAGGTATTTTGAAAGTTTAAAAACATTTTCTAAGCTTAATATAGCAATACATAAACAACTTACATACTATACATATTATGAGCAAGCATATTTTGATTTTAATTATATTTTGATTGGCTGCGTAATGTCGCCGTGGTTATTCAATCTATACATGGATAATTGTATGCAAGAATTGAAAGAGATGGGATTGGACGCGAAATTGAGTAATCTGAAAGTATGTTGCCTTTTGTATGCTGATGATGCGGTGCTGATATCTAACAGTATGGAAGATCTACAGTCTCTCGTGTCAAGGATGAACGAAGTATGTATGAAGAATGAGTTAATGATGAATGTAAGTAAGTCTAAAGTCATGGTGTTTGAAAGAGAGAGTACGAAAACAGTATGCAATATAGTTGTGAACGATGAATGCTTGGAGCAGGTGGATGAGTTTGTTTATTTGGGAAGTATGTTTACGAGAGATGGGAAGGCTGAAAGAGATATTGAAAGAAGGGTGAATGCAGGTAACTCTATTAATGGAGGACTGAACGCCGTTGGCACCAACAAAAAACTGTCCAAAGACGCGAAACTAGCCGTCCATAATGGAGTACTGGTACCTACCCTGATGTATGGCAGTAAGGCATGGAACTGGCAGAGGAAGGATGAAAGTAGACTGAATGCTGTAGAAATGAGATCCCTGAGGCGTATGTGTGGTAAAACCATGTATGATCGTGTGAGAAACGCGGAGATCCGCAAAGAATGCAAGGCTGATGTAAGCGTAATGAGTAAGATCAAGAAAGGAACGCTCCGATGGTTCGGGCATGTAGAGAGAATGAACGAGGAAAGGAGTGTAAGGAGAATATATGATGCAAATGTGAATGGTAGAAGAAGTCGGGGACGTCCGAGAAAGACATGGCACGACCAAGTGAATCAGATACTTGAGTCGGGCCATGTGAAGAGTCGGAATAATAGAAGAGCATGTATGAGACGGTGTATGAATGTGAACGAGGCAAGGAGTGTGTGCCAAGACCGAGTTGTTTGGCGGTCCGTCCTCTCTGCCTACCCCTGCGGGGAAACGGCGTGATGGTTAGTTAGTTAGTTAGTTATATTTTGATTTTTATATAAATATAAATCAGTTATAAAGTGTTACAAATCGTCCCTCAATCTTACAGTTGCACGTTAGCCAATTCTTGCTGACGTATTTTAATTGGTAGGGCATCTATCAGCCGTAGGTAGGTAAGGTAGTTGGTAGAAAGGGCCCTGTTTGATTTGTAGCCCTGTTAATTGAAATCAGCTCGCCATTATGTCTTGCCCTCCCCTCCAGTGTTCTTATGGTCCCATCACAATCGCACCATCGCAACCTCCTTGACGTTTAATCTGTGAAGAGGAGGATCCCGAGTTCGATAGCTCAGCGCTAATCCCCGCCGCTCTGAACTATGGGCCTAATAAAGTTAATGACGAAAGATTCATTCCTACAAATTAATTAGCTAAATAAATTTAGCAGGTGAATTTACCGTTGCTTCAAAGTGTTAAATAAAATCGCCTTAAAACATTCTTCTATAAAAGCGTATACCTAATGTAAGTCTATAAAATTAAACAATATTTTGGGACAATACAACTCAGAATGATATCAACTCAGTGATGAAAAAAAAATATTAAAAAAAATTAAATAGGTTTACGTTAGGTAAGGTTATGGGCTTTTAAAAAAAAATAATAGATTTTAATGAATTTTCTAAGAGAAGAGAATTTTCTATTGAGTTGACTTGATTCTAAGTTGGAATGGAACCATTTTTGACACGTTTTTTTGCGGTTACCAGAACAATTATTGGACAATATGTAAAAATACTTAAAATAATGGCACCAGATATATCTGAAAATAATCGGTAAAATCAATAAAAAATGAAACGTTACTTTTTTTTCAAATTTAAAATAGCTGTTCTCACTTCTTATTAAATTAGTTAAATTATTTAGCGTTATTTCATGTTTACGCCGCCGCTGAATTATGTTTGAATCCAAGTAACCAAAGTTCGTAGAAAATGTATAATTTTCTACGAACTTTGGTTACTTACTAGGTACTTTTTAAAACTTTTACATAATATTTATATGCAGAAAAAAGGAACATATTAGGAACAATTGTATTTTACTTTTTCATGCTTAGTTCATTTTTTTTTTTTTTTTTTTTATTTTTTTTTTAATTTTTTTTTTTAAAGAAAGATGAACATTCCCGGGTTACGAATAACCCAACAATGTTTGAAAATCTCCTACTACCACCACAGAAAGCCAAAAATCTTGCTTGTGTTGTGATGGAGGACTTAGCCAGCCGAGGAATCGAATATGCGACGCCCGGGTGGGACCCAAGCGCTATGCCCACTCAACCACTGACCGGTCGACCGGTGACCTGCCATATCCTTCCCCATTGTTTTTTCTCTCTTAAAACTATGCATTAGATCAGGGGTCTCCAAACTTTCCAGCATTAGGGCCATACTGATTACTCTCGTACGTTCGGCCAAAACCGTTTTAATTTTAGACTAGTTGCCGAGTATGCGCCCTGAGCGAGCATACGCTTGCTAAATTCGCTAGTTCAATTTTTACTATTGTGTTGTACTGTATTGTCACGACTAGGAAACTTGACGACATCTGGTGGTTACATGCAGAAAAATGTAGTGGTAGCATTCTATCCATCGCTAACTGATAGCGTTAGTAGTACTTTTGTTGGTTAGTTCGATATTATACTTTTCATTAAGCTTTACCTAGCAAGTAAATAAAACAGGGTAACTATCATTCTGGGTTTTTTATCCAATTTGTTACAAAAAAAACAACAACAATAAGCCATTAGCTATCGCGGGCCTGATTGATGACACTGGTCATTAGCTGTCGCGGGCCGGAATGATGACACGCGCGGACACACGGATTTACCCCTCGGGCCGTAGTTTGGAGATGATACTCAATAGGTAGGTATACTAAATTATGGGTCAATTAAATAATCACTTTATTTAATTTTTACAGCATAAAAATGAAACGTCTTTGGGTTTTTTCGGACCTTTGCCATCTGGCAGCGAGGCTCAGTTGCTGGAAATCGCTTCCATTTTTAATTACACTGGAAAATACAACGTGAGAAAAGTACTTCATAAATAAGGACACATGACATTTCCAAAGCTGCTGCCGTTAAGCCTGATTTATACTGATATTGTTCACGTTTTTTAGGAATATTAAGGAGACCCCCCTTAATCCACCGGGCTGTACTTAAAACAGTGTGTGGGGATATTTCAGGGAACAATTATTTTCACGGAGTTCTCATTTTATCATCCAGAATTAAAATCGCTATTCCAAAGGGTTAACAATTTGTTGGCGCCAATTTAAAAACTGGGTCTTTTTATCTCGACCGATAAAAATACGAGTGGATTCATAATGAATAGGTAATTAATAACGTGAATAATAATATCGGCTAATTTCGAAGGCACTACAAAATTACTTCCTGAAAATTACTTTTTGAAATTGGTTGTTTTAAACAACCAAATAAAAGCAAAATCAATTGTAAATTGTCAATTGTATCATGCAAAAAGAGAAACCAACCCAACACATGATCTGATTGATTATTATTTATGAACGGGTTGTTTAAAAAAATTTGAACAATGGCAGAATGCTGTGCAAACTTCTCCCGCTTGGCGGCGCTGGTGTAGTTGTAGACCTGTCATTGATAAAAATGATATTGCTTTGTATCTGGCTTGCGTGTGCATCGTGTGCATTTTGGAAGTAATATTAAAAAATGGTGGATAAATACGGTAGCTGGACTGTGAAGGAGTTAAAAAATGAATTAAAGAATAGAAAGGCAAAATTTGTTGGCAAGAAAGAAGTTCTAATCGAGAGGTAAGCTAAGTGGTTGGAACATAACCTCATTCTTGCACTTCTAAAACAAATTAATTGTGTCGTATTTGTAATAATTCTAGGTACTTTAGCTAACTTTTCTTGTTTATAATGTACCCAAAAATCATAATTATAAATTCCAGATTGGCTGCCTTTGACCGTAATAATAACTTTATGGAAATAAATGATTTTAAGTATGAAAGTGAGATAGTAGGTATATTTTGGCCCCCAGATGAATCATATCACAGCATACAGGATTCGCCTGTATTGCCACAAATAGATATAGTCGAATATAGTTAATATAAACCAATACTTTCTTCAATTTTACAAAGGGCAGGAAGGAATGACAATGTATGCAGCAGTTCACAGGAAAGGATACAATATGACGAAGGAATATTTTTGGTAGCTTTAGTTATGTCTATTAATGAAGAAAATTGTTTCGTGCATTGTTGTGAATGTCAGAATTCACAAAAATAATCGCTTTGAACCTACAGAAAACAGACAAAAATTGACGGAACAAAGTTTTGACAGGTCTCTTTTCGTATTTAGGTCTACATTTACACTAGCGCCAACTGGTGTCGATTTGTGAACTACTCAAATTATCCTGCCATTCATCAACTATTTGAAGTTAATTTTCAAGTTCTGTGTAAGATCTATTCAAGTTCTGTTACTATTAGGCCAGTTGCTTCATAAAACTGAAATAGTCACAAAACTCGAATAGATTTTTACTTTTAACTTAAAAAATAGAACTAATTGTTCAAATTTTTTTAAACTACCCATCCGTGTTATTTTCAAACAATCTATTTTAAATATGACAAAGAAAAACGAGATAAAATATTAAATTTATTTATTGCATCAGAAACAATTACACGAGATTGAAAATAATCGAAATTTTTAAACAGAAAATAACAATTTTATCTTCGCGGGTGAGGAAATCTCTTTTTAATTAAACGGTGTATGGTGTTAGGTACAAAAAAAAATCCTACAGATTGATTATTTTAACGAATGAGAAATATTAAGTAGTTATGAGTTAAGTTGAGTTAGTATAAAGTGGATCTCATAACTACGTAATATTTCTCATTGGTTAATATAATCAATTTGTATGATTGATATGATTGATTGATTATACTATATTGTATGATTTTTGCTGGCTTAATCTTCTCCGCCTTCTTCTTCTTCGTCGAATTCACCCTCTTCTTCAGCGCTGGCCTCCTGGTACTGTTGGTATTCTGAAACCAGATCGTTCATGTTACTCTCCGCCTCGGTGAATTCCATCTCGTCCATACCCTCCCCGGTGTACCAATGCAGGAAAGCCTTGCGTCTGAACATGGCTGTGAACTGCTCCGAAACTCTCTTGAAGAGCTCTTGAATCGCAGTGGAATTTCCGATGAACGTGGCCGACATCTTTAATCCCCGTGGCGGGATGTCGCAAACCGCGGTCTTCACGTTATTCGGAATCCATTCAGCGAAGTAAGAAGAATTCTTGTTCTGAATATTGAGCATCTGTTCATCTACTTCCTTCATGGACATTCTGCCTCGGAAAATGGCTGCCACGGTAAGATAGCGACCGTGGCGAGGGTCGCAAGCCGCCATCATGTTCTTCGAATCAAACATCTGCTGGGTTAACTCGGGCACTGTCAGTGCGCGGTACTGCTGGCTTCCACGAGAAGTCAAAGGAACGAACCCGGGGATAAAGAAATGCAGTCGGGGGAAAGGTACCATGTTCACCGCCAGCTTCCTTAAATCCGCATTCAGCTGTCCGGGGAAGCGCAGGCAGGTAGTCACGCCGGACATGGTCGCCGAAACCAAATGGTTCAAATCTCCGTAAGTGGGAGTTGCGAGTTTCAGAGTTCTGAAGCAGATATCGTACAGAGCTTCGTTGTCGATGCAAAAACATTCATCAGTATTTTCTACCAGCTGATGGACAGACAGAGTTGCATTGTATGGTTCTACAACAGTATCAGATACTTTAGGGGATGGGACAACGCTGAAAGTGTTCATAATACGGTCGGGGTATTCTTCTCTGATCTTGGATATGAGCAATGTCCCTAGACCAGCTCCAGTGCCACCGCCGAGAGAGTGAGTCATTTGAAAACCTTGAAGACAGTCACAGCCTTCAGCTTCTTTGCGTACGACATCTAACACGGAATCAACTAACTCTGCGCCTTCGGTGTAGTGTCCTTTTGCCCAGTTGTTACCGGCTCCGGACTGGCCAAATACAAAGTTATCTGGGCGGAAGATTTGACCGAACGGTCCAGATTTCACTGAGTCCATGGTGCCAGGCTCCAGGTCGACGAGAACGGCCCTGGGGACGTATTTTCCGGCGATGGCTTCATTGTAGTATACGTTGATGCGCTCGAGCTGCAAGTCGGAGTCTCCGCTGTAGGTGCCCGTTGGTTCGATGCCGTGCTCGTCAGATATCACCTCCCAAAACTGTTGAGTAAATAAAAATAAAATTAAATCGACGAAATGCTGTGGGAACACAAGCCCAAAACGCAAAAAACCTCTTCAAAATGAGATGCAATTCCTGCTTAAATAATAAGAAAACTGGGTAAATATGCAGTTGGCACGGATAATACGGAGTGTTCCTTTTTTAGGTTGAGGTAAAACTACAAAAGCTGCATGTCATCATATTTTAAAAAAACATCCCAGGTTTTGAATGGTTTTTTTTTGTCAAGGCAGAGTATATCCTAGCGGGGTTGTGTAATAATTATGATTGATTGTCTATGAAATAAAAAACGGTAAATGCACAGTGGCGTTACTGCGTAAGCGAATTAAATTTTTCAAAATTAAAATGTAAAATGCAATTTTTTTGCATGTTTTTTTTGTCTCCCGTGACATAAATACTCACTTTTCGTGATAATAAAGCTAAATCTAACTGTTTGAATACAAAATATTTGAGTAAGCTGAGTAAGACATAATTTATGATAACTTAAATACATGGTCATGAATTTAAAGCTTAATTTAAAAAATAAATATATCACGGTTATAGAAGCAAAAAATGAACCTTGGCACCAATTTGGTTCCCACACTGCCCTGCCTGCATGTGCACAATTTCACGCATTTTTAGTTGCTAAGATTTTTTTTGTACTACGAAAACCACAAATTTTGTAAATATTGCACTGTTTTTACATGAAATAAAAAATTTATTATATTATTTTAAAAAAGGGAGGCGACAAGAAACCACATTTGCAGTGCGACTGTTTTTTTGGCCTGTGAAAAAAAACAAGAGATAATTAATAGTAAAATTAACAAAAGCACCTCTTTGAAATTGGAACGACATTTACATTATTTGATTATTACCTGCAGGTAGGTACTGTTTAATTTTCATGTGTTCTTAGTAAGTAGGTATATAAATTTGAATAAATAAAGAACCATTTATTTCATATTTTAAATTTTCTTTTTTTAAATTATTTATTTGGCTTCCACCCATTAAGGTTGATCTTGGCCATTTCTTAAAGCTAGTTACATTTTTTGTAAATTATTTACATTTCCAGTTTTCTTAAAATTAGTTACATAATCAATTTTTAAAAATTATTAACACTTTCAGTTTTATTTTTTTTTTAAATTAGCTACATTATCAGTTTTTTTATAAATTATTAACATTTTCAGTTTTTTACATGGAATAGATAAATTATATTAGCAAATACAGACAATGGGCCAAGACAAATATTCATATGATTATGCAAGTTGTACTAACATACAGAGTTAGTATTAATAGTAATTACAAAACTGTAGAGTAGGAAGATGTACAGGTTCCCAAAAATAGGAACCTGTACAACATACATACAGAGTAACATACAGAGTTGGTATTAATAATAATTACAAAATTGTAGAGTAGGAAGATGTGCAGATTCCCAAAAAATAAGAACCTGTACAACTGTACACAATAACACTGCAAGAACAAGTGTATACGTATGGAAGAGAAATAAATGGTTTATTTCATATTCGTGACGTTTTATTAAGGATATTGAATGTATTGTTAATGTCATTGTGCAATATAAGCTGGCTTTAATACTTTAAATAGTTTTTGTGATCGAATAGAGATGATTTATATAGTGAAATTGTTTATCTCTGGATATGCGAAAGAAAGTTGATGGCTGATAAAATTAAAAAAAAAATCTGTCTTTCTTTCTCGCTATTGTTATGAATATTTACATTATTATGTATGTTTGTAAAAGCCCTACGAGCGATACAAAAACAAATTGCCAGTACTAGACTGTTATCTGAGTTGTATCACTTGAGCTACATTAATTGTATATTTTTTTTTGGTATATCTACAAATTTGGAAGAAAAACTGCTCACGTAATTAATGTATGCCCCCTAACGCATATTTTTATTGGATGCAATCTTTATGTATGATTGCAAGATTCGAACCCGAATTAAATCTTTCTGTTTTCAGATTTTCGATTGAGTTTCGATAATATTGTCTTCATTTAGTTAAAATATTACAATTTGAGGTTTTACTCATTAAAAAAAACAATCATCACATAGTATAAAATGAATTCGCTCAAAATGTTTGTGCGCTTAGATCTTTTAAACTACGCAACGGATTTTCATGCTGTTTTCACCAAGAGATAAAGTGATTCAAGAGGAAGGTTTATATGTACAATACATGCTTATTATAATAGACAAAAACCGAGAAATATTCAAAAATTCAATTCAGGCAGCGGGCAGCGGGCAGCGGGCAGCTGGCAAGCGGGTGGTGTGGATTTTATAAAGGTTGGGAAATGGCGTTGTGTTTCGTTAGCCACATCAACCCGTGGCCGGGTCTTCTAGTATAAATATAAGTTTAAGTCTTGGAACGATTTTTAGTTATTAACGAGTATTTAAGCGCCCTTGAGGTGATTTTTCACAAAAACGGCGCTTTATAAATCAGCCAAGTATTATTATTATTATTATTATTAACTTTTTCCTTTATAATTTGAATAATAAAAATTTTCACAAATACGTTTTAAATGTAGGAACTAAAATTCTTTGAATACGCACATTATTATATTCATATGGATATTTTGATCCTACTTTGTAATTAAGTATCTAGATGTACATTATTATTATTTCCTACATTTGTAATACAGATAACTCCTATGTACAATTGTACACTGCATACTTATAATTTCATCTATCATTTATGCAATATTCTATTTTAGACGTCAAATTATACTGTAATCTATAAAATGAGTAAAATATCTGAGTAGATGTGCCTTTTAAAAAATTCAGATTGCATCGAACAATGGCTTCACAAATTTTAAGCTAAACTAATCCGATCTAACTTTCGTAGGGTTGTCCCAAAAAACACGGTGGCAAAGTCTTCTTCGGATTTGGCCCGTAAACACGTCCGCCGGTGGAGGCGACAGATTTTAATGTTATTTCAAGTCACAAATTGTTTAAATAGCGCAATTGCTCACGGCAAGAGACGTTAAATGGAACTCATTAGAATCGGCGAACCTCCCCTTAACTCCTTCGCGCCTCTCTCGCTTCTAAGGAAGGAATGGGTTGAATTTCATTGAAAATATTTTACTTTTCAACCCTTATGGATATAATAAAGTGATGTCACTAAAATTATTATTAAAAAAATATTTAATGCGATTCACAGTCTCGCAAACAAATTTTCTGATCTGGGAGATATATTTCATCTCAAAAATAACCAGTTTAAACAGTGTTTATTCCAATTCTTTTGTATAACCAGACACAAATAGACTTGTTTAATTTCTGCAATTTTTGTATATATTTAATATCTATACATATATGTGTGACTTATTATCATTTTTACCATTATATTTTATTTTATAATATGCTTTTGTTGTTTCATTTTTGCATTGTATTGTATTTTCTTTTTTGTTTTAGTTATGAAATATTTTAAATAACTGTGGTACACAACTTATAAACCAGAATAAATAAATAAAATCTGTTCTTTAAAAGGTAACGTTAAGCGTAAGTTACATGAGTTCTTTAATTTTTAGGAGAACAAAAACTATTTATATCAAATGAATTGCGAAATTAATTATGGCATGTACAAAAAGTGCATACAAGGTCAAAGATCACACAATGTTTCACGTTTTTATAACAGTAATAATTAAATGTACAGTACCTACTTAAAGTTGAAAAGACTGGGTGAAACCGGTCTGGTCTGAAAAACAAGTTTTATCATGATTACCCATATTATTATACTATTGCAGACCTGTGAAAAATCACGGGGTATTATAATTGTAGGACTCATGAAGCTGTAAGTATTTTAAAAATACTCGTACTTGCCTCAGGATCAGAACAATAATTAGAGACGATCAGAAATTTACCACTCGAATGAACACCGCTATTAAACTTAAAAAAATTATATTTTGATTTACATCTGTCAAAAATGTAAACAAATGAAATACACATTTCATATTTAGAATTATTATTAAAATAAATTAATTATGGTACCTACTTTATCACTAGTCTGATATGGTTTACAACTTATATGACGTTCAAATAAGAGGTGGCAGTAGCTAAATTGGTAAGGCTTTTATCCCAGTAAGTCGAGAGGTTCGGGATTTGAGTTCCACTTGCGACCGTTTATTTATTTATTTATTTCTATATATTACAGTAATAACCTGAGTATTAACATTTTTGCATAATAGGTACAATTTGAAAACATTTGTACATTATAGGTATGTTTTGAAAATATTTTTACATAATATATTTTTCAATTTTATTATGTTTGGTGTAAGGTAGGTTTGTGAAGGTGAAACTGTGGATGGGTTTTGTTGTATGTTTCGTGAACACCTCACTAGGAGAACCTGTGCTGAGGTGTTTACGTGTTTATTTACGATTACGTGTCTTATCGTTGTCGTAATCTTTTTATTTATCTGTGTCTTGTTCTCTTTCATATTTTCGTTTAGATTGTTAGTGTAATCTTCTTGTTCGATGATATAAAACTTATAAGTTACAATTTTGAAAACAAAAAGTTAGTTGATCTTCAATTTTCATTACGCGTATAGCCATCGAAAACCTAAATTTAAATATTTAATATTTCACCAGTGAATCGATATGTACTGTATCTAGAAAGTCGTATTAAGTTAAAACTGTTCAAAATATTTTTTACCAGCTTAGGAACCTACACAATGTCGGGTACTTTCTACGGCATTTTTTATAACTTTTCAAAGTTTCAGTGTTTTTAAAAAAAAAGCTTATCCCTAAATTTACTCACAAGTTTTAGCTTTGCGTAGTTCATTGGAAAATGAACCTCCCAACCCATCATTATATTTCTTCAGATTATTTACATGAATCCGTTTATTGTGTTCATGAAATACCATAAATCTATTATACCCATCTAAGTTATCTAAAACAGCGAGGGAAGCACACAACAAACACAATATAAGGAAGACCTCCACACAAGTTCTGAATATCAAACAATTATTATAAATCACGAGTTAAAATTCCGTGTGTGAAGTTATAAAGTCAATCCATTATTGGAAAGTTCCCTAATGTGTATTGTAATGGAACGTTTATATCGTCAGTCCAAATATTGGTGATATATCGTCCTCGACGACTAAAGCCTGTGTACGGTATGGAGTATGGAGTTAGGTGTATTCCCACCGAGAGTTTCCAAGTTTAACAAGATATGCACACAATGGCTCGGGCTCGGGCCCGGTGGCAGGGCACATTAGTGCTTAACAATAATAAGACGAAAACCAAGCAGTAACTATTAGAGGTAAACTATGCCCCTTAAGTAGTTAAGTCGCGAGGTACACACACAGCCGCGAAACGTTTACCAACAATTCTCCGAAGTCTTTAACTGCTATTCTCGCTCTTAAAGGTTCCCGGCATGCCTTCATTTATGCGCGCGATTTACCTACCCCGGGTTATATCGTAATCTAAACGCAAAACAATGAAATCGGCGCACTATATCACGCGAAATCTCCAAAGTTGAAACCGAGCCCGGAATTATTATAAGATGTGTATGTGAGGAAGTAATCTTCTCCTTTCTTCGGAGTTATTCGGGCCACTGACTCGGCTGAGTAGTATAGAAAACAACCCCCGGTACTTACACACAGTAACCTCCCTGCTAATTTCCTCATCCTATTTTCTACTTCTGAGTTTGCTTTATGCCGATACCCGGTGTTTCGTTCCTTTCAATGGCCAACGGGACATCTTCTTATTGACTTCACTTCGCAGTGTGCGTAAATAATTACGCACCACAATTTAGAAAATATTGGTTTTCAAATACTATTCAAAAGCGTTGGTACTATACGGAAACATAATATTATATCAACACATAGATTTTATTTTACATTATTAACCCCTCAGACTTCAGGCATATTCTGTCAGGTCAGAAATTTCCGCCGTGCAATAAAATTCAAATAAATGGAATGCATCCGAGAACTAAAAACTGCTTTTGAAAGGTGATGAAATTCACTTTCAAATTTGAAATAAATTTTTTTGAAACATTAAAATTTTGGGTGACCGGACAAATCGGAATGAAATCAACTCAACACCTACTTTGAAAAGTCATTAAAAGTGATGAAAAAAAACATATAAAAAATTGGCTACGTTAGGTTAGGTTACGAACTATTTTAATTTTTTTTTTCATAGCTTTTAATGACTTATCGAAGAGGTGTTAAGTTGACTTGATTCTGATTTGTGATGGAACCAAAATTTGAAATGTAAATATAAAATATTGTACACCTTAATTTTTTTAACTAAAATTATTGATAAAAAAAAAACTCAATAGCATCGCGTTTGAGTCACACTCAGGCGTCCGTGTTCGATTCCTCGGCTAGCTAAGTCCTTCACGACATTAGTACATTTTCCTCTTTCTGAGATGGTAATAGGAGAATAAATAAATTAAATTAAATCGACTAAATTAAAAATAAAATTAAAGTAAATAATATTAAAATTCAAATTAAAGTAACGAATACTAAAATTCAAAATAAATAATATCATCACAAACACAAGTAAGTTAAAATTCAAAATAAATAATATCATCACGAACACAAGTAGGTAATCCTTTCATTATAAATTCTATCAATTATGTTGTTGTGCGGTTGACTGTGCAGCCAGCAATCACGTAAATGTTATCGCCACTTCACTTATTTTTCGATTCATAAAAAATTTCATATTTTTATCTGAAATTGTGGTCGAAAACATTGGTTTCACAGAGGTGCACATTTTAATTTTTCTGTGGTTAACTTCTAGATTCGAATGTAAAGCGTTTTCTTTTACAATAAGTGGTTAACTTCTAAACTGTTGTGATTAGCCTAGAAGTACATGAGGGACAAACATTTTTATTTGCAAATAACGAAACCTTCCAGACTCTGGGAACATTTTCGCTTATATCGAGAAGCACACATTCCTCAGAGATCGTGGAATCCAATAATAATAATTATAACGGCTTCCGCCCACTCTTTAGAATATTATATTTGAGCCCCTGAGTAAATGATCCTGAACAAATAATGTTTAATTGCATCAAAAGTCTCGAGCTGCCGGTAATGGTTCACGAAGCTACTTCGCCAGTTGTTCAGAATGTCTGCGCCGGCCCGGAAAATTTAATTTATTTTTATGTTGTCAAAAAATATTATTTCCCTTGATATTACAAACTTTGATGAAAATGTTGGTAGGGACGAGTATTTTTTATAGGTTTTTACGCACTCATACACATGTAAAGAACCATAAGTAATAAGCTAAAAACTAGACGTAACAAAAACGAAAAAAAATAATATGTATCCACTGAAAACAATATTAGCGACTCCATCGAAAATTTGAAAAATCAGAAATAGATACGATTACATCCAGGAATGTTCCATACATATGCACATTACATAAAACTTGCATTCCTAGATTTGAACGTATCTTTTTCTAATTTTTCAGTTAAAAAAATTCGATGGAGAGTCGCTAATATTGTCTTTAGTGATAAAATATTACAATTTAAGAGGGAATAACCAGACAAAACCGGAAATATGTCACCTTTAAATCAAATTTTAGGCGTATTGATTCTTTTACCCAAGAATTATAAATTGATTTCGAAAGACTGTTTTTATATCTAGTAAAGCTATGTTTTAAATCTTAAGAAAATATATTAATTTTATTTAATATACAACACACATTTCAAATGCAGTAAAATAAATCAATAAATTATCTGGGAAAGCTTTCTTTTCAGAATTTTAATTTTAGTTTAAATAAAATCATTTAAAAAAAGATCCGCACACGAGTTTTGTGGTGAAAATACTTCAATTTGTCTATTTATTTATGGTCTTACAAACTAATATTTAACATTCTTATTTTGATTAGACATCATTGAAACATTATAAATACTTACGATCAAAAAAATAATTACAAAATTTTATTAGTTTTATCATCACGCCTTTCAGCATTTTTGAATGTAGGTATAAGTTAAAGCAATTTTTGAATGAAAATTAATCGATATTGAGTTATTATTTAAAAATGTTGGTTCGGAGAATAATTAGTCTTTCTCATTGGACCCGCCCTGTACGATTGTAAGAACATCTTTCGACGAAATATGAATTAATGGCCCTCAAGGTTTAACTGATTTATGTTTAAAAAGAATGATACTTTTCAACATAATTGTTTATTTCAATATTGCGTATCCATAAACAAAAGCATAATTACATACATAAATAAATTGGCAATGTTTGGTTAAGGTAATAATGAAGCGACCTGAAACTGCAGTGGGGAATCTCTTCAATTGTTTCTCGATACGACAAGGCCGACTCGTGGAAGAAGCATCGCTTAATATGAGCATGAAACTTTGGTTAGGTTATTGAAGTTTAGGGTTGGTTCTTACGTAATAATATATAGATCGTGTACATCTTCTTGCCAATCCCTTCTATCTATGCCCGTCTCTATAGCATCACCCCTGCTGGGGGGAGCGGGCGGAGGGATGGAACGGGGAGAAGGCCCCCTTCGGTTCGTTTCTTGGTTGCTTCTCGCGGTACGTAATTATATATATCAAATTTATGTGCAAACTTTAAATCTTTGCCTTGAGTTTATGTTCATAATGGCCGCGTTATTAGTTCGATTTGTGGCGTTACGGTGTAAGATGAAATATTGTTGTTTTATGTCGCCGGTGTGGGGCGGGTTGCCAGGGCGGAGGCGGGGGCGGGACGGGGGAGCAGAAAGAGTTGAGGATATTTGCGAGGGATAGCCAATTAATGACTATTGAATTCTGAATGCCTGGGGCTGAAGAAACTTTGTTCCACTATGGCGGAGTGCAGTGTCACGGTTGTGGACTTTTATTTTCGTTTGATTAACTTTCAATTCAAGAAAGGGAATGCTTTATGGACATTAATCAATTTGAAAGAATTTTCTATGGTAATTTATCGGGTAAATAATAGACCGTTTTTTTGCTGAAAAGTAAGTTAATTATGAACGATTTATGGGATAAATGATCTAGAACTGATTTACAATGTTTTCGGAAACATTTTACCCAGCTTTAATAACAAAACCAACCATAATTTTGTTGAAGACTGGGTATGTTTAGTTGCTTGATTGAATAAAGCACCTTGCTAGGTATATTTAGTGCAAAACGATTTAGACAATAATAAAGATAAATTTGAGAAGCTTAGAGCGGCCATCAAGTACGTCATAGCAACGATGTATGGTTTATAAGAAGCAACTGCCGTTATGCGGTGTCCCCAAACTTCCACGCTTGCCCTCTGCTAATGTCTATAGTTCGTGACCAATAATTGATTTTATTACTTGGCAAAGTGTCTCGCTTCTTAGAGCCCATGATGGCAAAACCCTTCAACCATAAATAAACACTAGTCGCATTAATAACAATCGTAATGGCTAACTAATGATATGGAAACTATCACTAGCATCTTACGGGGGGACTTGCTTACCAAAGGGGAGGCGCTTTTGAATTATGTCCATTACTTTAACTTGGCCTGATATTAAGCTACTAACTAACAACAACCAAATGTATTTGGATAGGTACACTCAGTTCATTCTACTAAAAAATTAAGTCGACTTTAGAAAATTTCGAGATTTCTTAATAATTTAATATCATTATTATTTTTTGCCGGAATCACTTCCAATCCTTTCAGGTTTATGAACTATGTTTTATTTAATAGATTAAAAATGCTTTTGAATAAAATCATTAAATAGACAAACTAAAAGAAAAATACGTGTCTTCCTAATCATTTAGAAAATATTGATTTTATATTATTTAAAAAAGTTACTCCTTTTTGGCAAGGATTCCTAAAAAATCTCTTTGAAGTGTATAAAGCATGTCATTATAGCACGTTTATTTTTTATTTTCATTACATCCCAAGAAGATCACGTTCTTATAAATATTTACTATGTAATATAAGCATTTATTTAACCTTAATACTTGCATACCAGTGGTATGCATACCACATTCCTTAGTGTATTATTAGGTTGTATTTTATTTTTAACTAGCTGACCCGACGTATTTCATACCGCCTCAGAATCAATAACTGTTGAGTTAACTTATTAGCTGAATTAAATTCAGTTTTATTATTAAGCAAAAAAATACACAATGAAGCAATTATCGATGCGCAACTGTCCGTGTTTTGTTTTTGTCAGTATCAGAGATGGCGTTGTGTACGGATTTATATATTTTGTGCTTTTCTTACTTTTTAACTTACTTACGGGAATTGCGTTTCATTTTATTTATACGCGTGAGGGAGATTTATTATAATTATTGTATTTTTCCTTTGGAGGGGTGCAGACATACGTTCACCGTTTGTCTCATTTTCGACTTTTGACATTTAGTGTGTAAGAAAGAGGGGCAGCATTATACAGGGTGTTAAGGGACGTACTTGACTTACTTTAACCAGTGATTCTTGACATTATTTGAAGTAAAAAATGTAAATGAAATTTTGGTCTCCGTAGACTTTTTTGGTGACTTTTTTTTTTTTTTTTAATTCTTTTTCTTCAAAATCAAACAATCACTAACTCCGCCTCCAACTGTCCAATATCTACCGTTTTTTATGTTTTTAAAGAAAAAAAACATAAAAAATGTCACCGGAGACCAAAATTTTATTTTCATTTTTTACTCAAAATAATGTCAGGAATTACTGGTCAAAGTAAGTTAAGTACGTCCCTTAACACCCTGTGTGTTTAAGAACAAAAGCAAAACAATCAGCGCATTGACATTTAACGTTTTTGAATTTTTGGAATTCACTCACTATGCAATATTATATTTAACACAATATTGCTACAGCGCTTTGAAAAGATAATAATTCGTTCAATATAAAATGTACGAGGAAAAGAATTTTCCTGATGTATACTTTTTCGTGCATTTTTCCGATGTTTTAACAGTTATTCTGCTAATCGGGTGGATACAAATCCAACAAATAAAAGATCATTAAAATCGATCCAGCCGTTCTTGAGTTATAAATGGTGTAACTAACCCGACTTTGTTTTATATATTAAGATTCAGGATGGTGAGATAACCCGACATGCTTTTTAAAGCATTCGTTATTACCCGCAAACAGAAAACGTATAAAGATGATCCCTGAACGAAATCGTTTTTCAAACATAATATTCGTTCTGTCTTCGCTGAAGATTTATAATGCGATTTAAATGGTAGATATGTTTCCGTAACGCTCGCAAAAAGCAGGTAGATTCTTAATCCGAGTCGTAAATAAAATGTTGAATTAATGTTAATGTCGCAACATTTACTTAAGTGCAAGGTGGTTAGCTATAATTCAAGTGTGATGACGTATTTTAGTACTCCACGGCCGTCCCCGGCGTAATCCATTAAGGGGACTATTTCATTACGCCTCTCAGAGACACCTTTGTGAAAATGCTTAACGCTTATTTCACTTCTGTGATCGCTTTAAGCTTTAAGCTGAAACCTCTATTTTAATATTAAGCTCGTATTAAATAGCATGGTTACGCCAATACATATACCCACACATACACACACCTACATAGCACACATACATACTGTTACTGCTTGGGATTGGTATTAATATTGTTGCAAATCCTGTCCTACCTTGTTCCCAAAATCCGCACCTATAACTACCTTCACCACGTCAGTCTGCAATCAACAGCCCGCGCCGCAACATACCTATAGCCACCGTGCTCCCGCTACCTGCAACATTGACGTAATTCCGCCGTGTCCGCCGTGTAAACGAAACGCACGCTTATTGCTGTTTTCAGTGCCAATTGGACGGGGAGAAAGAAGACAAAATTGCCAGCATACAAGTTCTTTATCCTGTTTCGGTGAGTCCTTTCCTTTATATGCAGCATATGTTTTTCCTCGTTCCAAGCAGTAAACAGTAACACAAAATTCAAGGTCCTTCGTTAGTCAATCTTCGCAAATATCAAATCCACTCTACACACACACAATCTCATTCATCTTGGTCCTTCGAGCCGGATATTTTTGAACCATAATATTAGTAGATAATAATCCAGCAGAGTGTGAATACGTTTTTACAATACCGCATATAAATAATTACCCGCATTCCCGCAGTTTGATATACCTACATGAGTAATTTTGTTTCTTTATACCTATCGTATTATGGTTGGAAATAACATATTTACCCGCTATTAGAATAAATAGATACAAGACACTGCTTTGATATTTATTTCTGATAACTCATGTAATTATATCTTGCTAATCAAATCGCATTACCTACCTTATAAATAATACGATTATTTCCTAATATTCGTATTGTTTGTATTATTGGATTACATTACAAATAGAATAATACGATCGTAATATTTATAATTTGTTAATGATAATAAACGCAAAATAAAATAGTGCACGGCGCATCTGTTAACCTTTCACAGCTCACCAGTCAATTTAACCCCGTGCGGTTATCACTGTGAAGTAATTAAATATTTATTAAATATTAATTAATTAATTCCGCATAAATAATACAGACACATTATTTTAACCGCAGTTTTAGTTGTTTATCGTCTCATATTTTGTAAAATATAACCGGAATAAATAAAATGGCTACAAGCGCGTCATCCGGGTCGTCTCGGGACGAAAGACGTCTCAAACGTTTAAATGCTAAACTATCAGCTAGCTTTGCAAGCTTACAGTCGGTGTATGACAAGATAAGGAAAGCTTCGGAAAGCATTAGCAATCGCCAATCTTTTTTGTCAGGCGCAACTACTGTTGAAAAAATTCGTTCTGAATTTATAACAATTTTAGATGAAAAAGTGGATTGCGAACTGGAATTGAATCCGGAAGCAATTGCTGAATACTCTCAATTAAATGCATTTGAAGAACTCTTCGGGGTTATTAAATATACCGAAGCAAATATGCTGTCCAATCCAGTTGCGAAACCTCGCCGTCAAATTAAGTTACCGCCTTTGGAAATAGCGTGCTTTGACGGAAAATTAGATAATTGGCCTCTTTTCTATGAAACATATAATTCGGTTATACATTTGAATGATTCTCTGGATAATGCTGAAAAGATGCAGTATCTGATGTCTAAATTAACCGGAAAAGCATTAAATATTTGCAAAACTATTACGCCTACTGGTACAAATTATCAAGTTATTTGGGACGCATTGTGTACTAAGTATAATGATCAACGCGTTCTTGCTGAATCATACTTTGACCGATTGCTGAAATTGCCTCCAGTTAACTCGGCCACGCCCGCTTCTTTAGAGAATTTCGCAGATACATACTCCGCTAACATCGCCGCGCTGAAGCAATTAAAAATAAAAGACCTCGCAGAATTCATATTGCTACAACTGGGTCTTAAACGGCTTGACATAGAGACTGTAAAGGCTTTCGAATCTTCTATTAAAAATAATGAAAATTTACCTTCCAGCGCGGAACTAATCGACTTTGTAAGACAACAGCAACGAATTCTCAACCGCGCGCAATTCACGCAACCGACCTCGAGCCGCGTTGGCTCAAACATTAATTATACCGCTAAACCGCAAAAAACTAATTCCGCAAAGGCATTTATTAATGTCGAAAAAAATCGATAATCACTCCATCGAAATTTGTTTTTGTTGTCAAAAGGGATCGCACCCTTTATACCAATGTTCTAAATTCATAAGTCTAGAACCGCGCGATCGATTTAACTTTATTAAGTCATCGAATATTCGTGTTTGTGTGAACTGCCTCAGTACTAGGCATATCACGAAAGCTTGTAAATCAAAAAGTACATGCAAAACATGCGCGCTCAACCATCATAGTTTATTGCATTTCAAACAAACTGATGGGCGAAAGTCACAAACAGACCCAATACCATCTCCCGCGTTACAAGCAGATGCCGATAATGATAACTTAAATTCTTTGAATCCGGTTTCGCTATGTGTAACAAATTCATGCCCTAGTGCAAATACTACTGCACTCTTAGGAACGGCTGTTTGCACTACCAGAGACGCTAAGGGCCAGGTACAGACGTTACGGGCTCTAATAGATAGCGGCTCCCAAAGGGACATAATTACGCGCAAATGCTGTTCACGCTTGAATCTTACGGTGCGGTCATCTCCAAGTACTTACGTCACGGGAATAGGTGACGTAAGAAATGTGACAAATGGCGTAACTTGCTTAAAGTTACATTCCCGCTATGACATCACTCAGTCGTATACGATTAAACCATATGTAGTAGAAACTATAACCAGTGAGTTGCCTACTGTTAACATTAACCGTTCCTCTTTGTCGTATCTTGACAATTTGCCCTTAGCAGACACAACATTCTGTACGCCCGGTGAGATTGATATTATCTTAGGATGTGACATATTTGCTCGCATTCTAAAGGCAAACAAAATATCAGGTTCTCTCGGCCAGCCATTTGCTATTGAAACCACTTTGGGATATCTCATCTTGGGTACTGCCCCAACGATGATTGAAAACCCAAGTATAAACGCCACGCAATCATTTTGTACGTTCACGCAAAATAATGATTTTTGCCTGTCGCGCTTCTTCGAATTGGAAGACATTCCAGATGAGAAGTTTTTAACGCCTGATGAACAAGAGTGTGAGGACATTTTTAAACTCACTACCTCTCGTGACACGGCAGGTCGTTATATCGTCGCGTTGCCGTTTCGAAACAGTCCCTCTGTTCTCGGTGAATCGTTACCCGCCGCCGAACGCAGGTTTCGATCTCTCGAACGCCGCTTGATATCTCAACCCGCAATGAAGTTAGAATATGACAAAATTTTACGCGAATACCTACAGAAAGGGTACATTTCGCCGGTCGACAATTCTGACTTACCTCATTACGTTATACCGCATCATATTGTAGTTCGTGAAGATAAACTTACTACTAAAATTCGCATGGTGCTAGACGCGAGTATGAAATCCGATTCGGGTTATTCGCTTAATGACATCCTACATACCGGAAAGAATTTACAAGGTGATTTGTTTCGCATTATCCTCAATTTCCGATTGTTCGCAATAGCTATAACCGCTGACATAAAACAAATGTACCTACAAATCGTAGTGCAAGAAGAATGCCGTCGTTATCAGCGTATGCTGTATAGATTTAACAATAGTGACCCTTTACAATTGTTTGAATTTAATCGCGTCACTTTCGGCATGTCTTGTAGCCCATTTTTGGCCATGCGTTCACTGCGTCAACTCGCAACGCATGAAAAACCTCGTTTCCCACTCGCGGCAAACTTGGTGGAAAATGGCTCATTCTACATGGATGATTTTGTCACCAGTTGCTCATCAGTCGAGGAAGCTACCGAGTTGTCGACGGAATTAATTCAGTTATTCGCTGCCGGAGGATTCGACCTTGTAAAATTCTCTTCTAATTCTCCAAAGTTTTTATCCACGATTCCTACAGCTCGTCGTGTTAAGGAAAATGTGGAATTTAATCCCGATGAAAACCTAAAAATACTAGGGCTTCATTGGATACCCGCTTCTGATCATTTTGTATTTGTCGTACACACCGACGAAAGAACGTGTACTAAACGAAATATTCTCTCGACGATTGCTCGTCTTTGGGATTTGATGGGTTTCGCCGCACCAGTTGTATTATTGGCTAAGCTGATAATTAAATCTCTATGGGAGTATAACCTGAATTGGGACGATACTCCTCCTGAAACAGTTGTCACACTTTGGCGACAGTTTAAAAAGGAATTGCCATTACTGCAATCTATTAAAATTCCTCGTTTTTTAGGAATCGAACCCCAATGTGTATTAACGCTTATCGGGTTTTCAGACGCAAGCGAACGCGCATATGGAGGTGTTATTTTCTTACATGTTTACTGTCCGAATACTGATAAAACCACAATTAATTTATTATGCGCTAAATCCAAGGTCGCTCCGGCTAAGACGATTTCACTTGCGCGATTAGAACTATGTGGAGCGCTAGTACTTGCACGATTAATGCATACGGTCAGTAATACCTACACATCAAATTCAAAAGCTCATACGACTTTAGCTTTTTGCGACAGCACGGTTGCACTAGCTTGGATAAATTCACCGCCTGCAAAATGGCAGACCTTCGTTGCCAACCGTGTCTCACAAATACAAAACCATCTTGGGGCTGAATGCTTCCATTATATAAGAGGTCAAGACAATCCCGCCGACTGCTTATCGCGGGGTCTTACTCCCGCTCAGCTAATAGACCATCCGTTATGGTTTAACGGTCCCGTATTTGCCCAATTACCTAAAAGTGATTGGCCTTTACAACGTTTTGATACGAAATCGATATCTGATCCACCCGAATTAAAAACAAAAATTTTGATGTCCGTTCAAGACAATAACCGCCCCAAAATAATTGCTCCACCGTTATTGTGTGCACTAGCTTCTCGTGTTAGTTCATGGCCGAAATTAATTCGAATAGTAATTTATGTTTTTCGTTTCATTAAGAAATTACCACGAGCATTCGAATTAAGCCATATCTTAGTTGCAGAAATCGCTGTTATAAATTCTATACAGCAAGAACATTTCTCCGAAGATATAAAGGCAGTCAAAGATGGGAAGAAGGTTCGGCGAGCGATTGCAAAATTAAATCCGTTTCTTCATGACGGAATTCTAAGGGTAGGAGGCAGATTGAGTAACGCTGAAACAGAATTTGACAGTCGTCATCCCATTCTATTGCCCGCTCGGGATAATGTAGTCAATTTAATAATAGACTACTATCATATAAAGAACATACCGCAGGGCCGTTGTTAAACTCTGTCCCTTACCGTCACAATAGATTTAACGACATCTTAGAAGTTAGTTCATAATACTTTAATTTTTAAAAATCAATTAGATTAGTTTCATTGTTAAATAGGTACCAAACCCTACTTCTAGTTTTATCTACCGCAGGTTCAGTATTATTTATTGAATCCTTTCAAGTCATATTTTTCGTTTCAATGTTTTTATTCTTTTTATTTCCTTGCTATATCAGTCATTTTGACCATTTGGTAAAGCAATTATATAACTTACATAATATTTTCGTAACTTTTACATAATTTATTACATTCTACCGCGTGTCATTATAATTTTGTTTGCGCATTGAAACGTATTGGCACTCTTTTGGTTTATGGAAGTGGATTTTCATCCCCTTCCAGGCGGGGGGCATGGTTACGCCAATACATATACCCACACATACACACACCTACATAGCACACATACATACTGTTACTGCTTGGGATTGGTATTAATATTGTTGCAAATCCTGTCCTACCTTGTTCCCAAAATCCGCACCTATAACTACCTTCACCACGTCAGTCTGCAATCAACAGCCCGCGCCGCAACATACCTATAGCCACCGTGCTCCCGCTACCTGCAATATTGACGTAATTCCGCCGTGTCCGCCGTGTAAACGAAACGCACGCTTATTGCTGTTTTCAGTGCCAATTGGACGGGGAGAAAGAAGACAAAATTGCCAGCATACAAGTTCTTTATCCTGTTTCGGTGAGTCCTTTCCTTTATATGCAGCATATGTTTTTCCTCGTTCCAAGCAGTAAACAGTAACACAAAATTCAAGGTCCTTCGTTAGTCAATCTTCGCAAATATCAAATCCACTCTACACACACACAATCTCATTCATAGCCTTAAAAGTATTCTGTTTATATCACCTTATAATATTAATGTAATGAATAGTCACGCTTCGTGTATAATTATTTTTTTTGTATTTATAAAATACATGATAAAACAATAGAATATTTTCATACATATATGATTCATTACATCACAATACTAGGCGGCTGCCTGTTTCATGGTGACCAATGGAATGTAGTTACTTTGTGGTGTCTAGTGTAAACAAATGAATTAAATATATAAACGTGTTGAAAATTGTAAAAATTATAATAGAAAGCGTACAATGAGAATTAAGAAAAAAAAAAATAATAGAACAGAAAATAGAAAATAAAATATAAAAAGCATGCACAAGATTATTAGATCATATCAAATACACAATTCTTGTTTATAGTTTTATATGTGTGCATGCATGCATACATGTGAAAATACATGCACACATACTTACACCCTTACACATATATTTATCCATACGGGTACACATGCATGCATATGAGAGCACACGAATACATAAATTAATACATTGTCTATATATATCTTCTTCCTCATACATTTGAACAATATATACACCTCTATCTGAGTACGAGAAACAGGTTACTAACATAGTTATAATGCTTTCTTTCTAGGTGAAACTTTGACAGGAAAGTATTATAATAATAATCTACACAAGAATTATCAAAATTCTTATGTACCTATATGATTTTTTATATCGATAGTGCGATCGATAAATAACCAACTTCGTTTTCTGGTATACTATTAAAATATGATTGATTTTATAATTTAACGAAACTACAAAAAATCAAATATCCACACCAATCGCGTTAATTTGTAGGTTATTTCTTCAATAATTGAAAAAATTCTTTGGGACATTACATTAAATTAAATTAAAATAACCATTTTTGTTTAAACCACTAATTTATATTTAAGGTTATTGCTTATTTCAATATTCTTAGTTGATTGCTAAATTTCCCACGGAGATGACTAGTTGGCAAATTAAGCTAGCGATGTGATATCTCTGGTTTTTGGTTCTGGCAAAGTGTTGAGATGAATAACTCATAATTATTTATTAAGGACAGGTTGTTTAAAAAAATTTGAATAATTCATAAAATATTTTAAGTTAATTTTGACGTTCTGTCTAAGTTAGTTCTATTCATGTTTTCTTATTATAGCATTATTTGGGCCAGTTGTTTCAGAAAATTAAAATACTCACAGAAATTGAATAGAACTTTCACAGAAAGTGAAAATTTACTTTAAATATTTTATGAATTACTACCCATCCTAAGAGAAATAATAATTTGGCCCTAACCAGTTTTTTAAAAGCAATAATTAGTTTATATCTATGAACTATTTAGTTATGTAGGCATGAACCTACGGGTATGTTCAACTATTTAAACTTCACTAATGGAGCATTTTTTATGTTAGGAGAGCTGCTTTAGATTAATTTTCATTATGAATATTAAATACAAGATTCTTGTGACTGTAAGGTGATTGTTTACTTTATACAATGCGAGTACATTATAATTATTGAATATTTATTGCAATAAATGGATACATAAAATATATTTTTAAAAAGTGAAAAATTTTTGTGACGTAATTAAAAGTCGACAAATTGAGATATTTGGTCTACATTATAATTGCATCGTTGTTAAATAAATTTAATTTTATAAATATACTAGTAGACACATTACCAAACCTTCATAACCAACGCCATCTGTTAATTTTGTTGCCTGAATTAAACCTTTGAATTTCTCGGCTTTTCTCTACTATGATATGCATATCTTATACATTTAAACCTTTCAATTGAATCACTCTATATATTGGTGAAAACCGCATGAAAATCCGTTGCGTAGTTTAAAAGATCTAAGCGCACATACAGCGGGAGTGAGTTCATTTCATACCACGTAAAGATAAAGATAAAGACACCTAGTTGGCTTAAGATTTAAAAATTCTTAAGATTTAATAAATTACTCACGAATAAAACTTGAAAGCATGATATTTCATGTTCTGTTATAAATTACAAAATAAAAAAAATTATGTAAAACGTAATAATAATATAACACACGCCTAGTTTGTCGGCAATGAAATCCGAATCCGGTGATAAGTGAGACCGGGTGAGATTTTCACTTTAGACAAAAGGCTCTCCATATGATTCTCGCACTCGTATAATGAAAATAATTTTCCCTTAGCTAAGTTTGAAGCGCCATACGTCATCCAGTGCGACAATAGATATCACGTTTCCCCTCATAAATCTCTGGTGGTGTTCGTAGGCCGGGCCTAAATTGTTATTAAGACGGCTGGCTCAGCGCGGTCCTCGGGGGTAATTAGAAGAGATTTGGGCTGCATGGGGCTTGTTGGGGACTGTGACTGTAGATGGCGGATGCTGGGTTAGAGGTCTGGAAGAAGTTGCGTTTTCAGGCCCGGCCTGGACCTACCCTAAAGCCATGCAACCCAGGGCCGGCCTGGGACTGAAATTTTGCCAATTTGTAGTCATCGTAACTCAGTACAATTATAACCCGTAGTGTAGCAGCTAAAATTCCAACTGCCGCCATGTGCCGACTGACACTATTTTCGCAATAACTTACTTTTTTTAATAGGTTGTACCGTCTTACCAGGTATAGTCCACGATTTAAAAAAAAAAATATAAATGAAGATCTTATAAAGTTCCCCATATCGAGAGAAATGTTTTTTTTCTGCTTAATGTCTTAAAAAATATAATAGTAATGACTGTAAAGAAGACATACAAAAATATTCTTGACTATAATTATATTTTTCCGGTTAAAGAGACGTTTTTCACAATGATAAGACGCTTTAGGCTTTCCTGTAAATAATTACAGTACTAAGTATGTATTTTGAAAACGAAAGTTCATAAAATCGATGCAAGGGCGTTGAGTTCACATCCGCTGCGTTCCAATCCTCTGCGCATTCCAAGAGTAAAGAACAATTTTATTTTTTATTTTTATTTATTTAGTAAAAGATTATACATTTATATTCATTATTTAAGAATTTTTTTGACTGGCCGACTAGGAGGATTCTAGGATACTAGGAGGATTTTTATCGGTTAATGTTTTTATATTAAACACAGTAATTTATATTCATTCATTTTATGCTTTGTTACGTCATCGGACTGATACACATTAATGGTAAGTTAAACAATAACATTATTAAAATATTTTTTTTTTTTATGTTTAATTTGTTGTTTTCCATTTAATTAAAAAAAAGATTTAAATTAAATATCATATTTTTATTATAAAGTTCTGCAAGTATTTTAGTTTTATTTTTGTGACAGCTGTTTCGGCTTACAATGCCACTTTCAAACTTATTTGCTTACAAAATTGTTATGTTTACAAAACGTAAACAATATAACGGACTTAAATAAGTATAGCAGTAAAATCATGATTAAATAATTAAGAAAGCATTAACATTTAGTGCGGGGAAAACAGATTTCGAAGTACCCCACGAAATAGAGTATCTACCGTCTTAATTATTTTTTCGGCAAATTGGTTTAACCGATAATAAATCAATTTAGACAACTTCAAAATTTTTTAATTAAGAATATTATAAATAAGTTGTCTTAAAGTGGTTTAACCAGAGTTTGAAAATGGCCTTGTAAACCGAAACAGCTATCATAAAAATACTTAAAGAACTTAATAATATCTAGCATTATTAAATTATATATCAATAAACATTAATTACATTTAGAAAACATAAAATTTTTGCATAAAAGCACAGGTAAAAATACACGTGAAAAATGCAAAGCAATGTTTAGTTGCCCGATCTGAATAACCAAGTACTTTGCGGCGATCCTACTCCCATTTCCAACTTTTAACGTCCTCACAAAAAATCCGCAAATCTGTGGATGTGGATGCCTACTTTCAGGTTGAGAATTTTCTGCGATATCTTGTAAAATAAAATGAGCACTTTGGTTTAACGTTTTTAGTTACGGAAATAATAATATTAAGTTAAAAGTGTTTGTAGTTTCTTATCATTTGATAGACGGGTACGTTATAGGGAAGCATTTCAATGCAAAAATACAACTTAACGTAAGAAATGGATTCAAGTTAGACTGAAAAAAAAATCTGTTAGATTTTGTTTGGGCCAAAAAAGCAAAATTTCCCACCCATCCGGACCCTGCCTGAACATCACTGTTAGGGTTACGCCGGCCTGCAGATCTTTACTGTGAGTTGGGTACCTACCTACATATGAGCCGAGACCTGTTTGCTGCTGGCTGCTGGCTGCTGGCATGGCATCCCTTATATAGTATCTTTCTTTCAGGACATTTAACACGGCGATGCTTATCAGCGCGTTAGCCGAAAGTTACCTAAATACTCGTAGGTGTAAGTTAACACTTAGTAAATGTTACGTACTTAACGCTTGTTTCATTATCTTCTTCTCTAGGTATTTAGTACCATCTAATGCGTAGAAGGTGTTAATTGGGATTGATGAACTTTGCTTGAAGCCGGATAAAACGATGTACGCGGTTGAATTTTTTCATTTATAAAAAAAAACGTATCCACAATATTTCTTTAAACCGGCCCTTTTTTATTTTTTAATACAACATCGATGACATTTTGAAGTTTGCTACCAGACCGAAACATTTAAGACAAATAATTAAAGGTACTTGAAAGACAGTGAAACGATATAAATAAATCACCTTTCTTTTAGTTGTTGTCACATAAATATTATGTGACTAGTGCAGTTCTTGCCTATTTGGTTATTTTGTCTATGGTAATTTTTTTGGAGACTGGCAATTTTTCTTGGGAAGAAAAATGCGAGTTTGTTTATGGTCACTTCCCCCCCGACTGTTTTTTGGGCAAGCCGTCGGCGGAATTAGTCACTCACCATAGAGGTGTTTTAGTCACTTAAATAATGTGAATCAAAGTTTGTTTTTTCTTCAAAAGGGCGCGGGGTGTTTTTACGTAACACGAGTGGTTCGTGTACGTTATGATTTTTAATGGATATGTGAATTCCACTTTTTCCCCGTGTTGGCAGTTGGCCATTTTGTGGAAATGTTTTTTGACTCGTGGTTGTAAAGTGATGGTTCCTTGGTTATGGATAGATTGATATGCCTTGTTGACCCCGCGTCGCGAAGTCACGGATTGCTGAGAGTGGAAACCGTAAGTCTTGGAGAC
This sequence comes from Limnephilus lunatus, assembly GCA_917563855.2. Taxonomy (NCBI): domain Eukaryota; kingdom Metazoa; phylum Arthropoda; class Insecta; order Trichoptera; family Limnephilidae; genus Limnephilus; species Limnephilus lunatus. The sequence continues at coordinate 80,801,071 of OU830598.1, forward strand.
TGGTTGGGCCACGTGTTTTCGGACGGAGATTGATGGGTCAATCCGAGACGGGAGACGCTCCTTGGAGGCGTCACATAGAAGGAGGACCTAGGCTCCCGGGATTCCGCGCCGTCCTCGGCGGTTGACGCTGGAAGACCCGCCAGGACCGTTCGCTCGTCGAACCAAGATGTCGGTCGTCATCCGGCGTTAATTTTCCTAGTTCAGGCTTCGATAAGTTAGTTTAGCATGTCCAGGAGTCCATCCGGTATGTCCTTGTTGTATTAATTGTGCACTCATGTTTGCTTATATTATAAGTTTATCAAAGTTTATCTTCTTTTGATTTTACCAATTCCTACCCACTTGACAGAGAATATGCCCATAATCCTGAGCTGTGCTCTGCTCTGCCGCAGTCACTACATTACATTGTAGATAGGAAAAAGCAAAAATGGTTTCGCCAATTTTATTTTTTTATTTTTATTCCGACTATAAAACTTTATTTTAACGTTATTATGCATACATTCACCATTATTTTGCAATTTTCGAGTTCGAACCTCAAAGATTTTGGTGGCTTAAAAGAAGAATTATTATTATGATGGATGAATCTTCAAAATGATCCATGACACGTTGAAAAGGTAATTATAGTTTTTATTTTTAATTTAATGAGTAAAACCTCAAATTATAATGTTTAATTATTATTTTTAATTGATAAACTAACGTTTTTTAAGACAAGATTTTTATGCATAGCACATAGGGTAACAATTATTGCTTATAATAATTGTTAAAATGTTTAATTAATGAAGACAATATTAGCGAAACTCAATCGAAAACTGAAACTGAAAAATTAGGAGTAACTGAGCTAATGTGACCCTATCCGATTCGGTCATATTTAACTGTATCATTCTTCGACAAAGATCTACCAAGATTATATTCATTTTCTTAACGCATATTTTAATTGGCTGCTATCTTTATGTATGATTACAAAATTCAAACAGAACTAAATGCTATCTAGATAATGTCTTGGAAAAATTTATCCATTTTATTTTATTTTAATATGCGACATCTATTGACTTTGCTGCAATACTATCATGGGATAATATATTTATAGTGACGTGATAGTAAGTATAAGCAGAGAGTATTTATAAACAAATTTTGACCTCAGGATAGTTGCCTTTTTATCGAATGTTAGCAAACTTGAAAAATTGCGACATCTACCAAATCTGTAAAGCATTTGAAGAAACCAGCACTTCGAATAAAGAATTATTAATTTGTAAAATAAATTTGGTACCTACTTTATTGCTTGTCTGATATGATAAAGTAGTTTTAATTTGAAAATGAATAGTTCATCGAACTTGAATAATGTTAATTTTGTTCAATTTGGGTGGCGGGTATGGGTACCGCCGCCCCGGGAACCATTTATTGGATAATCAACACCTTTTCCATAGGTCGCCCCAAGCGGTTCACTACGTTTGGTAACTTGCAGGGGTGCCCGGGTCCATGAGGTGAGATTTGCCAGGATTGGATGTGGATTGGATTGGGAGAGACTGGTTGAGAGAGACCGAGGAACAGCAAACACTTGCACCACACTGGAAGGGATGGATTCATACATGGATCCTGATAATGCTACCCACCCCTCATTCCTTCCCAGAAATCCTCCCTTTCTTTTCCTTAAAAAAAGCCTCCACACAGACTCCCAAAGATGACATAACATAGGGGATTTTTTTTTCTCTTGACCTCTTGTGTGGAGCAATTGTAAAAAAGTAAATAGGTAGCAAAATCATTTGATAAAATAAAAGAGTTTTTAAATTATTTTTAAAAAATAATTTTTTGTTTTATTCTATTTTATTTATTTAATATAATGGTACAATAGTACTTATTTTTACATATTAAATAAAGTTTTCTATTAAAATTACCTTAATTAATACGTCTTACAAATTTTTTTAGAGACAAACTCGAGTTAAAAAGGCGGAGAAACAATAATAGAGAAAAAGAGGAGATAAAAAAGTAAAGAAAAAAAATTACTTTTGGATAGAATAATAATTATAGTATACGGTGTTAGTTTGGGAGTAGTTATGTAGAACGGGGAGTAGGTAGTCATGCGGAACGCTCACATGAAACACTTGACATGTAAATCACAGCCTATCGCCTCACTATTGCTAGTAATAGTCTGTTATAAGATAAGGAGTAAATCTAGCCTCCTGGTCCGTGATCTCCGGAGACGAGGGTCGCCTGAAGACTCTGTTGGCTTACGCTGCGGCTTGACCCTTCGCTCCTGATGGCTTTGATTTAATGGTAAATTCATTTTATAGGGAGATTTGCCAACTTTGACATGGGACTAATGTACACGCTATACATGAACGTGTGTGGGTCGCAGATTCCTGCCTACCTACGCACACACATCTTTAAACTGACACGTACTATGTTTGTGTAATTTTGAACTAATTGCCTAGAAAACGCCTTACGCTTTACCAGCAAGCAATAAGATGATAGGTACCTACTATGTAAAACTATTTAATTTTTTGTAACGTTTTTCGAGAAGCGTTTATTAATCTTTAACGATCTGAAAAGAAAATAAATGAATTCCTTTGATAAATTATAGAGATAACCTTAATTTCTAGTTCTTTATAGTGTGAAATTACAAAATTTAAATACTGAATATATTTATGAAACTGTGGTTACATTTTATTAATAAAATTGGAATCAAAGTATATGTACAATAACTTATAATATCATCAGTGTAGCCATAGGCGTCGGCACTCTAAAGTGCACGTCTTAACAAATAATTCGTTAGTTCTTTCAGCCGTATGCAGAGATAATGAAACAATCTGTACATATAAAAATGAAAATCTATCTTTCTACCTATGTAGGTACCTATCTATACGTTTTATATAGTACAGTCAGAAAAAAACGTCTTTGGTGGGCGGCTCGCCGTGGGTTTGTTTTTTTTTATAGAAATCGGTTTTATTCTGTATTGAAGAAATATTGCACACTTTAAAAGTCATTCCAATCTCCCAGCCCGTACTGTCAATAATATGTTCAATGACATTATTTCTTCTAAATGGCCCAATTCTTCTCTTTTATTTACTGATGGCTCCAAATCTCCTGACTCTCCTAACTGTGGTATAGGTATTAACGTTTACCACAATAATTCTAATGATAGAATATTTTATTCAATTTCAAACTAATTTTCAATATTTTCTGCTGAGTGCATTGCAATAATTGAAGCACTCAAATATATAATCAAAAATAATTGTACACATTCCCTTGTTCTCTCTGACTCTCTCAGTTCCCTCCAAAAACTTAAATCCTGTCCTCTTCTTCATCCTGATGATCACTTTGTATGTCTCATTAGAGTGCTGATAGCCTCCATTCAAAGCTCTGGAAAAACCGTAATTCTTGTTTGGATCCCTGGACACATTGGCATAGTGGGTAACGATATTGCAGATTCTTTAGCAAAACGAGGAGCGTCCAACCCTGTTGTTACCCTCGTAAACCATATTCCCCTATCTGATATTTTTCCATCATCAAAGATAGATCCCGCAATGTTTGGACAGAGCATTGGAACATTGCCAGTCAATCCAAGGGAGCTCGCTACGCCTCAATACAAAGGACTATCCCATAAAAACCGTGGTTTCAAAAATTTCCCCATTTTTCCAAAAAAGAAATTTCCTCACTTATTCGAATGAGAATTGGTCATTGTTCCATTCCTTCTCACCTTTTTAAAATTCACATCCTTGACTCCCCAGATTGTACGTTCTGTGGTCTAGATGTGGGCACTTTAGATCACATATTTTTTGGTTGTCCCTCTTTAAATAAATATCCTCTCTTCTATCAAGCGTTATCTAAAATTGCCTCCCCTCCATTCAACATTTCATCTCTTCTAAGTCTGAACTCGACTCCAATCTTCCATATAATTCTGAAGTTTGTACATTTAAATAAAATTAAAATATAAATTCACCTTTTTCTTTCTCTGTAATTTTAAATGATGGCCTAGAACACCCTTGAAGGGTGAAAGCCAGAAATAATTTAAAAAAAAAAAAAAAAACCTTTAAAACCAGAAGACGGTGATTGTCTACACGATATTCGAAAAATCACCCCTCCCTCTTTTCCCACCCCTTAATGCAGAATGTAGATAAATGATGAAATTTTACACACCTGACCTTCAAAATAAGAATAAAATTAGTGTTTAAGAGCAACGCCGGGAATTACAGCTATATAGAATATGCTTACAAAGTTCAGCGTGGTAGTTCTTTCAAATTACAATAGGCCACTTGCATCACATTTTTTAATTTTTTTCCGGATTAGGCAAATATTCGGAGACATTCTGTATTTTTTTTTTAATCGTATTTTTGAACCCTGGAAATTTTTTGAAAATTCCAATCCGAAAAATCAGACCATTTTTTATAAACCGGAAAGACGGGACATTATTTTATAGGTGCGAAAAAGCGATAATTACATAGCCGAAAATCATTAAAAAAAATAACGTTTTCCACATGAATAGCAATAAATTGTACGGAGTTCTCTTCGTAACATCTGTAAAAACACCGATATCTTTATCAAAAAATCAAACCAAAGGATAAGTTCGCATAGAACAAACAATAAATCTAGTGAGCGTTAAACGCAAATTCAAAAATTCGCCGGAAATTAAAGTGATGCCATATAAAAAAACGCGTTTACTTTTTGGATATCACATTTAAATCTTGCATATTTGAGACAAGCTTAAAATACTCTTAAAATAAAATAAAATTTAAATAAGTTTGAATTCGCCTACAATCTACTATCAAAGATATAATGCCACCAGAATACAAAACACTCTTAATTTGAAAAGTCTCTTAAATGAGAATAATAACTTGTACATTGTAATCATCAAATCCCCGTGACGTCCGTTGTAGAATAAGTAGTCTGTAAGCAGAAGGGAGGGGGGGGGGGGGGGGGGGGGGCAGTGACCGCTTCCCCCGTCGATACTACATTATGCAGTTTAGTATTATCATACGTTACGGGGCGGGTTCAGACTTAGCTGACCAGGGGCGGATCTGCACCCCTGGGACCCAACGGTGCTGGCTGGATTAACTAAAGATTCTTCAACTTTTCTGTACAGTATCGAGATTTCTTGAACCTCTTGCTTTTATATTATACTAGCTGGTTCCCGGCATGCATTGCAATGCCATATTCAAAGAAATAAATTGTTTCTCCTTGCATGTCCTTTCCCGTGGCCACTATCTTATACGCGTTCCCCCTCCACCTTCCCCGACTTCCCTCTCCCCTCTCCAGCGTTCAATATATTCAGTCCCAGTACGTTCAGTTTTCAAACAGCTCGCGTGACTTAATTAAGTTTACATAGTTAATGTCATCAGGTTGAGGAAAATGAAGCGTTTTAGCGTTGTAGTAACAACAGAAATCAAATTGACAAACAACAAATTGTGAACCGCATTGTTAATTTTTTTTTTTTTTTTTTTTTTTTTTTTTTCTTTATTCATTATATAATTTGTGTACAGTTTTACAGTGATTCAACTACCACGCTAGGCACATGCCCGTTTTATGGTAGTCCAATTATTAATATATAATTATATAAATGTAAGAATTGTTATTGGTTAATACATAGTTTAGTTAGGTACAATATTTTTGTATAACAACGAATTCTTTAAGTGATTTCGCAATTAAGTAGATAAAAAATAATAGAATAAAAGAATAGATAGCAATAAACAATAATAATAGATATAAAATAATAGATAGCAATAAACCATTCTTATTGTTGGCTGGTTTTTCGCTTAAATGAAATAAGTACATAAATACATGATAGATAGATAAATAAATGAATAACTCTTCTTGTGGAGATGTTGAAAATAATTCATCCAAATTAATATGATCAATATCAAAAGGTTTTTTTTTTTTTTTTTTTTTAATTTTTAATTTGAATGTAAAATAAAATAAAATAAAATTAAAAATAATAATAATAAAACAAATTAACTTAATTTGTTGACTTCAGGCATTCTTTAAAGTAGTTCCTCCCCTTTGTAAATAACCAATCCTGTACATTTATGATATAAAGCTTGTCAGTTTTCGATTTCCTTGTATCAATACTCAGTAAGTTAAACATTTTGGGGGCAATATAGGAGAACTGTCGCTGTGCAAAAGTTGTTTTAGTTGTAGGAATTATGCATTTTAGGTGTGAAGAGTACCGAGTGTGAATTTTTTTTTGTGTTTTCTCCATCAAATCATTTTTCCATAAGAATGTGAGAATTGTCTTTATGTATAGTTGTCGGATGTCTAACACTGTGAGTTTTTTAAAAAGTGGCTCTGATGGGTGTGATGGGTTACATTTGAATATTATTCTTAGCAGAAGTTTTTGAATTAAGACCATGGGATAAAGAATTGACATAGCACATCCTCCCCATCCCACAATACCATAAGTAGCAATTGATTGGAAAAGTGCAAAGTAAACACATCTCAGTGTTTGTAGGTTAAGAATAGATCTGAGAGAGTAGAAAATGTAGCATAATTTGCGAAGCCTTTTTGTTGTAGAATTGATGTGTGCCTCCCAACGCAGTTGATCGTCAATAATAACCCCCAAGTACTTAATTTCGTTTGATGTTTTTAGGTCATCGCATGAGCAATTCTTGTGAAGTGATGGGTTCTGTGAACATGAATGTATGGTAAGTTTATGATAGTTTTGGGGGAGATTTGGTTTCCGTATAGAAAAAAGTAGGTATTTTGTTTTATCAATATTAAGAGTGAGGAGGTTGGAATCTAACCAGTGTTTTACTACATTTATGCCATAGTTTGCTTTTTCAAAGGTTGAATTCAAATTTTCACCTTCAAATACGATAACCGTGTCATCAGCGAAGGATATTATAGTGCCACCAGTATTCAAATTGCATAAAGAGTTAATGTATATTAGAAAGAGAAGTGGGCCTAATACACTGCCTTGGGGCACTCCATACGTGATTTGTAAACTTGAACTTCTGTACTCTTTAGCGGAATTGATAATAGTTGACTGGGATCTGTTTGTTAGATAGCTCTTAAACCATTCAAGCGGAATCCCTTTTATTCCTATCTGCAGGAGTTTTTTCAGAAGTATGCGGTGAGATACAGTATCAAAGGCTTTTGCTAGATCCAAGAAAACAGCGAGGGTTTTGCGACCTTTATCGAGGTTATCGGATATTAATTTAGTAAAAGCTGCAATTGCATCTGAGGCACTACGACCTTTGCGGAAGCCGTATTGATTTCTTGACAAGATTTTATTGTCTTCAAGAAATTTGTAGAGTCTTCGTTTTACAGTTTTTTCAATTATTTTTGAGATCGGACTCAGCAAAGATATTGGCCTATAGTTGTTCACGGATGATCTGTCCCCTGTTTTAAAGACAGGGATAATTGTTGAATGTTTTAGGGTGTTTGGGAAAAGGCCAGTTCGAAAACTTAGATTCGTGATATGTTCAAGGGGTTTCGTGATGATTGGTTTAAGGTGTTTAATAAGTTTAGTGGATATATTGTCAATTCCCGTGGAGTGTGTATTTTTGAGTGAAGTGATGATTTCATCGATTTCTTGTTCTGTTGTTGGAGTGAGAATGAAAGGGTTATAACTCATATTATCAAGAGAGATATTGTTTGCAAGGCTATCTTCAGATGCTTTAGTTTTATTTAGAATATTATTTGCTAGGTCTGATCCGATAGTGGAGAAGAATTGGTTGAAATGATTTGTGATTGTTGCAGAGTTTTCAGTTGCATTAAATGTTTTATCTGCGATGGTGATCTTGTTAATAGGTGTGGTCATTTTTTCGGTGTAGCATATTTCTTTGACGATATTCCAGATTTGTTTATTGTCATTAGCAGCTTCCTCTATCTGTTTCCTATAATAGTCTTCTCTGGCCGTACAGGCTATTTTTTTACAAGCATTTCTGTAACGTTTATAAAATAAGAGAGATTCATAGTCAGTAGGATTATTTTTACAATATTTATGAAGTTTGTCACGCTTACGAATGCAATGTAAAATGCCATTTGTTATCCAAGGTTTTAGTTTAATTTCACGTCTACTTTGGTTGTTTTTTGTATTGGATGTAGCATTTTTTAAGTGTTTAAGAATGATGTCGATGAGAGATTCACAGGCTAAGTTTGGGTCACTAAGTTTATAAAAATTTGACCAGTTTTCCTCGGAAACCAGTTTGAAGAGAGTATCATATGAAATTTTCTTTAGTTGTATAGTAGATGCTGGTGATTTTTGTATTCTATGGGAAATGGAGGTGATAGTAGCATAGTGGTCTGTAACAGTGCATTGATATACTAGAGAATTGATATTTAGTTTGCATTTGGCAAAAACGTGGTCTATGCAACTGGCGGATAAACCAGATACACGAGTGGGGACTGTAATAGCTGGTAGAAATCCTTGCAGAGTTAGTAGATTTATGTAATCGTTGGCTTGAGGATGCATTGTATTTATAATATTGATATTAAGGTCACCAATAATAAAGACATTTTCACGATCTTTAATATATACTAAAATTTGATTAAGTGCTTTTAAAAATGGTGTTATGTTGGATGTGCTCGGTGATCGGTACATACATAGAATAGTAACGCTTTTTTCAATTTCGAGTTTTAGGCAATTTGAGTTTGTTAATGTTATTTCCTTTATAGAGTGTTGTATATGATTTTTTATGTAAATAATAACGCCATCATTTTGTGATTGGTTATTATGTGTGTTGTAATGATTATAGTTTTTTATGTTTTTGGGAATATAGTTATCTTTGATCCAGCATTCGCTCAAGATAAGCAAGTCAAAGTCTGAATCAAGTTCTGTAAGTAGTACCATAAGTTCATTGAAGTTTTTGTTAATACTTCTAATGTTCATGGAAAAGATTTTTAAGTCAGATTTATTTAGGGTTTTTTGAACTTTTATAAAACTAGTGGTTTCAATACACGGAATCTGCGACATGTTGTCCAAAAGATTTGTTATATTATCATTCATTTATAAAAAAAAAAAAAATGTGTAGTATATATTACATAAAAGATTGTTGGATTTTTGTTGGGTTTTGTATGAAGAACAGAAGCTGTTATTAAAAGCGATAACAATATGTATAATGGTTACAGTAACATAATAAGCAATAAAATTGTTTTTTGTAATAATTACAGTTATAAAATCTTGACATTTGGAGTCAATATCAAAAATACAAGATTTGTCTTTGCTGGTGCTAAATCTACGTGAAATTTTTAATAGAATTTTAAAAAACGATTTGTTGATAACTTTAAAGTTTGTTGATAAAAATAGATTATAGTTAAGTAATTCATAAAAAAAATAATTCCAAAAGTATCTATTTTTGTTAAAATAAAAATCTTTAGAATTTAAAAAGTTAATTTCAATCCTGATAATAATTGCAGTAATAAATGCATGTTTTGTGTGACAAAAATTGTAATAATAGATAATTCTTGCATGTTGCATATAGAAAATTCTTGCATGTTGCATACAAATAATAATATATTGAGTATTATTAAGGTAAATTGTGCCATTGGTTTTTGTTGTTCGTAATAGAAAAGAAGGGTTTTGACAGTAACTCAGAGCAATGACAATAATACACAGTTCGGTAACCTTTACAATAACAGCAGATTTTTTTTTACAGTTAGAATCCGTTTCGAGAATAGGAGATTTGCATTTGTTAATAGTGAAACTACATTTATTTTTTATGTGAATAGTATTACCAGAAAATCTTATTATAATAAGATTTTTTGAAAAAAAGTTAACTTTATAGTAATAATGATCTGAAATTGTGGTATTATAAAATATGAGGGACAGGGAAGTAACTGATTTCATAATATTGTTGAAACTCAAGAAAGATAAATTAAAAACATATAGAATAGCAACGTTGTAGGGAGAGTAGAGTTTATGAAATGTTGGGGGGGGGGGGCGATAAGAGATGTTTATTTTTTTCGTTGATGTGTAGAACAGGGGTCCCAATTTCTTTACGTACATACACCTTTCCCTCTCGGATCCATGCGAATTTGAAGATATTATCCCGTGAAGCCTTCCGTGCAAGATACCAAAGATGTTTCGCTCGAAATGTTAAGTGTTCGGTGATGTAAATCTGGGAGCGAGTTCCTGCCATTCCGATGAGTGTGGTATTTAGTTTATTGTCTCTGTTTGTAGTTTTTTTGTTGTACGCTTTGGTGTCGTTTAAGAAGTTCTCACGGTCAATGTTTGTTTTAAATCTAAGTATTATAGGCCTCTGCAGGTCTTTATTGTTTTTTTGGGAGATACGGTATGCTGTATCTATGTTATTGAGTTCCGTGTTGGCATTAGTTGTTCTTTGTATGTTAAATATAATGTTTTTCAGATTTTCTCCGTTTATTTCAGGGATTCCCCTGATTTCGACGTTCTTTGATCTATTTTCCCTCTCTATTTGTTCGAATTGACCTTCTAATTGTTCTAAGCGATTTTCGAGGTCAGCATTTTTTTTTCTAATTTTATGTTTGTATCTTCTAGTTCGTGTACACGAAGTAAGATTTCTTCATATTGTTTGCTCATTATTGATATTGTGTTGAGTATTTGGGTATTTTGTTAAATAATTAAGTTCTGTTTAGTTAGTAATTCACCGTCCAAAAGCGGATTACTCACTATATTGAGATTAGCGGTAGACACGCCAGCTATGCATTTTTTGCACCTAATTTGAGCCCGTCGCTCCTTGCTAAGGCGTCGGTATGTGCTTTCAGCCACTCCTCCACAGTTTAGGTGAAAAGTACATTTGCATTCGGTGCACGTGAACAAGGATTCAGCAGAGAGAGTAGGTTCCGCACAAGCATTACAGTTATTCATCTTGTCTCGTTGTTTGTGGTTGTAATTAGAACGTGTAGTAGTGTAGTAGTGAAGATCTCTGCACTCAACTGAACTGAATTCCGTTTAATGTTAATTATAATTTATTATTGTAATCACAATTTATTTAGAAATAAAGTAGGAATAAATCTTCTTATCACTCTTGGAAAAAAAAGCCGAAAAGTTTTTGGATTCGGTGAGTTTCGAACTCGGTTTGCTCAGAATGTCAGTGTCCGGTTTAGCAAGCGTGATGACCACTAGGCTATCGTCACCGTGTGACGTAGTGTGAAATATTTGTAATATTAATTGTCTGGCCACAGATAAGATTTTACGTATTGTTGTTGTAAGTAATTCGATAAACTTTAACGATTTCAATCGTTGTAAGTTCACTGATATTTTAACATAAAATTGCTATAACACGGCCGTTTAGATTGAACTAAATTGAGTAGATCACTTCACTGAACTAAAGGTAAACACCAACCGATAGTTTGATCGATTATTTTGATTTTTAACTGCGGATTTAAATTAGTTTTGCGGAGCAATTTTTTGCGTGCGTACGGTACATTGATTGGAATGTATATTGTATATCCCATTTTTACAAATTTATTGGAAACATCCTTGTTATTAATTATTTTTTTAAATTTAGAATTACAGTGGAGAGGAGGAGAAACGTGATCTGGTAATATGCGGGATATTTTTAAAAATATATCGCCTGTATAAAGTTTTTTTTTGTACACTAGCAGTATAACGAGTTCCCGAGATGCATTGCAATACCAATTAATAAAGAAATTGTTTCTCCCTGCGTGTCTTTTCCCATTCGCCCCGTTCCCGTTCCATCTCCCCTTCCCCTATGTGGCCAATTTCTCTTAAGCGTTCCCCCTCCACCTTCTCCCCTTCCTGCGAACCCCCCTCCCGCGTTCCACACAGTCGGTCCCTGTACATTCAAGTTTCATCGCAATCCGATGAATGACTTAGGGACCGCATAAGGGACAAACAAAGAAACTTTCATTTTTATATATTAAGATTAGGTTGTTACTAGATTGGCTGTTATTATTTCCACTATAAAAGTACTTTTATTATAAATATAAATTTTTTGTTATTAACCAATTATTTCAGGATTATATCCATTGTTCGGGGCTCGTTAGATACGAATGCGTCGAAAGTGATGGCAGATAAATAAAAATTAAGTAACTAATGTACATTTGAAATAAAACTTTAAACAACAAAATGTCTAGATATTGTTACATAATTAATGCTCTAGAAATACAAAAAAAAAGACTTCTTTCGATTCTGTCAGAATCAGAATCAAGTCAATACCTCTGAGAAAAGTCATTAAAAGCTATGAATAAAATAATTTTAAAATATCCCATAACCCTGAACTAACATAAGGGGGCATCCATTAATTACGTGAGCTGTTTTTTTCTCTAAAATCTAAATATCCTCCCCCTCACGTGAGATTTACACTACAGTAGTTAAAAGACTACATTTATTTTCATAAAGAATATAAATAATACAACTTTGCAAAATGGGACACTTCAAAAAAAGTGGAACAATTTAATACCTTTTTTTTATTACTTCTAAAACAATATGTATATATTCCTTTAAAGTTGACGTTAGAGTTTTATTAACCCTTCCTCAGTTTAAATGAGATTTGATGAGATTTTACAAGAGCCCTCCTCCGCCCCATTTTGAGCTCACGTAATTGATGTATGCCGACTAACCTATTTAACATTTTATCTGACTTTTCTAATGAGGTTTTGAGAACCTCGAATCTTATGGAAATTCGTCATTTCAAAATTTATACAGGAACTAAACAGATTTTCTGTTTCATATTTTAGATATTATGTTAATATTGCATTCTCTGAAAACTCTAAAAAAAATATTTATACCAGGTTCATGAGTTGAGAAGCTCAGGAATTGCGGCAAGGAATAAGGGCCGGCGCAGGTGCCCGGGGAAGATTTTCAGAGGCGGAAGCGAGATGGGCGCGTGTGACAGTTTTCCGAAACGCCGGATTATTTTTCCACCCGCCCGGGGGTACTTCTCAAGATGTGTGTATTAAATATGCATGATAGAGGGTTGATTAGAAATTCCGCGGAGCTCATGCCACAATCTCCAGATTCGATTTCATAAGGTTCTTTTTCCTAATTTAAAAATATTGTAGAGAAAAATAATACGAGTAACATGAAATGATTAAATTTGTTATATAGAATTTATAAAAAAGAAGTTAATTTATTACTTTTATCATTCCGACATTTTGGATAACTCTTTCACAATAATAAATACCATACTTGACACCTATTGACCATTGCTTTTTAATTACGTTTCCTGACCTATCGCTTTGATTAAGTTTCTCCAGGTTAATAAATTATTTTTTATCTACATGTTTAAATTTTTGTGATTCTACACAAGAATTCCATTTTTGATGAAAATTAGAAGGAGAAAGGAAAGAGGAAGGTTGGTAAGTACCTACCTGGTTTCAGATTAGGTTGTTTAACATATCTAATACAATTTCAAGCAAACTTTAGTTTTTTTTTCCCCTATATAAGAAGGTTCAAATATTGTTTTTTTTATTATTATGGAAAAATTTAGAAACTTATCATTCTGCCACGGAGTTGGTCAGTATGCGCCTAAATACATGCCTACATATATTAACACACTAGCCTATTGTTTAATTATTTTTCTTCTTGGAAGGCGGGTATGGGTATCGCAAAGTACCTTGCAAAGTAGTGAAAGGGATGACTTCAAACGTCCGTCACTCCTGAACAGTGGTCACACTGACCTCCATTCCTACCCACCTGTCACACTTTTTCCATTTTCAGAAAGTTCTCTCCTTAGTTTCATAAACCCCCCCCCCCCCCTGGAATCCCAAAAAATGACTATTTGTACACGTGCTTCGTAATCCAAATATTTGTCCAATCGGGCCTTGATACAAAACTGTGTTAACGAAATTCATATGGAGAGCTACGATGTCAGGGGAGTGTAGTGAGACAGAATTGTTGGGCTAATGGGCTATATGAAACATTTGTTTCCATTCAAATTTGTGTGAAAGATACTTCTAATTTTCGTCTTTATTATAATATGTTTTTATTTGTTATATACGTTGACCAGTTGGAGATTAATTTGCATATGTATATATGAGATAGGCAGGAAGAATATAGATACAATTTTGCAACCTAACAAAGATTTATGCTTGAATTGTACTTTCTTTTAGATATAACTTTATAATTTTCCTATTGTAATATTTTCGTGTTTGAAATTTAAATAAAAACGGCTGGGAATTTGAAAATTACGTATGGAATAAAAGTTGCATATAATTTTATGAGTTTTCGCGATATAAGCGGAAACCCGAAAATTTGGAACTTTCACCCACCCCCCTAGCTCACCACCTAGAAGTCAGGACTTTTGGTATGTTCACACCCTAAGCACCCTGAACTAGTTTCTGAAGGAATCGCTTAGGTCCTTGCTCACGCACTCTACGCCTCCTTCATTGACTGGACTAATAGGTAATAATAACTCTTATAAATTAAAAATTCAAACTGATATTTATCTTTAACAACCCGAAAGAAAGCGAACTCCCCAATCCAAGACTTGGTCTACCTCTAACTTGGTATTTAAATGAATAACTAACCCTAAAGAAAGGATAACTCCCCATTCGTAGTTTGTGCAGTATCTCGGGTCTGGCGGGTCCAGTGGGAGAAGCAGCGAGCAGCTCCCTGGCTATGTCACAGCCTCCTCAGCTCACATTATTTGTGACGATCTGCCCCGCCGGCTTAAGCCGTCTCATAAACATGCCTTCAATATCGGCGGTGTAATCTGCCGGATTTGGCAATGGTGAGGGTGGTATTCCGTAGCCAATTTATATTCATTTCACCCCAATCTCGGGCTGGCCATCTGGCTAGTATTAAACGATGGACGCGCACTACGCCGAGATGGAAAAGAAAGAGGTTTTGTTGTTGGTCTCATTGCTTAGCATTACATGTGAAAAGAAAGACTTAAGTTAACCTATACTTTATTCTTGTGTTTCTCCTAACGTCGAATGACAACGTTTAATAATTATTTCTGTATTTTGTTATTGTCTGAAGAAAGGACGATTTTTTCTGTAAAATTTTAGCTTTTGTTGTTTTAACTTTATTTAAAATATGGCTCCTAATTCACCGCTCATGTATCACGGGTATGTATAATATGTGAAAAGCAAATAACTAGCAAGTAAGTGAGATGCATTTTAGTGAGAAGATCTATGAATAATTAAGATAAGTTATTCAGTTAAGGATAGATATAAAAACAATATGAATAAAGACCGAAATTGGATTGTCGAAAAAAGCAAACAGTTTGTTGCTTGACTTTATACAAACGAAATAAGTTCTTTGTTTAAAACCAATTTATTAATTAATTCAACCATTACCATGCCAATAAATGTGTTAACTAAATTAAAGTACAGAGGAAGATTATAAGGTAAAGCTTGAGATATATTTTGTATTCTTCTCTTTTGTTCCCTCTGTACTGTAATTTAGTTTATATGTTTATTGTTCTGATGAAGGTTGAGTTCAACCGTGGTATGAATTAAACAATGTGCACGTGTATAAATTAAATAAAGTGGTTTTAAAGGACAAATTCAAGAGCAATAGGCAGAAAAGAAGATACTCACCCGGCAGGGGTAGTGAAACTATTTCCAGTTGATCGAATTATCTTCAGGCAACTTGTAAGTAGCTGTTATAAAACATTGTTCCTTTCTGTTGGGTCCACGTGACAACCCCTGGAAACCACCTGCATCAAATTGCTAAACTTGTTGAGGGTAGCTAAGCTAGTCTTAGAAGGCAAACCTTCTAGGCAAGGCCGTAGCCAGGGGGGGGATCGAGGGGGTTTGATCCCCCCCCGAAATTGACCGTACGGTGCACCGAAGATTTTTTGAAGATTATTTTACTTTTGACTTTTTTTAACAGTTGAGAATACAACAGGAAAGTATTTCGCTAGTGCAATTTTATCTGAATTAAAATCTTTGGGTGTAGATTATAGGATATGATAAAGCTTCTTCGATAAAAGGAAGTTTTAAAGGTGTGCAAGCAGTAATTTGTAAGTCACATCCAGAAGTCTTAAACGTTCATTGCAGCTCGCATTCGTTGAATTTGGCTCTATCTTGCCAGGTTCAGCCTATTCGAAATTCTATAGGCACTAAAACACCGATTGGAAATTTTATCATGTCCTCGGCAAAACGAACTGTTAAGTGCGAAGAAGTAAATATTGAAAAAAATTTCACTGAAACACAATGGAAAACCCTTACGGCAATGTGCGAGACCCATTGAAAAGCATGATGGGTTGATAAGATTCAACGAAATCTATAAAGTTATTGTTGATACACTTGAAGACTTAAACAGTGACATGGATTATGAAACACCATCAAAGGCTTATTCTTTTCGGAGATCGGTCATTTCAAGTAATTTTGCTACAAGCTTATGTTGCTTAGCCACTGGAGCGATCACGCGAAATAAATAAATTTTCCTTGAGTGCTCGCGATTTCCCAGAATTTAATTTTTGAAATTTTTCGCTAACATTTAAAAAATCATAGGTACCTTAGAATTCTAACAAAGAGATATACAAACTTATTATATGTAGTGCTATATGATCACCTGCATTTTACCGTTTATTTCTTATTTGTAGGATTTATAAAAAAATATGAAAAAATCGTAAAGCTCATAATTGCGGGAATATTGTGTGTTTTTTACTTGAAACTGCCGTGAGGGATAATTATTCGAGTCAACGTAGAATATTTTGGGGTGAAAAGCCATTAAAAAAAAAGAAAATATTTTCGATTTCTGTATATTGTATGTGGTAGGTATACTTGACAGAGAAAGGTGCATATCTATGGAAAAAGGACTTAATTTTATCCAAATACAGCTGATCAAAAATTTTGCGGGAAAAATATTTTTAACATCATTGTTTCCATACACACTTACTGTATGCAAAATACTTCAATCTCCCGTATGCTATTTAGCAGCTGCTTTACATCAACATGTCGATTTAATTTAAAAAACTATTGAATTGTCTTCAAAATACCGATTCGCAAGTTGCTGAACTTTACAAGAACGCTCAGAATTTGCTCATAACTGTAAAGAGGAAATCAAAATTCCGCAAATATCGTCATGCCAAAAGCATAGGGCAAACTACAACACAAATGAACCTGAAAATTATTTTATAGTTACTCTCATGATTTCACTTTTGGATGATTCGATTGATCAGTTTCGTTTTAGATTCCAAAATCATAGATCCACATTATCATCTCTCAACATTTTACTACCGTCTGTGTGTTGCAAAAACCAACTAAATTTTCAAAATATTTGGAATGGGACTCTGTAAAAGCTGAATTAGAAATGTGGAGGATAAAATGTATGAAATGCAGCTCTCGGAGAATTCAACCAGTCTTTATTTCCAAACATTCACAAACTTTAAAAAATCTTGGCGACACTGCCTGTTTCCTCATGTACCCTTGAAAGGGCTTTTTCTTCTCTGAAACGCCTCAAAACTCATTAAGAAATTCCACAGGCCAGGAAAATCAACGCAGAATTGACATATTTTTAATTTTTTTTTTAATATTCTTTATTCATAGCATAAATATTAGTCACATTATTTGTGGATTTTTCGATCACCATGCTAGGCTGATGCCCGTGTTATGGTGGTCAATTCATTGACACCAACGAGGTATTTGATTTGCTCGCTGCAAAGAAAAGACTAAGTTTAATTTTGTAATTATAAAAATATGTGATAAGATTTATACATAACACCATTTAGTTCCAATTTATCAATTTATTTTTTTAAACTTAACATATTTCCAGTGGCGGACTAAGCCCGTCAAAGGCCCGGGCGCCAAAGCTGAATGAGCAACCCCCTCTCTCCTACTTTAATTTTTTTGTTATTTTATTTATTTTTATTATTTTTTTTTATTTTAGGGAAGTTGACCGCAAATCTGAGATTACACAATAACAAGATAGTTAATTATGACAATTATGAACTTTCCACTGATCATAGTGAATGAATGACAAAGTGTGACATTGTAAGGGTGTTTTCTTAATTGATTTATTTTTTTGTTACAATATATGAAAGGGGAGGGGGGAGGAGGAACATAGAATTATGATTAAGAGGCAAAGAGACGGGAATATATAGGGATTGAACTTTTTAGTTTGAGTCATGTTGCTTAGTGAGTTTTCGTTTTATGTCACGTAAAGTCGAGTTAAAAATGTCATTGTTGTAATAATTTAAGTTGAATGAGTTAGTGGATCTGTAGATAAATGAGTTCTGTTTGGAGTTGGTCTTGCAAAGAGGGAGATTAAAAGTCACCAACTGCCTACTGTTGCGATTTGGAAAATGGAATGATAGGCGTTGAAAAAGATCAGGACTATCAATTAAGTTACGTGTAATTTTAAATAACATTACCGATTCTGATTTATTTCTTCGGCAAGTTAACGTCTGTATATTGAAGAACTTTGTAAAGCCTTCATTACTAACATGAGATCAAAAAGAGCTTAAGGTACCTTAATAATCTATTTTGAACTCTTTCAATTCTATTTTTGTGTTTTTCTTAGCCTGGGTTCCACACTTGAAATGCGTATTCAAGCATTCTACGAACGTATTTTGAAAGCAATAAGATCTTTGAATTATTTACAGGAACTGGTTATGAAACCAAGCATAGAAGATGCGTTATTGACTATGTGGTCGATATGTTTATTGAAATTCAGTTTACTATCAAGTATATTACAAAGGTCCTTAATTTCTGATTTGATGGATAATGGTTGATGATTAATTGAGTATTCGTCACTTAGATATATTTATTTCCAGACAATGGGCATTACAATACGAGTTAAAACGTTGCAAATCATCTTGCAGCTTCTGACAGTTAAGAAGTTGATGTAATTTTACAAGCTTTTTATTCAGTTCACATGGGCCTCTGGTCCTGGGGGGCCTCTGAACGCCTCCATGTTTCCTTGATCAATTCCTAAACAAGGCTTTAAGGCTTTTTTTCTGAAAGATGCATCTGTTAATAATGCTAACACCAGATGTTTTAAGAAAATTAGTAAAATTGACGGAGATGCAGCATTTTATATGAAACCGTTTTGAACAGTTTCTGTGTTGAATTATCCTTCAAAACTTCGAACGCGGTTTTCTCGAAACTACGTTTATCAACCAGGTTGACAACATAATAGAAAAACTAATATACATATCTGATTTGCATGCACCAAGTCTTAAACAGTAAGAAAATCCAATTAGAGGGACCCATTCTATTTTTTTATGAACGATGGAAATTTTCAATAAAAAATCGAAAATAAAATTCGCTTGTCCGCCATGTATTTTATTTTTTTTAGACATCAAAATTCCCTTACCTGGTGCCAAAGACACTCGATTTTCGGACATTATAAGACTTGGTGCATGCAAATTGGATATACAGTTTTATATGTTGTCAACCAGGTTGAAAAACATGTTATAAAGTTCGTCAAAAACGCGTTCAAAGTTTTTCTGAATGATAATTTAATTTTTCGAAGAAAACTTCTTCGGAAAGGTTTTCACTTTGTGATGGCATTATTTATTTTAATAAAAAGACAAATAACTTTGTATACATCACTTTTATTGGTACACAATCAACATGTTTCGTAAACAATGTTTACTTCATCAGGATCAAACGTATACTAAAAAACTTAGGATAGGATAATTTAACTAGGATAATTTAACATAGGATAATCTTAGGATAGGATAATTTAACATACCTACTAACTGTTTCAAACGGTTTCACATAAAATGCTGTATCTCCGCTAATTCTACGACTTTCTTTAAAATATTTGGTGATCAAGGGAACATGGAGGCGTTTGAGCCCCCCCAGGACCAGGGGCCCGGGCGGGCTACCTCCTCGCCCCCCCCCCCTTAGTCCGTCACTGCGTATTTCTATAAACACTGTTCCACCAAACAAAACCCCATCCGCCCCCCCCTCCCCTTAGTCCGCCACTGCGTATTTCTATAAACACTGTTCCACCAAACAAAACCCCCCCCGAAATTTTTCTCTGGCTACGGCCTTGCTTCTAGGAGAGGGTATCACTGTTTCCTGAAAATATCTGGAATCATCTACCAGAAGTACTGACTTGTGGCCGAAGATGTTTGACTTCAGCACTAAGAAAGGCTCGAAGTTTTGAGGGAGGCCTGTGTCCAAAGCTGAATAATAAATAATAAGAATAAAAGATGAAATCAAACTCTTTACTTCTCGGTCGCTGGTATTGCAATCTGGACTGGTTCATCAGAAAACCATTATTAATATTTAATAAACATTCATGATCGCGCTGTATTCTCCACACTTTTGTGTATAATCTAAGAATATACCTTATCCCTCCACCTCACGTCAGGACAATATACTGAATTGTTACGTGGGATTCCGGGAATGACATTTAGATTCTTGGATTTCTTTCTGGACCTGCCATTTTATCTCCAGGCAGCTTTGTAGCGGTTGGATTGAAATTACACTGCCAAATGAGACTCCTTACTCAGTCATTTTACTGTTCCGTTGTTAAAAGCAGAGTTTACCTTTATCTTCTGTTTCAATGTTACCTACATGCAATAAAGATGTAGTCTATTATTGAGGTTACATCCGAATATGCTTTTTATGAAAGTATTATCTTGGAACATCATACAATATTGTTAATTATTTTATGTGAAAGTAAATATGTGTAGTAAACCTCTAAAAAAATACACTTAATTATTTACGATAAATTTAAGGATATCTTTCCGGGACGGGACGTTTTTTACGTGACAATTATTAGTAATTTTGTTGTAAATAAATTTATTAATGACCCGTTTATATTTGCTCAGTACTTTATATCTAACGAATTGGAATTATATTAACGAAAGAAACCAATTCATTACAATGTGGCAATTTAAAAAAAATACAAAATATATATTTGTTCATATGAAGCAGTTACTTTGTGATGTGACATTATAATTTAAAATAAAACAATAACTTTGTAAACACCACTTGTACTGCCCTGAAGAAGTTACGGTTGTAGCGAAACCCGGTCGGCATAAAGTATAAAAAAAAAGTGGTGTTTACAAAGTTATTGTTTTATTTTAAAACACAAAATATATATTTTGTTTCCATATAACCATATTACCATATTTTCATGTTTTCATACAAAATAATGGAAACAACTTCTAACGGAAGAGTAGTAAATAATCTAAGTGTAAAATTATCATCATGCATCATGTAAAACTTATTGAAAAATACATTAATATAAAAATCTACGGTTTATTCCGAGATTGATGAAATTTTGCACACTCGAACTTCAAAATAAGAGAAAGGTCAGTGTTATCACGAGATTTGAAAAACCACCCCTTCCCCTTTTCTCATCACTATTTTGATACTTTATTACTAAATCTGAAGTTAAAAAACCTTGTGTAAAGCCCGGATAGTGACTGATTTTCGGGCAGTTGTTTGTTTTGTAATAATACATAACTAGCAGTTAAAAACCCGCAAGTTTTTGCTGCCTTCGGGCGGCTTTTAGATCGGCTTCGCCCGGTCTGAATGTTTGTGACCATTTTATAAATCCGATAGGAACTGGTTCCTAAAATAGCCAGTATCTCGGATCCACTGTGATCAGTGACAGCTGGTCACAGTAAGTAACGGTGACCGAGACACGCAATGCAATGACGTTATATTTAATTTATAACAACTTCGTCAAGTATTGCCGTCAATCTTTCCAAATCCGGAAGGATACTTAAAGCATATAAATCCGTAGCACTTATGCCTAGGGGGGGGGGGGGGAACATCCATATTCGAGCTGATGACGGAAGTAGTGACATCTGAATTTGAAACCGAATTATAACAGTAGCTTTGTGTAAAATTCCACTTACACAGATGTTATTTGAGCGTACACAGAGTTAAGCGTGGCGTCCGACATGCACTCGTGGCTGGGTTCTGAAATTCAACCACGCAGACGCTAACGTAATAATACTGTTCGATTTATTCTAACGACACCCTTTTGCCTTTGTATACCAAACCATAATAACTAGGAGAAAAATCCAACAAGGAATACAACATGCTTAATCAACTGCTAAAAAATATAGGTTTCGAAGTTTAAAAAGACAAAAATTAAATATTATTTTAGGTGATTCGACTACGAGCTTATAAAATGGTGTTAAAATATTGGTTTAGAACTTATTTAACCAGAAATTACTTTCCACATTATAATTTAAAATGTATAAACACACCACAAATAATCAAGAAAGCATTGAAAAGAAACCAGATGAATTTTGTTGCTGATTTTATTTCCAAGATATCAGTTTGCAACACAATATAAAGTACATAATATATAGGTTTGTCTTGTGCATTCAATTCAATTTGTCAGATGTTCCATGTTTCTATTTCAAATGGGTTAGCTCCAAGTCATGCATCGGACCCATTGATTTGTTTTTCTCCATTTTGCAATATCTCCAAGAAGTTACCCTTCACGTTACTTTAACTGATTCAATCTCTTGCGACGTCTGATTAAATTAGTGGGATTATGTTCTCTGGACATGAAAGTTGGCTGCCAGTCCTTACAAATCATATTACATATATTCAAGGTAGATGGAATGAAAACTGTTTGAAGTACTTACACAATGTAAATATATGTATTAAAAAAGAAACATAACATGAATGTATGAACAACGTGGACTAAAAAAATTAGAGACAATTTTTTAAACTTTATTTTTTATTTTTATTTGAACTTATGAGTTAAACCTCAAATTGTAATATTTAATTAAATAAAGACAATATAAGTGAAACTTAATCGAAAATCTGGAAACAGAAAAATCAGAAAAAGATATTGGCACCTCTGGGAGTCGAACCCAGAACCTCTCGCTTTCCGGCCAAACGCGCTAGCCACTGCGCCAAGGTGTCGATATCAAATGCGTTTGCCCGGTTTCGCTTATATTGTCTATATTTTTTTACATTAACTCTAGAAAGAAGGCCCCGAGGCAAAAACTTCCTCAGGGCCTATGTCATCTTCCAGGATGCTGTGTGGAGGATCTTTTTAAGGAAAGGAAGGAGAGGAATTTCTGAGAAGGAAAAAGGTTTGAGGGTGGGTAGGAATCTTGGTTTTTAATGTGTTCAGGAGTGATGGACTTATGAATCCATCCCCCCCACTGCTGTGCAAGGCGGTAATGGGTCGAGAGAGTCCAGATGGAGAGGTCTAACTCCAGGCAAATCTTACCCATGAACCCGGGCACCACTACTAAGTCACCAAACGTAGCGAACCACTTGGGGCGATCTACGGCAGGGGTGTTGTTAGCTGTTTGTAGCTGTTGTTAGAACAATCCTAGTTAAAGCAGCCTAATGTTGGGAATCTCTAATATATTATTAAGATTGTTTTTTTTTTTTTTTAAATAGTGTTTTTTTATTTTAATTTTTTTTTTTTTTTTATTCTTCATTTTAAGCACCCGCTAAATTGCCAGAGCAGTTTGTCAACGTTAATCCAATAAATGGTTCCAGAGGCGTCGGTGCCCACAACCGCCTCCCAAAATGAACATTTTGTAACATTTTAATTTTAACTGTATAGGTAGGTATCACACAGAATCGAAATGTTACCTGAAATGGCTTTAGACGGATGTCGTTGCCAGATTCAAAAAGCCTGGTACTTCCCCATATTTCTTCATCCTTTTCTCCACTACAGTTCCTTCTGCCGCACAACATACCCCAATTATTGGGGATGGCTTAGTCTCAATAACTCCACATGTTTGGGAGCAGTTAACACTGTTGTACGGTAATCATATTTAAAAAAATGGTATACGCAGAAAGCATTATGCTGATGCAGCGTAAACTCTCTGGCTTGAATTGAAAACGGTGATTTCTGGTTTAAGGAAATTAGCCTTTCTTGCTGGATTTTCCAGGTCAACCCAAATAATATTTTGAATCCGCAATTTCTTTATTTTTTCTAAACAGCACAATAGAGTTTCAAATAAATGAATTAAGACATTTGTAGAAATATTGAAGCTTAACTATAAAGAAGATTAAATTGTGTATAAGAAACAAAACTCTACAACGGTGAATAATACGCCCAAAATTCTAAGAAAACGCAAATAATTTCAGGTTGCTACGTTTCCCAAAATGCTTTCAAATAACCAGCGAATGAATAACTAATAATAACCAATATACTACACGTCATGTCGCTTAGTTCTATAATGTTTTTCATTTTTTTAAATGGATTTTTGCTAATTGATTTCATATAATATCATGCTAAATTGGATTCCAATAAAAAAGAGATGCTATTTAATGCGTTAGTTTTAAAGCATACGAATAACCAAATGAAAAAAATACTTTGCATTTTGTTTTTCAGCAGCCGCTACCCAAATTTCTACCGATTTCTTACATATCTCACTTAAAAATTAGAAGATTTTAAGCTCTTAAAAAAATATATGTTATTTTTGAAGATAATATATTTACATTCCCCACGCCGAAACCCAAATTATATGAAATTCCTTCGATAAAGTTTGTTCCGAAAATTATTATAAACACGTTTGTTTCAGTTATTTTACGTTACATTACGTTATATGTATGAAAAAAATCACAATGTTTCTTTGGATGCTGTTTTAGACAATCCCCCTGAGATGTTTGCTCTATTTTAAACGAGTCGTGTTTTATTAAACATTTTCACAATTTTCGCTTCAATTTTATTGTTTTAAATATTAGCGCGCTCTCTCCAATATTCGTAATTACATATCTCTACATATTCTTCTTTTTGTGCGGGGAATCGGCGCCTTAAGGATGAAATTACTTTAATAGAGATGTACATAATTACGAAATCAGAAATACAAATAGAGTTATATTGCCACATATTATAAATGAAAAATCACAGAACTGCCTAACGTATAGAGGACTAAAGAAGTATGAAGAATGAAGAAAGAATGAATGTATAAAGAAATGTTGTGCTTAAGTACTGTAAAAATATTTAAATTGCTGAATCTGGGCAAAACCGGACAAGGACACATGTAATAAACCTAATGAATTTGAAATTAATAATAAATATTGTTGGTCTTGATGTAAGTTTCCACGTTACTTTGTAATTTTCCACACGATCCACTCACGCGACATCTTCCCTCAATATCTTATCTCGCCCCGAGCATTGCCGTTACAAAACTTTTCATCGTAAATTTGCCGCGATCAGGCAGCAAAATTTTAATAAATTCTCATCAGATTTGATAAATAGTAATTTACGGCGCTAGTTCAGCGTTCCGTCGTGCGAGATAATGATAATAATTTAAAATATATTCAAAATGTCACGAGAATTCTCGCGGAAACAGCAGCCGATATCTGCGTTCTGAGCGAAACAAAGTTGGCTGATCCACGTTCTGCGATACAGGACCCAGCGCGAGCATCCACTAGACTCCTTCATTAACTAACGACTCGATAAAACTTTACCCCAGTAAACGAACAGAGCCGTGTTTGGGTATCAGGCCGCCACTAGGTAAACAAATTTTATTGCTTTACCACCTCATGGCTTTAACTGGGTTGAATGAAGGCCAATAACTGCACTTTTTTGCAGCAGTACTCTTAAGCCTTATTTCAATCGATTCCTTTCTCTTATCATTACCCTCCTACTTTATTCGGTCTCACAACACACTCAACAGGCTTCTAGACATTTTGCACTGTAATTACTTAATTCATTAGATATAGAAAGTGCCTTAAACTTGGTTCTTCCACCGTTAAAAGAAATATTCATTTCACTTTCTTCATTGAACAAAACTCCTTTATCTTAAGATCTAGAAATTATAATATTAACTTACACACCACATTGACATTCTTAACTCGGCTTTACGGGACATAAAACGAAAACTTGTTAAAAACAATATTACTCAAACTAGATCAATCAACCGCTTACCGGCCAACTCGGAATGAAACCAACTCAGAACCACCTCAGAAAGTTGATAACTAATGATAAAAACATATAAAAAAATGGTTAAATAGGTTACGTTAGGTTAGAGTTAACGGCTATTTTAAAACAATTTTTCAAAGAGCTGTTGAGTTGACTTGATTCTGAGTTGGCATGGAACCAAAGATTTTGAAATATAAGGAGATGTGCTATCCGCCGTTTTTACTAGGTGAGACTGCGCTTCTGGATGTCGCCGGTGTTGTTTACCAATTAACGAATAAACTAAATGAACGAATAATTAACGAATAAACTGAACGAACGCTAAACTAAATGAAAGAATTCTTTCCGTATTCAAACTATATTGTTAACCAATAATAATGCACACCTTAAAAAAATCAAGAAAATGAACAAATTCTTTTTGTATGCAAACTACGCTCATTAGGCTGTATTTCGGCGACAGTCGCGCGGACATCATAGCATATCTCTTTGGTATTAGAATATCTTTGCATGGAACCCATTCAATCTACCCTCCCATATATTACCGTCTTTCGTCTCTTTATCCTAATCCTATGTTCCTCCTCCCCACCCCCTTCACATATTGTAAATAAAAATAAAAAAAACTCTTATATTGTCACATTTTTATCATTTTCTATCCATCAGTGGAAAGTTCAATTGGCTAAATTAATAACTGTTTTATGATTATATGTATTATGTATGTATAGTTTAAGATTTGGTTTCAAATTACCAAAAATAAATAAATACACTGAGGAAATTCCATTTTCTTCTTTATGTGATAGGCAAGTAATTTTAGGCATTATGAGAGAGTTTCAGTTTGAGATAAGCATCTATAACGCATTGTTAATATTAAGATTTGTTGTAATCGGTACAAGGTTTTGAAAATAAAAGCAGTGCTTTAGATAAACTATTCTACGAACTTTGGCAAAGTGTTGTTCTGAAAAGTGTAGAGCTTGTCGCCCAAGTCGCCCAGGTCTAAAGACGGCCCTGGAAACAGTCGGAGTTGGTTCGACGAAGTGCGCCGACCGCGGGGCATCACGGAGCGTAGGAGCTCCTCTCTCTGACTTCCAGTAATAACTTGGAAACATTCAGCTTCTTTGGATTACTTTGCGCCCGCGCCTGATCACGGGGTCTAGGGACGTGCGGGGCGAGAGATCAAAGGGAAACTCGGGCTCGTGGTGCTGCTGGGCGTGAACGCTATCCTTGAATGATAGATAGGAGTAGAACCGTGTCACACATCCTAGGAAAATACTCGTATTTAGTTCAAACTTTTACTTTTAACATTTTTTTATTTTTTTTTATTTTCAAAAAGATTTCTCAATTTGCCTGTTTGTTTTTCTACAAAAGCAAACTGCAGCACTTCATTATTTGGTTCTGTCACTGGTGCCCGGGTATATATTACTAATACCGATGAAAATGATGTTATCTTTACAAAGTATAAAATGAAGTCGCTCCCGCTGTCTGTGCGCATAGATCTTTTGAACTACCAACGGATTTTAATGTGGTTTTTACCAATTACAGAGTGATTCATGAGAAAGGTTTTTAGATATATAATTTGTCAAGGTTTTGTGTAAATTGGTTGAAATATATAAATAACGGGAGCGGGCTGGCAAGCGGGCAGTGTGGATTTTATTTAACAGATGGCGTTGGTTATAAAGGTTGGGTAATGGCGTGAAGTTGTTTTTCGTTAGCCACAGCAACGTGTCGCCAGGTCTGCTAGTTGATTATAATTTTATTTGATAACCAAACATTGATGCCTCCGAATAGCAGAGTGGGTTTCAAGATAGAAAATAATATATTTTTTAAATGCTGTAAATTTCCACATCTTACTGGTTTTTCTAGAGTTTCAACATAATTCAATGAACGTAGGTCGGAGATTATGGAATAATAATGAACGTGTGTCCCTGATGAATGAACGGAGGGTATAAAAGTCTTGTTTGAGTGTCAGAGGTACTCTTCCATTTTTGAACAATTATAGCAGTTGTACTTTAAATATTATATACTAATATTTTATCTTGGTCTATATTTTATTGTAACTTTCAATTAACTAAAAACTTTCATTGCAATTAATTAATACTGAACAGTAAAAAAGTTGAATAAATCACAAATGCTTGGATTTATTCTCAGAATTGCTAAAGACTTTAATAACATAAAAACCATAAAATTGTTATACACGTCTTTGGTTAGAAGTCAGGTTGAATACAATTCAAGTATTTGGTGTACTCATTTCAACTCTCATTGTTTACAAATTGAAAAAATTCAAAATAAATTTTTACGTTTTATTAATTTCAAAATTGGTATTCCTATTATTGAAATCAATTATGTCAGTTTACGCAGTAAACTTAACTTATCGAAATTATCGGAAAGGCGAAAAATATTTGATCTCCTTTTATTGTATAAAATTATTCATTCAAGGTTGGACTGCCCTGACGCTATCAACTTGTTATCCTTACACATACCTCTAGACGGAATATTTTATTTTGCAACAATAACTTCGCTACGAATTCTGCGGTAGAAAGAATACATAGGTTGGGTAATGAACCGACTGATGTCGCTGACATATTTAATTTAAACTTCGATTCATTTAAAGCCAAATTAGTCCACCACTTTTTAGATGTAAATAATGAATGAGTAAATTTTATTTTATTTCGATTTTCTTTAGTTAATGGTTTTATTTTATTGTTCTTTTTCCAATATGAGTAATTAAGTAAAAATAAATGTGTTTTGATTTTTTTCATGTTTTGTGTTGTTCGTAGGTATATGAATTGTTGTACCTACGAGTTCTAAAGTCATCCATGTGGAATAAGCTTTAGATGTATGTACTCCTATTTTTTTTTTATTGAGTTTATGCTTTATTTGTATATTTTGTAATATTTTTTTAAGTTTGTTATGTACTGTTGTTATAAATGTTATTTGTATTTTATATGTTAAAGCCCAATAGGGCGTCAATAAATAAATAAATAAACAATGGCGTTTTGTCACCCCTTTTGAAAATGATAGAATATTTCACAGGTCCATAATACATGATGTACTTTAAGTACTGAAAAGAGTTTAGTTTGTCTATAAATTACTGGTTTCTTAAAGCTTACCATGCATGAGTATTCTCTGATTCATACGATCAGACCAATTTATGTACCTTAACACTAGAAGCGCAAAACTTCCTGACACCGCTAGAAGCGCGGATTGGTCAATTATGGCCATTTTAGTTTTGTTGCAGTAATGTGAAGATATATATTAAAATAAAACTAGTAATTATGATAGAATATTTTCTATTTGAATATCTAAGTGTATAGTGCTAAGGAGAAGAACATTTTTTTTGTGTTTTCCTTGATAAACTGTCAAAGTGATATCGTCTTTTTTCAGTACTACTGTACAGTACAACTCTTCTTTTGCTTATTTGACGCAAGCAGGTTTTCCCGACGAGCTTTATTTATTGTACCAACAATACTTGTTCCGTTTGATTTTAGACTTTCAGCAAGGGATAGAGACGTGAAAAAGTTATCACAAGTGATATTTCTTCCTTTTTTAGGTATGGCTAGATCAATTTTCTCCATGACTGGGTCAAAATTGACCCAACTGCACTTAGAGGTGAATTTGGATGAAAAAATATGTATAATGCATTTATGTTGTTCAAGTCTCGTATAAATAATAATCATCATATTTCATGAAAAGTCATAAAAAATTACGATTATACGCACAACACAATATTGACTAAAGCAGGAAGAACATCGAAATGGGTCATATCGCTTCTAGTCTTATGATTATAAATGTAGCCTTTTTGTTTATATCGTTTCACAATATTATTATCACGCTACCGTTATATGAAAATGACGCCACCATTTCGCCGCGTTGTTGGAACAAAGTGAGTAGTTTTGAGGTGAGACCTATCCGGGCGCAATTAAACCCTGTTCTATGACGCAAAGTCGCGTCAAGCAAAGTCAGATTTAGGTTTATTGGTGTTTATGTACACGGCCCGAGCCGTCGCACACCCGTACTCCCAGCTAAACGACGCAGTTAGGCGTCTTTCTGGGCGTCGGGACACCCTTTATGAGAAATAAAGGTGAATGGTATAGTGCTACGTGCCCCTAACTGTTCATTTTGATTGTCACCGGGAGTTATGGCGAGGTGACTACTTACCTAGGTGAAGGTGGCTGGAGATTGGTCGGTGAAGTAATTAAACTTATTATTAGGTAGGAGCAAGTGTGACACGCTGATTGACAGGACTGTATCGAAGTGTGCGGGTGACAGCTCATTGTTTTAAGTAACATGGCGTTTTGATTTCAAACTTCTTCTAATTACGCGTAAACATACGTGTAATGAAGTTTATTCTACGAATTATTCCATGGCCTGCGTCAATTTTATTTGGAATGAGACGTGCACTAGATTTTATTGTAATAGTTATCGGATTACTTACTGGGAAATTAATTGCTTACTAAGTGGAAGTATTGAGATTTTGCAAAAGAAAATACATATTTTTATAAGTGTTAGCGCAGAGCCGTGAAAAATAACGGAATATTGTAATTGTTAGATTTGGGAAGCTGAAAACATTTACAAAAAAATTGCATCAGAATCATTGCTTTTAATAGTTTTTTTTTCAATTTTTTTTATTGTATATTTATTTAAACAAATTATTTTAAAAAATCCAAAAAAATATCAGTCTTGATACCTAAATACAGTCTCCAGTAAAAAAATTATACAACGTAATCATTGTACCGCACCTACTGTAGCATTATTCTAGCCTACAATAAATAATGGAACAAATTGACAATACTGCAAATTAGAGCTATGAGAATTATTCTGGAGAAAAATAGACATATTGTAAAAAGATATCTTGTCATCTAAACAGATTATTCACGATAAAACCTTTTTTTTAATCCACCAAATAATTAATGGTCATACTCGTACGTCATCATACAATGAAAATTGAAAATATGCAGCACAAATACGATGAGGAAAAGAAATTAAAAAAGACTTTAAAAAACCCTTCAAAAATAAAACCAGGGTCAAAAGTATTTAATGAATCAAGCAATTAAGATATTTGATGAATTACCAAAGAAAATAAAATTAGAAAAAAATATAAACATATTTAAACTTAGATTTCGTAAATATGTGATTGATTCGTATTAAAAATCATTTTTTTTCCTTTCTTTATAATTTTTTTTAAAATTATATCTGAACGCACATATATACCTAATGATTGTATTAGGACACGAATTTATTTGAAAAAAAAAACACAAATACATATTTTTGGTTGACAAATTTTATTATAATAAGGTTATACAGTTGGTCGTTGGCAGATTTGTTAAATTTTCAAAATAAATATTGTATTATACAACATACATTTCAAATCATATAATCATACGGCACACACTTGCTGACATATTCACTGCTAGTTACTGTCGTTACAGAATTTCTTTGTATTACATTCTATGTAGGTGCGAATAACACATATTCATGACTAATTTTATTGTACCTAATATTTTTATATTACTTGCGTGGCAACTTTCCCTTATCCCTCTCCTCCCCTTACCTGTCCCAACCCAAATGCCTATTTCGCAGTCTATTTAAGTATTGTTTTAATTATTTTATTATTGTGTATAACATGTTTATCACTTGTTGAATTAACATCTGTATTATTATTTTTTTTAAATTGCTGCTTAGTTCTGGTTTTATTTTTTCTGTTTTTCTTAAATTTTCTAGTTTACATTCTGTTACTATTATGTTTCTAAATACCTATCTGTGAACATTAATAATTGGTCTGTTTTTTTGCCATTCTCTTATGTATATTTTATTACTATGACTGTTTATGTTCCTTAAATAAATAAATACGGTAAAATAAATTGCATATACGCGTTTGAGCATTCTTATTGCTGACTTGAATATATAATTTATAGTAATTTTGAATGAAATAAAATCGATATTGACTTATTAGTTAAAAATACTGTTACGGAGATTAATTAATTTTTCTCATCGGAACCACTCTGTACATTTGCGAGGGTTTTTATTGTAAGACCGCGTTTCAAAGAAATTAGATTTCTCAGCCGCTGATTAATGGGTCTTAAAGGGAGCTTAGAATTTAAACTAACATAATACTGAATGCTTAAATATATTTGAGATGATATATATAGCGTGCCATATATTACGTAGATACTAGCTTAAATGCTTTAAATTTGAACCACGAATTTCCGATTCAATTAAATATCTCCTTCCAACCTTAATAATACCCCCTTCCATTGATATTAATTTAAATACAAAACTACACTTTTTTTTCTAACGGATAAAAATTATCAATAATTTATCTTATTAAAAGTGCTGTAGGTATATCTGAAAATATAATGCAGTTTTTCGATTTATGAGACGGTCTTGTTCCTGGCCATTCCATAGTAAGCGGCGTGGATTTGATTTGTATACAAATCAACATATTTATTCCGTGATATTTTGCACACCTTCCAAATAAGATAAAGGTTACAGTCTACATTAGATTACGAAAAAAATGTGTAAAGCCCGGGCAAGGCAGGGTTTTCAGCTAGAATTTGTTAAAATGGGAATAAAATTTATTGAACATCGGTGTGTTTAAGCACAGAATTAAATCTTAAATTAAATATCAATTTGGCATAGGAATTTGCTATATAACATACGTTTGAATCAATATTAATGCCGGCTGTGGCAGTAGACGTGTAGTAAGATGACCTGTAAGTTTTTATAAACCGCAATAAAATTAATGGTGTTGTTCATGTATTTCTACGAAAACATTTCAATATTTTCCGAATAGTATGGCAAGTGATAAGTCTAGACACATCCATGAACGGGTAATCATTTCTAAATCGAGACAACTCAAAAGCCAGAAAGATTTCGATGTATTTTGGCGTAAGACGCTGCGCGCCAGATTAAAGGCGTCGCGCAACTAACCAGTGATGGTACACCCAAAGACAAGAATATATCTTTTTTATTATTTATTTATGAAAATTTCGCGTCACGATATTTGTACGAGATAAAATGCGAAACTACTTAACCAATTTTGATGAAATGTTGCTTACTGTGTGTAATTTGGTCCAACTTAAAAGATAAGATAGTTTTTATCTCGATTATTGACCTCAATATTTATTATTGCGAATTAAATGATCATTAAAATACTCTTAATGTTGTTCATTAAAAACTCTACCATAAAATACCACTCTCACTCAAAAACCTCCACATTATAACATTTAAATCTCAAATAAAAAGCTGGATACTAAATATAGGGAGATCAGAAATAGAAAATATACTGATATCAAACACAGACTAAAACCGAATCTACTGAACTGAATTCAATTTTTTTTATTTTTTTTTACTTTATAATTATTTAAAGAAAAATTCTACATGCTATTTATGTTTATAACAAATTCATATTAATTTCTTATAAATAAATTATAATAAATAAATGAAATCCTCAGCACGGGAGATCCCAGTGAGGATATCATTATCTCTACATGTTACTACGAAAGAAAGACAATAAATCATTATTATTATATTATTATTAAATTTTTGATAGCACAATGATTTGTAATTATTTGTAAGTTGCATAAGTTTCTAACAGAAGGCGGTGTGAATTAATTTATTGACACAACATTTGGTTATCTAGGTTGGGTAACCATCCGGTAGATAGCGTTGTGTTTCGTTAGCCACAGCAACGTGTGTCTGGGTCCGATAGTTTTAAATAAAAATACATATTGTGTTGTTAGTGTTATGAAAATCACTGTCAGGTTTTCACCAAGATTATTTAGGTTTACTGTCAATTCCTAAAATATACTTTTATATTATAAATATCGATCACGGAAATTTGTAAAAGACAAAATGTTAATTGATCAGGAGAGCAAAAATAAAGTTTATTTAAAAAAAAGCCTATCTCCTGTTTTGTTGACCTAAAATAATATTTTTTTTATTAAAAAATAACTTGAATAGATCTTCCAGAATATTAAATAGAAAATTTCTTATATAACAATATTTAATTTATTTTTAATTTTTCAGAAAAAAATTCTCTTAAAACGTGTTTCGTAAAAGACGCACTTAGAGCAAGACGCAAGACCGTAAGAGAAAAAAATGAGAAAATGTCTTATTTAACTCATTTTAGGATTTATTGTCCTTCTCAGCATTACAATTTTCACTTATCAAATGTAAAGTAAAAAAATATATTTGGAAGTACGTAGGTGCCTACTGCCTGCAAAATATTTTAACAAAGGTATTATTATTAAATATTATAATAATCATGCAAGGGTTAAAATCATAATAATATTATTTTTAACAACAATTATTAAACCCTTAGAAACACTCGCTATTTTCAGCCTACAAAAATTCACTTGTGGGGGACCTAGGTCCCCCATGAATTTATGGTTCATAAAAAAGGTACTAGCATTTTTTTGGGATTAATTTTTTTAAAATTAATAAAAGACATATAATAAATCCAAGAAAACTAGGTTATAACATTTTTAAAACAAACTAACATAAAGGAATTTCAAGCGGAGTCAACTCATTTTTCGGTCATTTTTAAAACAAACTAACATAAAGGAATTTCAAGCGGAGTCAACTCATTTTTCGGTCGAGCAGGACCTCTTAGGCCAGGCAAATGTACAATAATGCTATGCTCTCGAATTCGTGATCTCGTGTACTTTTTCCCACTTGTACCTGTTTTTGCCATAAAATGCATTAGAGTTACTTTCACTCAGATTTGCATTATCCAGGCTATCATTTTCCAAGTTACTGATGATTAAAAATGTAATCAAGAAATTTTACTTACGCAACTACACTCGTGGGGGACCTAGGTCTCCGTACCTAGTACCTCGTCAACGAAAGAAAAACCAAAAACCAAAAAAAAAAAAAAAACAACCTCGACCTCTCAGGCGATACTAAGAATAATGCTAGTATTATTTTTGTAAGTAATGCTAGTAATACATTCATATGTAAAAAGAAGTTTTGGTCAAAAAACACAGGTTTAAAATTTCTCTAGATTTTGTGGTAATTTTCGTTATTCCTGAAATATATTTCTCTTCCCTATATCTGAGGAAATTTCCGATGTACCGCCATAACTCACAGATCAAGCATGCATGCATGTTTTCCGGATCCTTACAATGAACATTATTATCACGTAAAATTACTTACTAATTTGAATATTATTTTTTTATTATAAATCAAATTTTCACAATTATTCTGGTATTCTATAAAAACTATTCTTCGATTATACTAAATGATACAACCTCACAATGTTTCCATCTAGTTAAGACCTCTTTGTTCGCTTTCAGGCTAATTTGTTCGCTTTTCGAACAACTCATAAAGTTCTCATAGAAATCATTGTAACTCCCTTAGTTGCATAGTTAGAAATATAATGCAAACGGCAATTGAAAATAAAACCACCCTCAATATATCCTAAATGCATTCAAATCTAAAATTTAACCACAAAAAATTAAAATGCACACCTTAATGAATCCAAAAATTTCGACCACAATTTTTTTTTTTTTAAAGAAAGACAAACTTTCCCGAGTTACGAATAGCCGGAAAATATTCAAAATTCTCCTACCACCAAAATGTTGCTTGTGTCTTGATGGAGCCGGTTTGAAAAAACAAATTGTGAAATTTTATGAATTAAAAAAATTTTGAGTTAAAGGGTAGATCTGTCTAATAAAAGATGTGTTTTTTTATACGTTTTTCATTACTAGTAACTTTAGTTAGAAAAACGTAAGATGTACCATTTTTAAAAGTTATTAAAATTTGCATTAAAAAAATATATTTAAAAAATTGCATGCTTGTTTCTAATAATAACAATTTGAAAGCGTTGTTCACCACCTTCCAAAAACAGTTTTTAGTTTTCGAATACGTTCACTAATATTCCATTTATTTGGGATTTTAATGCAAATTGGAAATATTCTGACCTACTGACAGAATATGGTCGAGGTCTGAGGGGTTAAAAAAGGCGTAAATTTGATTGATTTGATGTAATTTCCTAAGCATTTAATATTATATTTTTGCGTGGACATATAATAATGTTTTAGTTCTGTCGTTCAGCTTAAGTCAATATTTCTGTAGAGAAATACGGTTAAAATAATTTTTTCTTTCGTATAAATTTACATTTAGTTTTCTTCTCTTATCTTTAATGGCTGAAGTGCCTGAAAGGATCCGATACAAGCTATACTGGATGGTGCAAGCTGTCATTGAAATGGTCCTACCCTATATCTCTGAGCTATGCGTTTCGGAAAATATAGATCTAATGCAGTCAAATGTTAGCTACGTTATCTGCTATCGGTTGAAATAACCTAAGCGCAATCCAAAGGCTTAAGTTTGGTAGTGTGCATACAGAGTATCCGGTTCAAAGTCTTGGAATAAACTTCTTATCGATTTGAGATGCATAATTAGCCCAATCTACATCCTAAAATAAAAACTAACTTCTTCAGAAATTCATTTCCACAAATTCGTCATTCCGTTCGAACATGGCTAATGTTCGAGGGGAATTTATTATTTTAAAAGGACATTTTTCCTGTGTTTAGTGTACTTTAATAATTTTTTATATATCAAAAATAAATCCCCTATCAAATTCCTGCAGTGATTCGTTACACACAGTCAAAGTGCCGTTGATTTATCTATCAATAAATAATGTTCGTGGGTTTAATGTTTAGCGACGAATCATCTTAACGTGAGTAAAGGTAAACTAAAACATTATTAATTTTATTTAAGAAATCAATAATTTCCGTAAATCCAGTAAATGCCTTTCTGCACCCATGTCCTAAAATTAACAATGCAAACTAATAAAAAAAATATTAATATAAATTTGAAAGAACTACTTTCTTCTTCTTCTTTTTTTTACAGAAGCTCCACACAGGAGGCTTTGAAAAAAATAATTTCGTTCCGACCTAAGTCATATTAGGGGATGAGGGAGAGGGTGTATTTAAGTAAAGCGAGGAGAGGAAGTTATGGGACGGAAAAAGGAATGAGGGTGGGTAAGAATCTGGGGGTCAGTGTATCCAAAGGTGAAGGACTTATGAATCCATCCATCCAACTGAGGTGCAAGGGGATGGGTCGAAAGAAAATGGCTGGAGAGGTCAAAAGATTTCCATTAACCAGTCTCGCAGTTGGTGGGCAAATGCATCCACCGCTAAGACCTAGACAAATCTCAACCCATGAACCCAGGCACCCCTGCTAAGTCAATAAACGAAGCGAACCACCTTGGGTGACCTATGGCAGGGGTGTTGTTTATACAATAAATGGTTCCCGCGGAGGCGGTACCATACCCGCCTCCCAAATTGTTGAAAATAATAATCGTAATCATTAACGTGTAGATTATAGTTCCTACATAATCCTTCGATTCCTTGATTCGACGCATAGTAATATATGTATTTCTTTGTTAACTACATACATAGTTGTGTTGTATTATATAAAAACTCGTTCCACTGTTATTTAATATTACGTTATGTTCTAATTTTTATAATATTTATAATTATTTTGTAAACCAAGTATCACAAAGTTATCAATGACAACATGGGCAATAACCATGACATGTATTTTTATACGTAAATATGTTGTAAATGTCTACTTTTTTTCCTTATTTGTTGGTCATACAATAAAGTACCTATTTTCGGTCATAAATATGGTCATAATATGTACGTCATTAATTTTAAGTTACTAGTTATAAGTCTAATTTTTGCCATAGTTGCAAGTCAAACAATGCATTATTGTTATAAGACCCACTTGGTCATAAATATCTACGTCATTAGTTTTAAGTAACTATGTAGTTACGAGTCTTGTCGTAAGTCACTAGCTGTAAGTCTTAAATATAAATAGTTAGTGCAAAGTGTAAAGGCCGTTATACACGAGCCCGATTTTCAGCCCGTTTCCAATTGGAGACAAAAGTCAACATTTTTCGCTTTACGCGACCGCTGTTTTCATCTCTATTTTTATATCTACGATTTCAGTAGGCATCACAACAAACAGTTTGGTTCGTGTGTTGTTTGCAGTGATGACAATGGAAATCCTAGATATGAAAATAGAGGTGAAAATAGCGATCGCGCAAATCGAAAAATGTTGACTTTTGTCTCCAATTGGAAACGGGCTGAAAATCGGGCTCGTGTATAACGGCCTTAAGTCTTAGATGTGCTCGTATGTAACAATTGATTTTTCAGAAAAATGGTGCTGTACAAATAGTTATGTAGCATTATCGTATTACATTGGAACCGAGTACCCGTAAATAAATATTTTATCACTGATATTCTCTCGGAGTCTAAATCCTATAGATGTATGTGTTTGTCTCTTTTAGTTGCGTTTTATCGGTTTTAAATCACAAAGGTGCTAAAGAAGTTTTCACTTTAAAGTTGGAAAAATGTCCTTAAAAAGCAAACCTTTACCACCGACATTTATGACATCATTTTTTTAAATCATTCTGCTCACAAATTGCACGTATCTATTTGAACATAGTGCACAAACTTATCATATCCAATCAGAAAGCAGCACAATGCCGTACATTCAGACGTGAACGTTTTGCGGTACTAAGTACTAAGTACGCCAGCGGCGGCGCGTGGCGCTTTCCTAGCTCTTAGTTGCTAATCTCTCCGCCAGGGCGCGGGCGCGGGCGGGAGGCGCTACTGCTGCGGTCTGTGATTCATAACCAGCACGGCATTATTTTTCTCTTAGCAAAACGTAATAAATATAAACCCTTTAGAATTGAATAAGCATTTGAATACCAGTGCATGTCGTAAATTCTGTAACGGTAATCGCGCCTTCATGGATGGCGCGTGGGGATGAGAAAGCATTCATTTTGAATAGGGGGTTTTTTAAGTTTTGTCATAATTTTGGCGTGTAATGTACCTAGTTATGGAGAGAAATATAGTTTTTTCGAATTATTGTGCATCGATCACGGAAATTTGAAATGATGTAAGGGACAACATGTTAGTTGTTCGAGATGCGAAAAAAAAGTTTTTTATTTTTTCAAACAATCATATCTTATGTTTTTGTAGACTTTTTGTTATAAATAACTTTTGTAAACATATTGAACAGATTTTTCAAAAGTTTTGTGTAAATTTCTTATTATAATAACTTTAACTTATTTTTGGATTTATTGTCCTTCACAGCATTTCAAATTTCCGCTAGATGATTCCAATTACAACGTGTAGGTATCACGTTTATATATGGCTTTTTTAAAATAATTTCTATTATACGTGCTCAGAATTTTTTCCGATTTTCGCTATTTCTCATCGCCGATAGTTTTGGGTTTTTAATTTTATAACCTTCTCGAAACGTTTTTCAATGATTTTGTGTTGTTTAGGTAATCTTTTAGAAATGAGGATAAATAAAAAAATATGCATAAAAGATATTAGAAAATCATTTCGTGGACAACTGTTTCAACTTTTTTTTATTGTAAACTTTTTACAACAGGCAAATCATTTTAAAGAACGCAGGTTTGGATGTTATTGTGTACAACGGTTTCCAACTAGTTTGAAACACTCCCCTGGAGTTCCCTCTTACCCTGCACTACTACGATACAGTATACAACTCCACAAACAAAAATCTCTCAATCCTGATTTCATCTATTTAATTTTTTCTTCTTTCAACTAAGTTCCGTATTCGCCGTTGATTTGAATATAATTAAGTCAGAGAAACAAAAAATAATTAAAAGTTTTTTATTTTAAAGCAAAAATTCGCGAGTCTGAGATGTATATATTTTTTTAATTTAACGGAATATTTTATCTCAATTCAGACGATTTCTAAGAAAATGATAAAACAAAACCTTATTCCTCTTCAAAATTTTACCAATTCTGTTTAAAATTCGGAGTGCTAATAAAACTTCAGTATAATAAATGATAATAAACAAGGCGATTACTTCAAATTGGACCTGTTCTCTCAAACTAATAGTTTAATTATTTTCATATTGGATACATTAAGAGTGTGAAAATTTAATTAAGAATAACGAAATCACCTAAGCCCCCCTCGGGCTGTTAAAAGCTATGGTCTCCCTGCACCCTCCCAATCACCCAGGCCCGAGTCCGTGGGTGTCTGCGAATGGCCCGGGCGACTCCGGGCACTCGGGCCCCGGCTCCTGTGCGGTTTACATCTTCCGACAAAATGTTCGAGACCATCTATTACATAAAGCTGAATAACATTTCCCCTATTCTGAATATCAAACGGAATATTAAAACAAAACCGATTACGAAATTACGACAACCTTTCATTGGGCTGGGAAGCTCCCAGTGACGGACCTAGTTTACTTTGAATTTCGTACAGTTTCAAGTGAAATAATTATTTCGGAAAGGTTTTATTTTAGCTTATTTATTCCATGCACGTACAGAAGAACCTGGGCTAACATTTAATTTCTGTGTTGTTTTGACGGCTGTTTGGCAAACGGAAAAATTATGTTTAATTTCTAAACTGAGGAACACACTTTTGCCTAAGAATATCCTGCAAACAGCCGGAATTACATATTTTTACACTTATTTATTTTTCAAGCTTTATGTTACCATTCCCATTATGAAATATGTTCAAAAATTTATAACGAGCCGCACCACTCTAAAAAATAAAACATCAACCGAAGTAATACACAAAATAACTCTAATTGCCGATAACAGATATCTCACACGGGCAAAGAAGCTGTAAGTAGTAAACATTCAAACTATAAAACTGCACCGCCCACCCCAATGAAACCACTACTAACTACAAATATATCTATAAAAAATGGAAGGGATTCACTTTACTCAAAAAAAAAAAATCTTAACTAAACATAACGCAATACAAACCAATAAAAAATAAATAAATAAAACTTGGTTTCAGGAGAGAAATATTACCACAATATTATTTATATCAATGGCGTGTGGTCCATAGAAAATTGTTCCTACCTGCTTTACAAGACAATTATGTATCTATTATTATCATTTTTTAACAAATAATTAGATCTACATAATCATTTCATCTAGGTTATGCAATAAAAATCTTCAGTTGATATTAATCATTAGGATAATAATTGATTTGCATAAAATTTAATATTATTATTTTTTTTCATTAACATCGTGTCTACACAATAATATATTTGCACTTAACTGCTACTAACCCAATATACAATACTGGCGCCATAGGTGAAACCATAGTTTCCTCAAGGACGGTGTTGTATTTTTACTTACGACAGCAAAAAAAACACTTTATCTAAAACATGCACCTCAGCACAGGTTCTTCTATTATTAATATATATTTTGTTATATTGCTGGTACTTATTATCATATATGTAAACTGTAAACATCTGTAAACTGCATGTATGATAGAATAGAAATAAATAAGTAAATAGGCAATGAAAAAAACGGTTCCATGCCAACCAAGAATGAAACCAAATCAGAACCACCTCAGAAAGGTCATTAAAAGCTATGAAAAATAATTTAAAAGAGCCGGTAACCCTAACCTAAATTTATAACCTATTTAACCATTTTTATATATTTTTTTATCATCACTATCTGAGGTGGTTCTGAGTTGGGTTCATTCTGAGTTGGCCAGTCACCGTGACATACTCGTACAACCCCAATATGGTAAAAAATATCATTTTTAAGTACCTTTAGTTTCGTGACGAAATATAATGTGCTGTCATAACCAATATTGTTGCTTTCGGTTACATAACAACTCAGAATCATGCAATTTCAACACCCCTCTGAAAAGTAATTAAAAAATCGAAAAATAACCCATAACCTAACATAATGTAACCTTTTAAACTAATTTTTCCATCACTTTTAATGACTTTTCAAAGAAGGTGTTGAAGTTGCATGATTCTGAGTTATACATGTCCGGTCACCGTTGCTTTCTTGAAATGACGAATTATTTCGTCTTAAGCCTAGTTGTATGAACCGTCATCTTATTTGACATTGTCACTGTTCACCACTTAATTTGCCCAAAAAATGCCGTTTTAGGTAAGCTTAAACAAAGTATACTTTAAATGAAGTGTAACCTGTATCGTGGCTTTAATACCTTGCATAAAGTGATAAACACACGAAAATTTTGTTAATTATTAAAATATTATTATGAAGTCAAAGAAAATTTGCCCTTCGGTGCCCTGTCAGGCCCCTTTTGCATTCAATCCACCTCTCCGGTACATACCATTAGAGTAGAGGGCACTGGGCAGTCACCAGTCACTAGTTTAAAAGGGTCACTTCGCACATCGCAAAGGTTAACTTTGGATTCATTGTATTACTAGGTGTCAGACTAGTTTTAATTTATTTATGCCCTCGGCTAGGCACGTGTGTAAGTTGGTGTTGGTACCGTACAGTGGAGTACAGTGGGCTTTAAACTCTTATAATTGGGAAAATATGTTTTAATATCAAAACAAGCCATTTCATTTAATTAAGTCAAATAACAATTTATTTTAGGGATATTTTTTTTGAAAAGTTTTATTTCAGATGTGCATTTGTTACTGAATTGTTATTTATCTGACCCATCCTTGTCATGCACTCGTAGTATGAAATCTAACTTAAAAATTATGGATGGGGGGAGTCGGTGAAATGAGTTAACAAAACAAGAAAACATTGCCGAATGGTGCCTTACAGGTTATTATTTAGCACTGTAAAAAGGTTGTTGATAAATTTGTATTTAACGGATTATTGGGAAAATAATATTATATATCAAATAAATTACAAAATCGATCCATATTTAATAATAAAAAAGTGAATACTAGCTAAGTTTTCAAGTTATTTATAGTCATAGTAATACGAATATTCACAAATAAAATAATCTAAACAATTTATTATTATATTCTGTATTATACTTCCGTAGGGCATATTGGACATATTAAAATTAGGTAGGTTCATAAATTGTAACAGATAGTTGATTGAGTAGTCATTAAGTTCAACAACAATAATTCGTAAGAAGAAATAATGACTGAAATAAAGCAGAATCAAAAAAACGTTATTTCAAAATGTCTGTTTACCTGTATTCGATCCTAGGACAATTTTCTCTTACCACAGAAGAAAATTTGGTTATACTTGGTCTTCGAGTTATTTCTATAAAACCAAATATATTTATTTATTTATTCGTACAACAAATTTATTTATTCGTAGAAACAAACTACTTATTTATAGAATATAGAAATAAATACATATAATAAGTCATTGCGAAGTTAAGCCAAAAAAGTATCTTAAGCTAATGTTGCTTGAAGGCGGAGTTTTTTATGTCTTATATTAATTTTAGGTAAGGGGGAGAGGAAGAGGAATATGGGATAAGGATATGAGATCCCGATACATTTCACACTCTTTTATTATTTTTCGATCGTAGATGCAGTGCAGGGGCAGTTACTCTGAAAGTGGCGAAATGCAGAATCAATGGAATAACGTTTCATAATTTTTAAAAGAATAATAAAGATTATTAAATCGGTTGACCTGCCGGTAAACCTCACTTCAGTCAAGTTTACTGTGTTTAGTGTTCTGTTCCTCTGGCCTAGGCTCGGTATTCAGCGCTCACCGTTCACCGCTTACCGTTCACCGCTCACCGCTCACTGCCGTTGGTTGTTCCCTGCAAGTGGGTGGGTGGGTGTAATGAGGATGTGACGAAGGACCGGTGACGTTTTGCGCCTTTATTTTGTTTGAGATTAAGTGAATTAACGAGGGGTCCGGTAATGGGGAACATACTCGTTTTGACATAAACCGCTTGTTTCAAATATTAAACATGTGTAAATAAAACAATTTTGAATGGTACCTACGCAATGATATTTTTAGCTTTCGGTTTAGTGATAATAATTTTAACAAGAGTGTTATCTTCAAAATAAGTTTTTTTGCGATATATAAATTAGTAGTTAGTCAAAGGAAACGTCTTTCTAACTTTCGAATAATTTTCGTAGGTATCTATATAATATGTATAGTAAATGTTTTTTAATCAAAATTGATGTTAAAATATGTTTTATCTAATTCTACGCGCTATCACCGCCGATTTAGCCAATTCTATTTAATTATTAATATTATTGTTCATCTGAAAGAAAGACTGTCCATAAATTAGTATCATGAGTACCCCGCTGATCTCCATTATTTTATTTATATAAATTATTCTGCAATCTTTCTAAAAATGCTGAATTATTTCACTAAAATTTTTCAACCCAAGTTTTCACACAATTTTTGAATTGAGAAAATCGAGCTGATCTGGATTACTGCACTTATTTTCTTTATTTACGTTTGAAATGATGCGTAATTTTTAAAAATTATAAGCTCACCTTTGAGCATTCTAATAACTATCACGGTAGAAAGACACCAAAAAGTAAAAAAAAAATACATCTTGTTCTAGAATCTAGACTCGTACTCCTCACAATTATTTCAATTTAAATTAAGTTAAATTGTTATGATATGTATTGTGTAGGCAGTAAAACACGTTTTTTTAATTTTTCTCTTTCTTAATCATTGAAGACAAAATTAGCGATTCTCAGACGAAAATTCATTACAGAAAAATCAGAAAAAGATTCGGTCGCATCTAGGAATTGAACAAAGCAATTTATTTTTCATATGACCGCTGGTTGACAACTCACAAAGACTCACCCTGAGAAAATAATGATCAATTTAGATCTGTTTTTATTTTTTTACCTTTATGAGTAAAACCTCAAAATGTAATATTTAATTAAATGAAGAC
Source organism: Limnephilus lunatus (assembly GCA_917563855.2). Taxonomy (NCBI): domain Eukaryota; kingdom Metazoa; phylum Arthropoda; class Insecta; order Trichoptera; family Limnephilidae; genus Limnephilus; species Limnephilus lunatus. The sequence continues at coordinate 80,845,325 of OU830598.1, forward strand.
AATATTTAATCAATCGATTAATTTAGAATTTATTTCATGCTCTCTATTTACGAAGTACATAAAAAAATCTGATTATTTTTTGGTGGATTATTTTTATGTTATTTTTATGGTAGGTATCTTGTCTTTTTCACAAAACTACTCGTAACTTTCATGAGGAGTTGCAGTATGTTGTCACACATATTCGTAGCATAATGGTTCCATATGGGTTAAACAAAGTAGCATAATTCTTTTAAAATTCGCGCACTGGGAGTACTGCACGTAAAAACAAATTTAGCAGGTGCATACCGTAATAATAATTAAGACAAAGCTCGTATTCTCGTAGTTAATCGTTTGTGCAATATGCACCGTCCCCGCTGCAGGTTGATATAGTAGCAGGAAGCCGGTAGCCGGTACCCGCTACCAGGAGTACAGAGAGTACTGCAGGTAACAGTTACTGTTACTCCGCATCCGTAGAGACGGTTAAGCGCAAGCCTGAGATGACCATAATGTGTGCGGTCATAAACATGTCGCCGTTAATTTTGGATCCAGGTGCACAGTAAATTGTCCCTCAGGGGGCCCTTCCCTCGGGGCGCAGTCCTACTACCAGCTTCGGCTACCGATCTACCAGGGCAGCATATTATCCTACAGGTTAGGTTACATCCTGCTACCATTGTCACTAGTGCACTACTTCGTGTCGAGGTTTAATTGATACTACAAACCGGCGCTAACTGCTTGATGCGTGGCTGATTTACTGAGATGCTCACCGGAGATTAAATTACGGGGGATAATGTGTCTGGCTTTAGTGACAAGCGATTAAGATGTATTTATCGGTTTAACCAGGGAATTTCATTACTATTTGGGTACAACTCTTGGGAATAATTTATTGATCAATGAAAGATCTTTTCTAAAGTCCTATAAATATGGTAGTTTGTTATGTATAAATGTTTTACAGGTAATACATATACCAATTTTTTATTTATTTATTCATAGCTTTGATGGTTATATAATTTGTGGATTTTTCGACACCATGCTTGGTGGTTGACATTATTCCCAAACACTGAGACCTATATTTATTTATACTGAACTTAATGTTCAAGTGAGTTGTGAATTCTCGTTAACGCTAAATGTTTTACATAAACAGGAGCGGATTGGAAATAAAATGTTATGTGAGAAAATATTATGAAAAAAAAAACAAAATACACTTCTACAACTGAAACGAACCTATTAATCTAATAGATCACAATTTGGGAGGCGGGTATGGGTACGGCCGTCCCGGGAACCATTTATTGGATATCCAACACCTCTGTCATAGGTCACTCCAAGTGGTGCGCTACGTTTGGTGACTTAGCAGGGGTGCCCGGGATCATGGGGTCAGTTTTGCACAGATCTTGGCAGCGGATCCGTCTGCTTACCAACTGCGCGATAAGCTCGATCGGGAGATACTGGTTGAGGAAGGTCTTTTGACCTCTCCTGCACGACTCTTTTCCGTCCGTCACTTCTAGACACATTTATCTCCAGATTCCTACCCACCCCACATATCTATTTACTTCCCAGGACTTCCTCTCCTTCCTTTCCTAAAAAGATCCTCCAAATTGCATTCTTAAAAATGATAAAGGCCCCGAGGGATTTTTTTTAAGGCCTCCTGTGTTGAGCTACGTAATGTAAAAAAAACATACTTGTTAATTTACCAAGGCGCCAAAAAACGAGGGTAGACAATGTCGAAATACATATAGACATACATGTTGACATCCTTTCAGTAAAAAAAAAAATTAAATTATTATTTTTCAGGACACAGACACAATAGAAAAAAAAAAAAATAATTTAATTTTTCCTACATTTTAATTATGAATCACCCCCTAATTTTACGGTATGGGAGCGAAACTCAATGATTATGAAAACATAAAATAAGTTTTTTCTTTTGTAAAACAAGTTATAATTTGAGTATATCGGCCCACGGACATAGACAAATTCTCACTCACCATTTTTTTCGGGGCAGTCCGACTCTGATGACAATTGACTGAATCGAAGCAGTCAGGTCTCGGCCCTCATCAGACACGTGTATTTTGTAACCGTCCATCAGCGCTAAGCGGCCGCCCATCCAACAGGCACCACTACTCGCTACCGGCTACCCGCCACCGAGCAGCAATCATTCCTCTGGACTGGGACTGCTGTGGGACTTGATGTACGGGGCTTCTCATGCTTTGTGGATTGTGGAGAGTAGATGGACTTACGTGGAGATGGTAATCGTCGTGTGTAAGGTTAGTGTAAGGTGTTTGCAGAGTAAAGAGCAGATTTTAACGATAATTGAATAATGAATCGCTTTACGCTTAGATAATAAAACTTGTGAATACTACAAAACAATAAATACTACAAAATTAATAGATTTCTTTGTTTTCACCACGTTTATAGTAAAAAAAAAACGACATGTATAGTAAGCGATGATCACTTCCTCAGGGTTTACTTAAAACTATTTACAACAATATAGACTTAACGGTGTCAATGGAAAAGTGGGAGTGGGAAGGGGGATTTTAAATAATCAAAAGAAAATTTAAAAGACCCATTATTAACCTTGTTCCCTTTGTAAATAATGCCATATTACACCCCTTACCCCCATAATATATTTTTTTTTATTGCAATGTGTATTCATAATTATTTCTTCAAACATACATTTTCATTGAACAAGTCAGTATGACTGAACAAGTAAATATTTTGTGCTTATAAATTAATAAAATCTTGTACTAACTCGCATTTTTATTTAGATTTCACAAATTTATTAAATTTTCGCAGAAAACTTCTTCGGAAAGCTTTTCACTTTGTGATGGCATTATTTATTTTAATTAAAAGACAAATAACTTTGTTTACATCACTTTATTTATACACAATCAATATGTTTCATGAACGATGTTCACATCATCAGGATCAAATGTATACTAAAGTATACCAGGATATAAATATATAAAGTATATCAGGATCAAATGTATACTTTTGATCCTGATGATGTGAACATCGTTCATGAAACATGTTGATTGTGTATAAATAAAAGTGACGTAAACAAAGTTATTTGTCTTTTCATTAAAACAAATTTATTAATGTATTCATTCAAATTAAATATTATACATCTGAATCATTGATATAGGTACTAATTGTTACTTAGTTAAAAATACAAATCTATTATATTGTAAAGGTCTCGTCAATTATAGAAGAATGGTCATTGTCGCCCATCAATTTAAAAAATAAACAAGTTAGGACAAGTTCTTTTTGAACGCTACATGATGACGTGGATGCGACCTTTGCCTTTTTTCACTTTATTGCGTTGGATGTGCTCGACAATAGTGGCTTTGGGACAAAATTCAAAACATGCGTTTTAAATTTTATAAACAAAATGAAGGTCTAGTCAATTTTGAATTTGGACCATGAAGAAAGCACATAAAAAATAAGATAATCATATATAATTAAGCACCACGTAACACGAATAAAAAATATTACGTTACCCTTCGATTTTGATAAATTTTGGAATTATCACGTTTGATGGTGCTCGTTTGAACAAATTTCGAAAAAAAATATTTATATTCTTGAACTAGCGAGTTCCCGCCATGCGTTGCATCGCGCTTAATAAAAAAAAATATAAATCTCCCTGCGTGTCCTTTCCCATTCGTCAAGTTTCCCTTCCGCTCGCACGTTCCTACTCCGTCTCCATTCCCCTCTCCCGCTTCCCGCTTCCTCCGTCCCGCGAACCCCCCTCCCTCCTCACGCATTCCATACATTCAGTCCTGCTACATTCAGTTTTCATGCAGCTCGCGTGCCACCCATTGCAATTTTTTTATACAAATTTCATAATCAGATCTCACACACCAGTATATATATAGAAACCTTCGCGGGCGTGCTCAAAGCGACTCACTAAAGTTTCATCGCAATCGGATGAACGGTTTAGCAACTCATAATTTCATGACGTCAGAGCTCACTATTATATAAAGAAACCATTGCGGGCATGCGCTCACCAAATCCCCAAAGTGTGCCCAATCCCCAAACACACATACAAACATATTTTGATTTTTATGTACTCGTATATAGATAATGATCACAAACTGTGATAATCTCGCGGTGTATCCAGTATCCAGCAAGTTTTACCATAACTCCCCCAGTTCATAGGTAAACAATCCTATCAGTCGGTCATGTTTGCAAGGGCCGTAACTTTACCCCGGACACCGAATGACGTATGGCCCACTGCGTTCAGAGTGAATCAATTAACTTGCGTGGGTATCCCAGGACGACTCTGTGGATATAACCTACTGTAGTTGGACTAGTGGCTAGTGAGCCATGGTGCTTTATTGCCGTCTGAAAGCACCTTTATCGGTTAAGAGAGCTTGCACGAAACGTCTCTTGAACGGATAGCAGCAAATTATTATTATTTTTTTAATCATTGGTTTTTTTGTTGTATTATTATTTTTTGATATGTTATGTCATGTTATTCGTTGATTTTTTTTGTGTTTTCAAAGCAATGATCATCTCAAAACTTGTCGATTGAAAATATTAAAGTTGTTTAAAATATTAATAAGTAAACATGAAATTATTCATAAACTGCTCGTTCGTAAATGGCGTTAAATGAATTATTTTAGGAAAAAATACTTTTAGCAAGATATGCTTTAAAGTATTAAGATGAATTATTTGTTTGCACATGTATACACGGATTGTGGAAATTAATGAATAGTTTTGTCTATATAAAAACTCAATTCTTTCAAGAAAAGTATACAAATACAATATTGTATCGGTGATTCGATAATGTTTTGTTTGTATGAATTTAATGAAAGAATTGATTTTTTATACATACAAAATTATTATTCATATTCTATATCGTATTTACACGCTTAAACAAACAATTCATCATAATATTTTGAAGAGTAACTTGCAAAAAGCGTTATTTCTTAAAATATTTAAATTAGCGCCACCTACGAACTAGCAGTTTATTAATAATTAAAAGTACCTATATCCTTATCCTTACTACTTCAACCCACTGTTTGACTGTAGTATATGGAAATGATTTATATCACTTATTTTCTTGTATAGACTGATGTCATCAGCAAATACCTCGACCCAGTTGAAGCAAGTGGTTATATCATCGATGAAAATAATGAACAAAACCAGGCCAAGGTGACTACCTTGCTGTAGGCCACTAGTAGCCCAGAAAGCTATAAACTTTCAAGATTTTATTTTAACGAACAGTTTACGATTTGATAAAAAGTTTGTAAACCATTTAAGCATCTTATCCCTTATTCCTAGGGCAAGGATAAGAAGTTTATATGATATTTTTGTCGTAGACAAAAAAAAAACAAAGTTTCGTAAATCAGTTCAATTAAAAAGAGTAGATACCTACGCATTCACATTCAAGAAAGCAGTCAATAAAAACATCCCAAAACACTTGTTCAACATGAATTATCCACACTCCCCATTATCAGGCCGCGTGTTAACGCCCGTGTTTAACAGCCAGCGGCGGGCGGGGGCTGTTAATATTTAGAAGAAAAGTTCGGCGCTACATTAAGGGTGCTCCGACGCCGCTACCCGCTCTCACACCCGCTCTCACCCGCTCTCACCCGCTCGCCGCCTGCCCATGAATACTTAATGCGGCGACTAAACACCCATTCACGGACAACTTGACGAACGGAACAGATGCCGCCGGGGAATCGCTAGTGGGGCTTCATAGGTGAAAATATGAATACTGGAGTAGATTGATGGTACAATTTGTTCGGATTGAAAAACTTCATATTTCAGCACGGAGAGATATAAAAGCTTTTATTTATGAAAACAGATGGTCGTTATCTCATAATATATACCTACGTAAGATTTAAGCTTTATTTTTGCTTATCCACTTACCATGTATAGTTTAATCGTAATATGATGATGTTAACCTATATGTATATAAATCAATGACGGAGTTAAGTGTAAAAGGAAAAACAGCGCTTATAATATTTTAGCATTAAGAAGCAAGCAGGTCCAACGATACTTTCAAGATTAGCTAAAATCGTTTTAATTATTGTTGTAAGCATCGCCTTCAGCATATTTTGAAGATAAAATTTTATCAAAAAATACAACCCTTGTATTATTCAAAAAATTTGAATAATTTATTAATTATTTAAATTTAATTTTTAGGTTCCGTAAAGGTTCTATCCAATTTCTGTAATTATTTCAGTTTATGAAGCAAGCAGCCTATAATGATATAAAACAAAACTTGAATAAAACTTACACATAACCTAAAAAATTAATTTAAAATATTTGATGAATAGTTAAATTTTTTTTAAACAACCTGTCCTTAAAAAAGTTGCTTTAAATGCTTTGGATCTTTGTATCCGCTCGTAAATCTGAAGTTCAAACGAACATTCCTGAAAACACAAAAAAAAGTGTATTAAAATGTATCAAATTGCTCGACAAGATGTTTATCGTAACGTAGATCGCTAATTCAATCAAATGTCGATTTTCCCTCTAACATGGGAAATTTCCCCTTGAAATTGCCAATTTTTTGGATTTTTTTTTTAAAATTTGGCGGAAATCATGAAAAAAAATTCTCGAGTTCAGATAGATAATATTATATTTTCGATTTTTTCTTGCTTCGGACTAACAGATTAGTTGGAAGATATAAAATATCAGAAATAAAATACAAATCGTTAAAATAAATATTTCTTTGTGTCATAAAATACAAATAGTGTACCAATTATAAATATTGAATTTAAAGTGCATTATGACCAGCAATTACAGCGTCGTAAAATAACAAAAAATATTTTCACTGATAAATCCCACATTCTTGATTCTCTCTAATAGTATTGTGTAAGACATTACGCGAAGTTACCGCGGAACGATTAAAAATCTAACCCTGCAGCAAAACCAAATGCAATTTTTAAATCCACCCTCCTTACTGCCGACCGGGAAAGCAATAAAGGACATTAAAGCAGGTGCATGCAAACTAAGAAATTAAAAATGTAAGACAATGCTTGTTCCTAATGACGGCCGTGTTGGCTTTTGTCCTCCGGGCAAGGGTTAATGTTAATGCAGGCATTATCGTTACATCTTGCCTCGGCTGCTGACTTAGGCAGGTGAGGGCGCACTGCGCACTAAGAGGTGTGATACTGTCTGTAATGGTTGTGACCCTACATTGGGCATAATTATATTTTTTGCTTATCATATTTTCTTGCTGGAAATTAAACATATTCGTAAAAATTATAAGATTTAAAAAGTTTGTTATTTTGTTTATTTTTTTGGAAACTCCGTGAAACTAAGAAGTGGAATAAAATTGTTCAATCAAGATTAATCTCCACAAATCGATCTCCCTGATCTGTTTTGATTAAACACGTTGCTCAATTTTAGATGATGCAAATGATTCAATGGTTTGAATAATTTAACTATTGCTGTAAAAGCCTTTTGATAACGACTTACTTATCATGTAAATTTTGACTGAAGTGAAACTTCTTTGTGAAAAATTAGGATGAAACGGAAATGACGCATTACAGTACCTACGAAGCGTCAAACTGCTCTCATTGGCCGCTTTGATTATGATGTCACTTTTTAAGGCTTCTATTGGTTGAGATTGTTGAAACTCGGATGAAACAGAAATGACGCTTTACAGTACCTACGAAGCGTCAAACTGCGCCCATTGGCCGCTTTGATTATGATGTCACATTTCAAGGCTCATATTGGTTGAGATTGTTTTGGTGAAGTTTCGCTTCTACCGCGTGTGAACTGCACTCGATTTTTTATTGAAAATTATGCTAGTATGATAGTTGCGTAATGCCAAAAATGACTTTAAAATGTGCAAGGAAATCAAGGAATAAAGAAAAAACACTTTTTAAGTTTTCTCCCCTATTTAGAATGTTTTAGATATAAGAGGTAAAATTACCTTTACACTACAGTACAACCAACCAATTAAAGCTGGGGTACTTGGGTACTGTAGGTTTCTTCTTTTGTGTCAGTTTTGCACTTATCGTCTTGAACGTAATGCAATATAATATATTTACGATTGAAATACGCTATAGTCAAAACTAGAGATGCCACGAATAGTGATTTTGCCGAATACCAAATATTCGGCTAAGCTCTCGGCCAAATACCGAATATTCGACAACCGAATATTCGGCGACACTTAGTACATTTCGCGGGTGACAGTTTCCGACAGGCATCATTGAAGTGCGTGTGGTAACTACGTATTTGTTTCATTTGCGAGTAGATAGTGTCACAACGCGCATTATTTGTTGATTGTTACATCAAATTGTGTTACTTATAGTGTGTATCACGTCTGCTTGTTCGCGAAAAGCTTTACGAAATGGCACCATTTATTAAAAAATCACCTATATGGGAATATTATAAAATTTGCAGTGAGGACAATAAATGTTAAATATTAAATTTATATGCATTTTTTTCATAATTTAGTAAAAGAGTGGCCGAATAGGCCGAATACCGAATAGTTGCCGAATATTCGTGGCTTCTCTAGTCAAAACAGAAGACATGCTGAAGAATTTGATTTCGCCTACCGCAGGCGAAATGAATATTTTTCTTGAAAATGGTCAAGGAATCAATCCTAGATTATTAACTCCGTGCATCTGCAACCCCAAGTTATGCAGTTGTATTTAACAGATTCAAAACTTTAGTTCGACAAGACAATGCAAATAAGTTTAAATGAATTGGAACCTTAAACATTTGGTTCCGCTGCATTTGTTCTGTTCCCCCGCTTGATCCGCTGGTCTTTGGCACGCGGTCGGCGCGCCGCACTGTGGTCAATAATTATTGATTTTAAGGGCAAGGTTTTGCTTAAAACTTCTGTTAATAAATGGTGTTAAATTAAATGAATTTATTTGGATTATGTGTTATATTACAACGGTGGCCAATGTTAGAGTGAATAAGCAGAGTTTTCATTTAATTATTTTTTTGTTTGTTTTAAAATCCACCTCTATATTTTCTCGCCCCTTTTACTGAATTCTTAGTAAACTAAAACTTAAAACCAAAGTTTTACTGTAAGCGGACGGTAAGTAAATGATTAAACTAATTTAAATAGTAAAATAATTATTGAGATTCGAGACATGACAGAAACCTATGAGAACATTAGTTTCTATACGAGCTTTGCTCTAAAGTCGTAATGTTTTCTAATAACGAAATTTTTTCTTGTATTTTATGCAAATAACATACTTAAAAATACATCCTAAATAATAATAATTGATATTAAAAAAAATATAAATAACTGGAATCTTTAAATTGAAGTGTAATGATTGTGGTTTCTTTTATATAGGCAAAACTGCGAGAAATTTTGAAATAAGGAGGAAAGAAAATATGAAATCTTTAAACAATAACAGTTTGTCGGAATATGTAAATCATTTGTTGGAGACTAGTCACACTTTTAACTTCAATAGTTGAATCGAATTATTGCATTGTAATTTTAATGGCATCCAGTTCAATAAATTGGAAATATTAGAAATTAGAAAGAGCGTTAATTCAAATCTAAGTAATATAGATAATCAAAAAACGATTTTTAAATGACCCACTATTGAACCTTTTCCCTTTATAAATTGTGCCTTCAATTATCCCCTTCCCACTTCTATCTTTCCATTGATACCATCAAGGTTATTTATAATTAGTTTTTACAAAATAGGATGCCATATACATGGAGTATGTGTGAACAACATTAATTACGCAGATGACATGGTTCTTCTTGCACCGTCACTAAGCGCATTACAGAAGTTACTAAGAATTTGTGAAAACTTTGCAAAAAACCATAACCTGTTATATAATACTACCAAGTCAGTAGTTATGGTTTTTAAAAACAAAAACGAAACCATTCAAACACCCTCAGTATGGTTAGATGACAGGAAAATGAATGTTTATCACAGCGTTAAGTACCTGGGACACATCATCACAGACGACCTTAAGGATATCGAGGATATGGAAAGGCAGAGAAGAGCGATATCTGTTAGAGCGGGTATGCTGTCAAGACGTTTTTACCTATGCAGCCCAAAAGTAAAAAGAATATTGTTCAACGCTTTCTGTACCTCGCTGTATACATCAGAACTGTGGGTTGACTACACTGCATCCCAATGGAACAAGTTAAAGGTTGCTTACAACAACGCATACCGTCAACTTTTCCGCCTACCGAGATACTGCAGTGCTACGGAAATGTTCCTGGAGGGACGAGTGCACACTTTCCGAGCACTTCTCCGCCACCGCATGGGAAGTTTATGGCGCAGACTACGCCAATCGAAGAATGCAATCATCACCGCCATGACTACCTGGTTGGAGTCCCCCCTGATGGCCCTCTGGAGACGGGAGACGATAAAATACCCTCCGTAAACAGCTGCATGAATTAATTTTACTGTTTATTATTATTTTTCTCATTTTGTTCATGCTTATTCGTTTTTTTTTTTTTTTTAATTTATTTATATGTTGTTATTTACTTTATTTTTAACATTAACCCATTTTTTGTTTCAAAATATGGAATGTATTGCATTGCACTACCCCTGCATACATTCTGGAATAAACTTTTATTATTATTATTATTATTATTATTTAGTAAACCCCAAGGAAGAGAGCATCGCCCTCAAAACATGTCGGCTTTATGGACATTAAAAAGTTGTTAAAACAAAGAAATCCTTTAATTTTGAATAACTAAAATGTTAAGTAAAAACAAACCTTCCCAAATATAAATAAGTACGTGAGTTGTAAGTGCCAAAGTTTTAAGATAGTTGTAATACAGAATTTGAGTAAAGCAGTATTGTGTAAATAAGCAATCGATCATAAAATAAGTATAGTTTTAAATCACCAGTTATAAGTCTTTGTTGTAAGTCACTAGTTATCAATCTTAGTTAAAAGCCACTAGTGATAAACCAAAGTTGTAATTCTGAGTGATAGGTTAAATGCCTACATTAAGATGTATAGCGCCTTTTGGGCGATTTTTTTACGAAAAGGGTGCTATAGAAATGATCCAAACATTATTATTGTTATTATTCATTGCGGACACGTTCGATAAATTTTTAAACTATCTTTTTATAGCAATAGTGTTTTTTTCTTCTGCTGCCCTCTCTTATCGGAGGTGGTCTATCATCAGGGCATAGATAACCCTGCAATCTGCAGAGTTGCAGCCCAGAACAGCCTCACTGAATTGCACTAGTATACTAATTTACACCAGTCACGTAGATTTCGAAGCAACGAAATTAATAAAATAATTCTTTGTTTTGGGACAGAAAATATTACCACAATATTATTAACACCAGTGGCGTGTGGTCCATAGAAAAAGATACCCACTCGTTTATCAAGACAATTAATTATTTAACTCTAACTGCTACTACTCATAAATTAATGTATACGATACTGCCGTCATGGCTCGACCCACAGTGCACTTCTTGACAATATTAAGGAGGATACGGTGTTTTTACCTATGTCGACAGAATAGCACTTAATCTTAAGCATGGGAACCCCTGTCCTTCCGCCCCCCCTCCGACAACCCGACGCTCATCTTTTCCCCAGAGTCTTCTAAAACTTTCTCTTCTTTCCCACATATATTTCTTCGAGGCAAAATCGGGGAGCCGGCTAAAGGGCGCGGACTCCGGGTTTCGTCTGCGGTTAGGCCGATAGCCATGCACATTGCCATTGGGACTGCCTGGTGGTTTGTGGAATACCTTCTCTGAATATATTCTTTTTATGCATTTTATTATCTCTCTGTTATTATTGTAAATACTTGCATTATATTATTACTGTCATTTTATTTATTTTTTTTTATTTCTCTTATTCCAGGCTTCCTCAACCGGGCGCAGCTCTTATTTTTTTACTTATTAACACTTTTATCTGTATATATTATTTATCCTATACATTTCAGAAGAATCATTCCACGGTCTGCAACATTTATTATTTTTTTGTATTATGTTAATGTAAGTACTTGCATACTGCTTTCTAACCCCGTATGCATGGACATTGGAGGGTCTAGAGTCGTTCAAATAAATGTAGCTTCGTTCAATAAAATAGAGTCCTGAGGTGTACGGTGAAGGAGGAAACCATATGTTTCCTTAGAACGCCGTGGGAAAGTGGTTGGACACCCTCAAATGGGAACCCCTCAGCATAGGTTCTCATAGTGAGTTGTCCACAAAACATACATTTACTGTTCATAATTTTTTTTTTTATTACTGAAACTTATTATCTTTGTAAACCACTGTAATAATCTGTTAAATGTATGTTCGAGAATATAAAAAAAAAATATATATATATTTTTTTTTTCTTCCATTATCGGCCTTTGACCATTGTGCGCCGAACGGCTGTACGATCCGGCATGACTACGGCATGGTGCGACGCGCTGGGGCTCGGGGCTCAACGCGGCTATTCAGTTTCCCAACTTGCAAGTAGAATAGTTAAGGTGTACTTTAATGGCCCTGTTTAGATTCGCCGTGTTAGTGGGGAAGATTAGTGCGATGCAAGTTTGGCGCATTGTGTTTTGTCGCTTTGTGAGGGACGCTTAAGTCGCCGGCGGAATCGCGGCGGCAATTACTTTTTGCAGGGGATTTGACGCCGGAGGTAGGCTTGGCCCTGCACCGCTTGGAATCGGAAATTTAGCGCAGGTATTATTGTAAGTAATTCATTCACACTTGAAAATCTCCTAAACCATGAACTGAAATATTGCTCCGCCATACGTGTAAGCATGTATATATTCAAAAACCTTTTCTTCTGCCAAAAAAAACCACAGATGATTTTGAAGAATAAAACTTGGAGTGACAAGTTGTGTCCAGCTTCCCATCGTATACAGTATGTGTACAAATGCCTCCACTCATCTCGTACATTTTGGTCCTTCGAGTTGGATTTACACATCACGCCTTCAGTCTCACATCAAACTATCAGTCTTATATCACGCCTTCAGTAATTTGATTGTGATCATTCCCTTATTTGATCGACAGATATCATAGAATGTCTGAATCAATTTGGAACATTAACGGTGTGAAAATGGAAAGTTTCGGTAAAATTTCCGTTGATTCTAAACATCACTTAAGCGATACGTATGCCGTCAATAAAACAACCAGCCCTAAGGTTGTTGCTGTATTTTACTGTGTGTTTTTATGTAACTACAAAATATATTTAAATCTATTTGGTGTACAGCTAATTCTGTTTTACACAGAAAGCTATTTAAAGCAGCGCGAGCCCAGTTTTCAGGCAATTCGGTGTAAGTAATCAGAAATGGTGTTGCCGCCATTGAACACGACAAAAGGTAGCGGGATTTCGTGGAAATGATTCCTCTCGCGAGTGGAGGGGGGCGTGACAAAACTTAATACGAGGCGATGAAAAAAATAAGAACACTGTCTCGGAATACGGAGAGCGCATGCAAATTAATTTACGGGTTACATCGTCCAAACTGGCAAGTGTCGTTATTTGTCCTCGGGGTAAAGCTGTTTCGCAGATTCACGGAGTTGCCGCCACTCGCAATCGCCCTCCGGAGCCTTATAAACAAAAACTCCTGTTAGCTCGCGAGCTTTATATAATTTCTATGCCTGTAAGTGTTTCGTACTTGGAGGAACAAAGGCGCTAGATTTTAATTAAATCAACGAATCCACCTACATACTTTGGTTTTTTTTCGCAGAGCTGCGAGAGCACGTTCGCGAGAAATAATTCAGAGACGTTTCGCTGAATGTGTTCCGGACTTCTGATGATTTTAATCAATGAAATATGAATTTTGAAAAGATTTTAATGAAGCAATGGAAAAAAAAGTCTCTTAATGTTTCGATTATGCGATTTGTGTCTGCCGAAAGTAAAAAAAAGTGTAAATGACAAAGTCTTATCTGATAATACGATTTTCTTTTGAGAAAAAATGCAAAGAATGAATCATCATCTTTTGAATGTTATTATTTAGGCGTTTTTCAAATTAGATGCCTAAACAACTACGCCTAAAACCTTACTATTTGATGACATTAGAGGAAAAATACTTTCCATAAAAAAAAAATTATCGCCCTTTTTTTTAATACGTATATTATTTAATATCCACCGCTTAATAAATATGTAAAAAAGCAAATTTAATTAGTATTCGTGCCACAAAGAAATATTTATTTTATCGGAAGGTCAGAATATTTCCGCATTTCAATAAAATACAATAAATGGAATATTTCTGAACGCATCCGAAGACTAAAATCTATTTTTGAAATGTGATGAAATATGCTTTCAAATTTTATAATTGGAAACAATCATATAATTTTATAAATAATATAAAATTTTTGCATGCAAACTTTAAAAAAGTCTTTATGTTTTTTTCTAGCTAAAATTAACGAAAAAAATGAAAACACACATATTCACAAATCCCCAAAGTTTCATAAAATTAGTTTCATCAAATTGTGGTCGGATAATGGCGTATATATATTTATAAATTATTTAAGATTTTACCTTTAGGTTTGAATATAAAGCTTGGTATCGCGTCTTTCTAACATCGTTTAGATCATATTTCTAACCAATGTAGCAAAGGAGATTCAACGATTTCTATGAGACCGATACGAGTTGTTCCAAAAAGCGAACAAATTAGCCTGAGGTATTACGTATCAATAAAACATTATTATTTAATTACCCGACTTAAAATAACAAACTTACTGAAGTCTTGCCTACTAGGATATTTAAAAGTTCCACAAATCATGACAGATATTAAGAAAACGCCTTAAAAACTTAAATTAATGCCATAAAACATTTTCATTGAACAAGAAAATCCAGACGTAAAATGTTCTGTACATATCATTACCAGTATAACTTATTTTTAGTTTCAATAACGAAAACCAAGAGTTAACCCGTGTTGTTGGGAAATTTTTGAAATGGATTCAAAAACCTACTCAATCATATCCACCAAATTGTAAAAAAAGGTATGAAAACACTAGGCTTCGTATTAAAAACAACCAAAAACTTTAATTCCATACATGCCATTAAATTATTAAATGTATCTCTAGTTAGAAGCCTAATCTAATAAAACTCGGTAGTTTGGTTTCCATCTTTCAAAATTGAGCGAATACAAAAAAAATCTGGGCTTTTTAAATTTTAAATTAATATCCCATTAGATGACTTAAAATATATTCTACTATTAAATATTCTAAAAATACACACACTAGAAGACAGACGTAAAATAAACGACATGACATTTTTATTCAAAATACTTAACTCTAAATTCGACTATTGCGAACTCCTGCATCTCATAAACTTACGAATGCCGACAGTAACAACACGAAAAAATACACTATTCTACTGTAGCATTCATAGCCGAACTACATTGCCCATTCTCCGATACAACGGTTTCACACTATGGGAAATCAGTACTTAGGTGATGTTGACATATTTAACATAAACTTGGCGAATTTTGTGTATCTTGTAAAAAACTTATTCCAAAACTATTCCTCACATAGCACTCTCTTTAGGGTGAATTGCCTTAAACAACAAAAAAAAACTATTAATAAACATTTCGTATTTTGGTGAACTTATGAAATCGCTGTATTTTTGTATTTTTATGACTTCTGTGCATTTTTTATCTAATTTTATTTTTATTATTTCTTTATCTCTTTAAAAATCATCTGTCATGAATTAATTGTACTACCCAACATGTAAAAGCTCTTTGGGCGTTAAATAAATAAATAAATAAAGTACATAAATTTAGTAGAACACTTTTTAAATGCGAATTATATCAGTAGTGAATATTACGATAATTAAAGCATCTCTTATTCTTATTATGTATCTATATCAACCTAAGATTATAGCAAAGTACTGAAGTATTCGAAAATGATTTCCATCATATCGCGATATCTTGATTCGTTGTAAATAAACCATCGGCACAATCTAACTGAGATAAGTTCACCGCTTTCGGTAAATTTCCTAACACGATTGCACTACAAAGACTTGTCTGATGTCTTTTACATCGTGACGTCTACGATAAACGGACGTGTACAACGGACCCGAAGGTTCTTACTTAATACTAATTATAATTGAATAACGGGGCGTCCCCTTATTTGTGATTTACAAGGGGTGGGAAGGATACCCAAGAACGGGAGGGGGGGGGGGGATGTGATGATTTGGTAAACAGATAAAACAAGGGCGCAGGGAGCACCTATTTATGATGATCTGAGATAAAATGCATGCACGGAAATCTTACAATTATGAAGAGATATTTGTTTTCAGTTATGCTGATGTGTAATGTTACATAATGTTTTAACAATTAGAAAAAAAGCGGATAGTTTTAAATTCATGTCGACATGATTGTTATTTTCATTATTAATTTTTTGTCTCAAATGTGTTAAAAATAACGATATAACAGTATTTAACCTGCTTTTTTATGCATTAAGTACAACGTTGTGGAGAATTAATATTGCACTTATCTGCTTGGCAAAATTAGATCATATTTAGAGCTCTTTTAATGATGTCAACTGACAGTATATATTTATTAGTTTTAATGTCCGTTTCAACGTTGTTTTTTTACATAATGAAAATGGGAAAAAGCAAGAGCGCTTCTTCTCGTATATTTTAAGACTCTGTAGCTCGTGATAAAAGTGACGGTGCAATCTAAAAATAGTTCCGCTGACCAAGAAATATCGCGCAGAAAAAAACACTAAAAATGAATACCTACGCAAGAGCTCTCGGTTTCGAAAGTATTTACCGCTTCGGAGAACAGTTTAACTCTATTAACCTAGTTGATGATCTCAATGGATATGTGCGAATTTATTTAATATCTTTTGAACGCGTTGAAATTTGACGATGAATTAGACAATGGGACGTTTGTTTTTCCCATATCTAAACAAGATATATTCAGACGTACAATTAATTATAACAACCTTACATCAACTCACAATGGGCCGAAAGCGGGCAGCACAAAAACAGGCTGCTGTCAAGAAATGTCATGAAAATTCTATACAAGGAAGTGTAAATAGAGGCTGGAAATAATTAATCAAGTCCGTCGCGAGGACAATGATATCAAAAGACAACTTCCACCGGAGTAGTCCTTTGTTCACACATCAACAGCAGAAGATATGGCTTAGGATGGACACGTCCTCCTTAGACAAACCGTCCATTATTGTTATTTAATGTCCTACTTGTGATGTGGCGGATCCCGATGTTGCTTTGTATTGTGTGAGTGCGGGTGTTCAGTGTTCAGTGTTCGTGTTCCTTGTGTGAGGGATCCCAGATCCCAGCACAGGGCACTGAGCATACAGTACTTAGAACACCGTGCACAGTAAACCGGCCTGATGCCGGGTATTACGCTAAGGGTTCATTACAATTGATAATTAATTGAAACATTTTATTTGTTGCAAGTATCTACAATTTCAGGAATATGAAGTAAGTCAGTGTCCAAATATGTTTTTAAGTCGTTCAAATTGTCATTGCTGATGTAATTGTTCAAATGGATTAGAACCCATTCAAAGCTTTGTGTTAAATATTCTAACCACCTTCCAATCTTTACTACACAGCAGACAAACTGTTTTTTGAAGCAGAAAAAGCTATTGAACAGCGACTTCTAGTATCGTGAAATTTGCACAATTTTTGAAGTAAAACTTCTTTACGCACGCTTGACTTGGGGAGTAAGCTGGTGAATGCGTGACGAGAGCGTTACGAAAAGTGCGATCCGGCGAGGCGAACGGAAGTTGAGAGGGAGATATAAGTTAGTGAAGATAGAAAGAGAGAGAGTTACTTTTCGTATTTACTGTAGGGGCAAGAGAGAGAGGTGCGAGCACACATTTTCTTTCTCTCTTTTTTCTCATAGCCAGTTACGTTTCGTATATCTAAGACACAGTGCAGGCCTATTATCTGTATCACACTGTAGGAGCAAGAGAGAGCAGTGCGCATTGAGTTTTGAATCAAAACTCAATGGAAATTGATTTTCCTTGTTGATGGATGTTTTAAAACTTTTGATACATCCATCAATAAGGAAAACAAAAAGCGAAAACGCCATTTTGTTTTTTCAGTGAAATTTTTCTGAAAAAGAGAGTTCTAATCTGGAAAGTGGGGTAAGAGGAAGCTGAGTCGTACGTAACCACTAGTAGATAGTATTATATCCAAGTAGGGGTAGGTACTTTCATTCCATGGCTTAGAGCTTAGATCAACCTCCAGCAAAAGCAAAAATTACCTCCACACCGCTTCTGCTTCCCCGTTCCACCGGAATTCTAAATTCAACAGAAAATTGGATGTAAAATTTTCAAAAAGCTTTCATTCTCTGAGAAGTTATAATATCTATGGTGGATAATATAGAGATACAGTGATTATTTAAGAGGCCGCTATCCGAATTTTTACCGATTTCTTGCAAACCTCCCTTAAACATTTGATATGTTTAAGCTCATTTGTTGCGCCGAAACGCAAATTATATCAAATTCCCTCGATAGAAAAAATCGCAAAGTATGCTCCAAAAATTATTATAAACACGTTTGTTTCAGTTATTTTACAAGTTATATGTATGAAAAAATTCATAGCGTTTCTTTAAATAAAACTAAAGACAATTATTGCAAGATTTTTGCTCTATTTTTAACGAGTCGTGTTTTATTAAAAATTTTCATGATTTTTGCATCAATGTTATCGCTGAAAATGTTTGCGCGCTCTTCTAACATTCGTAATTTCATATCTCCATCTTCTTCTTTTTGGGGCCAGTAACGGAGCCTTAACGAAAAAGTATAAAATATCATAATAAACCAAATTAAAATGGAAAACATGTCTTGATCGTTGAAATAACTATATCTCCACCTTGTCAGTACTCGGAGTCGGATAGCAATGTGTATTGTAAATTAATTTACCGACCGCATTTGAATGTCCAGGCGTCAACAATGAAGGGTTGACGCCGGGACGGAAGTGACGTCACGAACGTCATTTGTCTTCCCTAGCTCCTCCACGGGTATTGTCAGCTGAAGGGTCCGATCTCGCCAGCCATTGTTCCGGGGCGAGCTTGTCACAATGTGGATTATGCGAAGAAATTAACTGGTCGTGCGTTGTGCGTATGATTTCGGTAAACACGCTTGAATTAGTTGGGAAAGTGGCTTGTAATGTATGAAAGATTACGTTAATAAATAACATCGAAATTAGTTTCTTATGCTATTTTTACAAATATTTTTAAATACGTAGTAAATACATAGGTTAATCGGTACCAACCAAACAATAAATTCATTTTCATTCCATTTCTTAAAAAAGTTTTTCCTTAAAATTTATTTTATGTATATTCTGTGCAAAAGTTTAAAAAACGCTAATATATGGGTAGAGAAAAGTTGAATTATGAGTATTCAGATCTATGTAGGTACAAGCAAAAAGATTGAATTCATTCCAGGCATCACAACATTGACCGGATGACTCAACAAAGTGGCAATTCGTCACTCTTTTGAAAAGTAATTGAAATATATGAGTAGGTTAAGAATATTACGTCTGGTTAGGTTAAGTTATATTAGGTTAGGGTATGGACTATTTTTTAGTTAACTTAGAACCAAATTTTCAATTCTTATTGATGCTCTCCCACCATTCTCTTATTTTTAAAATCTATTAACTTTATTTTATACCCTTTTTTACGGAAATATGCCATATGGTGGTACGGATATACTTAAAATGAATTTTTCGTCTTTGATTTTCATAGTTGTGTATAGTTTTACGCCTTTTGCATTTTCCTCATTTTTTCAAGCCAGAGACGGCGGGTGACTTTTCAGCGAGCTAGTGTGGTAAGATTAAAAAAAAACTTTTAGATCAGTGATGAGCAGCAACCTGCGGCCACATGGGACCCGCGAGCCCATTTCGTGTGGCCCGCAAGCTTTTTCGTACCTGCTACTTTAAATAAAATATCAAAAAAATGCGGCAAAGAATATTTAAAGGTTTCCTTTCTGTTTTGCAGAGGGGTTTAGCAGAAAACTACTTTTTAAAATCTTTCATCAAAGTTTTGAATCAGTCCCCCAAAATATTAAGATTTTTCTGATATATTCTTAAGTATAGAAAAAAGTTCACCTTCACCTAGCAACGCTTTTTTGTTGGGATCTATTAAAGTATTTAAAAAAAAATCGTTTTATCAAAAGTTGCCCAAAATTGCAAATAGGTACTTAGTTATGTTCTTTAATATTTCAATTTCTAATGTACAACTGAAAAATGTCCTCTACAATGCAGGTGAACTCCTAGTGTGGAGGCCAAATACAATACCTTTGTAATGTAAATATACTAAGAATAAATAAATAAAGAATGATAAATATCGACAGCATTTTTTGGTTTGGCCTTAGAAATATAAAACTTTTGCCTGCGGCGCTTACTTTTTACCGTAATACGATTGGTTCATCAAAATATATGTTTTTAGAAAATGCAAATAGGTTTGCGATACCATTGACCGCAAATTTAACAAAGTTGATATGTAGCTTACCCCCTGCGGCTCACGAACAAATTGAAAATGTATAAATTTTCAAAGGTTTTAAAGGTTGATCATCTCTGTAATATATATGTTGTGGATGAAAATAATTTATTTTTTTCAAAATCAAATTTTCTCGCATAAAGATTTTTAGGATTCTTTCAGTTCTTCTAAAAAAACTTTTCACGAAAAATTAAACATTTGAATAAAATAATGTTTTCAGTTACAGCATATGGAAAGTCGAATTTTTAATCTTACTACGCCCTGAGAATTCACGAGTCGCCCCTGTCACCGGCAGTCAATTATTTATAAGAAAAATGATATGACGTCATGAAGTAAGCTGTCTGCTTAAATGTCATAAAATTCAGCTCCCTTAACAGTTAATAAAAAAGAAAAACAAAACAAAGAGTAAACTTTTTCTAGGACAGTCTCCCTCCTTGCAATCGATTCATCTCCGAGATAACTTTCCATTTCCAACGCATTAGCGTTTCCCGTCATAGATTGGCAATCACCAGACAATAGTTTTAAAATCAGCCTTGTAGGTGCGCCTCGGCAATTCATCTTCCTTTGATTTCAACTATAATTCAATTTAATTCCGCCTCAAGACAGAAGGGCATATCCCCGGGCTGTCACCGCCAGAGGCACCATTCTTCTGGGGCCGGATAAAAGAGAAGTAAGAGGGCATTTGAGTGATTCTGATACGGAGCGCAGAAGCCGGCCATTGTGGGCTAATCACTCATTATTTCCCACGACGATTTCATTGTCCCCGGAGCGCGGCGGCAGGTATAAGAATAAGCATAATGGCGGCTTCCATTAAGCTCGCCTCTCGAATGCCTTAAAGCTCGATGGATCCTCACTTTCCAGTCTCCAGTTTTTGATATTTATGGACAGCCCAATCTAAACGCTTTAAGCGGAATACCATTCTTGATTGCTGGTCTAATTATTTATTTGAAGATTATTGCTGAAGATTGTCAAAAAATTCTATTAATATAATTAATAATTTTATTTATAATTTTTATTTTATTTTGATGAACATTTAACGTATAACATTGAGAATTTCACAATGAACATTTACCAATGAACATTTAAGAATGAAAATTTAACATTTAACAACGAACATTTAACAATGTACATCTAACAATGAACAATTTAACAATGAACAATTAAATATGAAAATTTAACAATGAACATTTAACGATGAACATTTAAGTTGAACATCTAACATTGAACATTTATCAATGAACGTTTATCAATGAACATTTAACGACGAACATTTGACATTGAGCATTTAACAATGAACATTTACCGGTGAACATTTAGTAATAAATATTAAACAATGAAAATTTAATAATGAACAATTATTAATAATTTTAATTTTATTTTGATGAACATTTAACTTATAACATTGAGAATTTCACAATGAACATTTACCAATGAACATTTATGAATGAAAATTTAACGATTAACATTTAACAACGAACATTTAACAATGTACATTTAACAATGAACAATTTAACAATGAACAATTAAATATGATAATTTAACAATGAACATTTAACGATGAACATTTAAGATGATCATCTAACATTGAACATTTATCAATGAACGTTTATCAATAAAAATTTAACGATGAACATTTGACATTGAGCATTTAACAATGAACATTTACCGGTGAACATTTAGTAATAAATATTTAACAATGAAAATTTAACAATGAACATTTAACATTGAACATTAAACATTGAGCATTTAACAATGAACATTTAACGATGAATATTTAACAATGCACATTTAACAGAGCAATAACAAAGAGAAGAAAAATATATTGAGAGAAGAAAAATATATTGAAAGAAGAAAAATATATTGATAGAAGAAAAATATATTGATAGAAGAAAAATATATTGAAAGAATAAAATAAAAGTAAGGTCGTCAATCGCTCAGCTTAGTAGGTACACATTATCTGTGGGAAATGTTGTATCAATATTATTGTTCTTTAAATACCTATATTATCTAGTGTTGTTTTTGTTACTTTGTAGCATTGTTAACCTCAATACAGGCTTGTCCTAGTGAAGTTAAAAATTGAATTTCAAACTGTAATATCTACCAAATAAAGAAAAAATAAATAAATACATTTTCAATATGTTCACGAGACGAACATAAAAATTATCCGTTTTAATAAGTGCATAATCGAGAATAATATTTTTTTTATTAAACGGGAAATTTAAGATTTGTTCGTATCTCTCGATTCGATGTCTTAAAAAATTTGGTACGGAGATGTTTTAGGTTAAATGTTTATTATAACATTTGTTATTCACGCTGTTATATACAGTAGGAATTAACTATTTTCTTATTTATTTCATTTTCTTAATTTAAATATATTTAAATACGCATACACAAAAAATTCAAGTCTATTCGGCAATTATTTTCGAAGTTACACGCATATTTGTAAGACGTGTCAGAGTTTTTTTTACTCGATGTAAATATTTTATTTCGTGGTAACCGCAAGATGCCTTTTTTGAGAGGAGCTTCTGGAGATCAGCTATTATAGCAGCTTTCAAAATTATTATTTTTACAAAAACAAATTTTAAAATACAGTTAGAAGTTATCATAATATGTGTCCAAATTTTTACATTAATAAATTTAAAAGTCTTCTCAGAAAAACATCTTGAAAATTCGCTTTTCTGGGCTTCCAGACTGAATGTATCAAGCTATAAGGTTATCTGTTTTTGACGGTTGATAATCTGAATACTAAACTCTGAATACTGTACGTAATAAATTCGTCAACTATTGACAAACAAGTGTATCTTTGGGTTATGCGGTAGCGGATAGAGACCATCATAATGCAGGGATGAATAACAAATTTGCGGTAAAGCCTCGACGTTAGTGGCAGCAAGTCTGCCTGAGGGGAACAGCTCCCGGGGGACGAGACGTTTGTACATAATTTAGCAAAACTAGTGAAGTCGCTAGACACCACCGCCGCCGTATGACAAAAGCTTTTGCAGGTAGGACCGGAGTTTGAGGAGAGGCTGAGAGGGCAACTCTGCAGCCTGGAATAATTAACTAATTTTTGCCGATAAGTTGGACAAAAAAGTGAATAAACAGAACATTGAAGAAAAAGAACAGACAAACAACAAACGAACCGAACCCAACCTATTATTTTTATCATGTTCCGTTGTGTCACCGTTTTTTTTTATCCAGTCATCCGTCTTTATATATCATCAATATCACATTTATTGAAACGTTTTACGAAATTCTTAACATTTTAATATATTATGAAAATAACAACTTTGTTTACACCACTATTTAATAAAAAAAATATCAACATGCTTCAAAACCAATTGTTTCTTCATCAGGATACAAAGTAGGATAATATAATATAAACTGTGTTTTGGTAAAACTCTCCAAGCCACATTTTTGGGGAATTTTACTTTTAACTGGTTTCATGTAGAATAGTCGTCGAAGTACAACATGGTAAAACAATTTGTGCTAATTTAGGCATTTTTAATACAAAAAGCTAATTTCATGCTTAATTTTAAAAAAAATATTATAAAAAAACACACACATACACAGGTGAAATTATTTAATCCTCAATTCTTTCGTAATTAGAAAAAGAATTTCAATATTTTACAAAATTTGAAAAACAACTAACCACTTTCATATTAATTTCAATACTTTAATTGGTTTTACGAATTTGTAAATATTAGTTTTTATCGTCTCCTGTAAAGTTTTCATTTTGTGGCTTGAAGGGTTTTTACAAACCACAGTCGATATATAAGAAAAGACAAATTAGAACATGTTCTAATAAAAAGACAAAAACAACACTAATATAAATAATATATATGTAAGAAAAATATAATTTTCTTTAATTTAAAACAATGCCGATCTTGACTCGTCATATCTTGACTCATCATTGTGTATGTCGTAGACTGTCACTGGATATGTGCCACAGTACCTACTTAACAGTCGACTCGATATTTTATAATCTATGGATAATTAAAAATATAGTAAAAATAATCTATGGCTATGATAAAGCAAATTGATAAGATTATTTTAAATAATTAAAAGTAATCACTATTCTGATTGTGATTAAGGAATCGACATTACAATTAATAACATTAAATGTCGTTTCTTTCCTTACAGAGAAACTCAATTGTGTTTTAATTGGTTTTGTCATCCAAATCACAAGGAAAATATCATTATAAAACGACATTTCTTGTCACAATGAGGAAAAGTTGAAGTTTACATTTCAAACAAAACAAACAACAGACGGAAAGTCCAATTTTATTGCTATAACCTCAATTGTTACACAAGATGACAAAGTTTTCCTGATCCCTGAAGAATTTCAAGCAGCATCACTCCACATACCTATCTATACCTCGAAGGCGTATGTTACAGTAAAAAATTCATTAATAAAATACACAAACCAGAAGTGTATGGATAAAAATGACAGAAGATATTTCACAAACATATGTGGACGCGGATAAAAACATGATTTTTCAGGACCAATTTCTAGAGGAAATTACCAAAAAAAAAATCTATTGCCAATAAAAGGAGTTCAGAAGACCGTTCAGTGAAAATTTGGAAAAAATAGTAGAAAATCAGCAGAAAAACGAAAAACAAAACATGAAAAAGTTAGCGGTCAGGTTTGTACTTGAAAAATTTAATGGAAAAAATATAAGTGCATGTCACTGGATGGAAGTATTTGAAATAGAATGTGCAAGGTTTGTCATTACTAAAGATGAAGAAAAAATTAAAATCTTCAGATTATTTATGAACAAATCATGTACAGATTGGTATTCGTCCATGATGATCAAGCTTGGATTACAATCAGAGTGGTTAGATTGGAAATCAAACTTTCTGCAAACATATATATGTAATAATTTCCTACTTTTTTATTTTTATATTAGTGTTTTTTTTTGTTGTATTTATAACTAATTAAACTAGCTCATCGTAGTATTTTTACAGGTACTTATTTGTCTTCACTGGTTTGCCTATTATCAAATTTATAAGTTTTCATTATAAGTTTATCCTGACAAAAAACAATTGTTTTGAACAAATTATATATATTTTAATCAAATAAAATTTCTGGATTTGATCCCACGGCCTTCGGATTGTTAGTCTTCCCTCTCGAACACGGAGGCCGTCAAAAACAACGTAAAATTTATTTTTAAAAACACCCTACGTATAGGCCTACGATGCGTCTAAATATTGCCACGACTTCGGCTTCGTAGTCAGAGCAGTTGCCCGGAGAGCTGAAAGTTCTGAGTTAAAAACCCGGTTACTGCAAAAACAGTGTTTATTGGCGATTTTAAATGCTGGTTTCTCAATTTTAATATTTATGGTGAAAAACACTTAAATATCATTTCCATCATCCTTATTAATGTTTGGGTTATAATGTTGTGTTGCGCTTTCCCCCTTTTTTTAACCAACTTCTCAAACAGCCTTTCAGTTTCCATCATCAGGACCCCACATCTCCTGATGATGTACATGAACGTTGAAAAAGTTAGCTTAATAAGGAGAAGAGGGCTACACGGAATAAAAATCCATAATCTAATAACGATAATACTTTTGATCGTGAAAATCTTAAATCGCATCTGATCTTGCCGTTAATTTTTATTCTTTCTTGAAAAAATGTAACGTAAGTATAAAACAGGTACCTATTCTTGTAACATTCAGAAATTCATTAACATTCCAACCAAAGATGTTCATATCAGTATGATATTTCCCATATTTTGTAAATTTTCCTATTATCAAAAACTTTCAAAACACTTAACATCCATCATTCAGAAATTTAAAAGTGCGTAAAAATATTAAGCCGTAATGGGGTGGAAAAAATTTGATTAAAAATCACAATTAAAAATATCGAAAGTGACGGCGGCTTAAATCTTGTTTATTTTCTGAAAGAATTCATTAACTTGCAAGCTTTCAACGATATTTCCCCGTGAGAGTGGACTTAATATTATAAGTGACAGAATATTTAATGTATCGAAAATCTTTTTCCTCACAGTCTGTTTTCCAAAAATATAGTCCAGGTACATTCTTGACGACATCCAATAGTCTAAGCACAGGTTCTCAAACTTATTTCGACCACCGCCAACTATGTGATTTAAAAAAAAAAATTAAACATTCATTATTATGTAGATAGGATAGATAGGGTATGACCCATATTATATTTTTGAAATCAAATAATGTTATTTCTGAGAGCAGAGACAAAATAAAACTCATACTTAATTATATTTAGAAGAATTTTTAATTAACTTTTTTTATTTTTATTATTATTTTTTTTAAGAGAAAGACAAACATTCCTGGGTTATGAAAAACCCGACAATATTTTAAAATCTCCTACTACCACCATGGTAAGCCGAAAATGTTGCTTAACCACTCGAGGAATGGAACACGGGACGCCTGGGTGGGACCCAAACGCGATGCCAACTCAGCCACTGACCTGTTAAGAGAGGCATTGCATTAAAAATTTATTTGATGGGAAGGATAAATCTGATGCATTACGACGAGTTTGTTAATATCAGGCTCGAATTCATTTAAAAACAGCCGTAAGTCGCCCCGTTTAGTAATTTGCAGCCGATTTCTCTTTTTAATTAACGTCGTTGTTACAGCACTAAATCCACGAGATTCGCTTCTGCAGCCAAAATTCTTGATAGCCGTTTTTCAATTTAATTATAAATTCTTTGTTTGTTGTTAGTTCTTAAGTTGTTATTCTAACTGGGATGATCCTGCTGTGTTGACATTTGAAAAAGAATGCAACCCAGTCTTGTGTGTCCATGTTTATAATGTAATATAAAGCTGCATCAACATTATTACATGCGTAAGCTCATTTTAATTGTCTATACAGGACTCTAAGCATTCGAGTAGTAAATCGCATCTCATGTGGTGTCTAGATTCCGTCAGATTTTTATGGATAGAATTTGTCTGCTTTCGCCCCTCTAGATTTCCTTAAAGCCTCCTAATTTTCTTTGAACCTTCTACTGCCCGCCCTGAAAGCCTCCAGCACCAAAGGGGGGTGTTATCGCCCACTTTGAGAAAGACTGGTCTAAAGTGTGTTGGTTTACGCATCAGTGCAACAAGAGTTCAGGTTCCATTCACGCGAACAGAAAAAAGGTATTTCGATATGGAATTTTTTTCACGTAAAGTATTGACGAAGTTGAAATAGGTACTTAATATGATGTTAATTGATTCTTAAAATGATTAAAGTACCTTTAAAAAGTTTCTCTATAACTTTACTGTCGAAAGAAGCTTTAAAAAAACTAGTAAATCAATTGGTCATTTTTTTACAAAAAATCCAAAAAGCTGTCTTGTAAGGAAAGGAAAAATGGAAGAAAATTTGTTAATTTGTGACGGCTTTTATTTATTTTATTTTTATATATTTTTTATATTCATACAGTTAAAAATGACCGAATCGGATAGGGACACCTTAGCTCAGTTGGTATAGTCGCGGCCCGGAAATCCAAAGGTCCTGGGTTCGAGCCCCAAAGGTGACAATATCTTTTTCTGTTTCCAGATTTTCGATTGAGTTTTGCTAGTATTGCCTTCATCTAATTCAAGTTTTTGAGTTTATATTCCTAAAATACTCATGTCTACATTTCCAGATGAAAAAATTTCTTCCCTTCAGTTCGCCAACCAAGTAAATTTAAAAATGTTTCAAAAAGTCATTGAATCCAGTAGCGCGCGGACCGACATTCTAGCCACATAAAACACTGGCCAGAAACAGCGTGAATTATCGCAAGAAATATTTCACACAAACGAATAGTTAAAAAAAATCCAGCGGCGTACTGCTAATGGGCCATCGCCAGGGGTGTTGGGATCTTGGTCCATGCAGTGGCTCCCTATGATGGACGGTGCAGGGGCGGCAGGTGCGGCTAAATACCGTGCGGCCCGCATAAATTACGGTAATGCCGCCCCCCAAAAGCTACGACACTGGACGCTCACTCCCAACCCCCTCCCCCTAACTCCTTCCCGTACCCCCGGGGCGCCAATTGTTCTACACGGGTCAAGAATTATGCAGAATGAAACAAAATTCAAGGGAATATTATATTAAATAAAATATATGACTGTTTGGTTGCGAGGATTAGGGTAGTTAGGCTCGTGTCGCACACGCAGTGCCTAGACCTTTTGTTAATAAAACTACCAATTTAGGTTCTAGTGTGTTCATCATCATATATGATAAAAATATTTTGTTCATTTGTAAAGAGCTGATTTTGTGAAAAATCACCCCAAGTGCGCAGTATATTTTTTCAATGGTTCTGCTAACAAAGTATAATCTATTGTAACAACTTATAAATTGGCTCATCGATAAATAACTTAAACAAAAGTTCAATATATCACCAATGAGCATGATGCTAAGTAAAGTAAAGAATTTACACGGTGTTAAGGGACGTACTTGTCTCACTTTCACCAGTGATTCCTGGCATTAATTGGAGTAAAAATGTAAATGGAATTTTGATCTCTGGTGACTTTTTCGATGACTTTTTTTTTCAATTTATTTTTCTTCAAAATCAAAATAAAA
Organism: Limnephilus lunatus; assembly: GCA_917563855.2. Taxonomy (NCBI): domain Eukaryota; kingdom Metazoa; phylum Arthropoda; class Insecta; order Trichoptera; family Limnephilidae; genus Limnephilus; species Limnephilus lunatus. The sequence continues at coordinate 80,874,136 of OU830598.1, forward strand.
ACAATTTCTTCGACATGTCGTCACTGGTCGCTCAGCTCAACCTCTAACCCCGCTCTCAACTGTCCAACACCTTGTTTTTTTTTTTCACCGGAGACCAAAATTTCATTTACTTTTTACTTCAAATAATGACCGGAATTACTTACCTGTTCAAGTAAGTCAAGTACGTCCCTTAACACCCTGTTTATATGCCTTTTTTTTAATTCCTGGTATTGATTTTAATTATTATATAAAGCTTTTTTTTTCAATGAGCGGTCTAGTATAGCGGTTTATAGGGATTTGATTAGATTGTTTCTTTCTCAATCAATAAGAAAAGAAAATAGAGGGGAAACGCTTCGCTGATATTTGAATCCTATAAGATATAGTGTGATTTGTTTTTCAACATTCAACATACAGAAGGCACTGAGGAAAACCATATCCCATGGGGCTTACATCATATTTGAAGATGCTGTGTGGAAGGTTTTGAAAGGAAGTTCTGGCAAGGAAAAAGGTATAAGGAGTTGGTAGGAATCTAGAGGTCAGTGTATCCAGGAGTGATGGAAGTATGCATCCATTCCAATCGAGAGAGTCCGGCTGGAGAGATCAAAAGGTCTCCCTCAACCAGTCTCTTTCGGTCTGAGGCGTATCCGCCACCAAGACCTAGACTTAACTTCACCCCATGAACCCGGGTGATTGTGAACCTTGTGTGACTTACGGCAGAGGTGTTAATTATCCAATAAATGGTTTCCGGGGTGGCGATGCCCATATCCACCTCTCAAATTGAGTGTGAATAGAGTTATGTTAGCAAAGTCAGCTTTAACAAAACAACTTTAACATAAGAGACTTTTTTTGTCTTGACTTCAGTTAACTTTATATATTTTTTTTTCTCTGTATTTTATGCATAAGCTGTTTGTCTCATAAAAATAATTAAATACATTATGTAAGCAATAAATGAAAGAAACTATTTTAATGTATTTTATTTTATCTAAGGCAAATTCTGTTGGACTTATCTTAGGTCCATTCATAATAATACGTATGACACATTTTTGAATAAAGCGTCATCTACTTCTACTACACTATATAAAGAGGTAATATTTGTTTGTTTGTTTGTTGGTTTGCATCGAATAGGCTCCGAAACTACTGAACCGATTTGAAAAATTCTATCGCTGTTGGGAAGCTACACTATCCCTGGGTGACATAGGCTATATTATATTTAAAAAATAGGCATCCTTACTAAAACTTCAATAATGTAACCCAGGGTGTAAAAAAATTACCAAAAATATTCTTTAAATCGCGTGCGCTGCGAAAACTATTGATGATAGAATAGACTTTATAGAACACATCATTATTTACAAAAAAGGTCGCAACAGCATATGTCTAACTATTATGGTTATGCCACAATAAGTATTCTTTTATTTTAAAAAATTAATTTAAATGACGCCGCTTGAAAAGGCTCTTTATTTGTATCTTGGTTTTAATCCTTATCAAAATAAATTACTTCATATTCAAGACAGCTTCAATACCTTTATTTAACTTTTTTGAATTTTTCAATTCGGATATTTAATTAGAAAGATATCACGAGTTTAAAATTGTTAGTATTAGAAAAAAGTTTCGGCTACGGGCCGGGCGGGAGAGGAGTCAAGAAATGCAGTGCCAGGGGGGTTGGCGGGACGGGGGAGCGGGAGAGCGGTGGCGGGGAAGGTGGAAGTGGAACGCTGGAGGGGAACGCACGGGAAAGGTCATTTAAGGAATAACATTTTATTTATTTGAATATGGCATATATTATAAAAGAAAGTCCAAAAAAACGTGCAGCTCGCAAAACCTCAGAAACGAGTCCCAGTTCGATCAAGGGAGTTATATGGTGTGGTAGATCTCTATTCCCCCTAGGGAATAAGGGTATCCGTTTTTACCTGAAGGGCGTGCTTTTAAAGATATGAGGGCTGAAAGTTTCGCCCTCTTGAAATTTCTATAACAGTCTTCCGGAAAGTTCTAGAAGGTTCCATAGAGCTGTAGAAAGTTGTGGAAGGAGTGGCGGAGTATGTCGTGGAATGATCAGGAATAGGGAATCGGGAACATCATTGTGCAACATTCCAGAACAATTTCTTATTATCCTGAGCGAAGCCGGGTAACCCAGCTAGTGTCACAATAAAAATACTGAGCATTCCGTACTGACGGACTGGAACTCCACGAAATAAACAGATATCTTCTCGTAGGTGTTTTGAGTAGCAACTTGATATTGATTTTTTAAAAATAATATCCAGTATATCACATATTAAAAATAATATCGCATATTTTTACCACCTATCAACTTCAAATTTACGACTTTTTGTAGTTGAAACAACATTTGTTAATAATTGCTTTATTGTCACTATAAAAATTGTCCGCGGAACCTAATTTACGTAATATTTTACAGGAAAGCGTTAATCAAAAGTGTATTCAATGCAAACATAATAAATGGCTTGCAAAAGAAGTAATTTACGATTAGCTTTGAATAATACCAATGCAGTATTACCTATTTTGGGCCGTGTACGATAAATTCTCAAACAAATGAGCCATTATTTTATTTCATAATTATTCATAAGGCAAAATTCTGTCAACCGAATGGCCAGTATTTTGGTTATTTTATAATTGATATTAAACAAATTAGCAGTAATGTTTGCGAATTACCGTGAAATAATGCCTCCTCTCATTAAAAATACACATTTCAGGAACGCATTAAAGTTATTTAAACTAGCCCCAATTTGGTATAGCAATAGTATGGGTATTATTTAAGGCCCGGCTTCCCGCATTTCTACCGATTTATTACATATTTTCCTCAAATACTTTAGGTTTTAAAGCTTTTAAAAAATATTTGTTATTCTTTAAGATAATATCTATACATTCCTCATGCTGAATAAGCAATTATATGACATTCTCTCGATAGAAAAAAATCGCAAAACATGCTTAGAAAATTATTATGAAAATGTTTTTTTTTAGTTCTTTTACAAGTTATGTATGAAAAAACTCACAAGTTTTCTTTTGGATACGTTTTTAGATTTTCACGGCTAAAAGCATTTTCGTTATTTGTTTTTGTGGTGTTATGCAGTGACGTTTTTGGGGTGTTTTGGTTAAAGAAAGAGGTAACGCAACACGTTATAACACTCCAAAAAGAAATAACGAAAAATAGTCGACTTTTATTAAACATTTTCACAATTTTTGCTTAAATATCATCATTTTCTGTACTAGCGCGCTCCCTCTAACATTCGTATGTACATATTTCTCCTTCTTCTTCTTTTTGAGTGGGTACTACCGGGCTTTAATAGTCATTGAGATAAGGTGATAAATAATACTAGTTATCTTGTTTGTTAGGAAAAAAAAAATCTTACGAAACGTGAGACAAAATTCTGCTACAATTCTAATAATAAAAAAAATAATATCAGTCAACCAGTTCTGTGCAGAGTATCCTATCGAATCCTATGTATTAAACATTACCAAGACAAGACTTCTAGAACACTAGAAGACTAGACTAGAAAAAATCGCAAGTATGCTCCAAAAATTATTAAAAACAAGTCTGTTTCTATTATCTTATAAATTATATTTGTGAAAAAATTCAAAATGTTTCTTTAAATGATACTTCAGATGCTCCTCAAGAGATTTTTGCTCTATTTTGGCGCTGTAAATGTTAGCGCTCTCCTCTAGCATTCGTAATTTCGTATCTCTCCATCTTCTTCTTTTCGAGCCCGGTCGCGGAGCCTTAACAATAAGATTATAGTAATAACATAAAGAAGATCTTACGGATCGAATATTTATATGTTACATTATTCTATTATGCAACACTTGTTCGAAAAATAAGTCAAGAATGATGTATTAGGAAATACTTTTTTTATATTTTGACAAAATTATTTCGAAACATTAAAGCTCATAGTTTTAATGCTCACGCTTAATTATTCGAAAAATGAATTATTATGAAATATTTATCATTGAAGAAGATAATATAATTAAATCTAAAGAAAAATGAACCAGAAAAAGACACCGAAAATATAAAACGGTCGCAACAGGGAATAATAGCTGACCCGACCACGCGTTGCTGTGGCTAACGAAACACAACGCCATCTACTGCATGGTTACCTAACCTTGCATCCCGCTTGCCAGCCCGCTCGTCCAACACATACAGACATTCTCTTTTATATATTATATACTTCAACCAATTTAAACAAAACCCTAACAAATTATACATTTAAACCTTCCTCATGAATCCCTCTATCTATTAGTGAAAACCGCATGAAAATCCGTTCAGTAGTTTTTGAGTTTATCGCGAACAGACAGGCAGAAGCGGCGGAGGACTTTAATTTATAATATGTAGACATTTAAATACTTTGGTACATTTTTTCAACCTATTTCTGTTTGACCAAACCTCTTTGTAATTACGTTGTCCAAAGTACATCACGCAAAAATAATCTCCAGAAGAAAATATACCTTGGCAATATCAGAGTTTTTTAAAAATTGATTTAAAAAATATTTTCTGATTTCTATGTTTTACACGCTTATTTAACGCGTATTGGCACTTAAAGAAACACATTATTGAAAATTTATGAAATAAATCAAGCCTTTAAATTAGTTCAGTATGCCCGGAGCGCAGAAGGGCGGCAGATGATTTCTATTGGCCTGTCTGAAACGACCTGACCACGGTCATACAGCGGCGCGGCGCGTTCAGCATTCATCCAGCCTCCTTTCCCGCTAGTCGCTGGTCGCTAGCTGGTAGCCGGTAGTGGTAGTAGCTAGCTGATAGCGGAACGTGTTTATTGCAGCCTGCATGACTTATCCGGAGATCATACCCTCGGTGCATAACGAATGATAATGACTCCCGTAAATATGATTTAGAGACGCAATAACCTAACTGTTGTGCGCCACCCGATTCTGAAATATTTAGCGAGTGCAAAACATGCGACACTATATTTATGACCAGCAATGAAGGATAGAGCCGAATCAGAACTTTAGACGAACAGATATTGATACCAAAATATAATTTCTTTGGGTCTGTCTCTAAAGAAAAAAAAGAAGTTATTTTTCGCGTTTTAAATTTACACAAAAATTCAATTTTTCAGCTTTTGAAGAATTGTGATCCATAGAAGAGGGCAACTACTACATATTGTAAAGTCTTAATAAATGACAATTTGATGAAAAGCTGAAACGCATCTAGAAACGCCAAATTTCAAATGCCAAAAAAACAAAAAGGGGCTGAATGGTTATTTGGCGATTTCGTCACACGTGAGTTTCTGTAAAACAAATGGGTATAATATCTTCAAAAATACCAAAAGGAAAATGGCCTGACATTAAAAAAAAATTCGCAATAAAACCGCCAAAGTCTCCATTATTTGTGATAATCCTAAAGATAATTACCAAAAATTATTGACACTCTTAATTTTTCACAGTTTACTTTGATTCTATTATAGTTCAAACTCAAGGAAAATGTGAAACTGACTATACCATTCAAATATTAGTTTTCGTTAAAAATAACCAGACCCGAACTTAGCAGGGGTGCCCGGGTTCATGGGGTGAGGTTTGTCCGGGTCTTGGCGGCGGATGCGTCTATCCACCAGCTGCATGGCAGGATGGATTGGGAGAGAATAGTTGAGGAGTTTTTTTGACATCTCCAGCTAGAATCCATGGACCCTTCGCCTTGCACCGTACTTGAAGGGATAGTTTCATACGTCCGTCACTCCTGGACATATTGATCCCCAGATTCCTACCCACCCCTCATACCCTTTTCCTTCCCAGAACTTCCTCTCTTTCATTTCCTAAAAAGATCCTCCACACACAATCCCCAAAGATGGCCCTGAGGGGAATTATTTTCCTCATGGCCCCCTGTGTGGAGCTAATGTAAAAAAGACCCAGGAAATAAAGCATTCTAAACACTCTGAACAACAAAAATCTTTGTATTCATATTATGGTGAAAGCATATTTCCGCAGTGGCTCTTTCCAGTTCGGACCTGTAAAGTTCCTGAAGGAGTGCCACGAAATTAATAATTGACCCATCGTTCATCACGTGACTTTAATGGCCGCCATGCACCGCTATCAAATTGCATCACACGTTGATTCAGCGCCGTGAAACTGCGAGGAATGTAAGATTTAACTGTCTCGGCCAGATCATTAAAGTACTAGTACTTACCCACACAACTTATGTGCTGTGCTGTGATACACGTGAAAAATGTTAATGCGAGATATTTTCAGGCGAGTTTTTGCATGTGCTATGACCATTTTGACTTTGCTTTTTATCAATGGTTTTCTAGGGGAATGTTGCAGTCACTTTTATGTATATTCACATTTGCAATTATTTTAAGTACTTACTACGTATCTCTCTTATATCTATTTACAAACACTATCATTTTATTATTAACTAGCAGACCCGTCCACACGTTGCTGTGGCTAACGAAACACAACGCCTTTACCCAACCTTTATGAAATCCACATCATCCGCTTGCCAGCTGCCCGCTGCCCGCTGCCTGAATTGAATATTTGAATTTCTCGGTTTTTCTCTACTATAATAAGCATGTATTACACATATAAACCTTCCTCTTGAATCACTCTATCTATTGGTGAAAACTGCATTAAAATCCGTTGCGTAGTTTAAAAGATTTAAGCGCACAAACATTTTGAGCGACTTCATTTTATACTACGTAATGATTTGGGAGGCAAATATGGGTACCGCTAACCCCCCAAGAACCAATTTTTGGATGATGAACATGTCTATCGTAGTTAATCCTGAGTGGTTTGCTACACTTCGTGACTTAGTAGGTGTGCCCGGTTCATGGGGTGAGGTTCTAGATCCTGGTGGCGGATGTGTCTACTCATCTTCTGCCCATTTTCCCATGGGCCGAGATGAGCATGATCAAGAGAGACCTTGGTTGAGGGAGACCTTTTGAACTCTCCAGCCGGACTCTCTCGACCGATCGCCTTTCACCACAGTTAAAGGAATGGATTCAAACGTCCTTTACTCCTGGGCACACTGATCCCCAAATATATTTACACATTTTCCTTTTCTGAACTTTCTCTCCTTCCTTTCCTTAAAAAGACCCTCCACAAGGTATCCCCTAAGAGCGAAAATATTTTCTCCAGGGCCTCCTATGTGAATCTACTGTAAAAAATAATAATATTCTCTTGCAAAAACTAAATAGATAGATAAACGAATAAAGATTACGAATTAATGAATCGCGGCTTTTGCTAATGATACTCCAGAACGGTTGCATAAGAGGGACGTTTTTTGTAGGATTAACGCATGTCAGTATTGCCCTGGGTCCAATTGAAAAATAATTTGTCATACCCTGTCAAATAAAATAAAGTCAGACTTCGCTTCTACCTTCAAACTCAAACAATGTCAGTATTTCACCATGAGTGTAGTTTGTTCCCGGCACGCCTGCCAAATGAATGTCGAAACAGCTGTAAAAATGTATCCCGAAGCGGCGAGTGGCGAGTGGCAAGTGGCGAGTGTATAGCGGCAGTGGGACTCGCAAATCACGCCACATATCCAATATTGAAGCCGTCACCGCGGAAATCGCGGCGAGTAATGACCCGCCGCGGCCCTGCCTAATGCCGCCCCTGCCGCGATAATAACTGGCGAAATATCGCCGCCATTACTGTCATCGGCTAAAATGAGCCCGTATTTCAGAAAACAAGCGGCCGACACAATCACTACCGCTTCCACCATTACTGGCCCGTTACCACAGCTCCTGTTCCAGTACTGCCCCAACTCCCCGTACTCGTAGTCATACTACGGTTGCTACGATGCTACGGTGCTACGGATGGCACTGCGGGAGGGTAGTATAACACGCGGTACTCTACACTCTACAGACTGTGCTGTACGAGTGTACGCTCTACTGTGTACACGGGCGGCGTTACTTACTGCCGGCTGGAGCCAGAGGTCATGCAGCGCACGAGTGAAGCATTAGTCTCGAAGCTAGTCCTCCATATTGACGGTTATAAGATTGTTGGGTCGAAGACAATCTCATAGGTAGGTTGTTTGCTGATTTGGTTAGAAGATTCCAAAAACAAAAACTTAAGAAACTAGGACGGGTTGTTTCACAGAAATTCGAATGTAACATTGTCTCAAGTGATCATTCGGCGCCATTTTGTTTCTTTGACATTTAAAAGGTCCCATGCCAATATTTTTGTTTTTCATTAACTCCACACAGGAGGCCCTGAGGAAAATAATTTCCCTCACGGCCTATGTCATCTTTGAGGATGCTGTTTGGAGGGTCTTTTTGAGGAAAGGAAGGAGTGAACATGGGTCTTGAAGAGACCCATGTTGTAGGAGGGAGGAAACACAGAGGCTGGTAAATCGTTCCACATCCGAGCTGTTGAACTCAAGAACGAGTCGTAAAAACGACCCGTTCTCATGTGACTAATGTCAACCGTGTACAAATGTTGGGCGCGTGTTTGGCGTGTTTCCCGACTATGCACCGGTGCCGAGGGGATCAACGACGCTAGTTCCTCGGAGCATTTTCCATTGTAATACCGGTAGAACAAGGACAGCATTCCCACCTGACGCCTGTGCTCTAAAGATTGCAATCCGTCTGTTAAGATGGGAGAATCTATCAAACGGACCGCCCGTTTCTGCACAGAGTCTAGGGTTTTTTTAAGGTATTTTGGAGCTCCAGACCAGAGGTGGCTGCCAAATTCAACCGTGGGGCGTACTTGCGATTTGTACAGGGTTAGCAGTTGTGTACTATTAAAGTATCTGCGGGCCCTGTACAGTACGCCCAGTTTCTGAGAGGCTAATTTAACTCTGGTTTCGATGGAGCCCCCATACCTGAGCTGGTCACTTAGAGTAACACCAAGCATATCAATGGAGGTCCTGTTTGGAAGAATGCTTCCGTTGAAGGAGACTAGATTATCATTTCGATCCCTTTTAGACGTTATCAAACATGATTGGGTCTTTGAAACATACTAAGTTCGTTTCGGCTTTTAAGGTTAAACGTCACGCACTTTTTGCACGTTACGCTTTAAAATATTACGGTAAATTAATTGTTCGCACCCGTACACAGTTAATCAGAATATAAATAAATAGTTTTGTCCATAAACAAACCCAAATCTTTTAAGAAAGGCTGAAAAATTCAATTTTGTATCGGTGACTCAATCCAATATTGTATTTTTCAGCCTTTCTTGAAAGATTTGGGTTTGTTTATGGACAAAACTATTTATTTATAATCTAATTAAATATGTATGTACGGGCGCGAACAATTAATTTACCCTAATACAATATTGGATTGAGTCGCCGATACAAAATTGAATTTTTCAGCCTTTCTTGAAAGATTTGGGTTTGTTTATGGACAAAACTATTTATTTATATTCTGATTAACTATGTACGGGCGCGAACAATTAATTTACCGTAATATTTTAAAGCGTAACGTGCAAAAAGCATTAAAAACCTAAAATAATTTGATTGGCGCCATCTGTGAATGCGTAGATTATAACGTGCGTGACGTTTAACCTTAAACAAATTTTGATTAGCAGAAGAGGGCAAGTTATACCATGTTATTAGGCTTGTTAGCTTTTTTATATGTATTTTTTATTTAATTTAATTTAACTTAAATTAAATAATAATAATTTATTTCAAGTTCTGCAAGTATTTTGGTATGTATTTTTGTTACAGCTGTTTCGATTTACAAGATCATTTTCAAACTGTGGTTAATCCACTTTCAGACGACTTATAAATACTATTTTAAATGTCAATTTTTGAAGGTGTCTAAATTGATTTATTGGCGGTTTAATCGATTTGCAGAGACACTAATTTGAAAGTGATTATGTGGGGTTCGGAATCTGTTTCCCCCGCACTAAATGTTACTGTTTTTTTTTATTATTTTGTTAATGACTGCTATGACTCAATTAAGTGCATTATATTTTTTAGGTTTTGTAAATATATTAAGTAGAATATTTGTCAGCTTATTATGATTTGATAGAAAGCTGAAACGCATCTCGAATCGGCGTTTAATGGGAACCTTTCAAATGTAAAAAAAAAACAAAAGCGCAGAATGGTCATTTGGCGACTTTGTCACAAGTGAAACAAAAGAGGCTTAGACAGCCGGAGACGTTATTATTAAGATTATGTGTGTTTTTCTAAATTGACTGTCGAAGAAAATTCAAGTAAGATTTTTCTGAGGAATATTGTGATATTTCTCATAAGGCTTAGTTAGGGGGTTGATTTCTCCATTGTTCCACAAATCTGACGATGATGATCATTCGTTTCAGAAACGGCGCTGATATTTCGGGGCCGATCCGCAGATAATACGCAATGTTTGGGGCCGACCCGTGTGACAATTTAGGTCCGGCGATATCCCCGGCTCTCTTAACGTCTCCCAATCGTGACAAGCCACACAAAACATAACCGGACCCTCTGCGGCGCGCGTATCGCAAAATCGAACCGGCAAATCCTTCAATAAACAGTAAATGATTATGTCCGGCTGGAAATGGCCTCTGCCGCCCGTCGATATGGAAACAATCCACCCAAACGACCATCAATCCGCCCTCCATCATTGCTCTTAAGCCGCCCACTGTTACGGCGGTCAACGTACACGCACCCGCCCTCCCCTAACCCACCCTTCCCGCCCCAGCCCTAATCACGAACCAGCGCTGGCAAGGGTGTTCAATTTTATTCCGATCGTAATTTTGCAAACTAATTTTAGGGTATATGACCAGTCTGTTTGGCGGGATTTGATATGCATATAATATGTGCGAAGTACGTGTCTAATAGCAGAGTCAGTAACTCTTGTATTTAATTTTTGTTATTTCTAATTGTTGAGCATCTCTACATAGAGAAAAATACTCGTAAATCAGGAACTTTGTATTCTGTGAACAATTTTAAATGGGTTGTTAATACGTATGCACTTCCCATTCCTAATTTTATATCTATACCAAAAAAAATTACAAAAACAATTTAAATGTTTTAAGCTTAAAAACTACGATCAAAATTATGTTTTTTACAGGAAAATAAGAGAGAAATTTATCTTTATTATTGACTTGCTTTTAATTTGGGAGGCGGGAATGGGTACTGCCACCCGGGAACCTTTATTGGATAACCAACACCTCTGCCATAGGTCACCCCATGTGGTTCGCTACGTTTGGTGAGTTAGCAGGGGTGCCCAGGTTCATGGGGTGAGGTTTTATCTAAGTCTTGGAAGCGGATGACCTGGACACACTAAACCCTAGATTCCTACCCACCCCTTAAACCTTTTACCTTCCCAGAACTCTCCTTTTCTTCCTTTCCTTAAAAAAAACGAGTGCTTTAGATCACCCGACTGAAGTAAAACTTTACAAATTAATGCCGTCCATTAACAATCTAACAATAACAGGAATACAAATATCCCCATCCCCCAACATCCCAATCAACTCAACTCAACTTAACTTAGCTTAACTTAACTCATGTCGATTAGCGTTTCACTTTCATTATAGCGTTTCATATAGATTAGCGTTTCACTTTCATTATAGCGTTTCATATAGATTAGCGTTAAACATTCATTATAGCGTTTCATATAGATTAGCGTTACACATTCATTATAGCGTTTCATTTAAATAAGCGTTACATATTTTTTCGTAACGTTTCATATTCATAAAGAAGTTTTACTTCAATTAGCGTTCGCATATTGTTCTTTTTCGTATTATATTGATCATTTTAACCCCAAGTGTCGAGCGTGCTTAAAGAAGTTTTATTTCACAAGTTTTACTTCAAAAACCCTCCACACAGTATCCCCACAGATGACACAGGCCCTGAAGGAAATTATTTTCCTCAGGGCCTCCTATGTGGAGCTCATGCAAAAAAAAGAGCCGGCTGTCTCGCTCGAGTGGTATTAGGTACTGTACAAGAATTTCCCTACGGGATTGAAATATTTTTCTGGTTTGAAAAGTAACCTATGTCACATCTCAGTCTTTAAACTATCATTATGCAAAAAAATCGCGTCGATCAGCCACTCCGTTGAGACGTGAAAGAAGGACAAACAAACACAATTTCTCATTTAGTTAGGATTAAAAATTAATATACATTTCGACAGTTTTGCAAAAATATAGACATGGTTTTTCACTGAAGAGAGTAATTAATTATTAGAAACAGAGACTCAAGAAAGTGTTTGAATATTTGAATTTGAAAATGGGCCATAATACTTTGCATGATACCTATTGTACCATTACATTATAGTGGACATTGTGATGCAAATTGGCCTATAATATTTAAGTAGAGCGGCTGAAGTGTGTAATTGCCATATATCAGGGCGGCTGCAGTGGCTCTATTCGTATTTGTGGCAGCGATAATGAGTCAATTATTAGTATCTCCGCGAGCGCTACTATAGGCGTAAATGGGAAACTGGAAATAAGGGATTATTATTTTACTGATTTATATTATTATGATGTTGTATGTCAAAATATTACTCAGCTGATGGGTGAATAATACCTCGGCTATATTGCCTGACTAAATGAGTACCTTGAGGAAAAACTCCCTTAATATTTGTTTTGTAACTTAGTGTAAAGTATCTCTGAAGTCTTCTTTAGAAATATTTTTTTTTGCAAGTACTGGGCCAGTATCTACAGTACAGATGTGGTTTTTCACAAAAAGGCGTTATATAAATTATCCAATTATTATTATTCTGTGTAGATTAAAAGACTTAAAGGTTCAAATTAATAAAATAATTAGTTTTTACTACTTTTATTGTTTACAAAAACCGACATGTTTCGTGAGCAACGCTCACTTCTTCAGGGTTTTAATAATACTTATTTTAAATAATAGACATAGAACATGGTGTCAATGTAAAAATAATAGACATAGACAAATAATAGACATAGACAATGGAAAGATAAAAATGGGTAGGGGACGAGGGGCAATATGGAACAATTTACAAAGGAAATAGGTTTAATATTGGGTCGTTTAAAAACTATTTTTGATTATTAATAATATTCAAATTCGCATTCACACTCTTTCAGATCTCTAAAATTTCTAGTTTATCAACTGAATTCCTTTGACATTACAAAGTATTAATTCTATTCCACTGTTGATGTTAAAAGTGTGGCTTGTTTATTTATTATTTATTTTTTTATTTTGATGCAATATATTTACATTTTATACGAAATTCAATGATGTTGACCTCACTGGGTGGTTTACCCGTGCTGAGGAACGTTACCATTGCAACAAATGGTTGGTCAACTCCGAGAAACTGTTATTGTTTAAAGATTTCATATGCTCTTTAATCCTTATTTCGAAGTGTATTTATTTTTATTATTATTGTTTCTATTATTTTACCATTGACACCATGTTCTATGTCTATTATTTAAAATTAGTATTATTAAAGCCATGAAGAAGTGAGCATTGCTCACGAAATATGTCGGTTTTTATAAACAATAAAAGTGGTAAAAACTAAGTATTTTATTACTATTCGTTCATGTGACCCAAATGGCCTATATACAGCTAAAATCACCATAAACTACTCATAATGTATTAAATTTACTTCATAAGCAGCATGAAAGGGATCTTTGTAGTAAAATTTAAAAAAAAATGTTTTTCCTCAACGGGAAAATGTGGGATCAGAAAAAGTCAATTGATATGATGCGGAATAACTAGTGGAACTATAACGATAATGAAAAATATTTTTTTCTCTCTCTTCCCAGCAGAAAGCAGCCGATCAAAATTGATGCCATTAACTTTACAGATAAAATATTAATTTTGAGTATAATTATGATACAAAGGAAAATATTTCTTTGAAAAAAAAATCGTACAACCAATGTACGTCGATGAGCACAGTGAAATATCTCATTTTACCTTTAAGAAAGAAAAAAATAATTAAATAATGTTGATGTTTAAATTATCCAAATGCAATCATTATGATTTCATATATTTTTTCTACTACTATAATACATACTACAATTGGGTGAAAAAACGTATTTTGTTTTCTCTTACATTTCGTACGTATCACGAAATTAATTTGAAACTCCAAGACCACAGTAATTTAAAGCTGTCAATCGCAAATAATACATTAAAATGTCACCGGTGTCACAAGCCAGAATGAGTTGCATTTAAACTTATTGAAAGGTAATTCAAAATGCCACGTGTCACAGCCAGATTCAAACCGCGCACCGTAATATTGTTAAACTTACAATTTTAATGCTCTACTGACTGCTACACAGTTGAAATAAGAAATATTTACAATAACAGTGGCTTGGTCATATCACATTAAATTGGTAGGAGATACGAGTATTTAAAAAATATATATATATTGGTTAGAAAAACGTTTGTTACTACTTATATTCAAAAAGTTTCTAAGGTATCCTTTTATGAGAATGCACGGTGAATACCCTCGATTTTCATCAACTGGAATTGCTCTCTGAAACGCGCTACGAAAGTCTTCAATCTAGAAGGAATGGGACCCTTACAGCAACAGCTTTTAAAATTGTAAACTGTTACATTGACAGTCCACACCTCTTGGATTGCCATAAATGGTTCGTACCGAACAACTACCACCAGGGTCGTTACCACGACTTGCTCTGTATTCCACAACGCAGAATAGACTTTCTGGCCCAGCATAGCTTGACAAGAGGTATGGTGCTGCTAAATGAAATCTCTAGGTATCTTGACATTTTCAACATTGGCCTTAAAGATTAGAAAAAAACACTCTTTCACTAACTAAACTATCACTAAATTTCCTAGCAGGGGTTTTCAGATAGGATGAAACGTCTCACCACTATTTCTTATAATAAACCCCTTGCTTCACCCACATTTTCTTCTGCCATCACGAAAGTATTTGAGCCTGTCATGTCTTATCCAATTCCCTGACAGCTTATTTAATCCATTGTGCTTAATCTACTCATGCATACAATTTTTTTTTCATTAAATGGAGACAATATTATAATTTGAGTTTTTACTCATAAAGTTAAAAATAAAAATAAAATAAAAAAACAAAAAAATGTCTAACTGCCATCTACGAGTGTATGCCTAAACCATGTTAATTTCCCTACTATTTTGAAACCATCGGCCTTGTTTCCTGAATCCCTCAATTGTAATACTGTTGTTTATGGCCTCACAGACCCTACATAAATCCTAGATGCCACATACACCTCAGAGATCTAATGTCTACTGCATTATTATGTCTACTTGCGTCATCTTTTCAAACGTTCCATAATTGATTCCAGAACTCCACCGTTAGCCTAGCTTTGTTTGACAAGTTATTATTAACGACTCCTGCATTTAGTCCTCCATTCATTATATTTTCTGCATTTTCCTTCTATCAAAAATCTAGTCAGCCTTCCCATCTTTCGCAAAGATACTTTTAAAACAATCAAACTCATCAACTAGGTCCAAGAAATCATCTAGAGTAATGACCAGGAAGTGATTGAATTTTATTATGTGTGCCAAAAGGGTCAAAAATCCATCCGAAACTCTATTGGAAAATACTCGACTAATGACTTTCGACATTCCAGTAATGGACAACACACCCAGCATTTGACGTATACTAAAATTTTATAAGTTTTGACGCGAAAGTACAGCGGGGAAGCGAGGGCCGGCGGGGACGCGGGTAATGGAACTGGAAATTGGAGTAAAACATCGAAAAGGGGTGGTGGCCATAGGGGATGAGTTGTCGCGCAAAAATGCCAATACTTTGGAAGCGTAACGCTATCAGACACGACTTACGAGGTTTTGCCCCATGGCGCGAATACGGCTGTAACTTTTGTTTAGTATAACGAGATTATGTCAGTTTAATTGTGGCAATCAAAATTCTGCAACACGGAGAGCAGGGAGTTGGTATCGCAGCGGGATTTTCTTTATATTCTGCATTGTGACCACCAAATTACGTTAATTTGAACATGTGTACTTGTACCTCGTAATAACATACATACGTACGTAGGACGCACATGGTGTCACAAAAAACGCACATAGGTTTGTGCATTTTTTTATGACACCGTGCAGTAGGCGCAGTAGGACTATGTACCCCCCGTGGCGAAGAATTTGGGGAAGAGTTATGAAGAGGTAAATAGAAAGGCTCTAAACTGTTTATTTACCATAATAAAATAATAAACGACAATAATAAAGTGATGTAAACTAAGTTATTTTCTTTTAATAAAAAAAATAAATAAATAATAAACATTTCCATTCTGAATGCTGAACTTGCAGAGAGTATGGTCCACTTTTTAACGAAGTGCACTGTAAGACGATACATACATACATTCCTGCAACGTAATTATACAATGTTTAAAAGCATATCCGAAGAGAGTGTTGTACACTTGATTTTTTTCTAAATTAACAACACAAATAGGTTGACTGTAATAGCCACGTAACTCAAATCATATAATATTCTAATTGAATAATTTTGTATGCTTTTACCACATACAAAGATTAGAAGCATTAAAAGATATGTAAGATTTTATTTATATTTTCACTATTATATTTTTATCGCTCCAAAAAATAAATAAAAACGTTTGTTAATATAGTCTGTTTCGGAATTGTCAAAAAATGATACGTAGGAATGCTCTTATTATTAAGTTTGTTAGATCAATGTATAGAGCATCAAGAAATACCAACTAGCTTTGTAAAATTATGTTGTAATGCTTTTTTAGGATTTTCAATATAATTTTGACTAATCGTCTGGTTGGAGTAAACTTTTATGTATTCATATTGCGTTGTTGTCTTTCCTCACTGCCCGTGTCTAGGGAGACAATACTTTGAATTTACTATGGTTGTATTTTCCAACAAATGAGCAAGAAAATCATTCATTCAAATAATGAACCATTGTAAAAACGGATTATGTACAACTATTAAAAAGTCGTTAAAAAAGCAATTAGGATTCAAAACATTATTATAATAGAGTATTATTAAGCGTCATAACAGTGCAAAATTCAATTGAAATCATTGAAAATATACAAAAACATGATGATTTTATTCTGAAGAATGAATTGTTTAACTTTATAAACAATGATTAGGGAATACTAAATATTAAACAATATTTTGGTGACTATAAAAAGACTTAAGGTAAAATTACAAGTTAGGTGTGGTTATTGAAATCACTGGCAATGGAAGTCCCTTTGAAAAATGGTGGTTTAGAGATTTTCAAAAAGTTGTTTATTTTAACAATTGTATCAACTTTGAATAGCGGGATGGAAATAATTGATCGAGATGAATTGGACTCGGAATATGCCTGTAAGTTAATTTTATACTAACCACTATTTTAATTGTTTATTATTAGTCAAAAATCACCCTGACTAAGAAAAATTCAGAATACATTGACTG
Organism: Limnephilus lunatus; assembly: GCA_917563855.2. Classification (NCBI taxonomy): domain Eukaryota; kingdom Metazoa; phylum Arthropoda; class Insecta; order Trichoptera; family Limnephilidae; genus Limnephilus; species Limnephilus lunatus. Next base: position 80,891,345 of record OU830598.1, read on the forward strand.
TGGAAGTATAATTTACATGTGAAAACAATTTCAATGGAAAAAACCACTGAAAAAAAGGATTGCCTTAAATTGCGAAGAAATTTGCCATCAATCCGCAAAAAAAATATAACCAAGTATTCGTTCAAAACAAATCGTAACATTTAAAAAAAAAATTATTTTTGGTCGGTTTTTACCAATTTGCACATGAGCAAATGGATTAAATTAAGATTTTTTATATAATTTATAGCTCCTGTAGCATCGTCAGCTTACACAACAACCTTCATTCATGAGGGGAGGGAATTCACCATCAGTTCTAGCAAAACATCATGGAATGAGGCGAAATTCATTTGCCAGTATGTATGCTTTCCGTTCACCAATCATAGAATTTCCCCCATTTATTTTTTTTACTTGTTTTCTTTTCGAAGCACGAGGTTTCTTTTATGGAGGTTTAAATTCTAAAAATGAATAATTAGATGTTTATCAAGTATCGATAGCCTAGTTCTATACGTACAACTCACAACGCGCTGGAAGCTCGCTACTAGCAAACAAATATTTAAGCAGTCTCTTTGGCCTTGAAATAATGTCATTTACCCATTCATTGGATAACAATCACATTTCTGGAAAACTATTTGAAATTTAGGGCAAAAACGAACTCCAAGCTCTTTTTTTATCAAGAATGACCTTCTATTTTTACTAAAAGATTTCTTTGTTTTTATTATCATAGTTAGTTTTAATTTTTCGGGTCTCACGGAATCGCACCAAATCTGTGGTTGTCTGTGTGACGTCACCAGTTACCGATCTCAAAATCCGGTCTATGTTTTTTTTAAATGCGCTGTATTTTGCATGGGAGTTGAGACATTTTCTTATGATTAATTGATTTTAATATTGAAGAATAATAGGTAACATGTTAACGTCCGTCAATAACATCATTGTATTGTACTAATGTGCAAAAATACATCCATGACCGCACCTCATAAATGATTGTGTTCAAAAACCTGTATTAGGTACTACGAAAAAAACATTGGGACTCCATCAAACTAATCATTAGAAAAATGCTTTTTTATCACTTGGGCCAACTTTTTTGTTCCGGGATCATTTTGGTACAAGAACAATAGTTTAATTTAGGTGGTTTAATAAATGTTTGCTACAAATTAAACCTACATGGTATTTAAAAGTTTGACTACACTTTGGGGAGTCTACAGCACATTTTCTTTTTAAATTACATGATAGTTTCTAGAATAATTCGTTTGTGGTACTTATTATGTTAGAATTATTGTAACCAAAAATGTTATATATATCTTATATTTGTGCGTATATGTATGTAAAGGAATACCTACCTAGAAATGCATAGGATTCCTTTATGTTCGTGTTTTAAAAAGGTGTTGTCATGAAGACAGAAAATGACAGATGATTGTTGCTTTGTTGTCTAGCTGGGTAGCACAGATTGAAGTAATAAGAAGATTGAAAAATAAGTTTATAATTACAAAGTGATATAATATTTTGAAGACGGACAAATAACTTTAATTGTAGTTTCTTTGTCAGCAAAGCAACTCATGATATTTGTATGTCACATTATTAATAAAAAGTTACAACAAATAGACAAATTGTCTTATATGTATATGTAAACGGATTATCATATAAATATTATTGATAAATATTTATGATTTTGACACTTATCTCAAAATTTCGTAACGAAATTTAGATATTTATTATTATTATTAGTTATTAATATTTTTTGCTAGATACGCAGGTATAAATTACAATATAAGGTTTTTAATATAACCAGGAAAAAAATTAAAGAATAATACATATAAAAGATTTAAATAGAAAAAACAGAATGTAAGTAAACAGAAAATATATACACAGAACAAGGTATGAAAGGAAAGAACAAGGTATGGTAGGAAAATGGAATGGTTTGTTCGAGAAAGGATAGTTTTTATCTAGATTATTGACCTCAATATTTATTATTACGTATCAAATACCACAGTCGATGATGCTTTGTAATTATTTGTAAGTTCCATAAGGTGCTAACAGATGGCGGTGTGAGTTAATTTATCGACACAACACTTGGTTATATAGGTTGGGTAAACATCCAGTAGATGGCGTTGTTTTTCGTTAGCTACATCACTCAATTTTAGCAAACACCATTTAGTTTCGTTACGTTTTAAGTATTTACAGTTCATTACAAGTGCATCTGAAGATGTAATTCATAAGCAGTTTTGAATGTAATACAGTCAAAATGGTAAAATATAGTGTTTGAAATCAATTGTGATTTTAATAGTGCATTCGGGCCTTTGCATCAATGTTCAAGGTATTTATTAACTTATTTGCTAGTAGAGAACGGCTCACGAGCATTGTGATATATCTGGAGTAGCGATGTGTAGGTCCACCAATGTTCAAGGTATTTATTAACTTATTTGCTAGTAGAGAACGGCTCACGAGCATTGTGATATATCTGGAGTAGCGATGTGTAGGTTCAGCTGGAGTGGGCTCTTGAACCCGGGTTCTTCGCGGGAAGCGGATCCTGTTCCTACTCCTTTTTCAAATTGACTACTCCGAGAGAACCCGGTCCAGTACTCGGACCCAAACCTGGAACTCGGTGGTCCGAGAGTCGGAGTGGCTCCCAGGGCCTGTTTCAAGAACTCGAGTACTTTTAAAAGGAAGCACGTCTCGGAGGCCTCCAGTAAAATGCAAAACTTACCTATCTCTAGTCTAAATGCAAATATTACCGCCTACTATTAGGTACTCTGTGTCTAGATCCATAATCTATATTAACTTTTAGGAGTTGGAATTCAACCCTAGCCGTTTTGGACGACTTCGAGAAGGCTTTATATTTGGCGGAGGCGTTGGCAGAAACTGACCACTGTAAGAATTACCCCAATCAATTTTACTATAAGAATTGATAACAATTTGCTTTTTATATTAATCTTTTGACTTTCACCCTTTTAGAGTGTTAGCCGAATCGTAGTTAAGAAGTAGGAAAGGCGAATAATTAATATTTTGAAGTGGATTATAATTTATTTATTAATAATAATAATGATTTATTGTTTTCCTTTCTTTACAAACATCTAAAGATAATGATATCCTCACTGGGATTTCCCGTGCTGAGGATTTCATTTACATATTATAATTTAATTATAAGAAATTAATATGAATTTGTTATAACCATATATGTATCATGTAGTATTTTGTTAAATAATTAAAAATTAAATAAAATTGTGTTTTTTTTAATAATTCAGTTCAGTAGATTCGGTTTTAGTCTGTATTTGATATCAGTATATTTTCTATTTCTGTTCTCCCTATATTTAGTATCCAGCTTTTTATTTGAGATTTAAATGTTATACTGTTATTAGACATTATATTTATACATGGTAGCCGGAAACTCGCAGTACCTACGAACGGGAAACTGGTGAATCTACATCACATTTGGAGTCGATTTTGTGGAATAAGTTTTTTTGTTATGAACTTTCGTTTTCGAGTAAATCCGAAGTTGGAATTCTTAGATCCAATTTAAAACAAAGAAAGTTAAAATCTGCTGTTATGAATACATAGGAAGAAAAAGGTATGATCACTCAACTCGGAAAATCACATTATTCTTTTATTTGAAAACTTATACAAAAAAATGCAGACAAAAATAAATACATCTGTAAAAAATAAAAATAATTCTCGCGTATACATTAGCGAGCAAGGATTTCTTCAAAAAGATTAAATTACTCACAAGAAATTTTAAATCAAAGACGTGGTTCATAGAAGACAAGGATGGCAACCCTATATACAAACTAGAGAAAAAAATAAGACCGGATCTCTCATGAGCTTCTCAACTCACCGATGATGAAGACTAAAATAATTTAATTTGTAACTACATATGGCAACATGAAAAATGGCCAAAGGTCTAGGTTGAATCGGTTCATACCACTACACAAGAAGGTTCAACAAAGAAATGCGGGAACTGAAGGAAAATTTCCTTCATCTCACATGCCAGTAAGATAATGCTGTAAATTATAGATGAATGTCTAGGGAGTTACTTAAAATGGCAAATACCTTGTGAACAGGCAGGGTTCGTCAAGGGTAGAGGAACTCAACAGCAAATACTCAATATCCGACAACTTACTGAGAAATGTCGGGAGTTCAACTTGCTAGAAATGCTATGTTTCATTGACTACTCCAAAGCATTTAACTGTGTACCGTGGAACCATCTGTGGGAAGTACTTAAGGAGATGGGAGTTCATAAAAACCTCATTTACATTATTAGAAACCTATACACGGAACGACATGCTTGTATCAAGATTAACACCAAAAATCGAACACATTTAAAGTAATAAACGGGGTACGTCAAGGGTGCATCCTTTCACCAATTTTGTTTAATATAATGGTGAATAAATAATGCGTAAGGTTCTAGATGGATGGAAAGGTGGAGTGTCCAAAAAATCTCAAATTTCTGATATGCAGATGGCATTACCCTTATCGAATCTTTTGAAGAAGAATTGAACCACCTTCTTACTATAGTCGAGGAAGAAAGACGTTATTTAGGTCCACTGATCAATAAGGAAAAAACAAAATTAACGGTGATACACAGAGAAAACACCGTTGGAAGAACAAATAATGCTCCTACAGACCTAGAAACGGAGGACGACTTTATATTCCTAGGATCGTTTAGAAGTGAAAAAGGATGTAAAATGGAAGTGAAAATAATAATTTGCCTGACTTATGGGTAGAATACAACGATCAAAGCCAGTGAAAGAAACCGGATAGACGACCTCCAAATGTGGTGCTGGAGAAAAATGCTCAGGATTTCAAGGATAGCTAGATGCAAAAATGTATCCATTCTCGAAAGCTAGGCATCCACCATACACTTTCAACTCTCTGCCTAAAACGCATAGATACTTTGAACACGTTGCTCGGCAAACTGAGGACTTCAACTTGGAGAAACTCATGGTCATTGGCGAAGTGGAAGGCAGAAGAAGATCACAAATGCGCTTGATTGACCAAGTATCACTTGGTACGTCGGTGTCCGCAGCTCTCCACGCAGCGAAGAGCCACGAGAAGTGGAGGAGCCTTGTCCACCATGAAAATTGGAGTAGGAGTCACGATCCTCAGCATTGAGGATCCTTAGCACCGACGTAAGAAGAAGAATATCTACTGTTTAATGTATTTTAAAATGGGTCGAAGCCTAGACCTGGTTCCAAAAGTATTTTAACAATTTAGTTGCCAAAAAAAAATAAATCCAAATGCTCAGATCGAAAAGCTTTCTTGCGATATAAATTTACAAGTTACCAGCTTGTTCTACGGGTTTCTGAATAACGCGAATTTATTGCTTTATTTATTTATTTAATAGACGAAGAAAACTTGTAATCTTCACAGGAAATAATCCAAGTTAGTGTATTTCTTCAGGGAAGTAAAACAAAATGTTAATAATTTTCAGCCTTCACTGGCTCCAGACGGGAACAGTTGGGACTCTTGTGCGGTATTCATGCAAAAAATCTAAAGTTCCATTAATATTTATACCACAATAAGCAAAGTCCGTGGAAAGTGTTTAATTTTATTGAGGTTATAAGGAAAGAATCATTGCATTTAATTATTTCCATAGATATGGAATCCGTCTGGATCGGCTCCCGCAGGGACAGTGAGAGTAACTCTTACTACTGGATTACTTCTCGGAAAGCTCTGCCAAGAACGAAAAGCAATATGTGGAACGCTCACCAAGTCCAGAGACAGTCGGGCGAGGGTTCTTTTCCTGTTGTAAGTTGGGTTTTCCTGTAAACTCTGTCCACACCTTTGCTTACTGCGAGTTAACTCTGAACGTGAGTAGACTACACTGGGGCATATTGAACATCAACAATTATTTTGAAGTCCAATTGAAACCCATCGAGTCCCTTATAAATAAATGATGATGAATTTGATTTTCACGATCATTTTTTTCTATATCTGAAAGATTCTTGCACTTTTCATGTTGAAATATTTTGGGTTAGTGATTAAATATCGCTTTTACTTTAGTGGCTAAACAGAACTGATGACTCAATGACAGAACAAGGGGGGGCAGACTGCGTGGCAATGCAACGAGGCCACCATGATGAGCCCATCTTCGTGGACCTCTATTGTAATGCCAAGAGAGGCTTTGCATGTGAAAAAGGTATCTAAGATGTTCATCATGACTTCTTTGTTTAATTTAATATATATATTTTAAACAATTATTTTTTTAATCAATTATCCACATAGGAGACATAGTTACAGGATGTCATATTTAGGGATGTTATGAGGAGAGTATTTTTAAGGAAAAGTAGTTCTGGGAAGGAGAAAGTTAAGGGGGGAGGGGATCTGCATGTCAGTGTGTCCAGGAGTGACCGACGTATGAATCTATCCCTCCTACTGTGGAGCAAGGCAATGGGTCAAGAGAGTACAGCTGGAAAGGTGGAAGGGTCTCCCTCAACCGACATCTCTCGATCCTGCGCGACACGCAGTTGGTGGACAGATGCATCCATCGCCAAGACCTGGAAAACCTAATCCACGAACACTTCACCAAACCAAAACAGGTGTTGGTTATACGATAAACAGTTTCCGGCGTGGCACTCCACATATCCGCTTCCCAATTTGAAAATCTTACCGAAAATGTTTAATCCTATTACTTATATTTCAGCTGCAGACCCGAGTGAAATTTATCCTGAAGAAGTAATGGAAATACAATGTGAAACAACGACGTACAAGGTCTTCTCAGCGAAAGCCGATTGGGAAGAGGCGGTGGGCATCTGTAACTCCAATGGGATGAGGTGAGATATAACTCATCAATGTATATAAAAAAAGCTACCTTTTCAAATGCCCTCAAGTTGTAAAAATCAACGATGTGCTTAGCCAACAAGATACGAGATATTTTGGTATACCTCAAGGCACAGTCCTGGGGCCGTTACTGTTTATCATCTATGTGAATGATATATTCACACAAAGAATAAACGGAAAAAATAATATCTTATGCTGATAACACTGTCATAATAATTGAAGGTGCTGATTGGAATACTGTGAACAACCTAGCGAATATTGACATAAATACACTGAAAAAACTGGTTAGATAAAAATCTCCTCTCTTTAAATACCGAAAAAACAAACTGTATCCCATTCTCTATCAATCAATTTAAATCTAAACCAGAAATAAAAATTCTAATACATCAGAGTAAATGTAGTGGAATTAATTGCACTCCAGAATGTTCTAAACTAAATTCAACTTCCAAAATTAAATATTTTGGTGTATATATAGATCAACATTTTAAATGGAAAACACATATTTCATAACTTCTCAAAAGAATTAGGAAATGTATATATATATTTAAAAGAAAGTAAGTAGTAAGTAATATTCTTAGACTGGAAAACCTAAAAAGAGTGTACTATGCAATTGTTCAATCTATATTACAATATGGTATTATAGGATGGGGAGGAACATATGATGTTATTTTAAATCCCCTCAAAATAGTTCAAAGATTAACCCGGCGTCAGTACAGTCAAAATATGTAACAACGATAGTAGGGTTGGGTCTAGAAGACCCGAATAAAAAACTATAAAATGATTTCAATATTTAAAAGAAATTTAGTAACATATTGCAATAATTTAATAAAACAACTATATTGTTTGCGAGATTTGGGGTAAAATAAAACAACTTCTCAAAAAAATATCTTTTAATGACATTTTTATAAAACTATAATAAATTTTTAACAAAATAGACAACCTCTGTCGTAAAGTTATAAAATTTAAATAAAACAAACTTTTTTCCCAAAATGTGAACTAATTTTATACATATGAATGCGATCTATAGTAGGACTAAGAATAATACATCAGTCCCATGAGTTAATCTTACATATTATCATTTGCATCTGCGCAATCTCCACAGTACAAAATTGCATGCTGACTGCAGAGCTTCTGACGTAAAATTTTCACAATCGGAGTCAGATTCTTCCAAAATTTTTAAAATTCGCTGTCGTAATCCATAATTCACGATCCATAATTGCAAAGGTTCTGAAAATAACAAAACAAATCAATGACATACTTTTTAAGTAATGGTGCGAAATTACGACACGAAATATAACACTGAACAACGATAGCCCGCGTGGAGGGGAGATTGTTAGCTCCAGCTACTGAGAAGTATGGCAACATCGCAAAAAATTCTAAAAAATAAGCTTATTTTAAAATGGCGCGGGTCAAATTGACCCAACTGTGCGAATGCCGGGTTAATAATTAAGGTTATTTTGAAAAAATCATCTACATTTTCTACTGAAAAAATCTTTTCAATTTTCAAAGTATCTACAATAGACAATATATATATAAAATATTCAATACTACAAACTTTCAAAGAAATACAGTTAAAAAAATTAAATTTCAATATATCAGCACGATATCAAAACAATTTTAAAATCCAAAAATTAAATACCAAGCACATTCAACCAAAATTCCTTTTCGTATCTTGGTATAAATTATTTCAACAAACTCCTATTAAAAGTAAAAATTATCGAAAATAAACGTAAATTTCAAATTAAATTAAAAAATTACCTGAAACAACTATAAGAGTTACATTACTATTATTGATATTTCACTTAATTTAATTCTGTTAATTGATACATCTCAAGTTTCTCTTACTATATCTATTGTTAATAGTTGAAATATTTTTATTCACCTACTCAAATGATAACATAATTGAGTACGAATTCACTCACCAAAACAAGAGCCTTGTCTCTTTATGGTGAGGAAATGCTTTTATTACATTCATATTACAAATCTGTTTAACATGTAAAAAAAAGAATAATTATTTTGAAAACATACAAATATTAAAAAAAAGTTTTTTATAGCGTACTTATACAATAGCCCCTATTCTTTGAGATTTATGCACTTTTAGAATTTAGAGGAAAATTATAGTCACGAAATGAAAGGTTTACATATTTATAAAACCCATGATTTATTTTCTTTTTCAGTTTGGCAACATTTAATAGCGTGAGATGCCTAGAGAAGGTTGGAAACAAAATGATGAAAATGAGACCTTGTAAGTATAAATAATAAGTGCACGCTCTGGGAGGTGGGTATGGATACCGCCGCTCCGGGAACCATTTATTCGATAACCAACACCTCTGCTATACGTCACCCCAAGTGGTTCGCTATGTTTGATTAATTAGCAGGGGTGTCCGGGTTCATGTAGTGAGGATTGTCCAGGTCTTTGCGGCGGATGCATCTGTCCACTTACTGACTGGCAGGCCGGATCGGGAAGGACTGGTTGAGGGTGACCATTTGGCCTCCCCTGCAAAATTCTCTTAACCCATCGCCATGCACCGCAGTGATAGAGATGGACTCATACGTCCGTCACTCCTGGACCCATTGACCCCCAGACTCCTAACTACACCTCAAGCATTTTCCTTAACCGAACATTCTCTCCTTCCCGTTCTTTAAAAGAGCCTCCTCACAGCACCCTCAAAGATGACACAGGATCTGAGTGAAGTTATTTTCTTCAGGACCTCCTAAGTGAAGCTATTGTAAAAAATGAAATAAAATTACTTATTGGTCGTTTACTGAAAAGTGCACATTATTTTTGCATGAACCTTTATTTTAACAGCCTTGGAAAATGCCTGGATAGGCGGAAAAGGAGAAGGAGGTGAGTGGAGCTGGCTGTCCACTGGCGAGCCGATCTCCGAATCAGGAATTCAGAACTCTCAAGATCCCCTGCAAGAGAAATGGCCGCCATTCAGGTATACGCAAACTCGTTCCAATATGTTTTCCTTTGGATTGTAGAAGTACACAAAGAATGCTTGTTGATGTGTTTTATGAACAAAATATTTGCCCAATGTGCTCTTAAATGTCCAATACAAAACTGTGTTCATGAAATTCAATAAAATGGAGATCTACGACGTCAAGCGAGCATAAATGAGACAGAACGCAGGGCGATCGGGCTAAATGGAACCTCTGTTTCCATTCAAATTTGTATGGAAAGCACTCATCAATGAATTCGCAGAATATGCTGGTGTAATCAATGCACTAAGTTTGCATTTTTGTGGTTCCTCTCGTCACATATTACAATCATAATGGTCGGATATTTTCACCTTCTACAGTCGTCACTTTTGTGCAAACGTTGCTATTCCTTGTTAACTGATACTTTCGTGCTAAAAGTTGGTCGAACAATAGATATTTGCTCATTTTGAGTATCCTTTGATCCAGCCCCTGGTTTCTTCAGAGAAAAGATGTGACCTTCGGCCGTAGAACAAAAAAGAATACAAGAAATGCGACATGGGCGTGTTTCGTGATCCAAAATTTTTATCGTGAGGCCAACCGGGCCTTAAATTTCCAATAGAAAACTACATTTAATTATGATGAAATTCAAATGGAATGACGGTGCTCGATATCGAGCAAGTGTAATAGAGCCAGAGCGCTTCATAAGTGGGTCAGAATTAAAAGGTTTTACATAAGTCGTCCCCTCAGTTCTTAATTGTCCAATCGACGATTTGAAAATTATGTAGGAGGAGAAAGTTTTATTTCATTATTTCAATGAAAAATTATGATAGGTGTTTAAGATAAAGCTATTTCCCTAAACGTAAAGGTTTGATAAGTTTAAATAATTCTTAGTTAAGTAATAAACTATCATTTTTTATGCTTTATTTTTAGTTTTAAAGTCGGGATTGAACAAAAACTAAAATGGTCGTTTGGACAATTAAGAACTGAGGCGACGAAGTGGCGACATTCTTTTCCATTCAAATGTACATGGAAGGCATTCCTATTGGTCATTATCTTATTATTGATCAAACACTCTAGGAGAGCTGCAGAAGTCCACAAATTGTCATACATCCAGACTTTATATTACTTGTGAGTGTGCTCGTAGGTTCTTGACTGAATGTACTATGCTTTTGCTTGGACCACGGTGTGGATGTTCACACAGATGGGTCGAAACAGGTACTCAGTAATAATTATTATTTTAAGTAGTCAGATTAACGTGTGATACCGTGCGGAGGCCTGGTTAGTTTCAGTTGTAAAATGTTAAATTTTTTTAACTTGATAAAGTGTTGTCTGTCGCAGAGAATATGGACACCTGAAGTCGGAGGGATGCCTCATGATAGACAGGCATGTCTGCAACGAGACGGTCTTCCTGGAAGCGAGGTGTAACCGGGAAAGGAATTTCATATGTCAACGTAAGTTAAAATATTCAATACAACTTACATTCAACTTACATTAAAAAAATACCTACCCTACCGAGGCCGCTCTCCGAAGCTGTGATGCCTTGGATGTTTTGGCCGATATTTTGGAATACATACACGAATTTATTTACTAGTCCAAAAATGAAAAATATGAAATTTTACAAAAAAAAAAATTAATGCCATTCAAAATCTGTGCCTTGTCCTCATCCTAGGTAGAGGTACAAAATAAAAAAAAAATTGTTTGGTCTTTAATTTTTTTATTTGGTTGGTTTTTACTAGTAGGTGTAAAAAAACAAATTTAATATTTTTAAGTTTGTCAATATATTGTTATATCAAAGATAGGGAAGTGGATATACAAATGAGGGTCAATGATATTTGTTGAAGATTTACGTGAAAGGATGGATGAAAGTTTGAGGGAAAATGGGCAAATGAAAAATCTAAATTGAAAACATAAAAAATGGGCAAGGAAAATGTTACCTTTTACATGCATATTTCACATTTGAATTATTGGAGGTACATATATAATGTAGAAATCGGTCTATTATTGCATACTTCAAGTGGAACACGAATTTTGAAACATTCCTGTACACCTCTCCTCCACGTTGGCGCCACATACGACGGAAATACTTCACAAATGGTCATAAAATTACAATCTTTTACTCCGCACTGGTTGTGGCCAATTCGTTGACACACCTAACATGTGCTTCTTGCCGCTAATTCAAGGTGTCGGCTAACACACCACCTGCAATACGGTAACTTGTAATGTGAAAACAAATCGAAAAATTGGTGTCGTCGATACATAATAATAATAGATTGGCCCTCTCATCTAATTTCAATCTAAAATTAACACCACCTAAACATAATTCAACTCCCCATCATGATGATAACTTGATGTACAATCTTCTAAAAATGTACGCGAAACCAGCGAAGATCGTTCATTTTGTGACATTCTTCGAAATTTGTTGAGTAACGTAGTTGTTTTGCAAGAAAAAAATGTAAAATTGTTAATAATCTTCTTCAATCTTTGCAAAATAACTTTGTGGCATTATTTATTATTTAATTAATAAGGGATAACTTTGTATAAACCACTTTTTAATAAACAATATCGACATGTTTCAATAACAATGTTATATTCTTCAGGATATGTTAATATAAAGAAAAATTATATCTTTATATTAACATATCCTGAAGAAGGTAACATTGTTATTGAAACATGTCGATATTGTTTATTAAAAAGTGGTTTATACAAAGTTATCCCTTATTAATTAAATTGTTAATAATCATTACTTTAATCCATACACGGGCACGCCTCTAACCCATATACAAGCTACATATTTTATACAAGTATTTATATAGCTTATTACATTGTTCACGATAAAGTTCGCGAAGGCCCCTACCTAAAACATTTCTAAGTGCCACAAATTCGTGTTTGAAAAAATGATCTTCAAAGCTATTCTAGTGAGGGTTGTGTCGAATGTGCTCTAATACAAATTTGCAAGATTAAAAAAATGCAAAAAGTGACGCTTTTTCCGATCTTTTGACATTGAGAAGATGCACTTTCTTTTTTAAACTTGTTTTCTTAAATCAATGTGTTTAGTTTCGGTGTTAATTTTAAGGTTCACATGACCTGAGATAATGAATAATAAACATTTTTAATTAAGTCAATGCCCACAGTCGGGAGAACAGTAACGATTCTGTATTGTAATACAGCACGTGAGTCTAACGAAAAAAAACTTAAAAGACTGAGAAACTAGAGATCGGCGATGTATATTCAACAAAATGTAGCAGCAACCTTGTGGTCATCGTTAGGTTAAGTTGTAAGAATCTAAAGATGAGAGGTAGGTCGGATGTGGACATTTTTTTACGCATGGATAGTCAAACTAATTTATTGTGTTGGGAATATTGAAGACGAATAGGGCTATGGCTACCCATGGCGATATTTCGATATTTGGCAGTGCAGGTAAATAATAAGTTAAAATTACACTTATATTGTCAAATTGTTCGATTTTCCACACAAATCATCGTTAAAACTTTAAATGTACGAATGTACCTTTACATAAGCCAGTATTTTAAAGAAAGTTTTTAAAATTTTTAAATGATAAAATTTTCCGGATTAACGCTTTCATTAGGTTGAAAATATTGATATTTATAGAAAATTATTTGGGAAAGCAAACAATATAGGAAAACTGTTAAGGTACGACTCTATTAATCATTATTTCTCTTTTTTTTTACTTGTCTCTTATTATTTACCCTTATGTTACTTCTCTCTTATTATTTCTGAAACAAAATGTTTGAATATTAATTTTGCTTCAAAAAACAAAATATTTTATTAACAATGTTCAACACAATTCTAACTCTGCTCTGCCGAATATATGACTAGGTGTTCTACTGTATATAATCAATCTGTTTTCTCTATCAGTGGGTAGCATCATTCCATTTTCATCAGAAAATAAGACGGATATCCAGAACATACACGAGGACCAGGACCATTATTACGCTCTGATACCGCTGGCATTGCCCTACTCAGGTGCTGACAGGTACTGCAAGATGCTCAATGGATCGCTGGCCTCTCTCACCGAGAAAGATATCCTGGTTCATTTGATGCAAACGATGGAGTTGGAGCTTCAAAATCGTGAGTGTTCTTCCTAGATTATACTTCTGGAATTTTTATCAGTAATCAGGATCGTTCCACTTTTATCTTCCGTCGGGCGCAATGCAAATCCTAACGCTATCGGGCGCAATTCATCTGTGAGATTAAATCACAGAAAAACTGATCAAAATAAATTTTTCGCTCAATTTTTGAGATGACCGGAAACTGGCCCGCTGTGAATGGTGGGCAAGGAGGAAAAGTCAGGATATTACCCTTTGGCAGAAAAATAACTGATCACTTCATCTCACAGATTAGTTGCGCCTGACGGAAGGTTAAACTGGAATTGTTCTTCTGGAATTGTTCTTCTGGAATGTTTTTCTGAAAACTATTTTATATTTTATAATTGCTACCCGTCACAATTTGTCGTATCTTGGCTTAGAGTCTGTCATCCAAATCCAGCAAGATCACTTTGATAATGATAATTCATCGGACCATCTTCACCAAAATAAAATTTAAAAACATCTTGGGCAGAAGGGACAGAAGGTGTGTAAGATACACCGCGCAAATACATCTCATAGTACGTGAACGCAAATACAACATATATCTACACAAACTAAGTCTGTTAGGCATTAAGGGTAGATACTTTGCTTGTTGGACTAGTTACCTCAGTAAACGAAAGCTTTATGATAAAATAATATATGTATGTTCGGTAAAATCTTAAATTTTTGAAGCCACAAGCGGGGTTCCCCAAGAGTCACACTTCGGGCCACTTCTTTGTACTTTTTTTTTTTTTTTTCAAAAGAAAGACTAACATTCCCGGGTTACAAATAACCCAATAATGTTTGAAAATGTCCTACTACCACCACAGAAATCCGAAAATGTTGCACGTGTTGTGATAACTGGAGTTCTATACAAGGGCGGATCCAGGATTTTTTTCTGGGGGGGGGGGGGCACAAGGGACGGAGGGGGGGGGGGCCGCCCCGGCTGCCACCCCGATGGGGGGGTACCCCTCAAGAGCACAATTCCCCCCCCCCCCCTTCAGGATGGACCTTTTTTTTATGAAGTCGAAATTTGAGTTTGTCAACTTTAATGGGGGGGGGGGGGGGGGGGCATTTCCGACCACGCTTTCCTCCGACCGTACCGCTCTCGCAAACGCTGATTATCATTTTTCATTTGAAAGTGCATGAATGGGATGCAACGAACAAAATTCGCAATTCCAGCCAGAACTAGACAAAAGTTTGACTCATGTTCTTTCTGTTATTTTATTCATATAGTTTAACAACTCTGATAATTTTATTTGCTTCTAAGTATGTATCTCCACAGTACACAAAAATACCGTCCTTGGGGGGGCACGTGCCCCCCCCTAAATCCGCCCTTGGTTCCATATACTACGGCGCCCATCTTTGTTCCTATCTACACTACACACCAAACACATAGTTTTCATTGGCTCAGGCGTTTTGATGGTCCGTGTGGTTTGGTCATAGCCACGGAGGAACGAATTCCTCCGTGGTCATAGCTCAGCGACAGACGGCACGCTTCCATGCCATAACTCTCATTGTCTTCTTACGGTTCTAACCCCGATCACGTTGATGAAGATGTAACAGTTTTCAATTGTTTTTATGGTTCAACTCCCCATTTTACCTCTTTGGTCTTTTCGATCCCGGTAGGTACCATGCGATTTGAATTCATTCAACTAGGTATCTTTTTTACGGTGCCAGCAAACTAGATTTTTTTGTTCGGTCATGGATCCAGATTGGGGACGTCAAAGTCAATATGACAAATTCACTGAAGGCCTCCATATTGTTAAATGACGGTTGTCATAGACAAATTTGGTTATTTGTAGAACAGAGTTTCTTGATTGTTTGTCGCTTCACATGATCTTAGATTTTTAAATTCCAGTGTAACATAACATGCTGCGGGTTTTTTGAGATAAGCGATCAATAAACGTCTTTAAAATACTTAGCTAACCTTTAAATAAAATAAAAATGTATATGACCTTAACCCCATGTTTGTTACTTTTTATAGGAAGGTGATGCACTACTAGACAAACTAAAATCGTGCGATTAGATCGCTTAGTTATAGTTTCGATGCTTAAATTAAATACTGCAAGTACAACACATATTTGCCTTTGGCATAATCGTTTTTTTTTATTAGTCTTTTCATAAGCCTAGGCAAAACTAAAATCTCAGACCTATGAAAACGACTTTAAAGTTCAAAATCCCCTAATTACAAACCCCTTTTCGGTTATGGTATTGTTGTATACTAGCTCATCCAGCCACGCGTTGTTGTGGCTAATGAAACACAGCGCCATCTACTGGATTGTTACCCGACCTTTAATAAATTAACTCACACCACCAACTGTTAATTTGCATACAAATAAAATCCACACCGCCCGCTTGCCAGCCCGCTCGTTCACCACATACAAAGATTCTCCTTTATCTATATATATATATATAAATCTAAATATGTTTGTATGTATGTCCGTTATGCGTTGCTTTAGCACAGGAAATGTTTCAAACTGTCAAAATACCTTTTTCCACCCTCGCAAAGGTTTCTGGATTATTACAACCACAATGTTCAATCAAAATTCAAAATTCGAATAAACTTTTTAAATAAATGAATTTAATCGAAGTACCAATCAAAATCGAATGCTTTGAATCTATTTGAAATTCATATTATTTTAAATAGGTAGGTACCTATGTCAGGTAAAAAATTTAATTGATTGTTCTTATAATATGTCACGAAGCACATTTACGATTAAAGGTATTGTTGGTAAAGAGCGGTTGTTTTTTGTAATTGCATAACCTTGTTGACTGTTTTTCTCAATTGCATAACATTGTATGTTGTTTTCACACCATTATGTTTGTAAACTGTTCGGTCCTTATATTTCATGTACCCTTCCTACCCTTGCAAACATTGTACCTAGCCTTTGGCATAAGCTAGTTTTTATGTTTTAGCCAGGGATTTTCTCTAGTCAACCAAGGTCTCTCAAACTTAAGGGTCCTTTTCTTTTTATCTCTTTGTCAAAAAGTCCCGGTGGAGGCATAGAGGATTGTTGCCCTATTGCTCCATTGCCACGTCGCTTTATGAGGTCTTAGCCAGCAGAGGAATCGGACATCGACGCCCGGGTGGGACCCAAGCGCCATGCCCACTCAACCACTGACCGGTCAGAATATTATAAATATGTATTTATAAATTACAGTTATTTATAAATTACATTTAAAGATGTGCAGGTTCTCCTCTTTGCTATATATGTCAAATAATTTGTAGTATGGAAGATTGTTAGGTTTATAACTTAAGATTTCATTTAGATGCACTATATCGTTAGTCCATGACCAACTCTTTATTTCTTATGCCGTTCGCTCATGGAGAAACTGAAAACAAACCTCGCGACCACCAGTGCTGGTCGACGCGGCAGTTGCATTGTTGACAGGTTTCCATGGTAGCGGCTCACGAACTATCAAGTTTTGTCGTGTTTGGACATGTCAGATCAGAAAAATATCGATTTAGTTCGGGAGGTTGATGACGATTGCGTCGCTAATTGTTTTTTTAAAGTCCTACACTTTATGAATGCTCTCTAAATAATGTAAAGTTGATAGAAGTCACTCGATCAAGGACTTGGGTATTATATTTGACGGAAAGTTAACATTTTTTGTGCAAATAAATGAAATAACAAATGAAACTTAAAAAAACACATGGTTTCGTCTGTAGAACTGCAAGTGACTTCAAGTCACTAGAATGTCGGAAATCATTGTACATATTTTTTATTAAGAAGTAAAGTAGATTATAATTCGTCTGTTTGGTCCCCATTTTATAAAGTACATTCCAGCAATATAAAAAGGGTACAGTATTGTACATTACAAATTTCTTAGATTAATTAATTTTAAACTGAATACTCGTATCCAAAATATTAGTAATATACTGCTGACGCATCAACTAAATTTGATTAGGCTGTCCTATTGTTTATTTAATAAAAATATTAATGATGGTATTGATAACCCTGAAATTTTAGCCTAAATAAAATCTTATGTACGGTCCGGAAATGCGAGACATAATGCTACCCTTTTTTGTGACAATTTCAGAAAAAAAATATTTATCAAGCGTACGCCTATAAATCGGCTGCATAATTTTGATAATAGATTTGGAAATGTTGTAGACATATTAAGAGATTTTGCAACAGAGATAAAACGAAATTTTCATAAATATTTTGCTTTAAATGAACGAATTTACAACTCCAAAGTGAATGTTCATATTATTTTCTAAATATCTGAATTAATACTTTCATTTCTACATTTCGTTTTATAATTTAGTATTGTAATTTATTTCATATTTTAAACGGGCATTTAGTTGCTACTTATGTTATTTAATTTCGATCCAATTTTATAAAAATTAATTTCATGAATGATGATTGTAAAAATAAAAATTAAATTATTACATACCTTCTTATTTTTTGTGTAACTACAAACGAATAATCGTCGCGTGCATAAACGTATTTACTTGCTTTTTTATGTATGGTTATTATGTTATTGTTTTGGTGGTATCCTGTCTCCACAACGCCGTCAAAAGCATGGCTTTGAAGGAGAAATATGTTGTCTTTTTATGGGAATACCTCACAAGACTCTTAACTACTCCCGCCTGGAATCAGTGAAACTAAGGCATCCTTAATTGGAGTGTGTTGTGAGGCTGAAGGAAGTGGGGAGGGGGAAAGTGATGGAGAAAAGGAAGGTGGAGAAGTACCCGGCTATTCAGATCTGGTCATCAAACACGGCTAACGCCATTTCAAGCAACGTTTCAATTCTGAATGGTGGTCTTACACCAGGGCGATACTGAGAGTATCTTCCGCTCTAGAATGTGCCGCCAATGAACTCTATATATTTTTAAATTAATTAATTGTGAAATAACAAAAATTAATCAAATAAATTTTATTTACCCCCACGCCAGTCGTCATAGATGCTTGGGGTAGTCCATGACCATGTTCGCCTTTTGAAATCATTATTAAACCACATGTTCTGGGCAGCGTCTCTTATGTCTGAAAAAACTTTTTGGCTACAAGACAGCATTTTCGAACCCTCAGATCTCCTCATCCGATTTGCTTAAATAGAGGTTTGTTTCAGCTATTAAGCATGTATGGGTATCGGGAAACCTGGTGCAGGACCCTTTGACAGGAAGGTTGGGTTGGAAGGATCCAAATACAGGAAAACCTCTGTCTGGATCCGAAGGAGTAAGTCATTACGTTTTTTTTTATTACAAAAAAATTCAAAGTTATTTATTTTTTTTTTTAAATATAATATAAATTTTTCATTAATGTGTGTTAGAGATTTATAATCCTATTTACAAATGAAACACTAACACCACACAACTTAAAACGAAATATGTGAATCATAATAATTTTTTTAATTCTTTTCTAAAATGACTCTTGAAATCTTAACCTTAGATATACCTACCATTAAATTTATTTTTTATTTTTATTTATTTTTATTTTAATATAAAAAAAAACATGATATAAATATTATAATAAAGGTCGTTTTTGGTCATGTGTACCTTATCAGAAAAGAGGACCTCTTGTGCCTGATAAGGGAGCTACGATTCTTACTTAGGTTGCAAGTTATAATATGCTTTGTATAAAATATTTACTTTTTGCTGTAAGTTTTTTTTGAAATTGTTTAATTTTATTTATTTATTCTGATTAGTTGATGATACAGCGTAATTCAAAAGGGAGGTTATTATGTTTTTTTATGGCTTGGAAAATATACTGACTTTGCATTTGAGTTGTTTTAAAATTAGGTGTAATAAATTGGTTTCCATTTCTCATTAGTTTGTAAAATTCTTGATATTTTTTTGTTATTTTTTATTTACACATTTTTATAATGGAAGCTTGCTTGAATATTTCATCGACATTCGGTAAAACAATTTAAAAAGTGAATTTGTTGAGAAGGTAGATTTAAAAAATATATTACTTCAATGATGATTCTTTGCAAAACTTTTACCGAGTTTAGGTTGTTTTTGTAAGATCCTCACCAACCTATAATTCCATAGATAAGTAAAGAATGAACAAGGGCATAGTACACATTTTTCATTATTTTTACATTTAAAATATTTCTTAATCTAACAAATATATATACATTTCCTTATTCTTTTCACTAGCTCTGAAATGTGACTATTCCATTTTTTTATTTTTTTTATATTTAAAAATAAAATGGAGTTCTACAAAATAAACTTAATAACAATAAAAAAAATAAAAAAATAAATAACAAAAAAGTGACTATTCCACTTCAGGTTTTGATCAATGATCACACCGAGATATTTTCTCATTTTCTCCTCTTTAAAGAAAGCAAACATCCCGGGTTAAGAATAACCTACAAATATTAGAAAATTTTCTACTACTATAGTAGTAAGCGGAACATGTTGCGTGGGTCGTGGTGGAGGGCTTAATCAGCCGAAAAATTGAAAATATGAAGCCTGGGTGGAACCCAAAGGTGATGCCAACTCAGCCACTGACTGGTCATTTAGCAGCACCATGTTTTGCTGGGCCAGCAAGTTTGTTCTGCCATGTGGAATACACAGCAGGTCGACTCACTTTAAAACTCTTGAAATTTTCAATTTCTTTTATGCGATGTTGTGTGTAATTCGTGAAAAAATTACTATTTACACTTGATATTTTTCCAACATCTTGATTAAATGTATTAACCCCAGTATGTTAATTTCCTTCCCAGATTATCAAAGAACTTTTTAACATCTGGTGACAAAGATTTTCTTTGAATCAGGCAAACGCCAAAATAGGGCTTTACAGGTTCCATTAAGCGCAGCCAAGTAACCGAGCACCCGAAATAATTAATTTTGAATAAATTGTCTTCCCTGTCTATAATCAACACAAGGAAGATGAATAATTGCTCCAACCGCCTATATCAATGGGAAATGGCATAGTTGTTGATGTATGTTAGCGTCCATGTCCCCATATCCAAAATACTAAAATATAATTATCCCGTTGCAAAATTTTGTCAGATTGCATAAAACTAATGTCCAATTTCCAGAATTTACCGTGGTGTGAAGATGAAGAGGTAGAAACTGAAGACGCATGTCTCAATCTTGACAGAGAAAGTCCGATGGAGGCAGTCATCTACGGCATGCCATGTGACACGAAACAAAACTTCATCTGCGTTATTGGTAAGAAAAACTTACTAAAAAATATTTGCTACATTGCCTCATAATCCTCGATTGATAATCTCCAATACCTCAAACTAATTTGTTCGGTTTTCGGAACAACTAATATAAGTCTCGTAAAAATCGTTGTGTCTCCCTTACTAGCATGGCTAGAAATAAGATCTAAACGGTGTTAGAAGGAAGACACCACGCTTTATATTCAAATTTAAAAGAAAAAAATGATGAAGCTTTTTTAATTTTTTATTAATTATATAGAAAAGTTATTAAAAAATAAGTTGACGATAACGTTTGCAATACATTTGTCTAATAAAATGTATGTGTATTTTTTTTTGTTATCGGTAATTTGAGTTAGAGTTTGTAACGCGAGGTGAGACTTTGAAAACTTTTTTACGTTTGCATTCAAATGTTTTTTTCAAAATTGTACATGTTTTATTTCGAATTATAAAATTTGAAAGCGGATTTCATTACCTTTCAAAACAAATTTTTCGTTTTAGGATGCGTTCGATTTTACTGCAAAGCTGAAATACATTGATTTTACGACAAAATAGGCCCGAGGTCTGAGGGGTTAATAAGATATTAATGATGTATACGTTTTTATGTATTTTTATTTTTTCTTATTCTTCATTTTAAGCACCCGCTAAAACGCCAAAGCAGTTTGTCAGCAGGTCAATTTAACAATATTAATATAACACTTAGTCACACATATAAGAAAAAACCACAATATACAAAATAGATGCAGAAGAATAACTTTTAAGTAGCTACAAAAATATACAGACTGACAGATATAACACAGGCAAATTACCTACTCATGTTCATAGGTACACAAGGTTAAAACAAAATTCAATATAAATAGTCTTGATCTATTAGGCATTTTTTTAATCTATTTTTGAGATCGGTGGTGCAATTTGACTCGATTTTTATGTTCATTGGCAACTTATTAAATATGGTAGGGACAAGATAAGTGGGAGTCCGTTGCCCGTATTTATTTATAATTTTCGGAATGGATAAACCTTCATTTTTACTAAATCTAGTGCCATATGCATGATCAACTTTTTCTTTGTATATTGAATCCGACAATAGGTTTTGGCATACAATTTTAAACCATAATATCCCTCGAATAGATAATATATTAACTGATTCATATAATAATTTTATGTCTCTTCTTTGTGCGTAAATACTATTGCTTACCAAGAGCTTAGTCAGAGAGTTTTGAATTGTTTGAATGTAGCCTATTTTTTTATCTTGCACGAGTTTCCCCAAGACGTTATTCCGCCTATTATTTCGATTATCATCGTCCTTGGCAACCAATCGACAGCACGTTGAATAGATGATGGCTAAGACGAGCTAGTTAGTTTTTGTTTTAGTTTACTCCACTGCGTTGATTCCCAATCTCGTGTCATTATATTTAATACGTATCTACCAGATTTCACGGTACTACATAAATCGATGACGTTTTGGACAGCGTTTCGGTGTTGGCTTGAGAAGGAGGGAGCACACACGACATAATACTTTAAAAATAAATCATAATACTTTGGCCGTGAAAATCTCAAATCATATACGATATTTTATTGAAGTAAAACTTCTTTCGAATTGGGGGGTAAGCTGGTGAATGCGTTAAGAAAAGTGTGATGCGAACGGTAATCGATGCAGACAGTGATCGATGCGAACGGTGATCGGGCGAAGCGTACATACTGCGCAACTAAGGTAAGGCATACATACTAACTCAAGGTCGTAGGTCACCTCAAGGCCGTAGGTCCTCCCAAAGTCGTAGGTCACCCCAAGGTCGTATGTCACCATAAGGTCGTAAGTCACCTCACAGTCGTAGGTCACCCCACGGTCATAGGATACCCCATGGTCATATGTCACCCCAATGTCATATGTTACCCCAATGTCATATGTCACCCCAATGTCATATGTTCTTTTAGTGAAGTTTTACTTCAGTCGTGTGGTCTAAAGCATACTTTTTTTTATTTATTTACGTCCTTTTATATAAAACAGGTCTTAATGAATTACATAAGTGCATTAAAATTTACATGATAATAATTCTGATGAATGATTCACATTCAGATGTCTAGTGCAGTGTTGGACTCTTCCAATGATTATTTAAGTTTCTCGGTTACAAGTTGATTTCACATGTGTTGACGACAAGCACGGCGTTAGGTGGTACTTCTCTGACTCTAATGTAGATTTTACATGGTCTCTTTTTTCAGGCCGACTCCCGTATAGAGACCAAAGACAAAATTTTTCGCTTTACGCGATCGCTATTTTTATACCTACGATTTCAGTTGGCCTCACAGCAAACAGCATGGTTCATGTTTTGTTTGCAGTGACTTCATTGAAATATCGTAGAAATGAAAATAGAGATGAAAATAGCGATCGCGTAAAGCGAAAAAAAATGTCTTTGGTCTCTATACGGGAATCGGGCTGAAAAAAGAGATCATGTAAAACCTACATTATCTACTCTTCAGCGGACATATTGTGTCATATCGTAACATGCAGTGATAAGAATCTTCAAAGAATAAAGTTACGTAATGTCTCGCACAGTTTTTCAAATAAATTCTAATCAATTCAATACTTATTTATAACTTTATTGATGTGAGGGACAAACGTTAAATTTAACACATCAGAATTTTTGTTTCTAGAAATTCTACATTAACACTAGTCAATATTCAATAGTTAAATTCTAACTCAATAACTCAAATATTATATGTAAAACTTATTTATAATCTATCTTAAAGGCCCTATGGGCGTATAACAATAATAAATAAATATTTAAAAAGAGTTCAAAGTAATTACACCACTCCTGTAAGCGATAAAGATTAGATTAAAGAATTTCCAAGGTACAGTTTGGGACCATTGTTATTTATTATATATGTCAATGATGTATTCCATATTTCTAAATATTTATTTATTTAAATTATTTATTTATATTTATTTACGCCGTAGTGGGCTTTTACAAGCATAAAAGCAAAAATATAATAACAATAATAATTATATACTCAAATGTTACTAAACCAATAAAACAGAATAAATAATAAAGCAATCATCATCTCAAGGTATAGAACATCACAACAGAAATTTAAAACATAAAAAAAATTAAACATCATAAAAGAAATGAAATAGTATGAGTAATAAGAAAAAATCAGTAATAAGACCAGAAATACAATAAAGTGCAATGTGTAAAAGCTAGTTAGTAGGAATAAACAAACAATTATATGTGTATAATAATGTACGATGACAAAACAGAACTAAATTTAACAGCAAAATAAAATAAAACAAGGTTATAAATTACTGGTAAGATTTTAAATGAGAGGAGGTTTTATGAAAAGAACAAAAATAAGAAAAGTTAATTATTAACAGATAAAATAGAGAATAAGTTGTCTCTTGAAAATTGCAAAACTGTCAACACCAAATATATCTATAGAATCACAATGTTTATTTGCAAGGCTATGCATTCTAGGGATTGGTGAATTAATAGAAAGTTAGTATTGAGGGTATTGTTAAAATTGAAAATATCTTTATTGCGAGTTAGTCTGGCAGGTACATTAATACAGATTAATTCTAATAAATTAGGGCAGTCAACTAAAGATTTGATAATTTTGAATAAAAATAACAAATCAATTAACACTCTTCTATCTGATAATTTAAGGAGTCTGGTTTCTGCGCGTAAGTTATTATAATTAAAAGTTCGATTGGAATTTTCATTTTAAAATTAACATACCGAAGGAATTTGTTTTGTACCTTTTCCAATAATTGAGAATGGATTTTGTAATATGGTGACCAAATGGTGGGATTGTACTCTAATTTGCTTCGTACTAACGAGCAATACAGATATTTTAATGTTCATACATTTTTAAAATTTGCACCCATTCTCAAAATAAAACCAAGAATTCTCATTGCATCACTTGTTATTTCATCGATGTGAACATTGAACTGTAGACTCTCATGAAATATGATACCAAGATCACGAATCTGTGATAAAACTAAAAATAAAGCATAAGAAATGATAGTTTATTACTTAACTAAGAATTATTTTATTATAATTATTTAGACCTTTACCTTTACAGAAATAGCTTTATCTTAAACACATATCATAATGTTTTATTGAAATAATGAGAGAAAATATTCTCCTCCTGAATAATGTTCAATTGGTCGTTGGACAATTAAGAACTGAGGCGACGAAGAGTAACAATTATTATAAGCAATAATTATAAGCCTGAAACAATCATCAACATTGAAAAAATCTCCCAAGAAAAGATAAATAGTAAATAGATAGTAAAGACTTGAACCCGCGTCCTTCTGATATCCGGTCAACTGCTCTTTTATCCACTGTGGATAAAAGTAAAGACTTGAACCCGCGTCCTTCTGATATACGGTCAACTGCTCTTTTATCCACTGTGGATAAAAGAGCAGTTGACCGGATATCAGAAGGACGCGGGTTCAAGTCTTTACTATCTTTTTACTATTTATCTTTTCACGGGAGATTTTTTCAATGTTGATGAGTGTTTCAGGCTAATAATTATTGCTTATAATAATATAAAATAATTTAAAACTCACCTTAAAAATTATACCGAAAACTTGAACTGAATAAATTAATTGAACTAATATAATAACACCCCCCATACACATAAGCCCTGCTTATTTATGGGGGTTAATCAAATACATATATTTTGTGATTAATTATTGTATCAAATTTATTGTAATTTATGTATCTTTTGTGAATAATGAAAAATTAAAAAAAATATTACTATCAACAATGGAAGTAAATGTTTCGTAAATCTTAAGGTCATCGGCAAAGAAAGTATGTTTGCTCATATTGTTATAATATCATTGAACAAACATTAAACATAATACAAGCCCCCGTGGAACTCTAATGGGATCCTCAAATTGATTTGAAATATAATGTAAAAATTAAATTACTCGCATCTTAAAATTATTGTTTTTATCAACTGCAGATAAGATTCAGGAGCCATTGAACCCATCTGGCAGTATGCTTCAAATACCAACTTCAAGCGTTTTCCAACAACAAGTTCAACAAACTCAGATGAACGGCCAACAACCAAATGCACCATTTGGGGGTCAAAACCCTCCGCCATATAGAGGTCAACAACCACCATCGCAGCAATCATTTCCAGCAACACTCCAGCAATCGTTTCCAAATCAACAGCCACTTCAAAAACCACCCCAATATGTTGGTCAGCAACAACCGTCTGGTCTACCCCAACTAATGCCTTCCGTTATAAGAAAAACCGAATTTCCAGAAGGATCGAATTCACCAACGGCAAATCTGCCAAATTCTTATGGTCCCAGTGAATTTTTTGATTAACTCGATGGATGAAATCTCTGCATTATGCCACTGCATTGCCAAAAAGATCAACATACATTTATGTGTGCAAAGAATCTGCAATAAAAACCGGAAATTTAAAATCATTATTGATTTAATCGGCTATATTTCAATGAAACTGTTCGAATCACAGAAAACAGAAACTGGAACCGATCAGAATCGTAGAAAATATGAAAGTGAGGATTTTTCGAAAGTGTGCACGAAGTATACAAATCATCAAACAGCATTTAAATATACGTTCAAATCAAATAAACTACTCCACCCCCGGACAAGTGGTAATAAAAAACCTCCTTATTGCAAGTTAAGGAAATTATGGTACCAATCAGTTTTTAAGTATTTTAAAAAATTGAACAGTGGAAAAAAAATTTGTAAAATAAGAAAAAATAGGAGGCTGTTAGTTTTGAAACCGAAATTAAATACAGGTTTGAACAAGTTAGCAGATAGGATTAAATCAAGGAAACACTCTTTTAACAGAAAGCTTTCATCGGCCGCATCTACCTTACCAATATTTTGGTCGTTTTGGCTATGTCTTGTGGTATCCTTGGAAAACGATTCGATTTTTTAGAAACAAAATATCTAGAATAATAGAATATATATATATATATATATATATATATAAATATATAAAATATAAGTTTTAGTTATTATATAATAATGTTTTTGCTTTTTTATTATAATTTTTGGTTTTGGGTTTTACTTATGTTTTGCATTTACTATTGTTTTAAATATCTTTGGGTGTTTTAAAAAAAAGTGGTGTTTAAAACGTTTAAAAAACGTGTTGGGTCTAATTATTATGTATTCAATATTAATTTGCTTTATGTATTTTATTATTTGGTTGCGGCTTTTACTTATTATTTGCGTTCATTATTTACTATATTATATTTGGGTTTCTTTCATGAACGTTGTATTAAACGTGTTGCAAAATAGTTCGTATTCATTTTCTGTCACAGCCCCTGCCTCTTATTGGTTTTCATTCAGCATATGCAAAATGCATTCAGCAAGATGCTTTTACGTGTGAGATAACCGCACAAAAGTCCCAACTGCTCCCAAAAGTTTGGAGCCATCCCCAATTAGGGTTTGTTATGAAGCTGGATATAGCGGAGAGAGGAAGGGACGAGGAAAAGGAAAGTGGGGAATTACCTGGCTATTCAGATCTGGTCACCAAACACTGCTAATGCCATCTGTAGCAATATTTCAATTCTGAATGGTGGTGCTTTAGGTAGATAATGATAATATCTTCCTCTTTCCAACATGACGAAAATACATTTCATATAATTTTTCAATGAATTAATTGTAAAATCAAATAATATTCATGTACCTTATTTACATAAACGACCTGTGTGACTTTGATATCGACGGTAAAATCGCAACGTTTGCTGACGATACAGTACTTCTCTGCCAGGCAGAAACATGGAATGAGGTATATAAAAAGGCCGAAAAAAGTCTATCTGAGGTCAAAAATTGGCTAAACAACAACATTCTTACCCTAAATACAACAAAAACCAATTATATTACATACAGCATCACACAAAGAGGCCAACCTCCACCGCACATAGACCTTATCTTACACGACTGCGGACAAACTTCTCGCACATGTCAATGCGAGCGTATAGAAAGGGTTGACCACACAAAATATCTAGGAGTTATAATAGATGCCAACTTACGCTGGACTGACCACATAACTTATATCACAAACAAACTGAAACGAGTCATGCATCTGATAAAGACAATAAAAAACATATTTCCAATAACAATCCTCAGAACCATATTCTTTGCACTTTGCCAATCCATTATTACATATGGCATACTTGCTTGAGGAAGTGCAACAAATATAGCAATAGATCCATTAGAAAAAATTCAAAAGGCAACAATTAAATTAATCCTCCAAGTTCCTCGCTACACATGCTCGAATGAAATCTACGAAACACTAGACGTCATGAAAATAAGACAACTCTACGCCAAAGCTGTACTACTATACTTCTTCCAACATAAACTTCACATCCAAATGCAACCTCAATTTGCAATTAAAACCAGGGCCTCTACAAAAAAAAAACACTTAACATACCGATAACTCATACCTCACACGGGCAAAGACACTTCAAGTATTACGCAATCAAACTATATAACCTCATGCCCACCATACTGAAACAACTACTAACTACAAATCCATATACAATTCTTCACAAAAACACATCAAAGACTGGATCAAACAACAAGGTATTCAATTTACTCAAAAAATCATAACACCGAACCAAACATAATAACCAAAAACAAACATTAAAAAGACAGTAGGCAATAGTAGGCAATTATAACTTTGTTTTAAGACAAAACATTAAAATCACAATATTATTCATTCCATTGGCGTGTGGTCCCTAGAATAATTTACCAACCTATTTATCAAAACTACTATCTATCTTGTACATAAACTAGATGCTTGTATAATTGTATGTATAGATCCTAACTGCAACTAATCTTTTATTTTATGTATACGATACTGCCGCCATGGGTCGACCCACAGTCTCCTCCTTGACAATATCAAGGAGGATACGGTGTTTCTACTTTTGTCGTCAGAATTTCAATTATTCCAAAATATGGGAACACCTCAGCACAGGTTCGCCTAGTGAGGTGTTCACAAAATACTACTAGGTACTTACCTATATACAGTTACGGATCATTAACATTTTTTTCCTTATTACTTAACTTGATATCTATGTATATCAATGTAATTATCTGTAATATGTATGTATGTTAAAGAATAGAAATAAATAAAAAAAAATAAAAAAAAAATAAAAAAAAAAATAAAAATAAAAAAAAAATAAAAATAAAAATAAAATAAAAATAAAATAAAAAGTACCCACGTCGGGTTCGAACCCACGACCTTCGGATTGCGAGTCGAGAGTCTTACCCCTCAACTAAAGAGAAAAATATATTAATAGAAGAAAAATAAAAGTAAGGTTGTCAATCCTTCAGCTCAGTAGGTACACATTATTTGCAAGAAATGTTCTCTTTCAATACCTATATTATCTAGAGATATTTTTGTTACTTTGTAGAATTGTTAACACAAATTAATCATAATTAATTTATTTGGCGCAAGCCAAAATTTGAATCCGTGACGCAAGAGCCTTACTCCTCGAACACAGAAGCCGTCAACATTAAGTACTTAAATATCTGTTAATGTTACAAATATTGGGTTTTCAAAATTGAACATATAAACACAGGTTAATAGCCAATTACAACACATTTTAAATGTTGATACTTAATTGAACGGGTCAGCTGATCGGAATATAAAAGTCAATTAAGATATTGATTCATTTATTTATACTCGTATAACAGTCAATCCTGGACGCACAAATGTATCCATTATGTAAGAGCTAGGCGTCCACAATAGACTTTCAACTTTCTGACTACAGCGCATTTTAAGATCCTTTGGACACGTTGCTTGCCAAACTGAGGACTCTTACAAACCTTCTTAGAGGAAGGTCACCAATGCTCTGGAGTTAACAAGTATCATTGGCATCCAGTACGCCGGTGTCTGCAGCTCTTCACGCAGTGTAGAACTGCGAGGAGTGAAGGAGCCTTGCCCTCCATGGAAATTGGGGTAGGGGTCACGATCCTCAGCCATGAAGAACCGAATTAAGAACTTAAATAACAAAAAATTGAGAGAGATCCTGAAACAAATCCAAGGCTTTTTAAAATAAGCTTCTTCAACCACAAAACGCAATAATATATTATGATACACACAACTTGCTTGTTATCTTATTGATGAGAGTGAATGATTTAGGTCTATTCTAGCTGAGATCTGGGATAAGAGAGAGCCACTTAACCAAAAGCAACCACCAATATATACATAACAATTAACTCTTCCTGTCTCACTCAAAACACTACCGGAGTCATATTAATATTTTATTAATCCTACATAGCTGAGGCCATTTCACAGAACTTTTTGATTCTGAAAGTTGGCTACTGAATAATCAGCTTATCTACAAAATTTTTCTTAACCGGGCTTAAGACGATGCACCTCAATACATATATGGAATTGCAGAGTGTGATGATTGATGATACCAGTCGCCTGTTTTGATTTATGCAAAAAAAAAACGGTATGTAACGGCTGGGAGCTCCGCTCAGGTTTGTGGGGATTTCTGTCAGTGTAAGAGGGATTTTAGATAAATAAAAGAGTATGAACTGTTCAAAAAAACTATATTGTCGGCATCAAAGTTAGGGCCATCAATCACGGCCATCAAAATAAATCAAAATAAACAAATACTAAAACATACCAGATGGACTCCGGGAAAAAGAAAGGCTATCCTAACTAAACACTGGGTTCGCGGAGTGCGACGATATCGGGACGTTTCACGCAGAAACCAGGGAACCGGGGAGCCAGGGTCATCCTTCTATGTGATTCGGTGCCGCTACTTCTATCCCAGGCGGCCTCCACCCTTTCCACACCAACAGCACGTGGCCCCAAATAGTCTGCCAGGCCTACAGATATCGTCTCACGGAGCTTACACCCATCCGTGGCTTCGCGACGCGGGGGTCACCCAAAGGCATAATCAAAAGCCACTGCCAGGACCAGTCATTTAACGATATGCAGTCCATTCAAATACTTTTCACAAAAACATGGCGAACCGCCAACACAGTAACAGGTGAGATTCACCGATCCACCAAAATAAAAACGTGCACGAACTTCTCGTGACACGGTAAAACGCCCCGCGACTTTTACAAGACAAAATCCACTTGGATTCACATGATATTTTCAATAAAAGACCTTCATAGTCAGTGACTAATTTTTCAGCCGGCTAGCCCATCGCCAGGAGAAAAGGAAGTGCCCATAGACAAACTCGCATTTTTTCTTCCCAAGAAAAATTGCCAGTCTCCAAAAAAATTACCATAGACAAAATAACCAAATAGGCAAGAACTGCACCAGTCACATAATATTTATGTGACAATTCCCCCCTTCCCACGAAAATGTTTGCCCTCAAACATGAAAAACTAAGTCCAATAACTAACTAAACTATGAGTCCATCAGGTATCTTGAAAAATGAGAACAAAAACATTAATTAGTAATTAGAATAACAAGTTAGAACTAAATTTCTTAAAACTAAGTTTCTTAAAAATAAATTTCTTAATAATAAAGAACAAATAAGAAAAGAAAGGCACGAAAACAAGGAGTCAACCATCAACTACTAAATTAAATAAAGTTTTGAATTTACTTAAAAGGAGACCTGTTGTTTTCGTGTCAACTTAACATAAGCTATACTTATAAAATACTCAACATTTGTTATTTTGAAAAAAAAACACAACCAAATAGTTTGTAGAAAAGAAAAAAAAATTTTGATCACTTTTCCTTGCACAGGAAATAAAGGCCAATTTGGCTTCACTTTAGGGTGGTTAAACAGCCCTCACTTACACTGAATTTACGCTATAATTAAATAGCAAAAAGAGTAACCTATCTAACTATGTCCATCCGGTTTAACATTCTTATGACAAAACTTAAAATTAAACAATACTTAAAATTAAACAAGACTAAATAATGAAAATATCTTTATATAGGTATATATATACATTTTTCAACTCAGAACAATGGAGTTCAATGTTGGCAAAACTAGGACACAAGAAAATACTTTTCTGTGTTATAGATAATATAGAATCAGTTTACAAACTGTCTATTAGACGTGGACAGATCATTTATCTGTCATTTTTGAACCAGGATTTACAATTCCAAAGAAATACCTATTCGTAAAAGGTCGTCAAACTGGAATAATATTTAAATTACCCATTTTTCAAAAATCAAATCAGGTCAGGTTTTATAAAACAATAAATACCTGCCAATCAAGGTCAGATTAGGATTTACATATCACAAAACCTATCTATCTATCAGATCATGACATAAGTCAATTGGTACTCAAAAGCAAAAACAGCAACTAGAAAGTTAAGCTCACGGCTTAGGATATACAAAAATCCGTAAAACAATCTGCAGCAAACACTCAACAGAGTGAAATTGTTTGTAAAAAAAAATGAGACCAAGGCAATACCCAAGCTGGCATTCCTTAAAAAACACTCCACGTGTGGAAAAGAAAGTCAGCATTTCTTGTACAAACAAAACAAACATGTGTGATCAACTATGGCTTTCAGTGAGTTGACACTATTCTCGGGGTGATCAATCCAAAATTTTAATGAATGACACTAACATCACTTAATTTATAGTCTAATACTGGTATTAACAGTAAGACACTAATGCTTATATTATTTAGACTTCAAAAAAACTATACAGAACGCACTTTCCTGTATTAGAGGCAAAGTGATAATTCCAAAGGAATTAATTATTAGTTAAGCACGCCGAAGCAGTACTTACTTTGTAGAGACAAAACAACTTTCTTATGAACTAAGACTTATATAAGGAACTTATAGAAAACTATACCTTACTTAAATTTATGAAATACAAACTATCAATAATACAATTAACAGAAGTCTTGCGCATCAGAAAGTAGCTCAAGTCTCTGAAACGCAAAATTCCAAGATATTCCTTCTTAAGTTCCCTGGAGGTTCTATGGGCTATGGGCTATGAAAAGGACCTCCAGTGCACTCAAGAAAGAAGGGCATAAACTTAAAAAATAATAGTATTACAGATTAATCCGTTATACAGACGGAACAAAGTATAAAATCAGTGTGTGTGTGTGTGAATCAGTATATTATTACCAAAATATTCATACATTTAATAATGCAAAAAGCTCGAAACTAGTGTATGTTATTATTAACAAAAAAAAAGGTAAAGTAACGAAGGAAAGAAAGACTTAACTAACAAAATTTGGGCGCCAGTGACCGCAAGGATCACATTCCAGTTTACGAAGGGTAAATAAACGGTTTATCGTCGATAAACTAGAATTACGTGTCTGTACTGAGCACCAGATTTGGAGGTACCAAACTCCAAAGCAAGAGACCAGAACATTCACTAAAAGAAACAAACGTAATAGTGTGAAGGGTTGGTAGGCCTACACACTACAACATTGGCCTCCTTGAAGAACAAAAAACAAAACTAATCTATCCGAACAATATCTTTGACGTGAAAATTACCTACAATTTTTCCTTGCATATCTGCCAAGGTGTACACTAAATCCGAGACTCTATTTTTTATAACATTACGAACGAATCTAGGAGCCAACTTATGGGAAAAGTAATCCGAACCGCTGGATTGAGCAAAATTCTTCCTCCAAACTATATCACCTATATCATAGATCACAGATTTACGACGTAAATTATAATGTTGGGCATTCTTTTTAAAGGCCTGTACTAATGCATTTGAGACTTGTTCATAAATAGGAACTAAGTCTTCCAACTTTTTTGCAAAGTCGGCTCTAGACTGATCTAAAGGTATGTCCGCGACACTAGAAGATACATTAATTTTGTGTAATTTACCGTCAATAATTTGTTCCCTGCCGTGCATAAGGAAAAAAGGCGTGAAACCTGTTGCGAAATTTACCGTATTATTCAAGGCTGACTGAATCTGAGGCAGAAATCTAGACCAATTACGATGGTCAGACTCGGTCAAGATAGACAAAGCAGTCCCGATAGTTTGGTTATACCGCTCAACTACATTATTTTGCGGGGTGTAATAGGCGTTATAAAAAGGCATAGGAACATTATAATCGGCCAACAATTGTTTGAACTCTTTTGAAACAAATTGTTTACCATTATCACACACAAAGGTTTGTGGAACACCGTGAACTAGAAAAATAAATTGTTCAACATTTTTTACAATGCTTTTAGCAGTGGCATTTCTGAGCGGAAAAATCCAAGTATATTTCGAAAAAACGTCAACAACTGATAGAATGTACATAAATCCTGCGTAACTACGTGGAAGGGGACCAACAAGGTCGATAGACAACATTTGCTTCGGCCTGTTGACTATTTTTGGATTCGTAGAAATACCAACCGGCGCAGATGTATTTATTTTATGTGCCTTGCACGTTTTACACTTATTAACAAACTTTTTGACATCATTATACATACCCGGCCAAAAATAACGGAGTTGAACTTTCTTATAAGTTCTGAATACACCGGGGTGGCAAGAGCTAATAGACTCGTGTTCTTTACTTAAAATAGCGTTACGGTCCTCAAAAGGCACAACCAGCTTCCAGGCTGTATCCTCTTGCAAAGCGAAACGAGATTTAGAATGTCGAAATAAACAATTATCTTTAATTTGGAAATTATTGAAACGTTGGGGATTATTCGTACAATTGGAAAACAAATTACTATACCAACTATCCGAAGTTGTGGGCGTAGAATCTATGGCAGCAACAGTAAAATCGTCTTTACGAGAAAGAACATCTGGAACAGTATTTAATTTACCCTTTCTGTGCACCACATCAAAAGAATACTGAGAAAGACGCGTAGACCAACGAGCAAGTCTACCAGTTGGATTGGACAACGAAACCAACCACTGCAAACTGGAGTGATCCGTCACCACTGTGAAATGAACACCTTCTACGTAAGGCCTGAAATGATTCACTGAATCTAACACCGCAAGGAGTTCGCGCTCCGTAACGCCGTAGTTTCGCTCGTGAACATTTAAACACCTAGAGAAAAAGGAAACAGGATGTTCTTCACCGTCAAACACCTGGGTAAGCACGCCGCCGATTCCAACGTTGCTCGCGTCGCAATGGATAGTAAAGGGCAAAGAAAAATCTGGACAACTAATAACAGGAGCAGAAGTTAAAGCTTTTTTTAATTTTTTAAATGCGTCTTCTGCTTCTGGAGACCAAGAAAAATTACTTATTCCCATTCTGGAACCAGTGAGTTTTGTTAACGGGGCCGCAATAGTAGAGAAATCTTTAATAAAACGCCTGTAATAACCGCAAAGACCTATAAAAGCTTTAATTTGCTTCGAATTCTTAGGGGTAGGGTAAGTACGAATACATTCTAATTTAACGGGGTCTGTACGAAGACCTTTCGCGTCTACGATGTAACCTAGATACTTTAACTCTTCTTTACAAAACTCGCATTTTTTGAGGTTAACTGTTAGGCCTGCATCTCTTAAACGTTCATAAATTTTATTCAAAATCTTCAAATGTGATTCAAAATCTTCAGAAATAATAATTAAATCATCGAGATAACAAAAGACGTTCTCGTCGAACTCAGGACCAAAAAGAGCATCCACAAGACGCTGTAATTCGCTGGGAGCATTCTTAAGACCGAACGGCATCCTCACAAATTCAAACAAACCATGGCCTGGTACAACGAAAGCCGTTTTAGGACAGGATTCCTTATCCAAGGGAATCTGCCAAAATGATTTCGACAAATCTATAGATGAAATAAAACGAGCACCCCTAAGTTTATCTAAAATACGCGAAATATAAGAGAGCGGGTAGGAATCTGCCAATGTAACGCTGTTTAAGCGCCTCGAGTCCAAACAAAATCTGACAGAACCATCCTTCTTTGGAACAATTAAAACTGGGTTTGACCAAGCCGAACGAGAACGACGGACAACACCTAGATCCAACATTTCTTTTAATTGTTCTTCCAATTGTCTCTGGCGAGTTTGAGACAATGGGTAGTAACGCTGCTTAATAGGATCCCCTGTTGTATTTATTTTATGACGAACTAAATGTGTTTTACCTAAACCACGGTCTTCGAAAGAAATTGATTTAAACTTTACTATAAGCGAATTTAATTTGAGATTGTCTTGGGGGGACAGCAAGGAAGCTGATGTTAATTTGCGAACCTCACTGACAACCTTCCCACAATTAACATTGCTGTCGACTTTTGGAAACAACTGAGGGGCCACGTCGAATTGCTTCCAAAAGTCCACTCCCAAAACAATTGAAGAGGACAGAGACGGAATAACGAAAAACTTAATATATTTCTTAATATTATTATATAATACTAGTACTCGCATAGTACCAATTATATCCTGACGTTTGCCATCCGCGGTGGCAACGTAGGAATCTAACTTATTTAACTTATATCCTAAACTTATGAAAAAATTATACACAGAACCCCCGAAACAACTGACAGATGCTCCACTGTCCAAAAGTCCCGAAAAAACCAAATTCTTAATTTTAATATTAACATGTGGTCTAACATCTTGTCCACAATCAGATACCGGCAGACATGCGTCCATGTTGCGCGTGGTAAACTTTGATTTATTACTATGAACCGACGACGATCTCCTGTCATCCTCGTGCACAGAACGCAAAAGATCGTCGGCTAGTTTTTTGAATTATATCTATTTGATTCATTATGTTTAAAATTATCCTTTTTCCATTTTTTACAAAATTGTTTCGTATGCCCCTGTTCCCTACAATAGAAACAATTAAAAGTTTTCTTACTATTCAAAGAAGTACCTGAGGAAGAAGCGCGAGGGGAAAAGGAAGCCTGATTATAAGGAGCACGGGTAGAATACGATGTTTTGGTAAAAGCTACCCGCGAAGATGAATTAAATTGTGGTGCGGGCTTGTCTACTGAAAGCTTATCAAATTTACTGCACACACTTACTAACGCTGAAAGACTCTTTTCCGAGAAATAGGCAACGGCCAAGGCGTATTTTGGTTGAAGACTGTCACAGACTAAGTCCACCAATTGTTCCTCAGAGAGTGGAACATCTAACCTCAAATTTGCTAATTGGACATCCTCAACATATTCCACTACAGCCTGGTTAAATTTTTGCTTCATAGCGAACAAGGCTTTTAAAGCTTCCGTTTGATTGGTACAAACGTCAAAACGAGAAATGAGGAGCTTTTTTAAGGTCGACCAAGACAAAGAGTCATCAAAAATAGTTCTAAACCAGGAAAGTGCTCTTCCCTCAAGGAGGTCAGTGAAAGAGGTGACAACCGAGGACAACTCCACCTTCCGGCATCTAGATAGTTCTTCTATGCGTAAAATGAAATCCCTGACATCCGAAGACCCAGAAAATTTCAAACCCCAAGAATGGACGGACGAAGAAGAAGTTGAAGGAATAGCTGACTGGTAATAATTATTAATTATGGTTTTAGTATTTTCTGAACAAACTGTATTATCATCACCCGAAAGTATATTGGAGGCACCCCCCTCCTTCAAACTTCTATTAAAAGAACGAGCCTGTTCGCGCATACTGGCTAATGTCCCTTCCGGAACAATCTCTCGATCCGTTAACAATTTTATCATTTCCTCCTTTGACAGTCCATTAATATCGGAAATCGCCATTGTAATAATATAATTAACCAAACTGATATAAATAAAAAAATATATATCTGTAACACTCCAATTACCAAACACCCTGTTCTTATGAATTTAATAAAAAGTTATTGTTTATTAATAACGATTATGCAATGTAAAACTGATAAACACAGATGAAACCACTGACAGATAAAGTCGGCTTAAATATAGCAACACTTAAAGTTTGTCTGTCACTGAAGACAGTTCAGTGAATAGATAAGACACACACACACTGATAATACGTATTTCACTGTAATAATACATATGAGAAAAAAGTACCTAAAATCACTCGTACATGACAGAAATTTTTCGAGCACCGAAAATAATTTAAATTTTACACGTTGGGCGTCAATGTAACGGCTGGGAGCTCCGCTCAGGTTTGTGGGGATTTCTGTCAGTGTAAGAGGGATTTTAGATAAATAAAAGAGTATGAACTGTTCAAAAAAACTATATTGTCGGCATCAAAGTTAGGGCCATCAATCACGGCCATCAAAATAAATCAAAATAAACAAACACTAAAACATACCAGATGGACTCCGGGAAAAAGAAAGGCTATCCTAACTAAACACTGGGTTCGCGGAGTGCGACGATATCGGGACGTTTCACGCAGAAACCAGGGAACCGGGGAGCCAGGGTCATCCTTCTATGTGATTCGGTGCCGCTACTTCTATCCCAGGCGGCCTCCACCCTTTCCACACCAACAGCACGTGGCCCCAAATAGTCTGCCAGGCCTACAGATATCGTCTCACGGAGCTTACACCCATCCGTGGCTTCGCGACGCGGGGGTCACCCAAAGGCATAATCAAAAGCCACTGCCAGGACCAGTCATTTAACGATATGCAGTCCATTCAAATACTTTTCACAAAAACATGGCGAACCGCCAACACAGTAACAGGTGAGATTCACCGATCCACCAAAATAAAAACGTGCACGAACTTCTCGTGACACGGTAAAACGCCCCGCGACTTTTACAAGACAAAATCCACTTGGATTCACATGATATTTTCAATAAAAGACCTTCATAGTCAGTGACTAATTTTTCAGCCGGCTAGCCCATCGCCAGGAGAAAAGGAAGTGCCCATAGACAAACTCGCATTTTTTCTTCCCAAGAAAAATTGCCAGTCTCCAAAAAAATTACCATAGACAAAATAACCAAATAGGCAAGAACTGCACCAGTCACATAATATTTATGTGACAGGTACCAAAATGCATGTTTTATTTTACTTTGTAAAGTTCAGGCACTAATATTTAAATGTTTCCGATCATAGGAATATCAGAGCAAAAATTAAAAAAAAAAGTCTAGTTATCTTATGTTCTTCTACATAGTTATCTTATATTCTTCTATATAGTTTTAATTCAAGTCGAATATTGTGCCAGACAGGGTGAGTCACATAAGTAATTGGCAGAGTGGAATGATGGAATATTTAGTTGGCAGAGTGGAATGATGAAATATTTAGTTGACAGAGTGAAATGATGGAATATTTAGTCGGCAGAGTGGAATGATGGAATATTTAGATGATATATTTGAAATATCCGTCACTCCAGGACACACTGCCTCAGATTCCTACCCACCCCTCATACTTTTTCCTTCTCAGATTTTCTTCTCCTTCCTTTACATAGACCTTGAGACCGTGGAGCTAATGTAAGAAAATAAAAAAAAATATAATAGACCCATTTATTTTAATACATTGTCCTGTTCATATTATATTTTACATCTGAACCGCAAATCATCCCCTAGCAAGTACTAACCCCGCCCGGTACTCGTATGTTAAAATCACATTTCACATATATGTATATATTTTTTTTTTCTTTTTTTTAAAAGAAAGACAAACATTCCCAGGTTACGAATAACCCAACAATATTTGAAAATCTCCTACTACCACCACAGAAAGCCGAAAATGTTGCTTGTGTTGTATGTAGGACTTCGGGCCGGAGCCGGGGAATCGAACATACGACACCCGGGTGGGACCCAAGGGCTATGCCCACTCAACCACTGACCGGTCATGTCTGATATGTCATTGATACCTTCTTCTTCTTCGTCCTTGCGCTGTCCCAACTCATTGCCTATGAAGGGCTTGGGGTCGGCTCTTCTTGTTCTCAGGTTGTAGCTTTTTTGGTTCTGAGTATCGCCTTCATCCAGGCCGTTTCTCTAAAGTATTTTGGAGCATTGAGTCATCCAGAAGTTCTTTGATCTTCCCCTGGATGACTGTCGATGAAGCTCCATAGATATTGCCTGCTTCACTGTGTGGTTTGATGGTCTCTGTCTTATGTGCCAGCTTACTGTTTATATCCGTGCCACCCACGCTACCACGAATGCGTGAACTTTTAATCTTATCTTTTAGTGATACTCCTGCCAACCATCGAAGCATTCGCATTTCTGCTGTTTCGAGTCGCCTAGAGTAGGAGTTGTACATAGTCCAGCATTTGGAGCCATACATTATCGCGGGTCTAATAATAGTCTGGTATATCTTTACTTTAAGTTTTATAGACATTTTGGAGTCACACAATATTCCTGTTACGGATCTGATATATTATATGGCATTGATACCGATTCTTATAATTATTTTCAAAACCTTGTAAACCGTTTTTTCTATTCATTTTGTCTATGAAAGAAAAAAAAAACTTTTTGTATAATTGATCAAAATTATTGACTAGATCAAATTTTACTGATACTTGCGCGGATACAATAAGAACCACCACATAAGAAATGTTAACTGTGATTATTGTCAATTTCTTTCAAAGATCTTTCAAATCTTTTTTTTTTTATTTTTTTATTTCTATTCTTCAACATACATACATATTACAGATAATTACATTGGTATACATAGATATTAAGTAAAGTAATAAGGAGAAAAAATAAAATGTTACTGATCCGTAACTGTATATAGGTAAGTACCTAGTAGTATTTTGTGAACACCTCACTAGGCGGACCTGTGCTGAGGTGTTCCCATGTTTTGGAATAATTGCAATTCTGACGACAAAAGTAGAAACACCGTATCCTCCTTGATTTGTCAAGAAGGAGACTGTGAGTCGACCTATGGCGGCAGTAACGTATACATAAAAAAAAGATTAGTTGCAGTTAGGATCTATACATAAAGTTATACATAGCATCTAGTTTATGTACAAGATAGATAGTAGTTTTGATAAATAGGTAGGTATATTATTGTAGGGACCGCACGCCGATGGAATGAATAATATTGTGATTTTGTTGAATGTTTTGTCTTAAAACAAAGTTATAATTGCCTACTAATTATTTTTAATATTTGTTTTTGGTTATGTTTGGTTAGGTGTTATGATTTTTTGAGTAAATTGAATACCTTGTTGTTTGATCCAGTCTTTGATGTGTTTTTTGTGAAGAATTTTATATGGATTTGTAGTTAGGAGTTGTTTCAGTGTGGTGGGCATGAGGTTATATAGTTTGATTGCGTAATACTTGAAGTGAGTGAATCTATTGAGTGCTTTTGAAATTGCGATTCTTATATTTGTTAGAGAAAAAAAAAATTCCTTAAAAAATTTCGGCATGATTAATGTCATATTTTTTACATTCAAACCAATAACTAGAAACTTGACAGTAAATTGTTAAAACATGAATTGTTAAATACGAGTACCGACTGCAAGAAATTACGAGTGACATGTCACAAGTCAAAACAAAACGGGACGGTTTCCTCGTTTTTCATCCGGTGCAGGGATCCCGTTAACTTTATGTGAATCGCATTCCAATTCGATAAACGTTGTTAGAACAATCAATACAAGCCCACACTGCAGTCAAAGCTTTTGTATGTGTCCGTTTCCAGTCCTGGTTATTTACGAAATTGAATAAAACATGTTGGGCGTTCAGTTGAGCCGATAGTATTATGCCGGCCCTGGCGCGGTACAGAGCCGGCTGGCTTTATTTCGCTTATTTATTTTACTATCCACGGCTACGGGCGGATTTCTTGCGTGATATGTTTATTCGTATTGTTGATATTGACTAAAGTCCCGCGCAACAGTTCGCTGGTGTTTATTGTCGTTGCAAAAATCCCGGATTAAAGTTGATTCTGGCTTTGTTATCTAGTAGAATTGCCGTGGTCAAATGGAATGACCGTCTCCATGTAGGTACAGACGAATGAAAATCAGAAAAAAATGTTTTTTAAGGTTAGGATAGGCTAG
Source organism: Limnephilus lunatus (assembly GCA_917563855.2). NCBI lineage: Eukaryota > Metazoa > Arthropoda > Insecta > Trichoptera > Limnephilidae > Limnephilus > Limnephilus lunatus. Next base: position 80,932,908 of record OU830598.1, read on the forward strand.
CTGACACCTGGTAATAGATACCCATAAAAAAGCAAAAAAGCAAAGTACAAGTTTGTCTATCATTTTTATTGTCTTGTTATCATTATCAGATTATCCGAGAAATATATTATTTCGACATTTAGACCTGTGCCACACAAGCTAGAAAAGATAAAAGATCACGTGGCTTGGAGTATTTCGGCATATAGCTCGCCGTACATTACCAATGGGAATATGGCGAGCGATATGCTGAAATAGGCCAAGTCAAATGACCTTTGATCTTTTATAGCTGTGTGTGGCACAGATCTTACTCATTATTTCATCTGTCCAGTCTAGAGATACGACTGTAGCAAATTACGTTTAAATATTTAATTAGTTATTCACCTTCTAACAGTAGTTTTTTTTTCATATTTCATAGTTTTACCGCTTAACAGTCAGGCTACTCCGACACGGGTCGGTATGAAATTAACAACTCCCAAAATAAATAATTCATCATTTAATCCACCATGTTTTATTGGAATTTTTAAGTAGTTAACTGCAGATTTACAACTTTATTATAAAAAAATATATATATATAGCCCACCGCGGTGTGTCAATTTCTAAAGGTATACCAAAAAAGTAGGTAGATTTTTGCAATGGCGTATATAAGGGGGGGGGGGGGGGCTTACAACCCGTTCTCGTTTGATAAATGTCAACTGTGTACATATGTTAGGTGCGTATTTGGCGTGTTTTCCGACTGTGAAATCGAGGGAATCAAGGACGCTAGTTCCTCGAAGCATCTTCCATTTAAATACCGGTAGAACAAGGACAGCATTCCCACCCGACGTCTGTGCTCTAAGGATAGCAACCTGTTTGTTAAAATAGGAGAATCTATCAAATAAAACGCTCGTTTCTGCAGAGAGTCGAGGTTTTTTCAGGTATCTTGGGGCTCCAGACCAGAGGTGGCTGACAAATTCATTCGTAAGGCGCACTAGTTATTTGCACAGGGTAAGTAGGTGTGTACTAATACAATAAATGTTCCTACCTACTAATAAATCTGAACGAAAATATGAGAAAGAACAAGGTGACGGTCGCAATTGGGACTCGAACCAGGATTTCTTGCCTTACCGGGTACAAAATGATGGAATCGATGGTTATAATCTTTAAAAGTTATTATAACAAGAGTGACACCAATAAAAATTGAGTAAAAGCTAATGATATAATATAATCTATAGACGCGCGGTAGAAATCACGATGCCAATTGCATTAAAAAAATGCCAAAATGCCCTCGTTTATGATGATAAAATGTTAGCGTATCTTGGCATCTCAGTCACACCCGTGATGTAGAATGTGGTATTCCGCGAAAATACGCAAACGCCGCAGGTTCTATATCAATCACCTTCGTACACACATATTATTTGAAAGTCTATCTTTATCGTTCATGAAAAGCTGAATTAAGAATTTACTGAAAACACAAGAGTATTTGTTACTTGCCACATTCTTGAGTTTGTGAGACAATGGCGAATCTAGTAAAAACACTGTTTGAAAATTATAGCAGGTTAGCTCTAGAATTGTTGACTGTTTCGATACAGAATATAGGAGTCAGAAGTGGTATGGCACATGCCAGTTGTGTGACTATGGGCGTGTTAGTGTGGCGGAATGGTATGCGGAAGGGAAGCCGGGATTTAGCGGCGGATATATGCGTTTTGGGATTCGGGGTCCGGCTGCCTACTTTACGATCTGATATTATCATAACTTTATCATTGGTAATTGTGCCAGTAATTGTGTGCAATCGACGCCATTTTATTGCCTGGCCTGTTGATAAACGGTGCCAGCCTAATGTGCGCTGTTATATTTCGCCACGCCATTGTTGCATTGTTTATGAAATGTAATATTATGGAACGTTATTTTTTTGATAAAAACGTATTAGTAGATGAAAAAAGTTCTTATTGATTTCCCAATGTTAAAAAGTTTCGAAGCGTTAATAAATATGCGCTATTTGAAAATAAGATGCTATTGTCTAATATTAAAAAAGGTTACCATAATTTTTTTAAGGCCATCTTGAGTCCAAATCAAATTATTTTTCATAAAAAAATATTATTCATGATGTACGGTTCAATGAACTCAAATTTGCTTTGATTTTAAGTGGCATTTTAAAAATTTGAACTGTCTGTGTGAATAATTTAGACGAGCGATAAAGTAGGTAGGTACTAGGTAAGTACATACCTATAATATGACATTTTTCAAAATTAGCACTAATTTGTCAAGATTCCAGACTATCCCGTGATTTTTTTTCATGGGCCTTTTTTTTACGTTAGCTTCACACAGGAGGACCTCAGGAAAATAATTTCCCTCAGGGCCAATGCCATGTTAAGGGATGCTGTGTGGGGGTTTTTTTTAAGGAAAGGAAGGAGAGGAAGTTCTGGAAAGGAAATAGGTATGTAGGGTCGGTAGGAATCTGGGGGTCAGTGAGTCCAGGCGTTACGGAACCTCCAACCGCGGTGCAAGGCGATGGGTCGAGAGATTCTGGCTGGAGAGGATAAATTTTCAATTTATCTTATTTGTACCACTTAGAAATTACCTAATATTTTCTTAATATAAACTGTTTGTCTCCCAAACGAATAACAATACTAAACCTACGTTTGTAATACCTACTCTATCTTTCCACCTTCATTCTCTAGTCCTAGCCAATAAAAAACTCGTTGTACAATTACAATAATACTTGTAGGGTTTATTCAAATTCTTAAGAATTGGTCGATTTGAGTACAACTGTATGAATGCTAGCAACGGCAGAATACCGGCCAGTTCATCAAATGAAAAGTTAGCCAGTTAGCGTCACGCGTTAGTTTGCCGCATCACATGCGGGCGGCGTCAACTACCAACAGGGCTACTACCGACACTAGCTAGGCACAAGCCCGATGGAGTGATGAACCTATAGAAGTGCTTTGCGGGCGTTTCCGCGTGTCTGAAGTGAGCTCAATTTTTCCACACTTAATTATTAAAAGAAATTAATCCAAAGTTTTCAAGCGTCATATTTGTTCTTGAACAGACCATTTTTTTTTACCTGTCTGGGATGTAGAAAACGGAAAGTTTTATTTAAATTTTGTCATCTGTTTTTCAATATAATTTTTTTCTTAAAACACAACAAACTTATCTTGGGCACCATTTTAATTCAAAATTAAGAAAACACTTCTTTTTAATCGCTTTTATTGTTTAAAAAACCAACATGCTTCGTAAGCAATGCTTAAAAGGAAAGAAAAAGAAAACCAGAGAAAATCGGAAATTTGTCATTTTTAAATCAAATTTTAGACGTAGGTATTGACTCTTTTCCACAAAAAATTAAAAATTGTTTTCGAATTTTATCTAGTAAACGCATGTTTTAAATTTTAGGAAAAAAATTTTTTTTTAGTATAATAAGGTTACACCATAGTTCGTTGGCAGATTTGTTAAATTAAGACATATTTCATATCATGTAATCATCTACTACACTATATAAAGAGGTAAGATTTGTTTGTTTGTTTGTTTGCATTGAATAGGCTCCGAAACTACTGAACCGATTTGAAAAATTCTTTCTCTGTTAGGAAGCTACACTATCCTTGGGTAATACAGGCTATATTATATTTTCAAAAAAAATAGGCATCCTTACTAAAACTTCAATAATGCAACCCAAGGTGTAAAAAAATTACCTAAAATATTCTTTTCATCGCGTGCGCTGCGAAAACTATTGATGATAGAATAAAATAATGTACTACGACTTTGTAGAACACATCATTATTTACAAAAAATGGTCACGACAGCATATGTCTAACTATTATGGTTATGCCACAATAAGTATTCTTTTATTTTAAAAATTTAATTAAAATGTCGCCGCTTGAAAAGGCTCTTTATTTGTATCTTGGTTTTAATCCTTATCAAAAAAACTTACCTCATATTCAAGACAGCTTCAATACCTTTATTTAACATCTTTGAATTTTTCAATTCGGATATTTAATTAGAAAGATATCACGAGTTTAAAAATGTTAGTATTAGAAAAAAGTTTCGGCTACGGGCCGGGCGGGAGAGGAGTCAAGAAATGAAGTGCCAGGGATGTTGGCGGGACGGGGAGCGGGAGAGTGGTGGCGGGGAAGGTGGAAGTGGAACGCTGGAGGGGAACGCACGGGAAAGGACATGCAAGGAGTAACATTTTATTTATTTTGAATATGGCATTGCAACGCATGCCGGGAAACAGCTATATATTATAAAAGAAAGTCAAAAAAACGTGCGGACCGTAAAACTTAGAAAGAGTCCCGGTACGATCAAGGGAGTTATATGGTGTGGTAGATCTCTATCCCCCCTAGGGAATAAGGGTTTTTACCTAAAGGGCGTGCTTTTGAAGATATAAGGGGTGGAAGCTTCGCCCTCTTGAAATTTCGAGAACAATCTTCCGGAAAGTTCTAGAAGGTTCCATAGAGCTCTAGAAAATTCTGGTAGGAGTGGCAGAGTATGTCGTGGAATTTTCGGGAATAGGGAATATCAGTGTGGAACATTCCAGAACACTCTCGAATGTTGTCCTGAGCGAAGCCGGGTAACCCAGCTAGTATATTATTATAAATCAATACGTTTTCTAGTAAACACTTGATTCAAAATTTTAATTTTAGTTCACTTATATCATTAAAATAAAAATCCGAACACTTATTTATGGCGAAAATTTCTCAATTTGGCAAATCTATTTACGGTCTTACAAATTAATGTATTTCAGTTTTTTTTGCACATTTATTTCAATAGTAGTTAATAGTTTTATCATCACGCCTTTTAGCATTGGATGTAGGTATAAACAGAGGCGTAGCGTGTGTGTCTTTTTTAATAATCACATTTGAGTATTCTTCCAATCAGGTTTATAAATTCTTACACAAGGAACACTCAATTTCTCAGAATTTCGGTACACGATGAATCTGCAAACTCGTTATATAATTTATCTAAAATAAATAGTTACGAATTAACTAGAATTTTATAACTGCACATCGAATAAGAGAATGTTTTCCTTAGAAATATGTCAGCAGATGAATCCAACTGGAATTTTACATTCTGAACACAAAACTGGTTTAAATTAAATCTGTACCTGGCGAATTAAAACTACATTATATATTTATTTTTATATTTATTTGCAAAAACAGCATAAAACCAATACATTGCAAAAGCGGTAAGAAAAAATACATAATACATTATCACAACATTTATATTTAAATTAATACATTTAGTTAAAACATAAGTGCTATTTCACGATTAAAATCGTAGTAGGAAATGTGGAAAACATCCACATTTCCTGCGAGGCAGTTAATTAACCTAGTGAGTCATCCCAGGGGCATCACCATTGGTAAGTTAGTTATGCACCTAGGAAGAATCAAAAGCCTGTGTTGGCGGCCTCGCGTGAAATTATTCGGGACATAGAATCCTATATCAGCCAGAATATCTGGTACCGATATAAAACCATTTAGAAGCTTATAAGCCATCAGCAGTAATGCAACATCTCTTCTGGAACTAAGGCTGCAGATACCCAGCATTCCCGAGATAAATGCTGTTGGAAACAGCCATGGGTAAAAATCTAACTAGGCGAAATTTGTTTTATCGGTATTCATCCCTTTGCTAGAAATTTTCTAGTCAGTGGCGCTAGTTGACTGGAAGCTCCGCTGGAGGTGGCTCGCCACGCCGTTAAAGTTAAAACGAAGTAAAGCCACGCCGGCATGAATATTACGGAACGAGTTGCCGTTAATTCTCGTTTACTGCCTTTATTACTAATTGCGGCGCGGTGGAGCGGCGGGCGGAGCGGCCGCAAGACGCTGTCGGGCCGCGCCACGCGCGTTTCGGCCCGTTGACTGCGACTGTCTTCCTGAAGAGCGATTTATGATTGTCGTATCATAAAATCTATACCAATAATTGTTTTCAGATTTGCTTATAGCCTATTCCCAAGCCCCAAGGTTTTTGTTTTTATTTTTTTAGACACTCACAATACATTTTATTTTAGGGCAGGTAATTAAATTTGGCAAGTACCTATTGTGTCAAGAAGCTAGCAGCGGCTGTAGGTGTAGAGCTTCTTCCCCACGATATCCTGGAAGCCAAGAGGATTCCCGACAGGCGACCCGGAGCTCCCCCGAAAATTTGTATCAGATTCACGGATATTCGCAAAAGAAACCTACTACTAGTAAACCGAAAAAAAAAATTCACCATGATATCTTAAAATACTTTTACTGTGAAAAGATTTTTATAAGTGCTATTCTTAATCCTTATTTCAAAGAACTTTTATTGAAAACCAAACTAATATGCAAGGAAAAAAGTTTTCGTATGTTTCGTATAAAGACGAAAAAAATTTGGTAAAGAAATCAGACACGGATAAATTAATATACATTAAACATTCTGATGACTTGTGTACAATTATTTAGGAGGTTGATGAGCTCCGTCACATGTCGAACATTGGACCTCTCCGTCTGGGTTTGAGTCCCAGTTGCGACCATTGTCTTTTTTCTGTGTCTTGTTCTCTTTCATATTTTCGTTAAGATTATTATTGTTAACTTATTCTAATATGATATATTTCACTGATGGGAATAACCTTCAAAAAAGTATAAAAAGAAAGTTTTTATTATAAAAATTGAAAAATTATTTGCAAGTACACATGGTGTTAAAATAATTATGTATTTATTTATTAATCATCTTTATTAAATCTATTACAATTAGTGATTTGTTTATATCACACAAACAAACAAAAAATAATTGTTTAGTATGTCAGCAAAGAATCATGTAAAAAGTGTAGCGATTTTTCGTAGTGGGTATATTACATTGTGATCGCGCGAGTTATAATTGGTATGTTATTTGCTGCATTCCTGTTGTTGGCTTCTATATGAAGACGCATAGTGTTCCTGGTATATCTTATTGGAATGTTATTTAACCAATGATGGATAGCAATGGTTTGGTACTATTTATTTTATTGTGCAGCAGTTTAGTTTTTCTATAAAATTCTACAAAAATGTGGATTGCTCGGAATAAGCGATTTTTATTTAATAATAATTAATAATTGCTGGACTGATTGATAAAATTTAAATTAGCATTTTTATTTTACTTCTATGGCAGAGTGGTGATATCTTTTTAATCCAGATAACGGATTATTGATTGATATCAACTTTTTAAAAAGAAAACGTTTCGACTCCTTTACAAGGTCTAGGTAGGTATATTAGACTCCTATTGGCATCAAAACGAATCATTGTTTGGAACGAAAAATATATTTCATAATCAGATATGTAGAGCCTTCTAAGAAGTACTTCCCAAATCTCATCTTAATTATTTTTTTCCATCTGATTGTTTAAAATTCCCCATATGTTGGACCATTCGTTCTGCGGACGCCGGGTAATCGGGACTGCGGAGTGACTTGAGAAGCATCGTATGAAAAAGTTAACAAATATTTACAGGTTTATTAGTGATAATTCATAACCTTGCCAACTTGTAATGTTATGTTAGTTTCTTATCATCGATGCTTACATCGAAGTTTAATATGCCTAAACAGTAAAATAAACAATTTATTTTTATTGAAGAAGCAGATCATACTAACAATCTTAACGAAAATATAAAAGAGAACAAGATACAGAAAAATAGAAAAAAAATAACTGTCGCAACTGGGACTCGAACCCAGAATCTCGCGTCTAACTGGGACGAGCGCCTTTACCAATTCGGCCATTGCCATCTTCCATCAAACCGTCATAATTGTCAATCTCATATATCAAATTTTAGAATTAACAAATTCGACTAATTTTTCCACATTATACGCAACTATCTTTTCATTGAAAACAATCGTTCTAAGAACTGGTTTGTTACTAAGATAGCGTCTCGGATAAATATATCCGAATTAATTTTTATGTGGAACCTTTTTATAAAATTCTAAATGAATATTCAATTTTTTATAAGCACAAAGTTGTAAAAATAGAGTTATTTCTTTTTATAACTTTTTGAAGGTTATTCCCATAAATGTAATATATTATTAAGGAAGCAGATAGCACTAATAATTTAAACAAAAAATGAAAGAGAACAAGACACAGTAAAATAGAAAAAGAAAATAGTCGCAACTGGGGCTCGAACCCTGAACCTGAACCTCTCGTAAATTGAATGAATTGGTAAAGATGCCGGACCTGGTTAAACGAGAGGTTCTGGGTTCGAGTGCCAGTTGCGACCGTTATATTTTTCTATTTTTCTGTGTCTTTTTCTCTTTCATATTTTCGTTTAGATTATTAGTGTTTTCTGCTTCTTCAATGATATAATATTGATTGGAATAACATTCAAAAAGTTATTATCATAAAAAGAGAGTTATTCTTATAAAAAATTGAATTTATTTTTACATTCCAAGAAAGTCATGCCTAGCTACAAAGAATGGCATTAAGTGTATCCATATAAGATATCTATTTTAGAAATGGTAATTTTGGAATAAGCTACAAAGGTGACTGAGTTTAATTCGTGCTTGTTTTCTCTTCATTGAAGGGGGTGCGAGCGGTAAACAGAAGTTATAACAAGCAGGGTATGGCTGGCTGGGAAATATTAAGAATATACAACTTGGGATAGAACTCATCCGGAATTAAGCTGAACTTACAGCAGACCAGATATATAAACAAAATTACACCAAGAATAAAAGGAGGGCGTAAAAGAAAAATTTGAACAATAATTACCCATTATGCAAAAATATTAATATTTTAGAAAGTATCCCCTTTTGGTTTTGAAATATAATCAAAAGTTGGTTATGAAGAAAAAATGTACGTTCATGGTTTACAAGATAACGTTATGCATTGTTTAATAAAATTAGATTTCTTGCAGGAAACGTTTCGCTATCGTAAGTTTCACGGAATAAAATTATTGGAATGGGTTGCTTCGATTTACTACAAAATTATGTATAGCTTGAAAAAGCAGTGGTGGTGAATTAAAAAAGTTACGGTCTTAATAATGGATAATTTATAGAGCGCCGTTTTTGTGACAAATCACTTCAAGTGCAATTTATTGTGAATTTTTAGGCTCTAACTAACTTTATCATTTACTAGCTGGTCCACGGCATGCGTTGCAATGCCAAATACATTGTTTCTCCCTGAATCATCTTTCCCGTGTGTCCCCTCCCGCATACCCTTTCTAAGTAGCTTTATAAATTATAGCCTATGTCACCCGGGGATAGTGTAGCTTCCCAACAGTGAAAGAGTATTTCTAATTGGTTCAGTAGTTTCGGAGCCTAATCAATGCAAACAAACAAACAATCAAATCTTTCCTCTTTATATATTTGCATACACGAATACATCATATTTAAAACAATGGATATTGTCTGATTTTATATTTGCTACTTTCATCTCTTAGTATTACGTTTAGTGGCAAAAGTGGAGTTGATATTTATTTTGAAAGACTGGAGAACATTTCCGATAAGTAAGTCATAAGTTTCAAATTTTACTGAATGCAAAGTTAATCGTGTCAAGCTGAGGCAATAATACAGTCACGGAATGTAGTTATAGCTTTTAATAACCCTCTTCAATATATAGGTACTAGTTACAATGAAACTTTATTTATATAAATGTTCTTGTACAAAGGTTTTTACATGATTTTCAGCTACCACATGCCCGCATTCCAAATTTGATGTGTGTTAGTCTATTATACATACTTTTTCACACATTGGTTTTATTTGCAGACATCAAAAATGTCACCGGAGACCAAAATTTCGTTTCACATCTTTTATTCCAAATAAAGACAGGAATCACTAGTTAAGTCAAGTAAGTCTCTTAACACCTGTATATTTCGCGGAAGGTTGGTTAGACGTACCTTTTGGTTAAAAATGAAGTTTTGTTTACAATAATGACCATTTAAATTAATATACTGGTACCTACACCCACCCTCCACGGGCAGACGTGATTTAAAAAAATCTAATTTTCATTGTGTCTATTTAATAATGATTTTCGGTCGTAAGCATTTTGTGTAAAACTAAAACTTCTTTCAAATATATTCATTCAGAACTCAACTTATCGGTTTATTAAGATCAAAAGAGTAAATAAACTTTTCATATTCCCGTCCAAACATTAACGGTGCAAACTTTTAATTAAAAACCCCAATCACACGATTATACCACTGGAGTCGGCAAGTTTATACAGTAAATCGAATAACCGATATACTTCCTCCTGGTAGACACTAAGTATCCGGGCAGCAGATTCAGTGGGAGGTTTGTTTTTCAAGAGAAATCTTCACCTCTCGGCCAAAATTACAGCAAAGTTTTTATATTACCGTCAGAGCGCCTAAGAACGGCCATTGCTAGGGACAGAGGTCGCCTTGGCCACTTTGTCCACCTCATGCTACGTGATATCACATTGAATTCGTGTCCGCACTCAACTGTATTGTAGTATTTCTATATTAAATATTAGTAGTTCGTCGTACATCTATACGGCGACGCGACGTCAACATTTTGTTGCTTACCTTACAATACACGCGATAATGTGTTTTTAAAATTATTCCTTGATTTGTTTTGTGGAGATTCAGCGTTTATGGTTCAGAATCTTTCTCTAGTAGCCCAAACCTTCCATCACACGAAAAGAAGAAGAACAGAAAGAATTAAAAAAAATAGTAGCCCAAACTTTCCAACACACGAAAAGAAGAAGAACAGAAAAAATTAAAAAAATAGTAGCCCAAAATTTCCATCACACGAAAAGAAGAACAGAAAAAATTAAAAAAATAGTACCCAAACTTTCCATCACACGAAAAGAAGAAGAACAGAGAGAATTAATAATATAGTAGCCCAAACTTTTCAACACACAAAAAGAAGAAGAACAGAAAGTATTGAAAAAATAGTACCCAAACTTTTCATCACATGAAAAGAAGAACAGAAAAAATTAAAAATATAGTATAGCCCAAACTTTCCATCGCACGAAAAGAAGAACAGAAAGAATTAAAAAAAATAGTACCCAAACTTTTCATCACACGAAAAGAAGAAGAACAGAAGAATTTAAAAAATAGATTTTTCGTGCTGCCCAGGGCGGTTCTTCTTATTGTTATGTTTATTTTGCATAATATGTCGCACAATACAGACAATTATATGAAACATTGTGTACTGATAACCCGAGAAAAGTCAGATTGACTTGACTGATTGAATAGTAGTGATTGATACAAACTTTATTGATTATATAAAATTTACATTTCTTTACGTATCCCAGAACGGCAATAAGGACAAATAATGGAACCGGAATCACAGTACTTAGATATGAGAGAATGTCCAAAGCAAAGGAATGTATGTATAAATTTTTTAAATAAACGTATATATTCCAAAAATATATTATTGATACAGAGAAATATTGTAACATTTCATCATTCTTAAAATAAGGTAAGTATTTTTTAGTCCCTCATTTTGGTTTAAAGTTGTACCCCAAATAAAAAGCTGTACTAATGTGTATTTCTAGAAAATAACTTAAAGCATTCACATTTGATCTGTTTATCACTGAATAGTCATTAAAAAATATAATGATTTTTTTATCTATAAATAATTCACGTTATTTGTGACAACGGAGATATCTCACAGCCACCCCTGGAATTGCCTACACCACCCGCCCGACCCTCCCGCGACTCTCGGCTCTATGACTCTCCTCGCTCTACTCTGCGATGATGCTACGTGTCGGGGCAATTCAAAGTAACGACAATAGCGCCCGTTGCCCGTAGCCGTAGCCCGATGGCGTAGCCCGTTGGCCGTTACGCATCTGGCGGTTGACGGAGGCCGTAGCGGCCGGCGCGCGCGGACACTTTGCTTTTAATAACTTTTTCGCCGAAACTCTTTGATTGCTTCATCTGAACATCTAAACATCTGAGCGTCAGGCGGCATGGGGTGAAAACAACCAAGTAATAAGATGTTTTGGCCCACTCTCATGTTCCAAAGTGCGTCTCCCTTTCTATATCAATTCAAATACATAATTACGTTATCAAAATATTGACACGCTTGACGACATATGATTTATCATTGGATATCAATCTATAAGAACAGTAAAAAATCATAACAAACACATTACAATTATCAAGTTTATGAATATAATAATAATTAATAAAAACAATAATAACAAAAACAATTTGGCTAATTTATATAGAGCCGTTTTTGTGAAAAATCACCTCAAGGGCGCTGTACAAATGAATATATAAAAGAATTAATATTACCGGCTTACAATTAACGTTTAAAATTATAACTAGTGACTTACATCAAAGACTTATAGCTTGTGACTTATGACTAATACATATAAATGCTTACCTAAAACTAGTGACTTACTAACATACATACATATTTACAAAAAGATTAGCGCCAAAAGAAGTAAGACGTTTTTACATAATATTAAAATTTAAGAACATGGTTGCAAAAATGATCTTAATGAGTTAACTGGGTTTACGATAAAGTATAGTGACGCAAATGTGAATGGTAGAAAAAGTCGGGGACGCCCGAGGAAGACATGGCATGACCATGTGAATCAGATACTTGAGTCGGGCCATGTGAATAGTCGGAATAATAGAAGAGCATGTATGAGACGAAGTATGAATGTGAGCGAGTCCTCTCTGCCTACCCCTGCGGGGAAACGGCGTGATGGTTAGTTAGTTAGTTATAGATATATTAAATAAATTAATAGTCGATCTTTACCGCATTAAAATGATTCATCGCTCCAATGAATTAAACATTATTGGAATAAATTATGAAGTTTAAATAGATCAATGTAATATTTAATCATTGAGGAAGAATGTAATATTTGATATTAAGAGGAAATAACCAGACACAATGGGTAATATGTTATTTTAAATAAAATTCTAGCCATATCGACTCTTTTCCATAAAAAAATATTAATTTATTTCGAAAGTTTGTTATTTTTTCAAGAAAAGTTGTTTTTTAAATTTTGAAAAAGTGTTAATATTTATTATAATAGGTTATAACGTTGTTCGTCGGAAGATTTATTAAATTTTCAGACAAAGTGTTGTATTATACATCAAGTATTTCAAATCAAATAAACATATGAAATAAAATCAATACATTATTTAGGAAACCTACTTTTCCGTATTTTATTTTTGTTCAAATAAAATCATTTAAAAAAATCCGCGAAAGTGTTTTGTGGCGAAAATACTTATTTTTTTCTATTTATTTATGGTCTTACAAACTAATATATTTCAAAATATATCATTGAAAAATTATCAACACTTAAAAATATACCAAATTTTATTATCACGCGTTTGAGCATTTTTAATGCTAAACTTGAATGCAAAGCAAATTTTGAATGAAATAAAATCGATATTGAGCGGAGAATAAAATCTTTCACATTGGATATGATTGCAAGATCATCTTTCGACAAAATATGAATTCTCGGCCGTTGGTTAGTGGACCTTAACAAATCTCAATGAAATGTGTAGAAAATTACAAAAAGTAAAAAAAATTAAATTAAAACATGATATTATATCTTTTTCTACTTCATATTTCCAGTTTACGACAGTTACTTTTTTATTTTTTGTGTCTTTTTCTGTTTCATATTTCAATGCTTGTTTATCAACCATCTGAGAGATCTGTTCTAATTCAGTTGGTGTGAAAATTGCAATTGTTTATTCTAGATAAACAGAAAAAACGTAAAATATAAAGTTCATAAAATAAGGTAATTATAATGCATAACTTTAGACTAACAAATATTTTCCAACGATAATTGGACTATCTTCTTAGTACCTATATAATATTCTTACTTTTCCACAGATTCCAGTTATGACCCATCCACACTTTCTTGCTAACAGCTCAGAAAACTGGTATATGATAAAAATAATGAAAAAAGTTAAGCATATAAGGGGGTGAAAATGTGCAGGCGGGGAGTTAATTTGAGAGTAACAGGCCGCAAGAAACAATCGTCGGTGTTCGCTGTATTCACCGGCTTTACTGTATTCTCTGTATTCACCGGTTCACTGTATTCATGTATGCAGGTCTGCACAGTCGCTGATAAGAAAGAGTTGCTGGGGATAATAAGAAAAACAAAAAAGGTAGGCTCTCGCGAAGGGGAAAAGTTAAAAATAATTAATGATTTCGTAAATATTCATAAAAGAAAACTCGTCCGGAGTTTCCCGACTAAGAAACCGTTTGACCGGAAAAACTTAAGCGATTATTAACCGACGCGCGGAATGGAAATCTCGAGATATAATATTATTATTTACGAAACTTGCCAGTTTAACTTTTATAATGCTACGACTGCAATGCGAATGGTTCGTGTTTGAGGTGACTCGGGAAATTGACTTGAAAAGGTTCTTCCTTGCAGATAGTAGAGTTCTTAGTAAAAAATTGTATAAATTGAATATAGACCGTAAGTAATACAAATTCATATTTCAAGTCAAATACAGATTCAAAACCTGGTGTTGGTATTTAAAACTATGCATTAAATTAACATTTTTTATTGAAACCCGAGCTAAATATACTCGGTCTTGGCGAAAAGATCAACATTTAGATTTTACAGAGCCGTATTTATCTATTAGATCTGAATAGCCACATACTCAAACTATGTAACCAAGTTCGTTTTATACCTCCCCGTAATATTTAGTTTGTTTAAAAAAACGAATGTCTATTATGAATATCATTTAATTTCAAGCATCAACTGAAAGATCATGGAATTATTCATATACGTAAAAATGGGTAAAGTTCCACTACTACCATGTATATCTTATACAAATTATGATGTCGAAAGATACATTATTAAAACAAAATATACTTAATTGAATAAAAATACTTTTCTCTCTAGTTTTTCAAACGTTAATTAAATTTTGATTATTTCATTATAAACAAAGTGTACGAGATATTAAAACTGTGTTATTTCTCTTAGAACCATTTCATTTGGCAGAGCCACGTTTTCTTCCCATTTTACTATGGGTCATTTAAAGTCGGTACGGTTTTAACTGTGGAAATATGAAAGAGTTAATATTTCGAGACTGTGGGTGGGGGTCTAAGGAAATTATTGGGGGTTGGGAGGATAGCGAAGAAGGGGACGGTGTGGGAGGTGAAGCTGACTCTTTTATCCTCAATTTGATATAATATTTTGAATAGAGGCCTTGGCTTAATAAGCTCAAATAGAATTTTTTAAAAAGGTTCAGTTTTTCTTGATCTGAAAGATGTTGGTTGGGATAAATATTCAAATTAGAAAATATTTGACTAAGCAGAGTTTTGTTTTAGCTCGACTGTTTTGCGCTTAGGTTGTCTGTAAATCTGTTTGTTCGTTCCATTTCCGTTTCATGATGGTGGCTGTGTTAATGAAAGAAGCCATGAACATTTATAAAAAAATGTTAACCTCTGGATCCCGAGCAAAAGTTCATCCTGTTGCGCAATATAGTTTATAAAATAGACGCTTATAGGTCCATCGAATAGAAATAACAAATGATCAAAATAGAAAAATACGTTTTTAGTCTAAATATATAAAAATCAAATTATGCTTATATTTATATGAGTGCGTACATGTAATAGATGGCTATTATTACTATTGCTAAACCACTCATCCGATTGCGATAAAACTTTGGAGATTTGATGTGTTCTTGCCCGTGATGGTTTCTATATATACTGGTGAGCTCTGGAATTATGAAATTTGTATATAAAATTGCAATAGGTGGCATGCGAAATGTTTGAAAACTGAATGTACCGGGACTGAATGTATGGAATGCGGGAGGGGGTTCACGGGACGTGGGAAGCAGGAGAGGAGAGTGAGGAGAGGGAACGCGGAGTGGAAACACATGAGGGGAAGGAGACGTGGGAGAGGAAGTGGAGGCGGTAGGGGAACGGGGAGAATGGGAAAGAACACGCAGTGAGAAACAATTTATTTATTTAGTGGCATAAAAACGCATGCCGGGAACTCGTTAGTCCATAATAAAAGGTATAACAACGAAACTTAAGAACAACTATTTGAAATCCACATTTTCCTTTAACATTTATTATTTCTAGATGCAAAAGACTGCTGTAAACGGTGGGACAAGTCGCACGACTCCCAAAATAGTAATCAAACTTCAACTGCACCCAATATTTCATCTGAATACTTTCGCATTCCAGTGATTTGTTTGCTTAATTTTGTTACTTTACCCGTATGAGTTATTGTTCTGTACTCCGTACTCTTTGCATTAGTGAAAAAACTTACCCCCCTTTTCTGCATTCCTCCCCTTCCCCTTTCTGCCCCTTCTCCCCCGGGGATCTAGAATGGTGTCCTCGTTTTGAATTATGATCGCCATAGGAAGATATTAAGCGGGGTGGGTGGGGGCCGGCGGGGGTGGGGTCGGTGAGGGAGGGGGGTTTGCCCAGCGGTGTGCAGACATTAAATCAAAAAGCGATTAAACTGCGACGCAATCACAAACATGCTGTATTCTTATGCGGACAAAACGAATAATTAGTAATAAAACGAACATTTTTTTGAAACGGTTGAAATATGTATTTGCAAAAGCATTGTGTTATTAAATTGTTTATCAAAAAGTATCTATATATTTATCTACGCTATTTAACACATTCTGTATTTGTGATGTCTTAACCAGACACCAAAATATGTCTTAATTTTATAAACTAAGCCAGAAGAGATTTAAAAAAAAAAATAAAACACTTTGTAAACATACATTTTTATAACTGATGCCGACCAGGCCCCCTAGCACAGTCGATCGGTAAGGATAACTTTCGGTAACTTCTTACCGTTTCCTAGCATGATTGAAGACCACCAGCGAATAAGTAATGGCTCAAAATGACTGAGTGTTCTTAATACATTCGACGGCAACTGTTGTTTGTACGTTAGCGATCTGCAGTTGTCCTAGGGAACGATGACAAGTTATCAAAAGTTATCCCATCAATCCTTATAGATTGACTACGCTAGGATCCCAGGTTTCGCTACAACCGTAGTTTCGTAAAGGCAAAAAAAGGAAATTTCTTTGTTTTACTTCAAAAATTGTTTAATCATTGTACAGTATGAAAAATCGTTTGATTGATGAATATCCAAAATAATACATAATATAAAAAACCGAATTCCAATCAGCTAATAATACGGCGAAATATTTAAGTAATCATAACCAATGCTGCGAGCGTTAAGCAACTTCCAAAAGCCTTGAAATGCCACTTCAAGTATTGGCACTTCGTAGGGTAGTTGCAAAATATGTAAAAAAAATGATACGTATATGCACTTGTCAAGATTATTTTTAGTTTCCTTCAGATTAATTTATCTGTAGGTATTTTTATCTTCCACTAGAAATATGAAAAAAATGACGAACATCTAAATAAAAGTACAAACATTTGAACGAACAAAAAATTGTTTGTACATTTTCGTTGTGTATTATACAAGTATTTTATTGCCTAGATTAAAAATGCACTAGTTTGAAGATGTCTATAGCTTGGTAAAACTAGTTCGTACGTGATATTGTACCTTTTTTAAAAAAAAATAAGATGCTCACTAAACTTTAATTAAGAAACTTTTTCAGAAAGTTATAATTTTCCACGAGAGGTATCGGGATTAGAATTCTCGACCTTCGGTGTCTTTTCTTGTGTTTAAAATATTTGAATAATTTTCCTTTTTTCTAGTTTCGCCCAATATTTCAACTTTCTTCTCAAACTTATTTAAAATTTATTTTAATATGGAACAAAACATTGTAACTAGTATTTTTTTCGACAGTGACGTAGACATTTCACCTCCATAGCTCCACGAGTTATTATGGAAAAGATTGAGCCAAATTAAAAATTAACTATAATTACCAGAAATTACAGAATAAATAAACATTGGAAGTTAAAAGACGGCATTTTCCGTGGTAGAGTTTTAGCTAATTACTAATGAATTTTTCCGTTGTAATGATTTAAGTTTTTCTGATTCATAATAATAAACTTAATACAATAATAAAAATAAACATTTAAAAAACAATATTAAATTCTATCAGCATTGCTTACCACTTACTAAATCACTTTAAGTGGTAAGCAATGCTGATAGAATTTAAAAACAATATTAAATTCTATCAGCATTGCTTACCACTTACTAAATCACTTTACAACCTTTAAACGGTGTTTTACCAGAAATTACAGAATAAATAAATATTGCAAGTTTAATGACGACATTTTCGTGGTAGAGTTTTAACTTACTATTAATGACTTTTTCCGTTGTAATGATTTAAGTGTTTCTGATTCATAATAATACACTTAATACAATAATAAAAATAAACATTTAAATTAAATTCTAATAATAAAAATAAACATTTAAATTAACATTAAATTCTATCAGCATTGCTTACCACTTACTAAATCACTTTACAACCTCTAAACGGTATTTTAGTTATACATTGTATAAAGACTGTACAGGCTTAGATTCGATTTGGTAGTAGTAAAACAAAAAAAGCTATAACTCTATTTTTTAAATTCGGCAACATAGAAATTGTCATCAGATAAAGATCCCACGCATGCGAATTTGTGTTTATTTTTCCCGCTTAGATGCATTGTGTGAGGAGTGACAGTTTTTTTAATGTCTTCTGTAATATATTCGTATATCTTGTTTTTGTTTACAAAATTATCAATTTATCATTATATTCATATAATTTAATATATTTACTACTTTTTGTCTTATTTTTCGTCAGTATTAGTTAAGTAATTATAATTGTATAATTGTAAAGTTATGATGAAAAATGTGCTTTTATTTAATGTAAATAAAGTGGGGCGACAGTGTTATATCAATATATAAATTGAGTTGAATGGTCTAAATTTTGTAAAATCATTATGTTTTTCATATTCAAACTGATGTTTTAATAGCATTATTTTCTAACGCATATGTTTGGTTAACATCTATCCAAAAAATTACAGTTTTAAGATGCGCAAGCTCATCGTTTAAAATATCGGTTTTTCTGGAATTAAAAGCAACTTCAAAACTTCTTCAAATATTTTTTCTTATATAATAAACGAGGTAAAAAGTGAAGTGACAGTTTGAAATTTTTCCACGTTTTGATCTTTACAAAATAATAAATACATAGGATATTCAAAATACCTTGGATAAATTCTGAAATTCGAAGAGAAATTCTTATTATTAACAGTTCCAACAGATAAACAACCAACTTTGGATGGATAAGCAATGAATTTCAAGTCTTTCCATTAACTATTTTATGTTTCTATTAAAAAGGTTTGCATACGAATGGTTGGTTATCAATTGTATGAAATTTCCACATCGTTTATTAGTATGACTGTATTTATGTAGGTTGTAAATATGAACATAAGTACCTACCTATCAACTGTTTTTCACACTGAAAGAATGTTGGAGGCTATTATTTAAAAATATGAAACATAAAAACTAAGGGTTTCTCTTAGCAGCGAGATTTTGTGGTTGTTCTATGACGTTCGGCAACATTTATCACTCCCCCCGCCCCGACTGTAATTCAGCCCTCAGTCTCCAGCCGAAGAGAACATTTAGTCTTGACATTTCCAGTATTTATTCGCATAATAATAATGCCTCAGCGCAGTGTCGCCTTCTTCCACCCGTCCAAGTCGTCGTTAAGAATTATTACAGGGACCCACCCCCGACCCCCGGTTTACCTCCCCCGCCGCCACCCCGCTGCCCCCCCGCCCGCCCCGCGATGACAATAAACTAGATTTATTACAGATATAATGTCGTAATGTTGAGACTTTGGGACCGTTGAAAGAGCAGCGGGCCGAAGTTTGGCCGCCCTGGAGTGGGTGCCCCCGGAGCCGTTTTTTCCTAAGGACATAAGTTGGGCAAGTAGCCTGGCACGTGATAATAGGAATACTTGTATTGAATCTAAGACTAAACGGTGCGTTTCAAAACTAATCAATGATGACTTGTGCCCCTTTCATTGTGTTATTGTTATCGGTTGTTGGTGCGTGGGTAATGTGAAATATTCCTGCGTTATGCGTAACATTATTCAAGTTCAAAAATTTTTAATTTTCAAACATCGAACTGATTATAAGAATACAAATCGATTAAGTAGGTACCAGCATATTTTTAAGTGACAACTTATTTAGCCCCGTTTTGATTTTAAAATCGGAATGAAACGGAAGCAAGCGACATTAAAAAGAGACAAACACATACATCTGTAAGATTTAGCCAGCGAGATAATGGGATAGCAATGAAATATTTATTTATTTCACGGGAACTCGGTTCTAACATAATTCGATAAATCCACGGTCCCACACAAGTCTCCATTGATCTAGTGGTATAAAGCGCCCGACGAACCTTAGCGGCCAGACATTCAGCAGACCAACGATCAAATCCTATTAAATTAAAAATATATATTGTTGTAAAATCAATATCTAATCTTCAAACCACTTCAAAATGAACATGTAAAGAAAACACAAAGCAAAGCGACTTTTAGCGACTTGAAATACTAAAAAAGATCACCAAATGCATAAGAAAAGGTGTACTGGAATTCGACGACAAAAATATGGAAAAATCACCCTACAGATAAAAAAAGTGCTTCGTAGTCTGTTCTACGACTACTGTACTTGAATTACATATTCTGATTTTTAAAAAATAATTAACAATATTTGACAGATGCTTATTTAACATCTAGAGTGAGACTAGAGTTACCAAGACGTGGTTTCAATGAACTAGGTCCAGTGGACATATGGTATTCGTTCAGACTCACATATTCTTTAAATAGTTATCCTATGTACAAGCGGTGCTACGTTTTTGTTCGATTAGTATGAATATAACGTGTTGGTATATTTATTATATCGTAATTTTTCAAGTTTACTAACATATTCGAAAGGTAAATTTCTTCTTTTTAAAAGCAATGATCCTGAGGCAAATATTTTTTTATAAATGATTTCGCTTCACAACATTCAACACAACATGATCCTACAATTATAATCTCCCGTTATTTTTAATTAGTTGATTTTAATATGCACGCATTTTTCAGTTCGCTTTAAGGAAAATAAAATTGGAAATAACTATGAAAAGGATCGATGTAAGTCTGCCTGTATGGAAGGAAAACCTCATAAGCTACATCCCTTACATATGAGTGATTACACTCTCGTAAAGAAAAATATAAGTTTTATTCGAAATTATTTGAAACACTATATTATTATGCTAATATAGAAACTTTCCTTGTTATCATTATCTTCGAGCGTTGCGAAGTTATTTTTAAACTCGACCGTTTTACATTTTGCCGGTCTATATTTAAATTTGATTGTATGTTCGGTATTCGCTTTAAGATAGTGGATGTTTTAATGGTTCACTAAATACTTTTTTTTCAAATGTATTTTTAAATTCTTATTCGCATTTTTTCAATAATATAATATGGCTGACGAAAGTTAGAAAATTGTTGTCTCTGGGGATAGTGTCGCTTCTTTGGACAAATTGTATAAATCCTTCTATAAATAATATAGATTTTATGGTTTTTAATTAAGTAGGTAGGTAGCTAGTAACTTACTTATAAATCTTACGATTTCATTTTCTATTTTATTAATTAAATAAAAGATATTAAAAAATACACTTTTTTGACCGCGTCCACTGTTCACAGACTGCTGGTTAGTTAGTTGGCTGCGATTTTTGAATGTTATTGCAGGAGTCTTCGCCTGATTTCAACGAAGATCTATCGCTCATTGTAAATATCCATTCGATTGAAAAAATATGTAATCTAATTTATCTGTTTCTCACTATTTTTTTGTTAAGAATTTTCTACACACAGCCTTCAATTCCCCTTGTATTACTCCTCGATCCGGGTTCCCTCTATCTCTGCTCCGAGTGAAAGGAATTGATCCACACTTATTTATTACCGTTGATAGTAGTTAGTCGTAGTATCTTTAATGTGAATTGTTATTGCGGGAAGAGGGAGAATACGAAAAGGAAGAAAAAAACTTAAAAAAGAAGATTAGGTGCAAGACGAGTGTAATTTGTATGCAAACCTTGATTCTACATTGAATTGTATCGACAAACCGAAGAGATTTAAAACGGGAATAGTATTGAGTTTTCCACGGTATAGAACTCTATGATGGTTTCAAACGTTCTTCAGTCATTGCACGAATTGAACCCGTTGTAAAACATTATTTGTGGATCGCTGTATAATTAAATGTTTTTAACCCGAAAATCGGCTTACAAGATGAAAGTTCAATGAAAACAATTATTTTAGAATGATAATTACAATGTTTATGTATAAATTTTTGGGTTAGTTTTTAGCTAGGACTCACACCTCTCAAAATATGTAGATAAAATGAATTGTTTGTTTGGGAACCAAACTAATTAATTGTAAGAATTGTTAATAGATGTCGCTAGATGCAAACTGTACTTGTTAATAGATGTCGCTAGATGCAAACTCCCACTCTACCAGGACAAATAATTTATAAAAGATCGAGTTGCGGTTTTTTTATCTCTCTTTCCTTCGATGTAGCTTCATAAACAACATAAAATCCTTGGTCTGCCGTGGGTAGTTGGATCTAACGATATTCACAATGTAATTGGGAATATAACAATAAAAATTCACTAGTCCTTTTGATTTCCTGAATGATGCGTTTCATTTGCAAGTGTACCTTCTTCCAAAATTTTACAGTTTACACGAAACAATTCACAAATAGCAATTTTTTTTACAGTAGTTTGAAGTGAATCCACTTGATCGATGGGGTATTTACAAAAAACAATGAGCAACGGAGGTTTCCGAGAGTTCAGTTTAGGATTCGCGCGCGCTACTTAAAAAAAATCATACATCCGACAACAGTTTTGAAGCCAATGTCTCCACCTATATTAGATAGTTTATCCAATATTTTGTAGGATTTATAATTAAAAAAAAAATTGAAATAAATTGTTAATATTTTAATATATCTTCATAAATTTAAGGAGCCATGGCTCAAGGCATAGAGTGATGCGACCTAAATATGGTTAGCCATCTTTCAACTGGTTATAAATGGATATTGTAATCAGTGTAAGTCTATTTATTACACCCCCTTCCGGAGTGACTGATACTCTTCAGTACCAACCTATCGCTCTGGTGAAAGACATCAATTATCGTGGATGGCGTAACAAAAAAATTGTGAATATTGTATATATATATATAAGACAATTTGTCTATTTTTTATTAATTTCGGTTGTAATTTTTTATTAATAATGTGACATAAAAATATCATGAGTTGCTTTGCTGACAAAGAAACTACAATTAAAGTTATTTGTCCGTCTTCAAAATATTATATCACTTTTTAATTATAAACTTATTTTTCAATCTTCTTATTACTTCAATCTGTGCTACCCAGCTAGACAACCGAACAACAATCATGTGTCATTTTCTGTCTCCATGACAACACCTTTTTAAAATTCGAACATAAAGGAATTATATGCATTTCTAGGTAGGTATTCCTTTACATTTATTTATATCAGGGATGGCAAACAGCTGAATAGTCTTTTCCAAACTTTCCTTTTATTCATTTCCATTTTCTTCACTGTTAAATTATTTCAAAATATAAACATGTCCTTTTGTAGGTATATAGTTGGCATATTTCTATCTTTAATATACTGGCAATTCGTGGTAGAATTATAATTAGGTATATATTTAAAAAAAATAAAACTTTTTTACACTTTTTTTTAATTTTGACCGTCACCGTTTTCAGCCTATTATAATTATAAAGATCGTCTTAATACGCTGAATCCGGTAATGTTTAAAAGTAATAGTACTGGAAAAGAGTATTACATTGTTTTAATGTATTATCATATAGATTGCGTTTAATATTATATAGTGTAAGTTGTAAAGAAATTGTGTATTGTAAATGATTTATATAAGTGTTTCGTGAACACCTCAGGAGAACTTGTGCTGAAGTGTTCACTTGTTTTTTTTTGTGAATACAGCACAAGAGTCCCAATTCCATCCTAACCTGGAGCCAGTAAGACTACGGCTTGCCCAATTAAGTTATGTTATGTGGCTGAAGGTATGTGTGTGGGGGAAGGAGATGGGGATGACGAAGGTGGGGAAGAAGAAGGTGGGAAAGTACCTGGCTATTTAGAACTGGTCAACAAACACGGCCAAAGCCATTTTAAGCAACTGCCTCAATTCTGAATAGTGGTCTTACACCAAGGCGATTATGTATTTTTTCATTTTCGGGAAATCGACAGTTTACATTTTTTTCAGTTTGTATATGCGTAATACATAATATGTTTAGTCAAAATAAAACCAATTATGGATTTCCGCCTTGTGTCTGTACCTCTAATAAGAAATAAGAAATAATTACATAAAACAATAAATTGTTTAAACAAACACTTCCATAAAACAAAAAATTATATTAAACAAAATTTATCAATTTATTGGTAACCATAATGGGAGCATCTTCTAATCTGGAACGTGCCACAAATATACCTCAGAAAACACAAATCAATCATATAAAACTTACTTGCGCACGCTGATATTTGAAACCGAAACCTCCGGATCACTAGTCGAGGACCTTGCTCCTCGACCACGGAGACTGTCTCTTTTATTTAACAGTTACACAGTTTTCAGTTTTTTCAGCAGATTTACTAAACATTTCTTATACCCAATTAAGATTTTTATCATTCCATAAATTAGGGGTGCAAAAGTTATTCTACTTGTTCCGGACATTTGGGATAATCACATAAAAAAACATCAACGACGAAAGCAATCGTTTATTATGAGGATTCTCCATGTATGATTTGGACTCGTTCGTCTTCATTACATCACTCGAATACGTAGCTGAATGATATAAAATTTAGTCGAGGAAGTGGCAAAATCCCACCCTTTATTTAGCGCACGAGAGGCATCCCGGAAATTACTCACAAAAGTGACGGAAAAAATATTTGATCTGTTTCACGGCAAAGTGAAAATGTTGAGGGGATGACACAATGGTTCTCAAAATTTATAAATAAAATTTTTTGAAAATTTAAGAAATAAATATATAAATGTAAACATTAAAGTTCACGACAGAAATTGTCTACTTAAAATCACACCCTGTAACTCAAATTGTATACATATTAGTAGTAAAGAACAAATAAAATATCTTGGAATAATTATTGACAATAACATTAAATGGAAAAATCAAATAAACTCCACAATAGACAGAATGAGAAAACTAATATATATATTTTTCAGACTTAGAAATACTATCACATTAAAAATATTAAAAGAAATTTACTTTGCACTTTCGCACTCGGTATTACAATATGGAATCATAGCTTTGGGGGGTGCATATAAATCATCCCTTCTCCCACTCGAAACAATTCAAAAAATTCTTATAAAAATTATCCTAAAAAAACCGTATTACTACTTAACAATAAACGTATTCCAAGAATTCCCTGTTCCCCCACTTACAAAAATTTACGAAAAAATAGCACTACTTCAGCTACACAAAGATATATTTAAAAAAAATATTACCCCACTGCTAAATATTAGCATAAGGAATACTTCTATTGGTGGACTAACTATACCACCCATACGAACCACAACAGCACAGAATCACTATGTATATAAAGGAATAAAATTATTTAATCAATTACCCGCCGATATGCGAACAGAAAAAAATTACGACAAATATAAAAAAAAAATTAAATCATATTTTGGTAGTCCCACCATATAATTTTAACTTTTATTAGATATGTTTTTGACTGTTTGTTATTCCAAAGGTTTTATATACATCCTATATATATTTTTTGTTTAATTACCCTTATAATCTTTAAAAAATATGTTATTAAGTCTAAATCTATTCATAAGTTAAGTTCTTAAGTTGTCCTCTCCTAAACACAAGCACTTGCTTTATTAGGAGAGTATATAAAATATGTAATATTAGAATGAAATAAACTTATTGTAAAAAATTTACTCAATAAAAAAAGAAAAAAAAAAAAAAATATATTTATATAATATATATATTTATATAATATATATGTTTATATAATATAATATATATATTTCCTAAATAGAATTTACTCTGAATTAGACATGGGCAGATTCATTCCCAGGAGTGAATCGATTCAGTCTGATTCTCCTGGCCTTTTGAATTGATTCCTTTTATTAATTAAAAAAAAAAAAAATTAATAATGTGGAAATAATATAAAAGTAACAAATAATTTTTTGCCCCTATAGGTGCAGTAGGTATGCCGGTAAGGAAATGTATGCCACTTGATACATGTCCCTATCACCTGCTAATTCGACATTGGAAATATTGGCAATTACTTTTTTGTTCAAAAAATAAAAATAAATATCATAATGACGTAAAAATAATAAAAATCATTGTTTTAATATTTCATGGATTTTTGACACTTCTTGTGAATTTATAAAAAAAACAATAAACTCAATTTAAAGAGTATTTTGATTTTGGATGGGGACGGTTTCTTAAATAGAAACAAAAATAATAATAAATATGGAGAGACATTCCCTTCTTCAAATAAGTTAAATTTAGTTTTATTATTAACTACTAATTACAGTATTTTTAGATACGATATAGAAGTAAAATAATTACAGTTATATGACACCTAACAACTTACAATATATTAGTTTCTATTTTCGCACTATAATTTACTTAATATAGCATATATAATACATGCATGTAACCGTAGTATTATTAATTACTTTTAAATATTCGTAATAAAACACTGTGCACTCTCCTTCCAGCCACAAGCTAATGCTTCCATGGAAGAGTAGTATTAAAATATTTGAACATAAAACAAATGTATATTTGGCGTATGTAGATGCAGTTGGGTGTATTCAATACTAACAGTCATAGACATCCAAATAACTAGACGAGAACTTACAGATGAGGGGTAAAAACCAACTATGGCGGGGCGAAGAGAGGAAAGAGACTTGTGATTCGCCAAGTCTTCTTCATTGTCTAAGTATGTGTTTCATAGACATACAGCGTCCGCGCGTAAAATGTACGACGAGAGCACGACATTGGTCCGGACACGCCCAGCCGGTTCCGAAAAATGGTTCCAATGGGAGGGGGAAATAACACGTTTTTTAACACGTAAGGGCATGTCCATATATTTTGTACGTCCGTGCTAACCTAAGAGTATGGATATTAGAGAGACGGCATGTAAAGTGTGCACACTGACCCAAAGTGTGATTATTCAAAAAATTTACCGAACGGTTTTTAGACGGTTGACATTGGCTTTTACACCTCGGTCGCGTATAGAGCTCCCAGTAAAACGTTTATAAAACATAGAAAAATGGTCCAATGCGCCGTAAAATTGTGTAAAAGTAGTTCTATGAAGACCTTTAAAAAGAAAGACAGTCTTACATTTCACATATAAGTGTTTAAACATCGCTTAAATATACATTTTATAATTGTCGACGTGTTCATTTCAACCGCTACCGCCATCGGCCCGTCGCTATCACGTGATCTCGGAATGGCAATGGGCCGAATCAGTCAACTTAAATTATAATAATTAAAAGTTACCAAAAAACTTTTATTTTTTTATAAATCATAACGCACAAATATAAAGTTCTGATTTACACATGTCGTATGTACGTGTTTTTTATCGTTTAGCTTATTCATTTTTAAACGTTTTTACTTCGTCTTTTTTGCACTGTTATTTTTATTTCTTTTCCTAATAATTTATCACTCCTTTTACATATGTTTACAATTGTAATTCATAGTTTATAAAATAATCACTGTATTGTTATGTAAAATTCACATTGACATGCCCCCGTGGTCGAGGGGAAAAGCTCTTGACTAGCAATCCGGAGGTCGCGGGTTCAAATCCCGGTGCGCACAGATAAATTTTATTCGATTGATTTGTGTTCTCAAAATTTAATAATTAAAAATAATATAAGGTATATTTCCGTCAAGTTCCGGGTGGAACATACTATCAGTATCGCCCTGGTGTAAGACCACCCATAATAATTGAAATGTTGCTTGAAATGGCTTTAGCTATGTTTGTTGACAAGATCTGAATAGACGGGTACTTCCCCACCTTCTTCTTCCCTATCTCCTTCCCCTCATATATATATTCGATTATATGTTATTCATATGTACATATTCGATTATTTGTTATTTACATATATATAAATAAATATTCGAATTTTATGTTATATATATATATATACGTGTGTGTGTGTGTATATATAGGGTGTTAAGAGACGTACTTGACTTACTCTAATCAGTGATTCCTGACATTATTTGGAGTAAAAAATGTAACTGAAAGTTTGGTCTTCTGTGACATTTTTTTTCTACAAAAACATAAAAAAAATGGTATGTGTTGAACAGCTAAAGGCGGGGTTAGAAGTTGTTCGGTTATTCGGCTGAGAGACCAACAATTAGAATTAAAACGTAGCTTTAGCCGTATTTGGAGACTAGATCTGAATAGTCGGGTATTTCCCCACCTCCCTCTTCCCCATATCCTTCCCCTCCTCACTTGCCTTCAGCCTCACAACATACCCCAATTGGGGATGCCATAGTCTCCAGAATGGAGCAGTTGGGATTCTTGTGAGGTGATCACATTAAAAAATATATATATTTAGTTATTGTTGATTGCACTTTTTTGTTGACATATTGCACGTGAATTTTAGTTCTACTCATAATAAGGTCAATGTTGGTTTTGGAATTGTCATTTTTAATTATAGATATATCTTGATATCCGACAATGTTGTGTAAATTATTTAGGTGCTGGATAGCTGGTGGCAGCAAAATTTCTTTGTTTACATGAAGACAATATCATGAAGACGGGGATCATTTGACTGCTGGACACCTGGGAGTATGATATATTATCTATGTATCCGACGAGCCTGTAGGGTGAACTTGTATATGTCTACCATCCTGAATTGATGAAAGCAGTATAAACTCTTGATGCTTTGAATAATTTTTTGATGAACATCTGGTGTCAGCAAAATATTTTTTAGTATCCAACAGTAATAAGTTTCGTCATCAGTCGGAATAATTCAACATGACATTGGTCAGATAATCGTATCTTCCGTTAGGTTTTTTTTTTCGAATTATTGTCACGATATGTCTGTTTTTTATGTGATTGTTTGTGGTCTGGATGAGTAACATACATCAGGACATTTTAAAAATGAAATAATGTAATCTCAAATTACTTAACTTAATCAAAAGTCTTTTGTTAAGTACTTCCCTTTTCTTCATTACTTATTTTTCACCACCATTCCCTGTTCAGAAAACAACTATTATACATATGTTAAAAATTTATAAAAAATTTACGAACGTTTTTTTTAATAATAAAAAAAAATGTGAAGCCCATTCCCAATTCGGCCCTTATCTCCTGGCGGCTGCCCTCCCCCCGCACGCTGGCCTTTTTACCCCGTCTGTATCCCCACTTCCCGGCGGCCACAAATTTTTAGAGCTACACTGGTTTTGGCGGTTTTATACATTCTGAGTTAGGTATGCCGCTTCCATTGGATTTTAGTTCCATGGTGCTAACAGTAGAATACTTTAAATTAGGTACATTGCCCCACTTTCCATAGCTCTGTTGTCAAATCGAGCAATAAGGTAAATCTGACAACTTAAAAAATAAACCAAGGGTATTTAGAAACAATCGTGGTTTACTCTTTATTAATCGTTGATGTTTTAAAAGCCCTGGAACTCTCATAATCAGTCAGTAGCGTCTCATTCCGCAGATCCTTTAGTAAAATGAGAGGTAAATCCTCGGCGCGTGAAGGATCTGATGTCATTAGTCAGCGCGGTCCATCAAACAGAACAGTTAGGTACTGCCAGAGGAAGTGGAGTAGGAGAGGAAGACAAGGAGGTGTTTAGGCCTGGAAGGCTCTCCAGCATCAGCTTCCGGGAGATGATTAATGGAGCGCCTCAACAGGAACCGGAAGGGAGTCTCCCGACTCCCGAAGGCTGATCCGATCAAGAGGATTTGCCTGAAAGAAGAAAGATAAATTGTTTTTTATTTGAGGAATTAATCGCGCGTCTTAGATTAATGATGCAACAACGCAGAAGGGTTGCTATTTATTAGGGCAATTAGTACTTTTTGGCACTTTTGAAAGTTGATTTAAATGGGGATTATCTCTTCGATAAGTGAATAAAAATACCAGCTTATTTGAGAAGAGCGGAAAGTGATTATTAAAATCAGGTTATTGTGTTATTTTTTGTAGAAACTGACACATAATTGGTGAATATTGTCATTATGTATTCAGTATATTAAATTTACCTATGCGTGTTGTGATATTCTCATACCACATTGTCTAACGAATAAAAAAGCGTCCCATATTTTAATGAAACATTCTGTAGTAGAGCCACCGAGGGAAATCTTTCCCAGAATGCTCTGTTTTAGCCGACATTTCTGGGTCCCTCTTAGATAAAATCCTTCCCCATAAACAAACATATCCCAAGTACTCGCATCTCTGGCGGCCGTTTTGTTTCCGATATAAGTTGAGTTTTAAGCACAATCCCCATTGTTGGCGGCCAGTATTTTAATGGAAGTAATGCCCGACCGAGCGCGTAAAAATGTGAAAAACTTACCGGCCAAACCTCACGAGAAACCAGAAAGTCATCAGAAAGGTTTACCGTAGAGAAGGAGACATAGTATTTTCCAATAACGGCCGGCTTGTCTAATACGATTCTTTACGCAAGCAATTCTGGAAAAGTTTTCCTGTAACGAAGATCCCAAATTATTATAAATATCCCCACGTGGACTGAGCTAGTCCCCCCCACGTGGGCCTCCGCTTACCTTCTTAAAGCTACATACAATATGGTCTCCAAGTCTCGCGGGTCCGGACTGCGGACTGCGGGCTCCGACTGCCTCACTGACTCCGGACCCCGGACAATACCTCGGGACCGCCGCTGTCCATAAGTAACGATTGAGAGAACGTAATAGCGGCGATTCTACAACTTACACGGCAGCACACACTTTATACCTGTCTCTCTGTGTACAAAGATAGTGCACCGATTACACTTAAATAAAATTAGATTTTTTATTTATTAGATGGATGCTACATCATGTACTTATTGGTTACAGGTTAGTTTTCAAAGCTTTAACCTCTTTTGTAGTAGGTTAACGTTTTTTTTTTATTATCGCAAAAGTGTTCCAATAAATTATTGAATTGTTTTATTTCATACATACGCATTAAGATTTGCATACATATCAACAACACACGTCGTTTTATTCACCTTTTTTGCGCAATGGAAAAAACTTACATTATCTTTCATGAAAATGGTGACCCAAAATTCGATTCCGCGACAGTCGGCCCCACAAATTAATATTTCTAATGAAATTATATTTTTTGTGCATTATTTACCAATTTCAAACCTAAAATCGATTTCAAAAATACATTTAAAAATAATTTGGTATGGATATCACACGAATTTATTTATAGTGTCAAACTTTTGTACTTGCGGTACGCTGATATATGTATACAGCTTATAGACATGTAGTTGTTTCCTTGATACATTTGAATAAATATATATTTTATACTTTTGTTATGCTGCCGTAATCCTCTCTGCACACCCCATCGGACACATTTAGTTATGTTTAATATAAGTAAGTATAACGTGTTTTCCCTAAACCGACTGCAAATTATATATATATCAGCATGCCAGGGGGCTAACTATCGGGGGATCAACTGTCGTAGAATTATGGGGGATGTGTTATGTTATTCCTTTATTTAAATATGCTAAAGTATTAAATTTATATATCAGTGTATTTTTTTGGGTGAAATTTTTAAAAATGTTTTTTTATATTTCTGTTACTTTCTGCTAATGTACTAAATAACTTTATTCCAAGATATTTAAGTATAATTGAAATTCCCAATTGTTTTTTTTTACTTTTTGAAGTTGGGAGAATTGATGTTTATCTGAGTTTCCTGTTATTTTTAACTGGTGTAGTTTTATTTAGAATATTATCTTTGTAAATTTGTAATTTTGCATGATAAAAGTATATATAATGTGCTAGTTTTCTGACTTTAAAAAGAAATTCTGATGAATATAATTATGGTTAAATTAGAAGTACTTACAATATTATTTTTTGCTATAAATAGCGGCTGTGTGTGTGTATTTTTGATGAGTTCCACCTTCCACCCCATCTTGAATAACATTTTTACGACTACCCGTTGCAATAAAACAATAACGATACTTAAGTCCATTGTTACCTTTTGATTAATGCAACTTTATAATGGTCACGTGAAGCTAATCCACAAGTATATAGGAGATTTGTCTTTGCTTTTGTTTGAGACTGAAAAATTATATAAAAAGCATAATGTTGGTTTAGGAAACACGCACATAAATAAGTACTTAATCGGTTAAGAAAACATTTAGTAAAGATAAGTGAATCGGCGCACACGTCCGATAGAAAATAAATATCACGCGGACACGACGCTGCAAGTAAAGATGCATACAGCATCTGCGACGGTAGAAATCCACACGAGCATACTGATACATTGACTAAACTCCGCCGTGTACACAATACAGGTGGAAAATAAATACAAAAGAAATAATATACTCGGTCAGGTAATAAGAACGCAGAAAGTGATAATAGAGTCGGGAGTTTATTGAGGACAGCAGTCCGAGGGTTGTAAGCTGTGGTCACAAAATACCTCCTCCTCTTCTTGCCCTCCTCTCCTGGTCGTACGGTGACAGTTAAGGTACTAACGTACTACCGTACTTATCACGGGTAACTCGTATGTTTAAGGGATTTATATCTTTGAGCGGATAAATAACATTGTGGTTCGGTTTTTCACCTTGGAAGAAAAAGCGTAAATTGACAAAAAAAATTGAATCGGTGGTATTTTGGGTATATCGATCGTCGAGTTGACTAGGCAGAAATCTCTAAAAATCGAAATTTGAGTTAAGTATGCAGTATATGTAAAGGTGTACCCTCTATTTGGTACAATAAAAAAATTACTTCAACCAAATCAATTAAAATTACAACTTCAACCAAATCAATTATAATGCAGAAAACTTGTAGAGAATTAAACAAAATGGCAATGGCGGAATTGATAAACGCGTACATCCCGGTTAGACGAGAAGTTTTGGGTTAGAGTCCCAGTTGCGATTATTATCTTTTCTGTTTTCTGTATCTTGTTCTTTTTATATTTTTTTCTCTTTCCAAATGTTTTGTTGATATTTCTAATGTTATACTAATATACCGAACCGTTATGTGTCCCGGTGTTAAAGCATATTTAATATGGAAAATACAGACACGTGTACATAATATTTGATTTATCGTTCATTGATTTCCCCGTCATCTCTAAATAACTTAGAATGTAGAGATGTCTGACCTGATCAATTAGACGGTCGATATATTTAAATCATCTGAAGTATTATTGCGCTTAGATCTTTTAAACTAAGAAACGTATTTTCATGCGGTTTTCACCAATACTTAGAGTGATTCAAAAGGAAGGTTTATATGTATAATACATGCTTATTATAGTAGAGAAAAATCGAGAAATTCAAATATTTATCATTACATAGTATAAAATGAAGTCGCTCAAATTGTTTGTGCGCTTAGATATTTTAAACTACGCAACGGATTTGCATGCGGTTTTCACCAATAGATAGAGTGATTAAAGATGAAGGTTTATATGTATGATATATGCTCATTATAGTAGAGAAAAGCCGAGAAATTCAAATATTAAATTCAGGCAACGGGCAGCGGGTAGCTGGCAAGCGGGTGGTGTGGATTTTATAAAGGTTGGGTAATGGCGTTGTGTTTGATTAGCCAGAGCACCGTGTGACCGGGTCTGCTAGTAATATATATTTTTTAAAATAATATCCTCTCTAAATTAGAAACAACTTTACAACGAGTTACTCATTTTATATATTTTTTGTGATTTACTTGGAATAGGCTCATAGATACCTAATATAATCCTTATATGTTCAATAATGTACTTATATTATTTAAAAAAAAATGTACGAATCAATCACATATTTTCGTAATTGAAGAATAAATTTGTTTATATTTCCTTTGGTAATTCGTACATCAACGACTTTTGAAAGGGTGTTTTCTGAAGGGGAGTCTTATTTCATTTCTTTTCCTTGTCGTTTGTGCTGCAGGTTTTCAGTTTTTCTTAGTAGTTAAATTGAATTTATTACAGGCATTTCTTCAAAACATCTTTCTGTTTGAAGAACAGTTTGTAACAATGTTTATATGCAAGCATACAAGCCTGTTACATATGAACGCGGTGTAATTATTTTTTTAATTTTTTTTATTTGGTTTGTCAACAGTGATTTACATCAGAGCTTTCACAGATACAGTTACACTGAACATGGTTGATGCTATCCCTAATTAAAGACAAACACAACATCGATAACATAATACTTACATATATATATAATCATTCACACACACACATACCATACATTACAAAATTTTGAAACAAGTTTTTAGAACAATAATATTATAATATAAGTTTAAAGGTTTAGTTTATAAGTTTATATAACAATATGAAAGGGAGCTTTAAATCTTGTTAAGAGACGATTTGAAGTTGGCCAATGTTGACATTGTCAAATTAATTGAATGTTTTTTATAAGCCTCATTAAAATTACGGCACATTCTTGATAAAGCTGAGTCATACCCCAGCTTAGTTCGATATTTTTTAATATTTAACGGAACATAATTTACAAGACGTGAACCAATTCTAGGAACATTGAACCTGATTTGATGAAGTAGAAAAGGGCAGTTTATTAAACCATTAACAATTTTGAAAAGAAAATTTAAATCTGTATTTAGTCTTCTCTGTTCAAGGGTGCGTACATTGTAGAATTTTAGTCTATCGGTGTAGTGAGGAAGTGATCGAGCTCGCTTATCGGTATACGCTAGGTGGTACATAAAATGTTTTTGAACTCGCTCTATTCGCTGAATATGAACTTTGTAGGTTGGACTCCATACAGCACTTGCGTAGTCCAACACGTTGCGGGTGAAGGAATTGTACAGCGTTATTTTTGATATAGGATTTTGAAAATGTTTACTATTTCGTTTGATAAATCCTAGCATTTTCAAGGATTTAGAAATGATGTTGTCGATATGAGGTGTGAAAGTAAGTTTTTTTTATCAAATAATACGCCTAGGTTCCGAATGGTTGCGACTTCCTGGAGTTTAGTACCGTCGATAAAATATTGAGTTGGAATAGGATTGTGTTTACGTGTAAAAGTTATGCGAACACATTTTAAAGAATTAAGAAACATTCTATTGTTGTTGCACCACTTTGAAACTCTGTTAATATCATTTTTGGAGAAGTATTGAGTCTAGTGATGTATGAATAATTTTGAATATCTTACAATCATCAGCAAACAACAAAATTTCAGAATCCAAAATAACATTGCACAAGTACGCGGCCTTTAAGACCAAATTGACTAGGCTAAGGCCGGCATAACTGTACTAACGCTGAACCGGCGCGGAAATGACAATGCTCACATCCTTCCTGGTTGGGTGGCTACGATCTTTGGCTACAAATCCGAATGTCAGGATTTTAAATTCTAAGTAAATTTTATTGTATTATTTTAGATTATTGCACAATTTATTCATATAAACAATAATATCTACATCATTATCCGATCTCCGGTAGCGCTGACCCGTCCCATCTATCCTGTGGTTCATCAAACCAGCGAACCCATGTACTATTCCCTCTGGAAACATCTGCGAGGCACTGCATCGCCAAGGTAGGCTGCACAGCGCCCTGTATGCGTGTATTGAACTCGGAGTGTAATCACAAAAATAATAAAAAAATACTCAAATAAGTGTGATGGAATACGTATGCAAAACAGGCCGCGATCATTGTTGTGAGCGTAACGACACGACGCAACGTCTGATATGCCGGACGCAGGACACGGGACGAGAGTGGAGGGATTAGGGGCGCATAACGCATGCCGAGGTAGTTTTAAAACGTTGCTGCTCTCGTGCCCGGCGCGCGACTGGAATGGCGTCATATTTTTCGCCGAGAAGGAAACACGACGTTTAGCGTGTGGCCCTTTTACGCAGAGGTGTGACGTGACTTTAACACGAATTTTCAGAAACAATATAATTAATGTTTTACTGTGTGAACAAAGTTTTTATGGCAAAGGTGAAGAAATATTTGAGTAATTTCTTTATAATACTTCATTTGAGAGATGGTCCCATCGTCCCGGGAAACATTTATTGGATAACCACGAGGTCTGCCATAGGTTACTCTAAGTGGATCGTTGCATTTGGTTTCCACTCAGCAGGGGTGCCTGGGTTAATGGGAGTGAGATTTGTCTAGGTCTTGGCAGCACATGCGTTTGCCCACCTGCTAGGCGGGCCAGATAGGGAGAGGCTCGTTGATGTAGACCTTTTTACTTCTCCAGCTTTTCGAGCCATTGCCTTGTACCGCAATGGATTCATACGTCCGTCATTCCTTGGCACATTGACACCCAGATTCCTAACCACCCCTCATACCTTTTTCCTTCCCAGAACTTCTTCTCCTTCCTTTACCCAAAAACCCTCCACACAGCATCCCCAAAAATGACACAGAACCCGAGGGAATTTTTTTCCTCCGGATCTCCTGCGTGGAGCTAGTGTAAAATAAATCTACGTCTTGCAGGCTTTATAATGTGTTTAAATGTTTTGACTAAGTTTAGAATTTAACTTATTTTTCGCGTCGCATCGGAACAGCTAAAATGATTCTTTTGTTGGAGAAAACTATACACATTATGTCCTTTTCTACGAAAAACAATATAGGTAATTACTGTAAAGACTTATAAAATAGAGCGCACTTCATTTTGAGCACAAAAGCTTAAACGTTATAAACAAAAAATAAGTTTTTTGAATTTTTTATTATTATTCATAAATCAATCTCATAAATGTCACTCATTTCTGTAAAAATCGTTAAATTAGAAAATTCATTTTTACAATCTTATTTTATACCTTATTTTCTCCCCAGTGAACTGCACACTTACACCATACCATGTGATTGTTTTTACTATGGAAAAACATGTTGTTTGGTGCCGCCCTGAACTTGGTACGATCCATTCTCGTGCTGATATATGACTTTACAATGATCGTAAGCGAAAGAGAAAGATGCGTAAAACATATGTGCGACTGAGAAAGGCGTCGCTTTTCTGATATTAAACTCGCCTATTGCGACGATTTCTGTATCATCGTCAGGTCAGTATTAAAGTTTGGCGTGTACTATAACCAAGAAAAGTCACTGGACACCACTGCAGAGTCATTGTTGGTGGTGGAAATAGGCAATCGTCGTCCGTATTGTTTAAATGTGGCCCCGTGTCACGTGCGGGACGGGCCGTTGATTCTAATCTGGGAACATGAACACATCTACCTACCCACGTAATGTATGTTTTCCCTATAAAAAGTCTTGTTTATTGTTACAAGAATGGGCGAATGAGGTTTAAATTTAATACAGGTACAAACTGAAGGCAGGTTCTAGAACAAGAGATAAGTTGTTGAATCAGGTAATGATTCATAATTATAATTACAAACAGGTGACTTGTTGCTGATAATCTGTTTGAGATTTATTGATTAGGTAGGTACTTGCGACTGGTTCCATAACAGCCGTGAACCATTCAAATCTCTTTGAAAATTCATTAACAGTGAAAAATAACACATAACTTAAGAGCGTGTAACCAGCCAGCGGCCGAAAATCCACATTTCGACGAAAGAGGTTCTTACGATCATACAGGGCGGTTCCAATGAGAAAAATTAATTACTCTCCGTACCAGCTTTTTAAAATTAAAACTCAATACCGATTTAATTTCATTCCAAATTTGCTTTAATTTATACCTTCATCCAAAAATGCTGAAAGGCGTGTTGATAAAACTATTTAAATAATGTACTTTTTGTAATTATTTGTTGATCATAAGTATTTATCATTTTTCAATAATGTCTCAGCAAAATAAGAATGGAAAAAAAAATTGAAATATATTAGTCTGTAAGTGCGCAAATAAATACACAAATGGACAATCATAAACTAAAATTAAAATTCTGTTACATAAGTTTACGAGATAATGTAGTGATTTATTTTACTGTATGATTATATGATTTCAAATGAGTGTTGTATAATAAATATACTTTTTTGAAAATTTTACAAATCCTTCAATGACCTATGGTATAATTTTATTTAAAAAAATTTTGCAGTATAATAAATCAGATTCGTAGTAAGTTCGCGTTTATTAAAAAACGCTCGTCGTAAGTGTATAATTAAAGCACATTTCGAAGATATTATTATTTTGAAATATTGCAATAATTGTTGTTCACTATGTAAATACGTTATAATAATTATTCATAGTATCTATTTAACAAATAGGTGAGGTGTGTGCCTCCTAGCAGCAGTTTATACAACAGCATTAATCAGCATAATTTACAAAATAATATTAATCTAACTCAAGTGAAAGACATTAAAAAACAAACAATTTTACATCAAAATATATTGAAGTCTTCGCATTAGTAAAGTTGGGGAAGTAAAGTCTTGGAGATTTTTCTAGCTTTATGTAATGTGTTTTATGTAGCTGTCTATGATAGTCGGATGTCAAGTGTAACTCCAAAATAATTGGCTGAGTTTTTTCAAGGTAACCTGATCGTTAATAGTTATTTCCTCTCCGGGAGCCTTGGCGCCCTTTCTGTGAGGGAAGATGATTTCTATGCTATTTGAGAGATTCACGTCAATACACCATTTGTCATACTATTCTTGGAGTTTGTCAATTTCTTAACGGTGATCAATAGTGATATAATTATTATAAGCAATAATTATTAGCCTGAAACACTCATCAACATTGAAAAAATCTTCCGAGAAAAGATAAATGCCGCCGACGGGACTTGAACCCGCGTCCTTTTGATATCCGGTCAACTACTCTACCAACTGAGCTACGTCGGCCTATAGTTAGGTCGGCCTATCGGTCGGTGATATAGTTTGCCTGAATTTACACTGACTGCCAGGAGTACTCCTGTGCGGTGTAATATACAAATGACATGCTGATTAAATCTGTATACAAACTTACATTTTTTACACCGATTCTTGTAAATTAATCGAAATTATTTTCCCGAAATTCTTTGCCTTAATTGTGTTGAAATTTTAATCATTATAGAGCACAGGGCAAGGGAAGTTTATGTCGCATGACACCTGCTTAATTAACCAAACGCTTATTCTCCGAACATATTATCTGTAAAACGTTTCAGTGCCTTTACTTAGTCATCTGATAGCTGATAAAGTTTTGATAATCCTTAAATTATTAGAAATGCTTATCTACATTCTTTCCGTCCATAAAATAAATTTTCACGAGCCTTTATATTGTTAAAATCATAATTTTGAATATATGTATACGCTAAATAAAGATTCATATGGTGTTTATTTGAAGATGACATTGTGGTATTTTTACACAGTGGTGTTAGAAAAAAATGGCACTTTTCCATTTAAAGCCACTGGTTCTTTTACACTATGCACCATATATTTCATAACTCGATCGTTTTGCATTTCTTCTGCCAGTAAATTAACGGTGGCCATTTTAATTATTTTTCAAAATTTAAAATCGTTGTGTTTGGACTTTCTTATTTGCATTTTTCAGGTCTTCTACACGTCTTCAGAAAATTTGAAAAAAGGTCACTCAGTTAGTGACGTTTCTTTGGACAATTTGTGTAATTTCGTATTAGAAAAAAAGATAGGTTTACAGTTTGTCAAATGAGAGTAGAAAACATAGGGAGGCGCCACTGTCGTTCAAAAGGCAATACTAAAAATATAACTCTTGTTATGAAAATGTAAAGCCGTGTAACTTACATTTTTTGTAAAAAAATTAAAAACTCATACAAATTTAAAAAATATTTTTTCATTGCAATACAGATGTACGCACTGATCTCAAAATTAGAATTGCATGTAGGTACGAGTATATCATATTACACCTTTGCACTTTGTGTTAAAATAATGAAGAATAACGATATTGTAATAAAATATAAAGCACAGTTTAGAAATTTTTTAATACTAGAAATTATTTTTAGAAATTATTTAATACTAGCT
Organism: Limnephilus lunatus; assembly: GCA_917563855.2. Classification (NCBI taxonomy): domain Eukaryota; kingdom Metazoa; phylum Arthropoda; class Insecta; order Trichoptera; family Limnephilidae; genus Limnephilus; species Limnephilus lunatus. Next base: position 80,972,679 of record OU830598.1, read on the forward strand.
TAATTACCTTACGTTGCCCGTGCTTTAGATCACGTCTCTAAATTTAGATCTGAATATAATAAAATCATTCAGATCTAAAAGTAGTGTAACTAAACTCACCATTAGTGATTCTTCTTTTCTACCCTACCTACTATTAAATTCAAATTTATGTTATATTAAATGAAAGCAAATCACTTTGTATTAATTTTATTTAGTAAAATATTATTCAACCAAAATTTATGAAATTTTTCTTTAAGAATTTTTTTTTTTAAATGTGATTGAACATATAATCAGTGATATGGCGCTAAAAGAATATGTGACAATTAAATTGGTGTTGCCAGCCTACAAATTATGAAGTTCAATTTTTATACTTTTTACTCATTCACAGACTATATGGTTTATGTTTAAGTAGGTGGGTATTTAAGTAAGTACTTACTTACAAGTCTTATGAATCCAGATGGAATTTTGCTTAGATTTATTAAACAAGAGAAAACTAGATACATATTTTTTTAACAAGAGGTCCACTTCTTTCTACAGAACTACTTGTAATAAATGCCTGTCGTAAATGAAGAGAAATACCTAACTGTTTGCGGCGTGTCTTTATCTAGTAGGTACCCAAGTAGCGCAGTAGACATGTTTTATTGTGGGCAGCTAATCATAAATAATAATGCCTCATCTGTTGAAATTTTGGTAATGCGGCGATTCTTAGCCAGTGCGGATCACCGCAGCTGCATAATATTCCCTCTAAATTGCACAAGTTGAAGTTATGTGGTAGGTAATAATTTACGTGGCCACAAGTTACACGTTTTAATAACATTATTAGGTGGCCGCGGAGAGTTATGGCCGGCCTTGTTGCGGCGTGATTCGGGCCCGGGGCCTTCGGGCTAGAGGCCCGGGTCTAGGGGGGCCCCGGCCTAGGGGACCTGGCGCTGCGCCCCTCGCCGAGCAATATATCAAAAGTGCCGAACTTGCATGTGGGCGATGGTAATAGAATGAGGGGCATAGAATGCCTAACACGCTACTCTCAATATTATATTGAATATATTGCAAGCCTTTTTTAAAGGTGATACTTATTCGTAGTCTACTCCTTAATAGATGGCGCGAGTACAATATTGAATTGAATAACTGATACAATATTGTATTTGTTAGTCTTTCTTGAAAGCAAAACTATTTCTTCTTCCAACATAGCAAACTTATTTTGTGGCACAATTTTAATTCAAAATAGTTTTTACCACTTTTATTGTTCATAACAACCAACATGTTTCATGAGCAACGCTCACTTCTTCAGGGTTTTAATAAAACTAATTATAAATAATAGACATAGACAATGGTGTCAATGGAAAAATAATAGACGTAGACAATAGTAACAATGGAAAGATGAGAATGGGTAGAAGGAAGAGGGGCAATATAGAACAATTTACAAAGGGAATAGGTTAAATATTGGGTCATTTAAAAATATAATTTTTGATTATTAATAATATTCAAATTCGCATTCACACTCTTTCTGATCTACAAAATTTCTAGTTTATCCAACTGAATGCCATTGACATTACTATGTATTAATTTATTATATTCCACTATTGAAGTTAAAGGTGTGACTAGTTTCCAATAAATGGTTGGCCAACTCCGAGAAACTTTTTTTTTTTTTTTTTTTTTTTTTTTTTTTAATAATAATAACTTTATTTCACATAAAATTGAACAATAAAAACATATGTGGAAACTTTGACTAGCCAACTAGGAATGGATCCTGTTTTAGGCCAGTCAAATTGACAAATTTAATTTCATATTACATTGTTTACTAACATAACATGTTATTTATAGCAGGAAAAGGTGTTAATTATGTATTCCTAACAGTATATAATTTTGTACTCATAAGAAAAAGAAGACAAATAATGATATCTTAAAATCAAATTCAGATATTTTCCCCTAGAGCGCTTAAAAACAAAAACAAAAACAAATAAAAGATAAAAGATAAAAGATAAAAGATAAAAGATAAAAGATAAAAGATAAAAGATAAAAGATAAAAGATAAAAGATAAAAGATAAAAGATAAAAGATAAAAGATAAAAGATAAAAGATAAAAGATAAACTGTTATTGTTTTTAAAGATTTCATATGTTTTTTAATCCTTATTTCGAGTTTCTCGATGTTTTACTTATATAAAGAAAACCATAATAATTAAACTTCAATTTATAGATTCCAATTATTTAATTTTTGACTCTCCATCTTTTTTATTTACTATGTATTTTTAAAGTTTGTTATTTGCATAAAATAAAGGAAAAAAAATATTAGGTTCGTTCTTTGTTTATTATCAAAACTATTTATTCAATTTCATTTTGTGTATGTACGGACGCAAACAATTAATTCATTTTAATTATTTTAAAGCATAACTAGTAAAAAGCGCTTTTCTCTAAAATAATTAAACTCGGCCCATATATGAAACAGTAGATTATGAATTCTTTAGTATCCCGAGTATCCCGAGGTTTGAAAAATTTATTATTAATATTTGTAAAACAGTCATAGTTGTTCATTGTTCTCCCTAATATTTTAGTGTATAACTGTTTTATGTTAATTTAATTAATAAATAAATAAAACGTCAATTACGTTTGGTTATGTTTTTCGATTTTCACGGTTAAAAATATTTTCGTTATTTGTTTTTGTGGTGTTACGCCGTGTTAAAATAACGAAAAAAAAAATACATTTATTTAACTCTCAATAACCTAGGAAATCATTAGTTAATGTAGCCAGGTATTTATCTTCTTAAGACCCTTATGTTAAACCACTTAGTTAAATAAAAGTTTAAAAACGTATTTATATTTATATTTCGGTATAAATAAGTCACTTTGTGGTTTGCCAAATTTAATGAAATAAAACCATAACTTTGTTTACAATTACGATTTATTTATTTGATTTTTTTTGGTACTGACCAATTTCGCTTAACACAAGCATTTTCAGGGTATAAAATTAAACTTATTATGTTAATTTAAATAAATAAATCGTGGTTATAAAAAATATGATTGTTTTATTTCATATTTATATTTTGTTTACAAATATCTGAAAAGTTGTATTTAAAGTTATGAATTATTATTGCCTACACCAGATAGTACCTAACAATATGTAGGTATATAAATTTTTTGTGAAAAATTATAACCAATATGATCGAATATTAAATTAACATTATTTCCAGATAAAAATAAGCTGAAATGTGAATTTGCTTTGCAGCTTTAACTTTGTTACTTCGCCGCTAGATGGCAATGGTATTCATATTGGTGTGGCATTCAATTGGAAAAGGAAAATGGCTTATAAATATAAATTGTTTTTTTTTTATATTGTTTATTTTTACATTGTTTTTTTTCTATATCATAGCAATAATGACGACGATTGTGATTAAATATGGGGAATAAAGATTAAAATTGGTTTAATTATGCTAATTTCCAAATTAATTTACAAAGGTAAATATTTTGAAGTAGATTCTTACAAAACACAACATTAACACTTATAATGGTGGCTATCGACCAGCAATCCGAATGTCGCGGGTTCAAAACCCGGCGTGCGCAAGTACATTTTTTTTATTATTGAAAAGTGTTATTTCACAATTTAATCATTTAAAATAACATAAGGTCGCATGATAGTGGAAGATACTCTCAGTATCGCCCTGCTGTAAGACCACCGCTCAGAATTGAAACATTGCTTGAAATGACTTAAGCCGTGTTTGGTGACCAGATCTGAATAGCCATGTACTTCCACACCTTTTTCTTTCCCCACCTCCTTCCCATCAATCCCATCCTCACTTTCTGCAGCCTCATAATATAGGTACGATGGTAGATCTCACTGGATCCAGGCGGTTCGTAGCAGTTGGGACTCTTTTGCTGTGTTCATATTTAAAAAAAAAATTAAGGAGAATATATGTAAGATATAAGAGAAATCTAAAGAAAATATGAAACAGAACTAGACACAGAAAAATATAAAGATTTGAACCCAGGATCTCTATCTTACCGGGATTTGGGATCTAATTATTTCACTTCACTTTTGTCGATCTTGTATTTCAAAACTCAGAAATAAAAATATTTAATTTAATTTTTTTTTTATTTCCAACAAAGACACGATTTACATTAATAAATAATTTAGGCAATTTATCGGTAGTCCCGCGAAGCTGCCACATGGCTGCTTGTCTGCAGGTTCTACCTCAATATACACTCCTTAATATTATAAGTAAAAAAATAATTTGTATAATATCAAAAATTGTAAAGGAAAATGCAAATAATGATATCCAAATCCTAAAAAACTGATTTGATACAAGCCTACTTATAATCTTACAAATAATGCAGAAAAAAAATAATTTATAATCTCAATAAATATGTTTAGAACTTACCCTAATTATACATAACAAAAATGTGACAAAGAAGTCTGTAATAACTCATGTACAATATTTAACCATACAACGTAAAAAAAGAACCTCGGTGAAATTTAAGATCAACGTATGAAATGGAACAGACACATACATATGCGCTTTTTTAGGAAATATATCGATATATTTATCAGATTAAAAAATATACTCAAGTTAAGTAATCTAAAAAAAATCTATTTCGCACTAGTCCAATCCTTTATTCAGTAGGAAATCAGTGAATGGGGAGGGGCATATGAGAAAAAAAAATAATTCCTGTAAAAGTGGTTAAGGCGATCCACTAGTACAGGAAAAAATCGGAATTCACGCCCTTTTATGGGAGGAGTTTAAAAATACTTGAGAAAAAGCTTTTGGAAAGGTTGGAAAAGATATTTGAGATTTTTTTTTTACATGTTGATTTCGTAAAGGCCTGTAAAAAACATTAATTCCTTTTTTATGCATTGTTTATTGCAATAAAACGGAATTTTTAAATTGATTTCACGAAAATAAGCGGCGCGGAGCATAACACGACTGCTCTCCGCTCCGTTCGGAGGAGTAATGACGGAAGACAGGGGGGCGGCTGCCAGTCGTTCTTCGGTGGACGGTATAAGGTTCACTTTGATATGACAAATTCGTCGACTGCCGTATTGTCGCCGTGATGTCAAAAATACCAACGCGAAAATGCATATTATATTTTATTTTGTGAGGTTCGGGCGTCAATATCATTTTTTTTCGCGATAATTATAAAAGAAACTGAATTTGCCACATTATGCAATAAAACCATATCCGAAAAAGTGTTTATAAGTAGGAGAGTTTTCAGTTAAAAATGTTTTTATAGACCTAATACTTTATTTTTTTCTTAGCTTATTAAAAGACTTATTAAAAAAAATGACCGATATTTTTAAGGGCCAAAGTATGTTCTACACGCAGTATTTAATTCAAGCATCTATAATACTTCTAAGCGGTCAAATTTTCAAAACTAAAACATACGATTTTGTATGATTTTGCATTATTTAGTATGGCTTCATCTTAAAGACAGTAATTTTGAAAAAAAAAAACAAAATTCTCTTCAGCAACATTGTATGAAATTTTGAAGATCCTACCAAAAATTGAAGACCTCTATAAAAATATTAAATATTTAAAGAAAATGTAATAAAATAAAAAATTAATTTGACTTCTCATCATGTAGGCATAACATATTAACCAAATTTATATATTTTCAAAATAACAAATACACAATAATCATATTTACAAAGGGATACATTATTTTAATAGTCTTACCTAAGAATGAAATAAAATAAGAAATTTGGTATCATTTAAGAAAAAGGTCAAGATATTCATAAAAAATTAACTTCCATAACATCATCATTGTGTTTGATTCTACTTGTTAACGAGTCACCTATTTAACATATTTTTATTCTGCTTAAGATGAAGCCATACTAAATAATGCAAAATCATACAAAATCGTATGTTTTAGTTTTGAAAATTTGACCGCTTAGAAGTATTATAGATGCTTCAATTAAATACTGCGTGTAGAACATACCTTGGCCCTTAAAAATATTGGTCTTTTAATAAGCCTAGAAAAAATAAAGTATTAGGTCTATAAAAAACATTTTTAACTGAAAACTCTCCTACTTATAAACACTTTTTTGGATATGGTTTTATTGCATAATGTGGCAAATTCAGTTTCTTATATAATTATTGCGAAAAAAAATGATATTTACGCCTGAACCTCACAAAATAAAATATAATATGCATTTTCGCGTTGGTATTTTTGACATCACGGCGACAATACGGCAGTCGACGAATTTGTTATATCAAAGTGAACCTTATACCGTCCACCGAAGAACGACTGGCAGCCGCCCCGATTTTCTGTCATTACTCCTCCGAACGGAGCGGAGAGAAGACTTGTTATGCTCCGCGCCGCTTATTTTCGTGAAATCAATTTAAAAATTCCGTTTTATTACAATAAACAATGCATAAAAAAGGAATTAATGTTTTTTACAGGCCTTTACGAAATCAACATGTAAAAAAAAAATCTCAAATATCTTTTCCAACCTTTCCAAAAGCTTTTCCTCAAGTATTTTTAAACTCCTCCCATAAAAGGGCGTGAATTCCGATTTCGATTTTTTCCTGTACTAGTGGATCGCCTTAAATAAAATGTTCTCTGCTATTATAACATTCTATGCTTTAAGAGTACTTCACATAATTTTTTTTTTGGTTTTAATACACATAAAATAATTGTATCTTATACCTAAATACAGGCTTTTGTCGTACATACATCATAATTTGTTTTATGTCAGGTCTCATATAAACCTAGTATATTTTTTAACTATTACGTGAGTACATACTTTTCTTGTATTTCTTTTCAATATTATCCCATTGCATTTCTAACAACAACCTCAGCGATATAATTTTTATGTACTCATACATTATTATTTTGTTCTATCTTATATATACTGATATCCTTTTGTGTATAACTGTATACTTATAATTCTATGTATCGCTTTAATGTAAAAGCCATTTTATGGCGTTTCAATAAATTAACAAATAAATAATTACATATTCAAAATAAACAGTAACACCAATTTTTACCGTTGAATTTAAATTAATCATTCCACTTTTCAATGTTTTAATTATCACTAAATGCACACCGGTCCGGCGATACCACTAAATTAATCACTGACTGCAATTTGATTTGCATGTAAACAGAACAGGTTCAGGTAAATCACTTGTCTGTCCACCACTGGTGCGGGGACGGGAAGCAGTCCTGAGCAAGATGCTGGATGCTACTCGCATGTTCAGCTAACGGGCAGTCAGGAGATTTATGGGACGGTGTCCAGGGATGACAGGGCAAACATGGACCGCCGAGACAAAGGATATGATAATGTACCAAAACCATACTAATATTATATTATAATCATATTATGTGATAGGGTTAGGCAAATAGGGCAACAACAGTAGTTCTGTTAAACTCAGGTCCAAAAACGCATGTTTCTAGTTTTCTCTGATTTTTTGAGTGAAAACTTATTTTGCACTGTTGTGATTTGAGGTCTAGAATCATTTTTAAATAAAAAGTAGCTTCTTAATAAACAAAAATTAGAGTCCTGAGGTGTACGGTGAAGGAGGAAACCATCTGTTTCCTTAGAACACCGTGGGAAAGTGGTTGGGCAACCTCCAAAGTTGTGATTTGAAACTGGATGAAACATAAATAGTGACTCTAAAAAGAGACAAACACAAACGTCTGTAATATTAAGCCTGCGAGAGCATTAGATAGTATAATCGGTTTCCTCCTTGTGCTGCTTGTGGTGCTTTCTCAGCCTTCGTCAACCTTCATCAGCCTATCGGTCTCGTCTTTGTGCGGTGCGTCGTAGCCTCCCAACTCCTAATAATAATAAAAATAAAAACGTTTACACATCAATAGATTATTATACATTTTGTTCATTTATCATTGAGTCTATCGATGAAAAGGTCACTGCTCAGCTACAATTCAGGATTTCTCCTGGAATGCAGCTAGTTTTCTGCAGGGTCTCCTGGTTTTAGCTCTTGTTTACTTTAATTTCCTTCCCAGGCTGATAATTATTGATTATAATATTTGTTATTATAGTTATGCCACAATAAGTGTAATTTTATTTTAAAAATTAAAATAAAATGTCCCCGCTTGAAAAGGCTCTTTATTTGTATCTTTGTTTGAGTCCTTATCAAAATAAATTACTTTATATTCAAGAATGCTTTAATACCTTTATGTATCTTTTTGAATTATTCAATTCGGACATACCATTCGAAAGATATCACGAGTTTAAAAATGTAAGTATTAGAAACGTAAGAAAGTATTAGACGCGGGAGGGGAACGGGTACGCACGGGATGGAGATTCCGGGAGAAAAATGTATTTATTTGAATATGGCATTGCCACGCATGCCGGGAACCAGCTAGTTACATATATTTTGTTTAACACATTATAATCGAACGATTCCTCCCTTGAAAATTTGAAGACATTAAGCAAAAACAATAAAATCATTACTGCGTTGTTTGTTTGCCGCATTACGAAAGCCTTAGTTTTCAGCAGACAAATTAACAAGACGACACAAAAGAAGCAATAAATAATCGCCGCCATATTCCTAGGATAAAGAAAAAGTCCCCATAGAACATAAAGCCTGATGCGGAGTCTGGACTAGTCCTATGTTCTATGTAGCCAGCCTCATACCGCAGTCCGCTAGACGAAGGGACGCAGGAAATAATAATTATTTAAGATTCTCCATTCTATTCCGGCCCATAAAGCAATTGTTTTTATTTACAGTGACGCGAATTGCGGTGCGATTTGTTAATACTAGTTTCAGCAGTGAAATAAAAAAAAGTTTACAAATTTTGAGATTATCTATTCAATTTGATAAACGTAGGGCGTCGGTAAACGTACATAAAGGCGACGAGAAAAGGTTAAATTATTGTGCACAACTCATATTGCAGGGGTAATTACTACAATTAGGTAGCTCCGAAATCAGCTTTGTTGGGAAATTGAATTATAATATGGTAATCAATCTGATAAATTGGTTGTTGTATATTTCTACTGATTAGTGTGTTAAATTGTAGATGTTGTATTATTATTTATAAAAATGGAAAGACTTATCTAGTTAATAGATTATAATAAAACAAATAAAAAAACTTTATTCCACTTAATTTTGTGCACAAAACTTTATTCCACAAAATTAAGTGGAATAAAGTTTTTTTATTTGTTTTATTATAATCTATTATAATGGACTTCCACCACGAATTATCAGTTTCAAAAATAGACTTACCTAGTTGTTACATACAATAATGCAATCAAATCAATCTAAGCAATTTCCCACATTTTAAAGCTACAACAAGCTTAGTCTAGTTGCCTAAATGAAACATGGAAAAACACTTTTGGTAACTGTAGTCACTTAATTATAGGATTAAACTATACTGTTTTTTGGAGATACCCACATAAAACATATACAAATAACTTTATGATTTCAATGCGTCACGACTTTTCTGTTTGTAGCACTCATAGACGACGAGATAGAGGTGTGCTTTTAAGTTCGTAACTCAAAAACGCTGAATTCGGAGTTACCTAGTTAGGTACTTGTAATTCCTAACTGAAAAATCAGATTCGTTTCTTCAAACTAAAACTCATCACCAATACAAAATTATAAGTCATATTCATAACCATTTTTTTCATAACATATTATTTTCAACTTCTATTTCATGTCATAAAATGAGGATTTTTGTCTCCTCTTATTGATCATGACAATGTGCCCCGTGAAAATATACAAAGTAATATATTTTGGTTCTTAATGCCACAAGTACATGTAAAAAATAAAGTACTTAGTTACAAAATGTGTCAGATTAGAAATTTATTCAGAAATATTCCCGATTGACATTCAATTTCAGATTTTTGAACGAAGGTAGGTACCTATGTATTGTGGACTTTAAATTCAAATAGAACTAAAACTGTTTGTATGATGTGTCTTACCATAATGTACAAATTGAGTTTTAAAAGGACGTGATATCGTAATACGACCTCACGTCCTATCACACGTCGAATCATTTTGTGACACATATGGGACAAGCACAGCGGTAAGGCGCTTGACTCGCACACCGGAGGTCGCGGGATCGAATCCTGGCGTGGCAAATAAATTTAATTTGATTAATTTGTGTTATTTCACAATATATTCATTTAAAATAGTATATAGTATATTTGCGGCACGTTCCAGAGAGGAAGATACTCGCTGCATCGCCCTGGTGTAAGACCACCATTCAGAATTGAAACGTTGCTTGAAATGGCATTAGCCATGTTTGGTGACCAGATCTGAATAGCCAGGTACTTCCCCACCATCCTCTTCTCTATCACCTTCCCCCCCACTATCCTCAGCCTCACAACATACCCCAATTGGGGATGCCATAGTCTCACTGGCTTCAGACGGGAGCAGTTGGGACTCTTGTGCTATTGATTTTTCATGCCATGAGACCCGACAGATTGGAAATATACGATATCTGAAAGAATATGCGATATTTTTTAAGGCCGAAATTGAATGTGTTTAACAAACTGGACCATAATCGGCGTTAGCTAACTCGTAACGTGTTTTGCAGTATCTGTTCTTGGAGAACATCCGGTTAGTGCAGTATTTTAAGGGGCTAGCTTCCCCAGAACCACCCTGTACCAAGTACCCAGTACCCAGTACTACCCACTGCCCAAGGATACTAAAGTACATTCTCAACGAAAGCTTCTCTGGATTTATTGCTGAAAAATAGAGCAACCATTCCTGTACTCAATTCAATGGCTGTATTTACAGATTTTATAAGCGTCACATTCTCGTGTGCGTGAGCTGATTGATTTAATCCTGCATTTTTATTTTACTCAAATAAATAAACGAAGTATATAAGAATCTCCATCAAAATTTTGACGTGTTATACCTAAATACAATAAAGTTTGTCCTAAAACAGCAAGGAAAAAAATTATAGCTTTTTCATCTGCGATATTACACGTGAAAAGTTAATTGAAGGTTTCATATTTGTAAATTTCGTAAAAATGAGATTAAGGAAATTTCTGTTGTAATCTAAATCATTGGGTTGTTATTTTTTTTTTAACTTTGTGATCATCTTTTTTGAATAGGCTAAGTAAAAAATAAATATATGTATAAGTAAATAGTTCACAGCTAATTACCGATATTATTTGCAGTATTTTTGATAGAGATATTGAAAGAAGGGTGAATGCCGGTAACTCCATTAATGGAGGACTGAATGCCGTTGGCGGTAATAAAAAACTGTCCAAAGACGCGAAACTAGCCGTCCATAATGGAGTGCTGGTACCTACCCTGATGTATGGCAGTGAGGCACGGAACTGGCAGAGGAAGGATGAAAGCAGACTGAATGCTGTAGAAATGAGATCCCTGAGGCGAATGTGTGGTAAAACCATGTACGATCGTGAGAGAAACTTGGATATCCGCAAAGAATGCAAGGCTGATGTAAGCGTGATGTGTAAGATTAAGAAAGGGACTCTCCGATGGTTTGGGCATGTAGAGCGAATGAACGAGGAAAGGAGTGTAAGGAGAATATATGATGCAAATGTGAATGGTAGAAGAAGTCGGGGACGCCCGAGGAAGACATGGCACGACCAAGTGAATCAGATACTTGAGTCGGGCCATGTGAAGAGTCGGAATAATAGAAGAGCATGTATGAGACGATGTATGAATGTGAACGAGGCAAAGAGTGTGTGCCAAGATCGGGTTGTGTGGCGGTCCGTCCTCTCTGCCTACCCCTGCAGGGAAACGGCGTGATGGTTAGTTAGTTAGTTAGTTATTTGCAGTATATCTCATGCTTACACGATAACATATATTATGTAGGTTAGTGTGAAGAAATCGCAAGAAATATATTATTAATATAGATAATTTGGTGTATTTTTATTTTATGAACAACTTCAGCAAAACATTATTCTGTCATTATCCGGTGACCGTACAACTCAGAATGAAATCAACTCGGAATCTCCATTGAAAGGTCATTAAGTGTTTAAAAAATGGTTATAGTTTACGTTAGGTTAGGGTTATCGGCTATTTTAAAATTATTTTTTTCATAGCTTTTAATGACTTGACTTGATTCTGAGTTGGCACTGAACCGAGCATTTCAGATATTGAGAACTAAACAGAATATCTCTGACGTTCTTGATTCAGAAATAAAACGCATATTTTTTCACGTAATTTCTGTAATACTTTAGTATAATGTTTTTAAAAAAAAACTTTTAAATTCTGGCAAATCCTTGGCTTGCGTTGTTTATTGTTTAAAATTGTCACACATAGCAAGTGGAGAGAATCGGTCCAGATTTATAAGAGAAGAGGCTACAGAGGTCGGGGTCCGCCCGGTCCACGGTACAGAAGAGAAGAGATGTGTAGAGAAGGGTGTGCAGTAGGGGTGGGGACGAGGGGGGGGGGGGTAGTCCGCAGGATTGGTGGCTCCGGAACGGGACTTATTTACTGCTGCCTTCCTTCCGGTCTCTCTCTCTTCTTCTGTGCTAACCTCTATACTCGCCGTACCACTGTACCATTGCTGGTCGGGACGTGGGATCCAGGGTAGATGAACTGAAGTCTGCAGTCGTAGAATAGGCCGCAGATTCTTGTATACCTAATTTTAAAGACAGGATTTTTATATTAACTTATGTAACTTGCGCACTGGTTTTTGGTTTACTCTCTAATGCCCCGTTCTGATTGGGCAAGTACAAACGTGTCCGAACACCATACATTTAGTAGTAAGCAGGAGCATTTTGGTTAGTCAAGTGGCGAGTTACTAGCTACTAGACGAAATTACTTGCCCAATCACAACTGAGCTTAAGTGGGTGCTCTTTGCTTTTATACATTTTAATAGGCTTTACCGCATATTTACACGTTAATTGGTAGCAAATATTAATAATTGATCATAATTACATTTAATAGTGTAATATTACAACTAACTTAACCGCACTGATTGAAATACCTAAATCTTAACTATGAAGATATATAGAAATTATAAATTTTAAAAAATCGATAAAACATATGCTTACAACATGTATGAAATTTCATGCACTATTAAATTAGCGTCATTATTTTTTTCACAAAATTGCAGTGACAACGATGTACCTACGAAAAACCAAACCTATGAAGTTGTCATAAAAGTATGTATCAATTTTTTAAATCTAAATCTCGGTCTGTCCGGTAATAAAGCTAGTATGAATCTACATTAAATAATATAAGTACATATAAACGAGTCGGTACAATAAAAGTAATGTTAGTTATTTATTTATTTTATGTATTAGGTACTCTTTTAAACGCCCACGGGGCTTTTACATTGGGTACAAAATGTTTACACTTTTTGAAGCAAGGGTTAGTTATAAACACAGGTTGCAAATTGGATAAATATGAAAAAAATATAATAACAATGATAAATTGAAATTTTCAGAAATGTTGAAATAAAAAAAAATATCAAGTATATTTTCATACATTTTATGTAAAGAATTTTTTTCAATGTTGATATTAATTGTATATTTCTTTGATGAAAATTAAAATAGGTCCTTTTGCCTAGTGAGTCGAGTAGGTACTCTTAAGTTGACTACACTCAAGGGTTCGCAACAGTCAGCATTCAATTTATAATTTTTAAAAGATACGTAGGTAGCTTATCCTTCGCCGATCCTCAAGTTACGGTTTGTATTTTTAGGTATTTAATAATTCAATTATTGTAGTTAATTTGATTAAAGGGGGTATTTAACTTAAAATTAATAAATCGTGGAAACTTTTTCTTAATTCTTTCAACATTTTTTATTTGAATTTTATAGTGAGGTGACCAAATTACAGAATTATATTCTTATTGGCTACGAACTAATAAGACAAGGATGTGAATGTGTTATGTAATGAGATCAACGTGGGTTTCAGCTTTTCTTTACTAATTGTTTTCCATATTTTTTTATAATACCTGGTCCTCCTCTTTCGTACTAATTTTCATATTTCTTAGTAAGGCATTAACAAACCCTATTATGAAATAGTTGCATTCTCATCTCCGTCTTGAGTTCCCCTGGTGCACGGGGGCCCGGCGAGGGCAAGGCGCATTCAGCCGCGCTGGGACACGTCCGCCTGTTTTTATATTACCGGTCTCCGTCTTCATAATCAACGTTATTATATCGTGTTCCCGCTACCGGGTGAGACTTCATCTCGCTAGGAAGCAATTGCAGATTATTATTACGGCCGTTCTATGCAGCGAGCGGGGCTGCTTGCTGCTTACTGCGGGCTGCGGGCTGCGGGCCGCGGAGCCGAGTTATGCCTTGTACTCGCAGCTTCCTTTCGGACCTAATTTACAACTCGGCGCATCTAATCCTACGCTGACTCTCTTGGACTATTATGCTGGATTCTGGTCCACTCTGAACGGAAGTTAAATACATATTTCGGAAAGGAAGTAAGACTATGATTCGGTTGTCTGAAGTTAACAGTATAAGAATGTGGCGTTATGGCATAAATTTAAATTTAAGATTAACTGTTATGTACAGGAAAGCAGTTATTTAACAATAATGATAAAAATAATGTTGTTTATTTCACAGCGGGTGCAATTCCCTGTCTGCAATATAAAGTAATACGTGAGACTAATATATGTGCAAGAATAAATAAAAAGCCTGAATTGGCCACAGCCTGGATGATAGTAAAAATAAAATTATATAATTATCACACCTTTTTAAAGAGTAGGTACCTTGTTCAGCACATTTTGACCTTAATCATCTTAATTTTTTTGTCTTACCCTCTAAATTTTTCAAAAATAATTTGTAGACTTTTATAAGGATATTGCGATATATGCATATATATTTTTTCCCTATTTTTAAGAAAAAATATTTCTATATATCTGATAAGTATATTTATCATAAGGGCAGAATCGAGAGAGACTGGTCGAGGAAGTCTTTTGACTCTCTCAACCCGTCGCCTTCAACTGCAAATGGAGGGATGGATTCATACGTCTGTCACTCCTGGATACTGACCCCCACATTCCTACCCTCCCCTCATACCTATTTCCTTCCCATAACTTCCTCTTCTTTCTTTCCTTATAAAACCCTCCATACAGTATCTCCTAAGATGACATATGCCCTGGGGCAAATTTTTTTCTCATGGCCTCCTGTGTGGAGCTAATGTAAAAAAAAGTTATGAAAAAATAATTGAAAAATAACTTAACGTTACCCTTTTAACCACTTTTTTCAAATTAATAACCTATTTATTATTTTTAAATTTAATGTAAATCACATTTAACAAAGTTATTACGTAGTTTTTGAAAAAAAGTATGTGAATCTTAGAGTTTGCTTTGTCGAAGGTCTTTTAAGGAAAGGAAGGAGAGGAAGTTCTGGAAAGGTAAAAGGTACGAGGGCTGGATAGGAATCTGGGGGTCAGTGTCACCAGGAGTGACGGACGTATGCATCAATCCCTCCCACTGTGGTGCAAGGCAATGGCAATCCTGTTGAAGAGGTCAAAAGTTTTCCCTCAACCAGTTTCTCCCGATCCGGCCTGCCATGTAGTTGGTGGGCAGATGCATCTGCCAATAATACCCAGACAAACCTAACCCCATAAACTCGGTCATCCCTGCAAAGTCCCCAAACGTAGCAAACCATTTGGGGTGACCTGGGACAGAGGTTTTGATTATCCACTAAATAGTTTCCGTGGCGGCGGTTCCCATACCCGCCTCCCAAACTGTATTATATTCCAAATTCAGAATTAACAATATTATCTTCAACTAATTATTCCCAAATTTTTAGCTGCTATTATTTTTTTTCATGATTACAAAGTTTTAACCAATTTATTTGTAACAAAGATAGTGTCTCAGATAAACAAACATATATTTTAATATTTCATTGATGGGTATAACCCAACGTTAGTAGAAAATACGTTTAGCAAGGTTAGCTCAACGAGGGGGTAGAGCGGTGATTGGTTAAAAAATCGTGACGTACTCGTAGCTAGAAGTTCATGTTCCACTGGGAAACTTGAATAGAGAAGTCCCATTTTTTTTTTTTTTATGAATAATGACCTTCTAACTTAAATAAATGCATATTTATTTTTAGAGTTAGCTTTAATAGTTAAACTAATTTTCAAAGTTTTAATTTTTCAAGGTCCCTCTAAAAACACCATATCTATTATGCATTTTGTGACGTCATCTAATAAATACGAAAAAACGTATTTTATGATTTTTATGTTGGTCTCCTTGAATCTCGCATAGATTTGCGCAGGCGCCGCCGGCCATCTTGCTTATTATTAACGCGTTAATTGGTCTATTTATGGTGTATGTGCAATGGCGTCTATGGCGACGGCGAAATCAGAAGATTCGCAAAAATGACATGATGAATTTTACTTGCAGTTTTATGTTTTTGAAGTTAATTTACGTTTAAATGATCAATTCACTGTGATATTAGTGTAATTCATCATAAGTACCAATGCTGCGTTACTTTTTTTCAGTTTTAGTTCTAAATAGTGTTTTGTTGGTGATTTATTTTCGTTGTACGATAGTTTGAGGTTACGTCTGAAAATTGTTTTTAATGACTTTTCCGCTTGAATTTAATACAACTTCCATAAAAGTAATATTATTTAATAATGTAAAATACTAATGCATGTGTAAATAAATACAAAATACAGAAATCAACGCATTAACACCGAATCCAAGATGTCATATTTTTTAAGTTATTTTTTCGGAAACGTTGAAATATTTTTTTATCATTTTTAATTGTATGAACGAGATAAAAAGTGAAGTGACAGTTTTATTCCAAATTCATAAAGTAAGAGGACTGTATTTTTTAAATTTTGATTTTTCCTAAATTTTTCGACCTTAATAGATTATGTTTACAGTCAGCTGTTTTTTTTTTTAATTTTTTCATCTTGAAACTTAAAATACTGCAATTTCCAAAGGCGATCGTATATGTCAGATACAAAAATCTAAAAGGCAATTCTATTTAGTTTCTATAAAGGTATATGCTTTTACGACATCTTCAAAAATAAGAAATATATAGAACATTCGTTTGTGTCATACCTAAATTCCCATACAAATGACGTACAGCATAAATAAACCAGTCATTACAGTGATTACCATTGTGACGTCACCACAGAGCATTACACAGCATACCAACCTGACGCTGTATTTTAACGAGAATATTAAAAATGCACTTTTTAATATTTTTTTAAAAACTGTACATTTAATATTATTAAATAAAACTTATATATTCAGAATCAGCGTTTATTGGTCTATATAAACATATTTTTTAAAGCCATAATATTTTTCACTGGAGTTCCTTATTAACTGCAATACAAGCAGCAGTGTTTTACTTTAAGATAAGTTACGCGTTTTAAACGCATTTCCTACGAACCTTGGGTTTAGCCTTCAAAATAATGATAATATAATATTTGTATGATTTGCATATCACCGTTTATGTGAAAAACCACCTCAAGGGCGCTATACAAGCTTATAATAGCTTATATATTTATATATATATAAATAAAATCTTACTTCCTAACAAATTAGATATTTAATTAAAACAGCTTCTGGTTAAAAATTGCATCCACTTGTTTATCGATCACTGATACGTAAATATATGTATAATGATTTGACCAATGAACGCAATGCTCCGTAAAAATTTACATATAATATACTGTTTATTCAAAATCTTTATACACAAAAAATATACAGGACCATACTTACTTGGGAGGTCACTTGAGATTAACATTGTTTAATTAAGAGCCATTAACCAGAGGCCGAGAATATAAATTCCATCGAACAATGTTCTTGCGATCGAACCCTTGCAACTGTATAGGGCGGTTCCGATGAGAAAGATGTATTATTCTCCGTACCGGAATTTTAACTCAATATCGATTTTATTTCATTCAAAATTTGCTTTGATAAATGCCTACATTCAAAAATGCCCAAACTGGTGATGATGAAACTATTAAAATTACGTACTTTTTGTAATTATTTTTTGATCATAAGTATTTATAATTTTTCAATAATGTCTAAGCAAAATAAAAATGTATATATTTTTTTGTATACATTAGTTTGTAAGACCGTAAATAAATAGAAAAACTGAAGTATTTTCGTCACAAAACAATCGCGCGGATATTTTTTTTATTATTTTATTTGAACTAAAATTAAAATTCTGAAAATTAGCTTTCCCAAATAATTTATTGATTTATTTTGCTGCATGATTATATGATTTGAAATGAATGTATATGTAATACAAATTTTTGAATGAAAATTTAACAAATCTGCTAACAACCTACGGTAAAACCTTATTGTACTAAATATAAACATATTTTCTCAAAATTTAATACATAGCTTTACTAAATAAAAGAACAATCTTTCGAAATAATTTTTTTTTTGTGGAATATGTCCAAAATTTGGTTTAAAAATAACATATTTCCGGTTTTGTTTGGTTATTGCTTCTTAAAGAAATTTGGTATTAATTTTTTTTAATAAAATTGAAAATACATAAACGATTTAGATTTCACTGATTAGGAATAGTTTTATTTAAAATAAATCATTTCTATCTATTATGAGTATAAAGCACTCGCAAATATCCCAAAGCCTCCCCACCCACAAAGTACGAGTACCCGGGACACATAAACATAAAACAGTAACAGTTTATGCATGGAATGAGCGGTGATGCGCGATGGCGTCACGCTGGAACTCCAAAATGATTAGCTTGCATTGAAAAGCCGTCCGTTGATTTATTGCCAATAAATTTTAAATATCCATTTGTAGCTTTTTGTGATGCAATTATTTTTGTGTTGCGTTTGTGCTGATACCGTCGGAAAACGATAATTCTGTAAAGCGAAATAGTCACAAAATTACGACCGCGATGAAAAAAAACACTGTTTGTAAAGTTACGATTGTAATCTATTTATCTATTTCCAAGGATTTTAAAAAATAATTGATGCATCACGCACAGATAACTTCACTGGTGTAGAAAATTTCAAACAAATAACAATGGTACGGACAGGTAAATAATGCAAGAAAAGATTATCAATGTCCACGAGAAAACTCTAATTTAGTTATGATATTCATTTTTCCCTGAGACTTGCGCCTTGTCTTACATACATAGACGAAGTCGATACATGACAAGAAAGTTTAATAAAAGAGGTCGATGGTCACCGGCATTCTGTGAAAGTGCCCTTTTTGAAGTGAAACTTCTTTAGCGTCGTTAGCGACTTGAAATTCGGGTGAAACGGAAATGCGTCACAACTCAGTTCTACACAAACACTTGGTTCTAATATAATGCGGTAAAATCGCATCTCCACAGCACAGTTGGCAAATTGCCTGAAAAGTCTCAGCGGCCAAAGAGACAGATATCAAGCAAACGGGGTTCGAATCCTACGATATTCCACAAAAAAACATTTATATTTTGTGAAATCAATATCTAATCTTCAAACCACTTTAAAAAAACAAGCAAAAGAAAAGAAAGCGACATCTAGCGATTTTCTAGTTTCACTTCTACCGAGTGTGATTTACACACTCTGACTTTTTTACAGTGCGCAGAAGGCCTAAGAAAAAAATCCCTCAAGGTCTACGTCATCTTTGATGGATGCTGTAGGAAGGATTTTTTTAGGGAAAGGAATGAGAGAAGTTCTGGGAAGGAAAAAGTTACGATGGATGGTAGGAGTCTGGGGGTTAATGTATCCAGGATTGATGGACGTATGAATCCATCTCTTCCACTACGGTGAAAGGCGATGGGTCGATATAGTCTGGCTGAAGAGGTCTAGGTTAGTCTCAATCAGTCTTTGCCAATCCGTTCCACCACGCAGTAGGTGGGGAAACGTATTCGCTTTCAAGATCTAGAGAAACTTTAATACACCCCTTACCCCTTGAACCCGGGAACCCCTTCTAAGTCACCAAACGTAGAGAACCACTTCGGGTGATCTATGGCAGTGGTGTTGGTTATCCAATAAATGGTTCCTGGGTATTCGGTACTATAGCCGCTTCATAAATTGAAAAAGTAATACGTGACGAGCGGTGCAATGCGACGCTGGACTTCAGCGACACGATCAGTTGGTTTGACGTCTTCGCGTGAAGTTGACGCAGTGGACAATGGAAATTTGTTGTCTAGTCATTTGGATAATGTTTTCAATTTAATAAAATGAATGTTTTTATAGTGGTTATCAATCTTTCTTAAATAGAAGTAGGTCGCTGAAAGTTTGCGTTCGCAACGATTCACGTACTAATTGCACCTACATAAGATGCAGTCAAATTAGTCAAGGGGACGAAGATAAATTAACACCCTTTGGATAGATAAGCAGAAAAGCAAACTGTCGTATTGTTATGCTGGTCAGCTGATGACATCTTGTTAAAAAGCTAACACGGTGTAGAATAGGCTTATAACGGGGACAAATGTAAAAGAAAAACCAAATTTCTTCGATTAACCATTTGATGAAAATGCTACATTTGAATTAAAATAATATTTCCTTGAGGTAGCAGATGAATTATTGTGAAATAGTGACTTTATAATTAGAGTATTCGAGCCTATAAATCTGAAAGAAAGTCCATTGAACAATGTATGGAAATGTAGTTATGAAGTTTTCTAAAAATACCATGTACGGCTCACAATCACTAATGTTCAAGTACAGAAGACTTTTAATAAGATCGACGAAGCACCTAAATGAAAATGGAAAGTTTTTGAAACATGCGTTGGGGCAACAACAACGGCGTAGATAATTTGTGCGCCTTTTTAATTTGAATACTGCACAAGAACGTCAACTGCCAGGAACCTGTGGGACTATGGCATCTCCGATATGTGTATATTGTGAGGCTGAAGGCATTGGAAAGAGAAAGGTTCTGAAGTTATTGGCTTTTCAGACCAAAAAACGAAAGACATTATTTCATGTACCAATTGTTTCACATTTCTGGTTTTCCTGGTTAGCTGAATATAGAGAAAAGTTCGTCGAGATGGTCAATGTCACTTCAATAGGATACTGCACAAACAGAGGATTGAGAAAAAAATATTAAAATTACCTTCTCTTTTTGGTAACCTTCGTTTGGTAGTCTTTGAAATTATGTTACCGGGGATGAGGTGGCAACAATGATTATATTATGATTAATGCTGTTTACTTTGAGCAAGATCGACTCTCTGACCTGTTTCAAAAAGAAAAGAAGACATTAAAAATACAAAATTAAAATAAAAGGACATCCTGAAATTTAAGGCTATCTGGCTGAACGGTTGGATGTTTAGTGTAGGAATATAGCAAGTTAATATGTCGTGGAAAATAAATCAATTAAATATAATGCATGAAAAACAAAACGTTTTATTTATTTTGTTAATGAAGTTTTTAATATACTCTCCTGCGTCCATTTCGCTGAATTGTCAAAACACTCGTCCATCCATTATTCATTTTGATTTTGGTGGAAAGTCACATTTCTATAGGTCATATTCGGAATAATGTGACTCCGTAATAAATTCTCTCGTTTGTGTCGATTGTATCGATGAATCCGCAAATGTGTTTGTCCACCCTGTATGATAAGTGGATGTGACAAAATTGCGGTGTAATATTATTCACTAATAATGAAATATCCGCGCGTACATTTTAATCTATCCCCGACCAATCTGAATTGATTAGGATGAGTTCTCTTAATGTTAAACAATACGCTCCTGTCAAATGATAGACATATTAATTTTAGGTTGTACTAGCAATGTAATGTATTTTGTCTTCAATAATCGAAAATTTATTGTGAAGTGTCATTTTAATTAAATGATAATAAATTGTTTGGTACACACACATCAATGGGTTCTTCGTAGAATAAATTGAAAATTAACAAAAATAATAACAGACAAACAAGTGATATAGATACATAAGTACCTACCTATGGACAAAAACATTACAAATAGTGGTGAATTCTTAGTGATGTATCATAAAAAAACAACAATTATGTATGTACCTAATAGTTGTTTCATTAAATAAGTGGTGCATATAGAGTGATTGGTTTTCTTTTAATATATTATTATTTAATGGTTATTATAAGCTCTTTTCTTATTAAAAAAAAATATACTTATGTATTTTCACGCCACGGATTCGTGATTTAAAATGAAATTGTATTTTGAAGAATTTTGTAGATCCATGATGGGCATACCATAGATATCAATACAATAATTATTTTCTGTAAAACAATTTAAGCTGATAAAATGAACAGTTATTCGAATGATTTGTGTATTCTAACGAACATATTTTTAAACTGTAATACTTGTACTGGAATTCCTTAAAATATATTTTTTTATTGAACATTTTTGATACATCTGAAGTTTTAAAGTAAAAAGTACATAATACAAAAATATAATGTTTGTAATCATTTTTTTTTAACAAAAAATTATAAGGAGCTTTTATTTTGTATTTTTTATCTTTTTTATTTTTTTATTGGGAAAACAAACAGTTCAAATATTTTTATGATGTATGGTAAAATTTGCATTATATCTGTGACATTTGGGAGTTACAATAGTTTTTTTGCTAATGCGACTTTTTATTACAGACTTGTTACATCATCAACGGCTAGTGCTAAGTGACGCCTCAGTAGAAGGTACCAAACATATCAAACATAAATATCATGAGGTGCAGTATTAGGCCAAAAGAATTGCGGTGTATATAAAAGTGTGAAGATTGTTATAGCAGTTTGAAACCACTGAATAAACACATTTTTTTTACTGAATAGTAGGTTTATATAAAAATCAAAATATTCTTGCCTTTCAATATGTATGGAAATATATAAAGAGTTGTCTGCGGGGGGGGGGGGGGGGGGGGGTTGCGGGACCGTGGTGAGGGAAGGGGGGCAGGTGGCGGGGGAACGCGTGAGGGGAAGGGGACATAGGAGGGGAAGCGTAGACGGAAAGGTAACGGGACGAATGGGAAAAGACCCGCAGAGAGAAATAATTTCTTTATTAGTGGCATTGCAACGCATGCAAAAACAAAATAAATAAAATGTTTTATATTTCGTGCATTATAATTAATCGATTTAGTTTCCAGAACATATTACCTTGTTATTTACCTACTCTATAAATCCAAAAGTACAGCCAGTTAGATTTCAGGATGTCCTGTTATTTTTTAATATATTTTGTATTTCGAATGTCGTCTTTTATTTCTAAAACTAGAAACTATTCCTTACATTTACAAAATAATCAGTATCAGTAATACATACGTTGTTACCACCTCATCCCCGGTAATATAATTTCAAGACAAGGCTACTAAAAAGAGAAGGTAATTTTAATATTTTTTCACAATCCTCTTTTTGTGCAGTGTCCTATTCTTGACATTTATCGACTTTCCCGAAAAACTTGTCTCTACACTCAGCTAACCAGGAAAACCAGAAATGTGAACTCGCCAATCTTTGTAATAAATATGTTGTTTTAACATTAGTTCGTACTAAAAAGGCATTTGCTGGGGTATGTATGAATTGGAAAAGGTATTAGGTTCGCACGTGTAGGTACTAGTACATTTGAAATAAACGGGCTTAAACGTAAATGTGAATAGTATAATAATGGCGGTTATCTGAACCGCAATTGGATGAAAATTTGAATGAAACTTTTCATAGTCTGTAGTGCTTGCAGTGGCAGCGCAGATATCCGATTCTAAATCATCGGGCCGCGTCCGAAGTATTGTGACGGGCTCATTATGAGTTTTCTCTTTGGCGCTGGTTATAATAGTTTGGTGTATGGCATTCGGATGAAATATGTACAGAATTAATGTTAAACCATAAATAAAGATAATTAGCGCTGGCTGGAATGTTTGATAGCGACTCATTGTTCATACTGTACTCAGCACGCCGAGCAACGCGCTAATGTGAACATATTTTTGATTTGTGGAAGCCGTTGCCGCCAACCAAATTATTAATATCTAATATTATACTTCCCCGTGGATCTGGCCAATCTGTTATGTGAGCAAATGCTCACTTGTTATATTATTATTTTTTATTAATGTTATTTTTAAAGGTTTTTACGGTTTTAAAATGATGCTATCGACGAAACTGTTCAGGAAAATGTGATAAGGTTACAAAATTCCTCTGCAAGTTTAACACGCATTTTTTTAAAATAACACTTGGTTTCAACTTATTACTATTAGAAACAACCATTTACGTTGAAGAGGTGGAAAAACATGCGCAAATAGGTTATTAAGTACTTAGTTTGGGTTTTTTAAATTATGTACGCGTTATTCCTAATCTTCACAATTTAAAGTGAGACAAACGTCGAATTGTTCGAAAATGAAAACAAGTAAATTTTTTAATTTTTTTTTGGAAAAAAACTTTAAGTGCTTAAGTTCTTTAATGCATTTTTTAGCATCTCCTCTAACATCTACTGTTAAATATGACGGGATCTAAATATAGTTGAAATCAAGCGTTTAAAAAAAGTATTAAACTGAATTCTTTACCTTCACCAAAAATATTTAATTATTGGTACATTATAATACATATTTATTTTTTATTTTTAGCTTTATGCGTAAAACCTCAAATTGTAATACTTAATTAAATGAAGACAATATGAAGACAAAATCAATAGAAAATCTGGAGACAGAAAAAACAGAAAAATATATTGGCACCTCTGGGACTCGAACCCAGGACCTTCTAATTTCATTGCAACAGCTCTACCAACTGAGCTAAGCTATCTATGTCCAATTCGTTCACTTTTTACTGTATCATACTTCGACTAAGAACTACCAACATTTTCTTCAATTTCTTAACGCATATATTATTGGCTGCTATGTTTATATATATGATTGCATGGCTCAAACCCGAACTAAATGTCCCAGTTTATTTAATCCTTACAAAAACTCTTACAAAACTGTCAAAAATGTCACAATTTGAGAATGACATTTTGCAAAACAATGATTATTCAACCAAAATTCTATTAATTCTAATTTATTTGTCCCTATGGAACTAACCAAAATCGAATATTTGAATCTAATCAACTAATATATTTTAATAAAAAGACAAATAACTTTGAAATGCAGACATAATTAGTCTCGACGCCACCTAGCGGGAGATTTAGTATTAAAAATACCTCTCTCACAAAAATAAAGTTGGTTGTTTTCAGTTGGAAAAATGTAATAATAAGTAATTGTCGAATGAAACACTAGTATATATTGAATTATTTGGCGGGTATTAGATAAGCCGCCATAGCTCAGTGGTCAGAGCTGCTGACCGGCAATCAGATGGTCACGGGTTCAATTCCCGTTGGCGGCCAGTATCTTTTCTCGGAAAATTTTTTCAATGTAGATGAGTGTTTCAGGCTGATAATTATTGATTATAATATTTGTTATGTACAAATAACTTTGTTTACATCACTTTTATTGGTACACAATCAACATGTTTCGTAAACAATGTTTACTTTATCAGGATCAAACGTATACTAAACTTAAAAATAAAATATAGATGACACATGGAAGGAAAGGGTAGGAGGGAGGGGGAGGGGTAAGAGAGGGGAAAGTTTATCAATTAGGGATTTCAAAGCCATTGATAAACTTTCCCCACTCTTACCCCTCCCCCTCCCTCCTACCCTTTCCTTCCTTGTGTCATCTATATTTAATTTTTAAGTTAAGTGTACGTTTGATCCTGATGAAGTAAACATTGTTTACGAAACATATTGATTGTGTACCAATAAAAGTGATGTAAACAAAGTTATTTGTCTTTTTATTAAAATAAAAAATGCCATCACTAAGTGAAAACCTTTCCGAAGAAGTTTTCTTCGAAAAACTAATGTATTTATTTTAAATAGGTACCTAAATGATTGTTTTTTTTTTAATATACACAAAAATTAATAATTGTATTAGAAAATTTGTAAAAAAAATTGCAATAGGTGGCACTCGAGTTGTTTGAAAATCAGAATGTAACGGGACTGAATATATTGACGCGGGAGAGGGGAGGGGATTGCGGGAGGGGAATTTGCGGGAGAGGAGAGAGGGAAGGCGGGGAAGGTGGAAGGGGAACGCAAGAGGGGAAGGGGAGGCGTGATGATTGAATTGCAACAAGATGAAATGAAAGACCGATGAATGTTATTACAAGCAAATCAAAAAAAAAATCGGTTGCATCTAGGAAGTCGCATTCGAATTCCTAGATGCGACCAAATTTGATATGATTTCCGTTTCACATTTTTCGTTTTAGAGTCATTATTATCATCAATGATTAAAGGTTTTAATTAGCTATAAAAAGTATCTTATACAAACAACCTTAATGAGAAACGTACGAAGGGCGCTTAATAGTAACTCGGTAATATCCAGTTATCTAGATGTGAAAAAACTGACTTAACAAAAGTGACCCGCAATTTCATAATGTGAAAAGGTGAGCAGACGTTTACATAGGATCTTACATTCTGCCAATTAAGTACTTTCCACGGAGTCGGGATGCCGTATTGAGCAATCTCGCAATTTGTGCCCAGCCTCGTTGTTTGCGAAAGGACAAAAAAGTAATTTTCGTACGAAAAATAAATATACAAGCGGAGAGGAAACCCTCCAATGGCGCGCTGCGAAAACCAACATTTATTTTATAATGACAACACACTGTAAACACAAGGCATTTTTTCTTATGAAAAAGTTGCTAGCCGTTTCATTAAGCAAACAATAAGTGTCATTATGTATACTTCCTTTCTGGAGGATTTGCTTGTTGTCCGAGTAATACAATGTTAATGAGACGAAAAATATTATATTAGCTTTCAGAAAAATTCAGAGCAACAGAGTCTTGGAAAGGTCACCTGCCTAATGCGTTTCGTTTTTCTGTTGGTTTTGAGTTTGCGACATGATTTTCACACATAAGTTTGAGTTAGGATTTTGTGGATTGAATTTCCGCCGCAGCACAGAACTACAGAGACGTTAATATTTTCTGTATTGTGATACTGGATTGATCTTATTTAAAATCTTGGATAAAATCATTCGCAAGAAATATTTACACACACATTTCACGTAGGTATAGACAAATTCTTATGATTATGTCATAAAGAAAATACTGGTAAACGGATATGAATCCAGTAATCTTTCCGCATTTGAAAGAATTCCCCAAGGATTAAACATTGGGCCTTTGTTGTTTATCGTCGTCATCGACGCAATCCAGTCTCGTGTTAGGTTTAATATTAATTTTCTAATTACATCACTTCGAACTTCAGATAGAATTCATTTACCACTAAGATTTCCTAAATACCAACAATCGATGTCAGAATGATGAGTGGTCAGTTTCACCTAATCCCGTTCCCAAAAGGATTGGTCAGAAAACCAGGCAAAATGCAACCCTAGGAATTTTTCACCTGAAAATGCAATCTTATTGATACTTTGATATTGAATGCTACTGATAGATAGCTTATTCGTATCTGAAAACAACAGCTGTGTGTAAAAGACGTCAAGGCCTGCTCAGACTACACGGCAAAATCTATATTTTGTGCAGTATAATATTATAACGTTAGAAGATTAATAAAATTCCAGGAAAAAAAATTATTCATAAGATCTACTTTATAAGTAATTAACTTGATCAATGAAATTAGAAGATATCGATCGTCCAGTTGATTAGTCAGACATCTCCAAATACTATGTTTTGAGATAATGAGGAAAGCAATATTCGAAATCTCACAAAAAATTAAATAGGTATTATTTCCACGTATCTATGTTTTAGATTTTAAATATTTGTGTTATGAAATAACACCGGGAAGTATAACGATTTGGCATGTCATTTTGAAATTGCTTACTAGTGACCCAGAAAACATTTTTTTTATTTCACTACTAGTTTTTATGCATTATAATTGATTTGGTGGTGGTTATGAGTAATCTAATTGTTCCAGATAGAGGGTACATTTTTACATATAACTGCATACTCAATTCAATTTTTTTTGAGATGTCTGACTTATGAAGGTAGACGATCATTTGAATAGGTTTTTTTAAGGAAAAAGATTCCACATTATTTCGAATATGCGTTTATCACCGCATTCATTCATACATTTTCTAAACTGCTAATGTCAGAATTGGATTTAATTAATCAAACGTTGATTATTATTAATATTGGTATTAAATTTACAAAATGATATTTCTATATACATATACCTATTGTTACGGTTTAAACTCGTTTTTAGTTATAACGCGTTTTCACTAGTTAAAACTAGTTTTTACTAACTGCCTTTGTTAAAAGGGAAATTGGTATTGAAAATACAGATACCGTTTATTAAAATATTTAATAACTGTTTATTAAAAACCTAACCTAACCAGATGTCACTCGACCAATCAAAATAAAGCACGATGAGCTTTGACATCGGTTGAAACAGTTTTAACTGAATTATTTCGAGAAAACGCGTTTTGTCTAGTTAGAACTAGTTTTCACTGATATTCAGCAGTTAATTCTAGTTGTAACAAACGCATTTAGTGAAAACTTGTTTATACTAGAGAAAACGCGTTGTAACTAAGAACAGTTTTTAACTGTATATAACATATATGTGTATGACGCCATATACGACAATTTTGGACAAGACAAGAATTGCAGATGTTAAAAAAGTATGTCTTTCTAGATAAAGTATAATAAACTCCCGATGTATCAGAAGGGTGGGTGGTCCGGTCACCGCCTCCTGTACCCCATTCCTCGTCACCTTTCACCCCCGGGTGGAAAGGGGGGGGGGGGGGGATGGCTACCTTTCTCGTGTGCTTTCCCTACTCACACCCCTTCCACGTTGTATACTGTCTTCGCCCATTCGGGTGATTGCACACTGGTCATGTTAAACGCCATAACTAAGGATGAATTATTACAAATGGGGTAGGTAATAGAATCTGAACGAGCAAAATAAAATAAACAAAAACACGAAGAAATTTTAAACTTTAATGCGATTCATAGGATTTTTTTACGTTGAATCATCATTTTTACTAGAATACCTAAAACATTTTGTATTGTATTCATGACCTTACGGAAAATTATTAGCATTTACAACATTTTATTTTATTTTATTACATTAGTTACATTTATACAGCAAAATTACATAATAATAATATTTCAAATAACTTTTTTTTTTTTTTTTTACATTAACTCCACACAGGAGGCCCTGAGGAAAATAATTTCCCTCAGGGCCTATGTCATCTTTGAGGATGCTGTGTGGAGGGTCTTTTTGAGGAAAGGAAGGAGTGAACATGGGTCTTGAAGAGACCCATGTTGTAGGAGGGAGGAAACACAGAGGCTGGTAAATCATTCCAAATCCGAGCTGTTGAACTCAAGAACGAGCCGTAAAAACGACCCGTTCTCATGTGACTAATGTCAACCATGTACAAATGTTGGGCGCGTGTTTGGCGTGTTTCCCGACTATGCACCGGTGCCGAGGGGATCAACTACGCTAGTTCCTCGGAGCATTTTCCATTGTAATACCGGTAGAACAAGGACAGCATTCCACCTGACGCCTGTGCTCTAAAGATTGCAATCCGTCTGTTAAGATGGGAGAATCTATCAAACGGACCGCCCGTTTCTGCACAGAGTCAAGGGTTTTTTTTAAGGTATTTTGGAGCTCCAGACCACAGGTGGCTGCCAAATTCAACCGTGGGGCGCACTTGCGATTTGTACAGGGTTAGCAGTTGTGTACTATTAAAGTATCTGCGGGCCCTGTACAGTACGCCCAGTTTCTGAGAGGCTAATTTAACTCTGGTTTCGATGGAGCCCCCATACCTGAGCTGGTCACTTAGAGTAACACCAAGCATATCAATGGAGGTCCTGTTCGGAAGAATGCTTCCGTCGAAGGAGACTAGATTATCATTTCGATCCCTTTTAGACGTTATCAAACATGATTGGGTCTTTGAAACATTAAATTCGACGATATAACGATATAACTGTAGATTTTAAAATGTGTACAAGTTTTGTTATGTCTAGTACGTCATTAGTTCCTAGCTAGGCAGATTGCCTGTTCTAAGGAACCAAATGCTGGTGAAAAATGCCAAAAATGTATTCTGTAAAAAGAAAAAAAATAAAATGTTGTTGATGTTGTTTTTTTTTTAAAAAGATTTAATATATACTAAGTTTAAATATACTCTACTAACTTATTATTTTAATTTTCATATAACTATACTTTTAACATATTTCGACGGCAATTTATTTTCACTGTAACTATTACCTACACAACACATGTACTTCGAGATCAAATTCAGTTCACTAGTCATGAAAAATAGGATTTTTTTTTGGGTGAAAAGGCCCAACTGCTACCTGCTTACCGGAGCCAGTAAAACTATGGCATCTCCAATCATCTGTATTTTGTGAGGCTGACCGGAATGAGGAAAGGAAGGAGATGAGGAAGAGTAAGAGGAAAGTACCTTCGGAAATTCAGATCTAATCACCAATCGAAAATGTAAATATGTAATTTGTAAATGTCGTTGGAAAATATCTTCGAATATACAATAAATTAATTTTAGGTTTAATTGTCTCCAAAATCAATAGCTTTCACTATGGTGAAATTCATATGGACTACTGCTACACGGATTACAGGTTTCGTGACTGGACTCAGAATCGTGCAATTTAAACATCCTTTTGAAAAGTCATTAAAAGTTATATAGAAATATAGAAAAAGTTATATAGAAAAAAGGAAAAATAGCCCTTAACCTAACCTAACGTAAACTATTTTGTATATATATCTATACATACATTTTTTTCATCACTTTCAATTAGTTTTCAAATGGGGTGTTGAAGTTGCATGATTCTAAGTTTTCCGGTCACTGGATTACTGTCATATTTACGTAGTATAAAGCAAAGTTGCTCCCGCTATCTGTACGCTTAATCTTTTACCAATAGTATGATTGATGAGGAAGGTATAATTTGTCAAGTTTTTTTGTAAATTTGTTGAAATATAATAGATAAAGGGAGTGGGCTGGCATGCGGGAGGTGTGGATTTGATATGTATGCAAATTAACAGATGGTGTTGGTTATAAAGGTAATGGGTATTTAAATTATAAGGGTAATGGCGTTATCAGTAGATGGTGTTTCGTTTCGTTAGCCACAGAAATGTGTGTCCGGGTCTGCTAGTACAATAATAAACCGACGAAATTAGGGTCATAAGCACTACAACTTATAATTGGCTTGCTGCAATAGAATAAGAAAAATAGATAAACTTACAAGTTTTTCATAAAATTATTGAAAAAAAAAAAATTGTATTAAAAGTTTGCACACCCAGTATTTACTTTAATGCCGGTGATACCGCGCTACCCCTATTTTGCAAAACCCTTGTTCTTTATAGCTTTTATGGCCAGTGTACACCATGTTCATCAGAAAGCAAAGACCAGAGACTGCAGGACTCGGCCCCGTTGGTACACGGTGATCTCAAAACTGCCATCATTATAATAGTGTTTATACAATAGGTCGTTGGCGCATTTGTTAAATTTTCTAAAAAGTACATTTATTATACAACACCCATTTCAAACCATATAAACATGCTGTAAAATAAATCAATACATTATCTGGAAAACGTATGTAACAGAATTTTAATTTTAGTTTAAATAAAATCATAAAAAGATATATAAGTACATGTGTTTCTTGACGAAAATTGGTCCGTTTGTGTATTTATTTGCGCACTTACAAAATAATAAATTTCATTTTTTTTACATTCTTATTTTGCTGAGACATTATTAAAAAATGATAAATACTTAGATCAAAAAATAATTACAAAAAGTACATAATCTTAATAGTTTTATCAACACGCCTTTCAGCATTTTTGGATGTAGATATAAATTAAAGCAAATTTGTAATGAAATAAAATCGATTTTGAGTAATAATTTTAAAAAGCTGGTACGGAGAGTAATAAATCTTTCTCATTGGAACCGCCCAGTACGATCGTAAGAACCTCTTTCGACGAAATGTGGATTTTCGGCGGCTGTGTCTTAATACTTATTTCTGTGTAATTGTGGTTTTGTATCTAATACATATATTAAATAAAATAAAAACTACAAAAAAGCACAATATTCAGTAATTACACGTAACACCCTATGGCAGAAATTTAAGAGCGAGAAAGACGGAACGAGAGAGAGAAGGCTTTGGAGGAACCCAAAGTCTGCAATTTTAGAATAAGGTACTTCCCGAGTCCAGAGTCCAGATAGGACAGCGGGCAGTGGATACACATTAGCAAGTGTAATATTGCTGTACGGAATAATGTGCCCTGGAAAATGTTTGTGTAAGACCCCCTTTACAATGCGAGGAGCGTCTGCTTTTTCAATATCATTAAATCATATTCTTAATAAGGTTTTTAATGTTTTGAATAAAACTTAACGGGTGGGAAAGGTTATTTTGGGTTGAACTTTAATATTAGTCGCTTGTGGGGGTACCTACGTATACTATATACATTATAGAGGGTGTTGAGGGACGCATACGACTTACGTTAACCAGTGATAAAAATGTAAATGAAATTTCAGCCTGTGACATATTTAATGATTTTTTTTCAGGGTTTTAAGAGGGAACCCGCCGGTCTTTTGTCCTCACAATCGTATTACCCAATTACCTCTCTGAATTTTGACACTACTGCAAACATGTTTTAATATAATATAGATATCGACAACTATAGAGAGGGGGGTTAATTAATAATTTATATAATTAATTGGGGTGATTTGAGTTTAAGTAAATCTTTTTTAAAAATAATTATATTGGGGGCTAGCGCATCGTACGTTTTGCTTTTTGGATAAGTTCTTTGGATCCTCCATAAATCGTTAAAATTGTCTGGTTTGAACATCATCAAGAGACGTCAGTGAATAAACTAGAAAA
Source organism: Limnephilus lunatus (assembly GCA_917563855.2). Taxonomy (NCBI): domain Eukaryota; kingdom Metazoa; phylum Arthropoda; class Insecta; order Trichoptera; family Limnephilidae; genus Limnephilus; species Limnephilus lunatus. The sequence goes on from OU830598.1 coordinate 81,005,241, forward strand.
AATATATTTTGAAAAATCAAAACGTACATACATCCTGGATTGTTTTGATTGTGTTTGATCAATGGAGTATTTTTTTCTAACGCAGTTAGTAAAAAAATATAAATCGGTCCGGTTTTGGAGGAGAAAAATGGGGTGTACAAAACCTCTATTTTGATGATTGTATTTATTAGTAGGTATTATCAGACTCAGTTGCAATTTTCCCTTTCGCTTTTCCTATTCGGTGGAGTAAGAGTGACAATGACAGAACAGTTTGGTAAAATACCTATTGTTCGAATTTCTCGGCGAACGGGTTTCCTCTTAAGAGACGTACCTACTTTAACCAGCGATTCCTGACATTATTTTTAGTTTTATTGTCCAACTCAAAACTAAACTTACGTGGAATTCCCAAGTTGAGCATGTGAAATCAAAAATTTCCCCAATTACCGGTGTACTGTACCGACTCCAAGGTCTTCTCTCCATATCTCTACTACGGGCCACTTACTATGCGATGATTCACTCCCATCTGAGTTATTTAGTTAGTATATGGGGCACTATTACTAAAAAACAAATATCAGAAATACAGGTGATTCAAAATCGAGCTATAAGGAATATCTACCATCTACCGTGGGATACACATATCAAACATATATATTCAAAGACAAACATACTTCCTTTTACGGTTCTACCTAAATACAATATCACTAGTGCAATATTACAAATCATACATAGATCCTCACACACTAACAGCAGACCAGCCTTTAATTCAGACATACACCAGCACAAAACACGATCCCAAAATCAAATACACTTAGCATCATCTACCCACACAACTAAATTTGGTATTAACTCGTTACAATATATCGCATATAGACAATACAATGCATTACCTAATGAAATAAAGCATTCAGTAGCTAACAAAAAATATACGTTAAAACGCTTAAAGAATATTTCCTGAAAATGTATTTAAACCATTGAATATTAGCTCGCCTTCATACGTTTGTTTGTTTGTTTTTTTTTTTTTTTATGTGTATGGATGTCTCTCAGTATTCCTAAAATCTCTATTCTTGACAATACATCTTTAATTTATTTATATATATTTTTTCATTTTTTTTCCTTTTCAATATATTGTATTTTTTAAACGTGTAATATCTGTGTAAAATGTACTTATATCTGTCCTTCCCGTAATGAGTTTTCTTCTCAACTCATTGGGAATAATGTGTTACTTATCATATTTTTGTAATACATTATAATTAATAAATAATAAAAATAATAAAATAATAAACATTAAAAAATCAGTAGGTATTGGACGGTTAGGTATGGGGTAACCACGTGAAGAAAGTTTTTTTTGTTGTTTGGTTTTAAAGAAACTAAAAATAAAAAATAAAAATATTAAAAAGGTCACCGGAGAATTAAAGTAAGTCAAGTATGTAAGTAGGAGTCTTTTTTTATACTTATGTAGTGCAATAATTGAATGCTCAAAATTTGGTTACATACTTTATTATTTTTCTTCCAATTTTCCTAATATTTCTAGTTAACTTATGGGTGCTTTTTAAGAAAAAAGAAAGTCTGGGTTACGAACAACCTGACAATATTTGAAAATCTCTTACTACCACCACAGTAAGCGGAAAATGTTGCTTGTGTCGTAATAATAATAATAAGATAAAGGACTTGGCCAGCCGAGGAATCGAACACATGACCCCTGGTGGGTATTTATTGTTTGAATATCTACTTCATACGTCCAATTTAGTGTTCAAATTTGTATATACTTTATGTATACAATTTGGTTTTCAAATATCTACTTTATTCATAAAATTTAGTGCTCAAATACCTACTTTATTCGTACAATTTAGTGTTCAAATATCTACTCTATTCGTGCAATTTAGTGTTCATTTATCTACCTAATTCACACAAATTAATGTTCAAATATCTACTTTACTCGTGCAATTTAGTGTCCAAATATATATACTTTATTCGTACAATTTGGTTTTTTAATTAAATACTTTATTTGTAAAAGTTAGTGCTCAAATATCTACTTTATTCGTACAATTTGGTTTACAGATATCTACTTTATTCATAAAATTTAGTGCTCAAATTTCTACTTAATTCGTACAATTTGGTGTTTAAATATCTACATTATTCTAACAATTTAGTGTCCATATATCTATTTTTTTATACAATTCGGTTTTAAAATATTTACTCTATTCGTACAATTTAGTGTTAAAATATCTACATTATCCATTCAATTTAGTTTTCAAATATTTGCATTATTCGTACAATTTTGTGTTGAACTATCTACTTTAAGGTAAGCAAAGGAGTTGACAAACCTTGGCAACATATTATCTTCCGTCTATGCTGATGTTTTCCAACATGACCAATGCGTTCACTGCGACGAACCCGTATTCACTACTCAGTCCTGTTCTGGAAGAGCTTAGGTCCGGATCTGCCAAGCGAACTATCCGCTATAATTATTTTGCCCTATCAATGAATTGCACCGCTCGGATGCACTTGGGAAGTGCATTGGTTTAGTTAACAAGGTTGATTTGTGCAATGTTTATACTCTCTATTACTGATTTATTCGATGCTTTGAACCCCGCAAGAGTGCGTCAGGAGATAAACTACACTTTGTACCTACAACTGACTCATCGATACAAGATGTATTCTATATATTATACATATCACAGTATTTTGTTTCTGCACGCTGCTTAGAAATCAAAAGGACATCAAGTAAATATATAGATGTAATATAAATAGATCGACTGAAGTGGTCTCACCATAGTTTGATAATGCAATCAGAAGACAAAAAAGCTGTCACGCGTAATAATAATTACACAGCAGAACTTGTTTATTTAACTTTTTTTTTAAATCGATTGATAATATTATCTTATTAAATAATACTATAATAAGGAGTTCTATAAATCAAACTTAATGCCCATGAACATACACCTACCTTGAGGGATTTCACTTGCTGCTCACAAACTACTACGGCGTTTAACGGATTATTTGTAAGCATATTAAAAGAATAAAAAAATACTTAAATTAATAAAATACTTAGTTTTTACCACTTTTATTGTTTATAAAAACCAACTTATTTCGTGAGCAACGCTCTCTTCAGGGTTTAATTAATACTAATTATTAATTATGGACAATGCTGTCAAAGGAAAAATGAGAATGGGTAGAAAAAAATAATTTGTCAAAAGCATTAGAAAAAAATCAAATTTTGTTACTTTTGAATTAATTCTAACCTAACAATAGTTACTAGCCAAGTTTTAATACCCCCTTTTCTTATAAAATGACAAAGAATAATCATAAAAACAATTAAATTTGGTTAAAAAATTAAATTTGTTTTGCTTTATTTTAATCAGCTATGGAAATCACAAAGCTCAAATGACTTCTTTTTGTTGTTTAAGGCAATTCACCCTAAAAAGAGTGCTATGTGCATAAATGACTTGAGTTATAAGTAATTTTCATTTTATGACGCCAGAGTTTATTCGAGAGTTTTATATAGTGGGTTTGAGAAATATTATTTGCTTTATATGAATAAATATTTTGCAAGCAGACTCAACAAGGCGGGAAAATACGCATTTTTTATGCATAAAGAATTTTTCTTTGATGGGAATGAAATTTTAAAAACACATTGTTAACTTTGTTTGTTTTCAATCCTAAAGATTTTTCTCAGAGACCTTTTCAATTACTTCATGTGCATAAAGTGGCCTTTTAATATCAAAGGGAAACTCAATACCTATCTAATTAAAAATTAAATATTAAACTTTAAAGCATCTCATTTACGACTTGCACAATGCATAATAGAAGTTAGCAGTTTAGTATTTTTTTCGAGAAAAATACTATGTAGCGGGCAGAAAGGTGTTTGATAAATAAATTTATACAACATCATCGAAATATTAACCACTCTCAAACGAAAATTGTGACATAGAAAATACAGATAAAGCTTAGGACGCATCTATTTCTATCTTTTCTATTTCACAATTTTCGACTCAGAGTGGATAATATTGAATATTTAATGATTAAATATTACATTTTGAGGTTTTAATTAATACGTTAACTATATACATTTAATGACATACATTGAATTGAGAAAATGAATGGTTGGTGTTTTTTTGTTGGCGGAAATAGTATACAGTGCTCCATTCCTCTTTCTGTCATGGATCCCATCCCCACACACTAACAATACATTCGTTTTTTTTTAAATTTAACAACCAAAATATTCACTAGAAATAATTTATATGGCAAAAATTTTTCCGGGTCAGCTAGTTCCACTATAAAAATATTGAATAATAGGTACAAGGATTTCATTCAAAAATGCATAATCAAACATTTTTTTCTTAAATAATAATACTTTAAATCGATTGAATCTCTGACTTTAATCACATCTTTCCGAGGTACAAATAATATAGAAGGTACCTTTCTAATGTGGTGATTTTTTGTAAAGGAATTGAATATATTCTCCCTTAATGGTATAATATCGTTTCTTCGGTGCCGCAAACACAATGATATCAAATATATACGAGGATTTATGTGACGATCCAAAGGAACGCAGCGACAATAAAATCTATCAAGTGTCGCGGCCAAATTATGAAACTGCCATTTTCAATGCGGTAATATTTCCCGTGGTCGATGGCGTGGAAAAATCTGCTCATCTCCCTTCCTTCTCGTCTCCCGTCTCCACACGGGAGATTCTCCTTTCATCCGAAATGGCACTCGAAACAAGAAACTTAGAACAATATCCATCCCCGCGCCGATATCATCTGGAACACCCCTTTAACGGCACCCGGGGGCCCCACCCGCCCCCGCCCAGTCCGCCCCCGCCCTGGTATCGCCACCCAAAACATCCGAAGCACAAAGGCCTAATTAGCCATAAACCGGTTGATTTATAACGGGCGGGGGCGGATGGATCAGCAGATGAAAGAGGAAAAGATGGAGACAGTCGTAGATATGTTTTAAACGGATCCCCGCCAGAAAGCTACCAACGAGACGTGGACGTGGGTAGATACAATGTACCTAATGCCCAAATCCCTCCAAATATATTTTCTCTTGGCTCAAAATGTACGCTTTATATTTGAATGTAACTCTTTTAGAGAATCAGTAATTTAATAATTTTGTTTAAAAAACACACAATTATCAAACATTTCTACGTTCTTTGAAGTTTTGAGTACATATGCTTGTATGGTAGATATCAAAACTAACTTAAGAGGTATGTTTTTTTACTAGAATCGACAGAATCAACAAAATCAGTATTTCCTTAAAGCTGTAAACTTATTTGATACGTTCCGGTTCCGGTTTCGAGATGGTCGTTGTAAACGATTCAGTAAAGATTCTTTTGCGAAACGTGAAATCGTAATGTGTGATAAGTCGTTATTAAGTTGGTAGGTATTCATGTACCTACTTACAAATCTTATGACCTCAGAGGAAATTTTGATTTAGATTTAAAATGAGAGAAAATTAAAAGCATGCTATTTTGTAGGCGAGTTACACTGTTTACAATAATATTGGTTATTGTAGTTTAACATTAACAAATCTTTTTAAATTAATCAGATTAATAAATAAATATATAGGTAGGATTTGAATACTTCTTTAAAGGATTTGAGCTAAATTTAATTGTGTTTTTAAAATATAATGATACGTGGAGAAGAAAGATATTCGATGTGATCAAATAATAATCATATGACATTATTGTATCAAACATTGTCTACGGAATTTCTTCTAGGAGTTCAGAATGGCGTTAGACAAAAGAGTTAGAACTGGAACACTTTGAAGCCCACAATTATTACTTCAATGATTACTTGAAGCTCTCAAATGATAAGATTTTTTGAAACACTCTTTAGCGCGCCCCTGACGACAGCGCCGGGGCGGCTCGGGTGGGGGAACTGAAGAGAAAATGCAAATATGAAATATGAAAATGAAGATGGTGTGTAATAAAAGTGATATAGTGGGCTCCGTAGAGCCATTCTAGCCGGAGTCAACTCGTCAGTTTTATGCGATGCCGTCCATCACCAGTCTGACAGCTTTCATGGGTCGCTCGCCTCCTGCTCGGGCTGCGCTCCTGGCAGATAGTACTACTCCACCATCTCCTCGCCAGGAATCGGAAGGGGGCGGCGGGAGGAAATGTGATATCAAATGGAAAGGGGGTATTTAAAATGTTTTTAAAGAAGGGCAAGTGGCGGTGCTAGATTTTTCTCGACATTTTTTGAGGTCATGAAAAGATTCATATTTAATCTAAACCAAGTTTTTTTGTCCTTTATTCTAATATTTGCTCAGATTCGTGGAAAAACATGGGATATTTTAATTTTAGGATTTGTGAAGCTAAAAGAATTTATAACTATTTGTCTCAGGTTCATTGGCAATCAAAAAAAAAAATAGGGAGACCAATTATACATTTCGAATGTACACCTTATGTATCCACCATGTGATAATAATCTTTAAAAATCTTTAGTGATTCAGATTGAGATCTGTAAAAATTTTAAACAAATGAAATAATAATATTTTTTCAAACATGAAATTATTATGAAAATAATATAATTTTATCGCTTGGTTCCTTACTTTATCGCTTGGTTCCCACAATCAGATCAATTTTTGAAAATTAAAGTTAATTGAAAGTGAATAATCCTGAAGGAAATAATTTCCCACAAGACCTATTCATTTTTGGTAATGCCCTGTGGACGGTCGGGAATACGTGAACCTGGGTCTTGAAGACACCCATGTTGAAAACACAGAGTGTGACAAGGACATGGTAATCACAAGCAAATTTTCATACTGATGAAACGGCTATATTTATTTTAGTTTTTCCAAATCTATCCCCAAAATAACTAAGTATATCGGCAAATTAAATGTCTAGTTAACTACATATCGTCTGTCGTGCGAGTATGCTAACACCTAATCTCAATTGGAAAGAAGAAGTTTCCGACCGAAAGTATCAATTTTGAACCATCGATTTTTTTTCACCCTGGATGGATCTGTACAGTGAATAATATAAAACAGTTGTTGTACCGGCGACAGAAATTCAATTTTAAATTTGTTTCTGATATTTGAAAAACATATCCTGACATACTATTAATTAAATCACAAAATTATTTTTTAAATCCCTTGAGAAAGCATTCATAGAAACTTTAAAGTTTTCCACGGGATTTATCGTGAAGCTTATTTTTCAATGACTTAATTTAAACGCCAGAATTGCTTCATTACAAAGGTACTTGCATGAATATTCCTATTTCAAATTCGTAGAAAGTCGGAACATTTCAGTCACAATGGGCAATGGATATATTTGTTTTGTTTTTAATTTAAAATCGCGCGTAGCCGACAATAATTTCATTTTTAAAGGCTATAAAAGCTCGCTGTCTGAGGGCCTGAGGGAGGGGGGAGGTGTGGAGGGGTGTCTCGGGAGGGCTAATGCCGCCCTCACAACCTTTCATACTCTTTTCAGCCCCCTTGATTTAAGGGACACCAACCTTTGGCATTGGATTGATTTTTTTAACGCTGGAATTGAATACTAACCAAACATTTTATTCGACTTACTCATGTAAATGTGTATTCATTATTAATTATTGTTTTTACGTACACGACATATTGCGACTAAAATAAAGTTTAAAAAAAGTGTTTATTGGGTTGCGTTAATTTATATCTACCTATTCTATATAGTGCTAGGAAATATACATGGTGTTAAGGGAAGCATTTAGCTTACTTTAACCAGTGATTTAGACATTATATGTAGTAAAAAATGTACATGAAATTTTAGTCTCCGGTGACTTTTTTGACGACAATATTTTTTTTTCATTTTTTTTTCTACAAAATCAAACATAAAAAAAAAATCTTCCGCATTTCGTCACTGGTCACTCAGCCGAGTAACCGATCAACCCCTAATCCCGTCTCCAACTGTCCAACACCTACCTTTTTTTAAATGTTTTTGTAGAAAAAAAAATATATCAAAAATGTCACCGGAGACCAAAATTTTATAAATTTTTTTTACTCCAAATAATGTCAGGAATCGTTGGTTAAAGTAAGTCAAATGCGTCCCTTAACACCTTGTATAAAGTTATATAGAAATAAAGTTTCCACGACCTGTGGTGCCCCTATTTTGTTTCTGATTTGTGAACATTTTGTGTTCGTTAAACGATCGGTTCATTGAACATTTTTCCACTAGGAGAAGTGATATAGATAATATCCTTATGACTTATCAAACTTGTCTTCATTACACCTCACTTCTACACTCTATGTAAATATTTATTAGACATTGGTTATCTCAACGATGAACCGGCGAGTTAACCAAGATTAAGATGGAGCGACAACGTCCTCAAAGACTTATCTACCTTGGAGCTTCTGAACTGGAGAGAACTGGCACAAAACCGAGATGAGCCAAGAGTGGTGACGATGATGAACCGGCGAGTAAGAATCTAATAAGTAAGAGAGATGTCTAAAGCTTTCTATAATAAAAATCAACAAAAAACCACGGTATGGTAGTAGGTAGGTACATTGAGCAGGTAGTTATATTGTTGTATAGGATTATTATTATAATACGTTTAATTATCGGTCAGTACAGAAAAAGTTCTTCATTGGCCCGAATTCTGTCACGATGTTTACTTGACCACTAAGGATTTAATTTGTCTTGCACAGTTCCACTTTTGCCAATATAAATTATGGTCGGTCCATACTTAATCGCTTGTCTGAATTGTAAAATGTAGTGTCTGTTAATCCGAATGATTAAGAATACTTGAAATGTATCGGGAAACTTCTAAATAAGATCGAGGTTTGTTGAGATTACAAGTTGATTTATTTACGTTATTGTGGAATTCATAATGAATATTTAACTGGAATAGACGTCCGACGCGACGGGCCGCCAGACTGATGGCGTCTGCCCGACTACCAAATGCCTTCGGCTATCATCGGAATCTTTCGTAAATTAGACACAAACGACGATAGATGATAATAATACTTATATAAAGTAATACTTTACTGACATCTGTTGAGATACAACACAACTTCGTATAACTAATTATACTAACAACATCTATTGAAGGATGTTGAAACTACACGACTAACCAATCCGCACCACGGAAAACATTTTTGAAGATCAGTTTCAATTTGGAAAAGTTCACGCTTGTGTGCATAGTAGTATGACGATAGAAACCTTTTTGTTTAAATTGTAAGTTTTTAAAAGTATTTTTAATTGAATTTGTTTTGAAACAGTTTGTCATCCCTTTCTAATTGCCAGCAGACCAGATGAGTTTTCTCCCTCCAGGCTGGTAGTTGTATAGGCACTGCTAGCTAGTAGTTAGGTCTGACTACCGCTGACTGCGCTGGTATCTGCTCCCGGCTGAGCCCGTCTCCGAATGGGTGAGATGCGCCTCCGATTGCGGATCCCGCGCCGAATTCTCGCGCCAAACTGAGCATTTCGCGCCAAACTGGGTATCCCGCGCCAAAATGAGTATTTTCCGTCTTGATATAAATTAATTGCCTCAAATATGCAAGGAGAGATGTGATTGCTTTGTTCCCCGGAATCTAAATGACCCATAACGAAACGATATCTTAATATTTCAAGAAGCATACGTTTTGTCTTGAAGCATCTAGGTGCTTACATATAACTTGCGTTATTATATATTTCATATAGAAAACATATTCAAGAAAATATGATTTAAACACTATTTTCTAAAAAAATGTTTATTAAACCTTTACATGTAATGGAACTGAGATGCCAGTGATCCACTCACCTAAAAAATCAATATAACATATCTGTTTTGTGAAAAATTATTTATATATTTGTAATGAACGTGGGTCGAAGACAATGAAATAATAGCGAACGTAAGTCGTAAAGTACTAAATAGTAAGCAATAACGGAGGAATTAAAATGCTTCGCTTATCAGCTAATCTTTTTTATTGTGGCCGTCGCGTCGTACCAGTTACAATTAAAATATAATGTACTTAATGTCTCGCAGTCTATATTTTATTGAAACTCTTCATAAACGAAAACACATTCATTTTATTTTTTCTAATAATTAATCGCTTCTTTAATACACAAGTATCTTGAGATAAAAAGGTTTTGGAAAATCAAGAACAATATGTTGAAAGTTTACCTTGATTCAAATAGAAAATTCTTCTTTGCAGTTTTTCGATAAAACAAACTTTACTCTCATAGAAATGTGTATATGTATAATTGTGTATATTCATAAACTTTATCAGCCTTACTAGTAAAAAAAAAAGTTTCCACCGTTAAACGGTGTTTTAGTTGCACATTGAATAAAGAGAATTCAATTTCTTTTCCGAATTCTTACCAATAGAATTGTCTTTACCTGGCTGCGCAAGAGCTAGCAACGTTGCATTTTGACCGATTGACATATGAGATTCTCTCCTCGAAAAGTTAGGTTAGTTTAGGTTATTTTTTGTTTATTAAATATAGTTTTAATTGCATAAACGAGATAAAAAGTGAATTTACAGTTTTCTTCCAGATTCCCTTGATAAAAATAATGTGTTTTCAAAAACCGGATTCTATATATTTTTCAACTTTTTCACGTTCAAAATTAAAATATTCCAATTCATAAATATTAAATTATATTACAAAGACAAAAATGTCAATGTTTATTCTATCTAGTTTCAAACAATGGTTTTTGTTTTAACGTTATCTTCAAAAAGAAGAATTTTTTTTTTTTTAAAAGAAAGACAAACATTCCCGGGTTACGAATAACCCAACAATGTTTGAAAATCTCCTACCACCACCACAGAAAGCCGAAAATGTTGCTTGTGTTGTGATGGAGAACTTAGCCAGCCGAGGAATCGAACATGCGACGCCCGGGTGGGACCCAAGCGCTATGCCCACTCAACCACTGACCGGTCATATAAATATATAGCACATTTAAAATACCTTGGAAAAATTCCGAAATTCGATGGGAAATTTCAAGTTTATACAACAAGTAAGCTACCCTCTTCGTCTCTTTAAACAATATGTATAACACTTATGGCTGTTAAATGTCAGTTTAGTTCAGTCAATTTAAATTTATTAATAAGGTTTTTACAAGAACGGTTTTTTATCACTTGTACAAAATTTACACCATGTAAGGCCAATTTTGTAATCTTAAGGCGATACACCTCAGCGTGTAACATTCGGAATCAAGCGAATTCACACATTTCTTACGCAGGATATTAATAATAATAATAATATTTGGACGATTTATATAGCGCCGTTTTTGTGAAAAATCACCTCAAGGGCGCTGTACAAACTTACCATACATGCCTAAAATCTAGAAAGACTACAAGCTAGACAACAATTAAAAACAACTTATGGCTAAAAATTGCATACACCGGTTCATTGATCACCGATACGAAAATACATGTACAATTTTTTGACCAATGAACGCGATGCTGCCTAAAAATGAATTAATACAGGACCATACTTACCTGGAAGGTCGCTTGAAATTAACACTGTTTATTGTATATTTAAAGAAATTTAGATAGAGTTCGCACGCAGAGGACATAATTGTGAATACATGTTGTTTAATCCTGAAAATATTTTAATATTAACATGTAATATATTTTTAATGAGTGTATTTGGAAAGTAAAAGCAACATTTAATGGTGGGCGGTGCAGTAGTACAAGGATTTGATCTTCCTAGAGACAGATTGATGAGTAAGGATTCGAGTAATTTTAATTCAGTAAGAAAAGTGTGATATGATACTCCAGATAGGTATATTTAAATTAAGTTAAGGGTGTGAGAGCCCGAAAAGGTAGGTTTTTAGTTTGGACCTAAACTCAACCTAAGGATGGCGATATGGTTGAAATTAATTTCGCCAAAGAACAAAATAAGTTGAGGCACAAATATTAAAATGTTTTCTCGTCATAAACAAACAACTTAATTTACCGCAATATTCAATAAAACCATATCCGAAAAGGGGTTTATAATTTGGAGATTTTGCCCTTCAAAGCATTTTTGATAGGACTGACACTTTATATTTTTCTGGACTTATAATAATAATAACAAAAAAATTAGAACGTAGCATAGGCCAGAAGATGTGTTCTAGACGCAGTATTTAATTGAAATATAATATTTCCAAGCAATCAAATTTTCAATTGACAAAGATCGCCATCAACATGCCTTGCCTTAACTGAGTATAAATGCATAGACATATAGATACCTTCTGGCAAGCTAGTGCATGGTTTAATAAGCCAAGTCTAGTAGGGAAGAGAGTCTATTAGTTATTTAGCCTGTCGACATACTGCCTAACAGTGCACAGGTCATCCCTTGCACCAAGTAGATACCCACCTATCCAGCTACCGGCACCGTCTCAGGCCGCTGTCACGTGACCCGGCGTGTGACGTCACTCAGGGCAGCAGAGGCGACTATCGATTAGAGAGAGGAGAGAGCTGTCACTCGCCACGTCTCGTCTTATGTCGTCTGTCGAGAGCTTCTACCTTCCTACCCCTCTCCTACAGTACTACCCTTCATCCTCTACCCGCTACCTCTTTCTACTGCCCCCTTGCTTGGTGAGGTATGGACACTGCGCGGAAATAATTAATTTTATTTTATCATTTTTTGAACAAACTTTTTATGATTGATTCAAGAAAAGCAACGAAGAGGCAAGAAGATCTAAAAAGAAACCAGAAGATACTATGAGATACCAGAATGGACAAGAAGAAACAAGAAGAGACAAGACGAGCAAAGGAGTGGCGAGAAGATACAAGAAGAGCCAAAAACAGCCGTGAAGAGACGGGAAGATTAAAAAAGCGGTAAGAAGAGACAATAATAAATAAGCAGAGGCGAAAAGATCCAAGAAGATCCGTTAAGATCTAAGAAGAGCCAAGACGAGACGATAAGATCCCAGAAGAGACGAGAAGAAGCAAGAAGAGACAAGAAAAGCCAAGAAGAGGCAAGAAGAAGGAAGTCATAAAGTAAAGGAAAAAAAATAATAACGCTCAATCCCTTCCTTTATTCCTGCCCATCCTAAATTCCAATATTGGCTTATTAGGTTGTGCCATGTACGAGTATACCGGTCGATTAAACTCCAACCTCCTTCCCATCCTCAGAGCACGAGTTCGAAGTCCTAACAAATCAGTGCCCCTCGGTGTACCGGTCTCATCGGTCTCATCCTGGCTGGGGGGGGGGGGGGGGGGGTACAATCGTATCGTATCGTATCGGATTTTTAAACAAACTTGTTATGATTTAAATTAGAAATACGTACACGGCGGTTCCATGAAGAAACAAATTATAAAATAGAACATTGAAGAAAAGTATAAAGTATAAAAAAAACACACCTAACCTAACCTAATCTATTCATAGCGTTCTGTTTCGTCATTGCTTTATTTTATCCGATTACTGTAATAGTATAGTAGTCTCAAAGAGAGTTCGTACCTATGTCATCGACGATCGTCCTCTTCCATCTCACACGTCTTGTATGAAAACGAAGACAGAAGATACTAGAACGACGACGTCACGTACAACTTCTTTCTAGGACTAATCATTACATATTATAAAATGAAGTCGCGCAAAATGTTTGTGCGCTTAGATCTTTTAAACTACGCAACTGATTTTCATGCGGCTTTCACCAATAGATAGAGTGATTTAAGAGGAAGGTTTAAATGTATAATACATGCTTATTATAGTAGAGAAAAGCCGAGATATTCAAATATTCAATTCAGGCATCAAAAAACATCCCAGTTTTCAAGTAGTTTTGCGGCTACGCTAGGTTTGTGTAACATGGTTTGCGATTCAAAAGAAAGTGTCCCTTTATAACGCCTACTCGCGTCAAGGCAAGAATCATTACATAGTATAAATGAAGTCGCTCAAAATGTATGCGCGCTTATATCTTTTAAACTACGCAACGGTTTTTCATACGGTTTTCACGAATAGATAGAGTGATTCAAGTGGAAGGTTTATATGTCAAATATTTAATTCAGCGGTGGGCAGCTGGCAAGCGGGTGGAGTGGATTTTATAAAATGTTGGGTAATGGCGTTGTGTTTCGTTTGCCACAGCAACGTGTGGCCGGGTCTGCTAGTTTACTATAAACGAAATGTGGTAATCTATAAAAAGAGCATTTTGACAACCGTGGTAAATACGAATGGGATGTATTATCATGTATGTGTAGGTATATGTTGAAAGAGATTAACTTATATGTCCAGAACGCGGATACTCGTGGGAGATCCCATGCTCTGAAAGCGAGAACTTCTGCCTCTCAGAATGCGTCAAAACAAAGCGACTCAACTGCTTAACGATTCTGCATTGACCATGACATCTTCAATGTATCTTTTGACATACGTTACAACATAGTAAAACTGCCCCCACGCACTTTCTTTTAATTTTTTTAATCTTCTCCATAATACATAAGTGGATAAAAAAAAAAATCACTTACTAAATAGCTGTCAATGAATTTTTCTACAGAAAATATTTTAATTATTGAACAGTGTACAAACACATATATAATAACAGCATACATACGTATGTGTATAAATAGTTTTATCGGTTCTTCTGAATCCCTTTATAGACAAAAATGTTAATTATAATGTTACCTCTATATTTTTGACTGATGATAAAGTGTGTTCTCCTGAAGCGATTGGCTACACGTCCATTCTGAGAAATGCAATCTAATGAGATGTCAAGGGAAAAGCTGCGATTCAGTTTCTGGGACCCGAATACCTTCCTCCTGCCTTACTCAATCTTGTCACCATTCTTCATCATGCATGATGCATTGATAATTGATTGGTTGTTATTTTTCTGCTCCTGTAGTAGAGCCTTTAATTTTCTATCTAATATTCTGGGGGCATTTGTATTTAGTTTCGTATTTTTGTATCTTTCCTTGATTTTAATAGTTGAACTGATAATTAGTATCTAGGTAAAAATTAATAATAAAATATTTGTAAACGACATGGCGCACAGGCCTCCAAGCAGAATCCAAGTCAGAGTAGCCAGGCATGCACTTTTCTATCGGGAACAAGCGACCGAATGAAGGAAGGCTGTTGAGTCTCTATCGGTGGTGGCAAGTGTGGGGAGGTGGTGTAAGGGAAGAGGGTGGTATAGCCTTATCTATATAAATAAACGTGGCAGGGTAGCAGCATATAGCAGAGGTGACCTGAAACGGAACGGCATCGGTGGAAGGGGGGTCGCTCTGAAAGGTGACGAGAGACTGAAGGCTTCCACCCCACCCCCAGACTCTCCAACTCCTCTTGCTGCATTCCTGTGACCCCGTGTATCGACGTGCAGGTTAAAGGTTTAATACAGAAATACCCCTGTGAGATGTGTAAATATACTTGCTTGTTTACCTTTGAAAGCATTTTAGAAAATTGCTTGTGTATCGAATATTGTAAAACATACTTGGCAATTTTGTATTGTGCCATTTCATGAATTATACGCCACTAGGTGCATTTAATATCGAAATAAAATTAAATACAAAAATAATGATGTAGTTCAATAATGGTAGAAAACTATTAAAAAAATGACATATTGTATCACAAACTTTTTTCTTTTTTTGTACATCAGCCCCACACAGACGACCCTGAGGAAAATAATTCCCCTACAGGCCTATGTCATTTTTAAGGATGCTGTGTGGAGGTTCTTTTTATGGAAAAGAAGGGGAGGAAGTTCTGAGAAGTAAAAGGATATGAGGGTTGGGTATTAATCTGGGGGTCAGTGTGTCCAGAAGTGACGGACGAATGAATCCTTTCACTGCTCTCCAAATCCTGCTGAGAGACAAATCGTCTGAGAGGTGGTTGGTGGATGCATTCGCTGCCAAAATCCAGACAAACCTGACCCCATTAACCCAAGCACCCCTGCTAAGTCACCAAACGTAGCGAACCACCTGGGGTGATCTACGATATAGGTGTTGGTTATCCAATGAATAGTTCTCGGGGGGCAGTACTCGTACCCGCCTCCAAAATTGTGCAATAAAAGTACCTAGATGTTTACTTCTTTTTTTGTACGAATTAGGTTACTAGGTGTTTTTTTTGACAACATTTTTAATATTTGAAGTTAGGTTTACATGATTTAATAACAAGATTCAGGAATAAAGAATGTTGGTTTAAATATAGTACCTACTAAACTGTGAATACGTGAAATTCTAATGAAAAAAAAAAACAAATTGAAAAAATCTGAAAAAAAGGCAATTATTTTATTTTATTCGTCGACAAGCTTAAGTTAATATTTGAGCTAATGTCAAATTATGAGCAGATCATTTATTGCCAAGCGAAGAGTTTTATTATTTTCCCATTGACCGTATACTGAGATAATACAATGGCTGCAGAAGTCAGAGGGTAGAAGGCAGAAGCAGTAGGAAGCCCGAGACACGCAGCAGGAATAAGTAGTGAGTAGCTAATCCAGGAATTGTTCAGGACAATAGCAGATAAGTGGGACGCAAGCGACTTCCTCATCCATTGGTCCATTGACGCTGAATGGAGGCGATAGGTGGCGACACCAGTTTCCGGTGCACGTCACGAGAAATGCAATGTGACTTGTAAATGCACTTCGTACTTCCTGCTTATGATTGTACCAACATGCCTGCAGTTCCTTGAATATATTGTTTGGGTGAGGTCCTCAAGACAATGCAATTAATATATAAATAAATCGTTTAAGAAGCTGTGTACTTTTCAGAACTACACAGAATTTTTTAATCAATTAATAATAATGAAATACATTTTTGTATGAAATTGTGATATTCTATGGTATTTTATATTTCCGCATAAAACACACTTCAGAGGGATATTTGTGTGGCCTATTTCATACAAAGATAAATTTTAAATTTGAGATCAAAATACTCAACTAAACTGAAGAATATTTTTTTTAATCAAAAGGTATATCAAATATCTAGTACGGATGTTAGCTACTTTATTTATTTTTGCTTCAAATTAGAAGATATAGTCCATTAAATATTTTAACTTTTCATGATTTTAGAGGCAACTTGGGAAATTATTTGTGAGTAAATAAAAACATAATAAAAATAATTTTACTTTATTTATCATAAAAATATGATAAAATATAAAATAGTAAAAAAAAACATTTTTATGAATGTAAATTTAAAACACAAACTACCTATTTACGTCGGAACAAAGGTTTGTCGTTATATGTATTAAAATTACTACCCCAAAGCATTCTTAACAAAGTTTTTTTCATCACGTTTTTAAAATAAATATGGTAAAACATATTTTTTATGTTTTTCATTTACACACAAATAATTGCTAAAGTTGTCTCTAAAATCGTGGAACGCTAAAATCTGTATTGGCCTATATCTTATTATTTAAAGCAAACATAAATAATGTAGCTCACATCCGTACTTGACATACCTTTTGATAACAAAAATATTTTTTCAGTTTGGGTATTTTGACCTCAAATCCAAAATTAAGATTTGTTTGAAACGGGCCGAAACGGGCCGCGTGAACGTTCCACTGAAGAAGTGGAGTAATAAAAATTTTCGTAAATAATTTACTTAGTTGTATAAGGGTTACCTAATTATTATTATTAGGGTTACCCAGGGTACGTAATAACTAAAATGTTTGCGATACGCACTAAAAAACGGATTAATATGTTTATTATAATTTGTTGAACAACCTCAACAGTCTTTGAATCATAAATGTTGCGTGCAGTATTATGACGTCCACTATTGCGATTTAGGCATACTTTTAATAAGCAATATTTTCTGAAATGGTCGAATCTATTTGTTTTAGATGGTAAAGAAATCTTTAATTGAATCGTTTAGTAAGTATTACACATCAAAATCTTTGGAAATGCAGTTACGGAGCATAAAAAAATAACGAAATGTGAAAAAAACTCACAAACGACTTCATTTTAAACGAAAAGTAAAACAATAGAAAAAAACAATATGAAAAAATGCTCCTATTATGGGATAAACTGATTTTTTTTTTAAATATAAGAATAATGACGACCTCCGTAGTCCAGTGGCTAAGACTCTTGACTCACATTCCGGAGGTCGCGGGTTCGAACCCGGCGTGCGCAAATAAATTTTATTTGATTAATTTGTGTTATTTCACAATTAATTCATTTAAAAATAATATATAGTATATTTGCGGCACGCTCCAGAGAGGAAGATACTATCAGTATCGCCCTGGTGTAAGACCACCATTCAGAATTGAAACGTTGCTTGAAAATGGCTTTAGCCGTGTTCGGTGACCAGATCTGAATAGCCAGGTACTTCCCAACCTTCCTCTTCCCCACCTCCTTCCCCTCCCCACTACCTTCAGCCTCACAACATACCCCAATTGGGGATGCCATAGTCTCACTGGCTCCAGACGGGAGTAGTTAAGATTCTTATGCGGTATTCACTGTAAAAAAAAAAAAAAGTTAACAATAATAATCTAAACGAAAATATGAAAGAGAAAAACAGAAAAGAGACAATGGTCGCAACTGGGACCTCTCCGTCTAACTCGTCCCGGTTAGACGGAGATGTCTGGGTTCGTGTCCCAGTTGCGACCATTGTCTTTTTTCTGTTTTTTTGTGTCTTGTTCTCTTTCATATTTTCGTTTAGATTATTATTGTTAACTTATTCTATTATGATATATTTCACTGATGGGAATAACCTTCAAAAAAGTAAAAAAATAAAGTTTTTCTTATAAAAAATTGTTTTTTTTTAAATTTCGCATGCAATAATCAAAAAAAAAATCAATATTATCGGCTCCCGAAAACTCAAAATGGCATCAATGGCGGCAGGAAATAATATATTGGATCCAGTCTTCACCTCTGATATCCCTCGGTCTTCGATTTTAAGCTTTCATGAATTTCATCATTTTTTCTTTGTCCCACGTCTACCGCTGTTTCATCTACGACATTTTGACGTTCGTATAGGCCAAAATACAAACTGGATTAGCAAAAAAGGAAATTTAGTTACTATCATTCCATATTGTAATCACTCTTCCTAATACGAGATAGTATTTTATATTAGGGTCATCAAAAAATGCCATATTAGGAACAAGATCAATTCCAACTACCTAATATATTTGTGGAATAAAATCTACTAGAATTTTACATCAAATCATTAAGAAAACATAAACTTTAAATAACAATATTGTCTGTCAGTGAAATATTGACAATTTTGTGGAGAAAATTTTTTGAGAAAAATTAAAGTGAAAAAAACGTAAATATAAAACCGGTGAGGCATAAAAATTTAATCACTATCTCAGGTGAGTGTGGTGTTGTCGGTGTCCGGACGAGTACTGACATGTTCAAGGTCGGGCTGTAAAGAATCGAGAACGCTGGGTTAGGCTTAGCGCACATATCAGGTTTTTCCATCCGATTGTCTGATCAGACAACCGGAAGGCCTTCGCGCCATACATTTCTTATGAAAATCGGATAAACACGGCACACATCCGATTCGAAAACCTGATCGGTATTAAAAATTATTCCGCCCCGGCCGTCCAATCCTGTCCGACAGCGGGCGTTGCCGCGGTCATAATGCCTATCTGGTTTTCAAATCGGATGTGTGCGGTGTTTATCCGATCCGATTGTCTGATCAGACAATCGGAAAGCAAAACCTGATGTTTGCGCCTGGCCTTACAGAGGGTGTTCTCACCTAAATTTTGAGAAACACCACCTCTTATATTAGGGAAGTATGCCATATTCGGTACATTTCCTCTATAATTAAAAAAAAATCATTTGAAAAGAAGATAAAATTAATGAATCTAAAAGAAACATGAAAGAGAAAAAACTCAAAAAGATAACGGTTGCAACTCAGAATCGAATCCATGGTTTCTGTCTTAAAAAATTAGAATGTTTTATTCCAGGATGTGGAGAGGACATTGCAATCCCATACTTTCCATGTTGTTATAAATATTTAAACATTAAATTTTAAGTAAAGAAACAAATAGAATGGAAAAATTTATAGGTAAAAAAAAAATAATAATAAGAATCAATAATGCAGGGTGTGGTTCTTAGTGAGCTCGGGCCCAGCGGTCAGTCAGGAGTGGCGCTTGGTGCTGGAAGGCTTCGGTCACCACCGTGTTGTCGGAGGCCATTAGCTCTTTTCTCTATTGACCTGGTGTCTCATCAGGCCGGCGAATCTAGTACAGTAAGCATTGTTAATGCGCTGCTGTACCATTAATATCCAAATATAATTCTGCAGGCGTTATTAAATTGGACCCGGAGTCGTTCCATCGAACTGATTCGGTAGTGACACCATTATTTATTTCCTGCATCTTATTCTGTTTCACGTTTCTTTTAGATTTATAAGTATTATTAGCTTCTTCTATGATTACATATTACACTGATGGGTATAACCTTCAAAAGTTATTTTATTTGCTTTAGATATTTTAGTGACGTCTTCAATTTTAAGTTTAAGGCAGCATTGTTATTTTAAGAATTGAAATATAATAATTTTTACCTGGATTTAAGAATGACGTTTAAACACTTGTCAAAACTGATTTGTATTATTTATGATCACAAACTGTTGGTGCAGGGTTCAAAAAAACGAAATACGACAGCAATTCACATAAATATTATATACGTAATATGCTTTGGTAACTTCTCCAATGGATGATAATCCATCAACAGAGCACTATCCAGCCTGAAGTCTGCGGTCCTTAACGACTCAGTGGGACCTCACATTGCGCAACCAGTGATGCATGTATTACCATGTTTAGACTTTTTCTTTTTACTTTCAGTATTCCTTCACAATTTTTTACTATTTGATGAAGAATCCGTATTAAACATTATTGAAACATATAAAATAAAACAAATTTGCACTGTCCAAAATTAATAGACCGAGCACAGGGTCATTTTTAACTCTATCGTTTTGAATTTTGCCTCTCCGTAAATCTATTTGAACGTTCCGCTTACGTTTCAAGATGGGGACAATTTTAATGGCTCAATAAAGGTTCTTTTTTCAAATATGAAATCGCCGTATGTTTTTGGACTTTCTTGTTCGCGTTTTTTTCTCAATATCTGCTACCTACCAGCCTGAAAAAAAATTGAAAAACGCATTGTCAATGAGTTAGCGACGTTTGAAATAAAAAAGTCATATAAAATATGTGGTTTTTAATTAAGTAGGCAGATGCATAAGTAGGAGAAAAAAACTGTTTCGGACGCAAGGATTAACGGAACTACTAGTTTACAAATAATTAAACATGATTTATTAGTTTAAACTATTAATTTTATTTATTGAAATACTTGAAAATACCTGTCTGCCAATCTACGCCCTCCGATACTTTGATATGATAAATTTACAAAAATTTATGATGAGGTTTTTTAGTCTGTCGATATTTCACAGTTTCGACTATTCGCTTTTATAGAAAAGGATTCATGTTGTCTGTACATTTGATACGTGGGATTTATCACAGGAAGTCGTTTAATTTAATCTGAAAAATAGATACTCTTCATCCCAATCTACGAACGTTCGGAAAATTTGTCGATCGAAAAATGATCTAAATGGGCAAGCTTCTTAACTCATACATAATACATAATGTACATCACGGGATATGCAAAAATTGTGTCAACATTTTAAAATGTACGCAGTAAGGGCGCAGTACATAAAAAAAAAAAAAAAAGTACGCAGTCCGTTCGTGATGAGCTTTTTGATTGGGGTGCATTTTATGATGAATGATCATTTTTGAAAGAATTATGCTATTAAAATAATTAAGTTCAGTAAATACTATGCCTGATGGATGTGATATTAATAATACATACATATTTACTAGCTGACCCCGCCACGCGTTGCTGTGGCTGACGAAACATAACGCCATCTACTGGATGGTTATCCAACATAGATAACCAAGTATTGTGTCGATAAATTAATAGTAGGCAAAACACCGCCATCTGTGAGAAACTTATGGAACTTACAAATAATTACAAAGCACTGTCCTATAACAAACATTTAATTAGCATTAATAAATATTGAAGAAAATAATCAAGATAGAAACTATCCGATCTTTTAAGTTGGACCAAATTATATACAGTAATTTAAATTTCAACAAAATCGGTCAACTAGTTTCGGAGCTTATCTCGAACAAACATCGTCACGCGAGATTTTTATATATACTAGTTAGTTAGTTATATAAAGATTAAAGATGTTGGGAACATATACAGTTTTAATAATGCAATATATAGAGGAGCTAGACAAAGTATATCTATAATGTTAACGGATTGGTTTTTAGAAATATAAAACTAAGCATATAACGAAAGTAAATTAATATAAAAGCAGAAAAAAGAAGCAAATATAAAAAAAAAATTATATTAAAAATGGCTGTACAACAAACATAATAAATCTATAGTTACGTTTTACATTATATAACAATATATTTGTGATTATGACTATACCAAGATGGTTGATAGGTATTGGGGCTGGGATGGGAAAGGGGGGGGGGGGGGGGGGGGGAGAACGATGATGATTGCTACAATTAATTCAATAATCGCGAATTTGTATTATTCGTATTAATGTTAAATTTTAATAATGAACTTCTGTAACAATAGTATCTAGCAGTGAAATATATATACATATAGCATAGTTATAATATATATTTTCTAAATGGTTCCATGCCAACTCAAAATGAAAACAACTCAGAACCACCTCAGAAAGATCATTAAAAGCTTTGAAAAATAATTTTAAAATAGCCGGTAACCCTAACCTAATTTAACCTATTTAACCATTTTTTTAAATATTTTTTTATCGTCAATCTTAATGACCTTTCTGAGGTGGTTCTGAGTTGGTTTCATTCTGAGTTGGCCGGTCACCTCTCTAAATACGTCTAATACAATTTACATGATACTAAAAATTTGTTTTTGAGTTGAGAGTTTCCAGGTTCAATGCCCGATGTTTACAATTTTTATAAGTATCGCATTTTTTTCTGTCCAGAGGTTGAAATTAATACATTTAAGGACTGAGATGATAATATGGTATCTATAACACTACGAGTGACTATGGTAATTATTTCAATTCGACAGAAAAAAATACGTTTATTTATAGAGTATCAATTAAAATATTGTTTCAAATAAATGGACGTAATTTGAATTATAAATACCTTAATTAAATTAATATTTTTACGCCTTAAGTACGTGTAAGTACTTAAATAATGAGGAGTATAATTTTTTTTCTTCATTTATTTATATAAAAGTTTATTTTCCATTGTTTCCATTATTAATATAGCATAATTTTACAGATGATTGCATAAAAACTGTGTTCACGAATTGTATTTAAACTACTCTATTTTCATAAATCTGATAAATGTAAATAAATAAATACTGAAATTAAAAATGTGTTTTAAAATTTGAATAATGACGAAATTGGTAACACAACTGGCAAAGAATATATGTCCTCATCTTTGACCAAGTAAATCTAGGCAAGGTATGTGGGTCTTAAAAATAACACCGGTTTACGAAAATATTTATTATCTAAGTAAATCATTATCTCACAGTTAAAAGATTTCAAGAACCATTGGTTTTACCTTTTGTTGGTCTGTTTGGAACAAATTTGTTTTCAAGCGAGTTCGCAGTTAGCTTTTTGAAAATTATTTTTAAAAAACAAAAAAGAGCTCTGGTGGACTTTATTATTAACAATATAATAAGTTATATGAATACTTAAAAATATATACATAACATGTAGATTCTAGGCAGCATTTCAAGAAAAGTAACATTTGAAAAAAAAGTTTATTATCTTCATAGAAAATCAACTACTTACGTCATGCAAGTGATGCGACGGAATTCGATTGGTAATTTTATTAAGAAATTTTTCGTAGGTGGTGTTATTTTTGCATTGATATTAGGTATGGGAGGGCTAATCTATAGTCCTCATGGATAGAGCAAGGTTCTGATATCAAATTATTGTCGCAGTCTTTTTTAATTATTTTTTTTTCTGTCTTTATCTAAGTATGTATACATTGTATATATTTATGTATCTTTATCGAATATTTTACTATTTCAATAATTAAACAGCACATTGTACATATGTAATATGAGATAACTGGGATTTAAAGCTTTATAATAAAAGTTCAACCCTGTCTGCGCGAATATTGACGCGGATGGTGATTCAATAAATTCTGGTCATAACAGGGCTGCCTCCCACCCTGCCCTCGCCCCTGCCCCCGCCCCGTCTGATGGGCCGCCCTATAAACCAGGTGGCCACAACTACACTGCTGCTGCTCGTACCGCTGGCAGATTCATGCAACTATCGCGTGTCATAAACAAATTAAACACAACAGCGAATTGAGGGTTGGAGGGTGACGAGGAAACTGAAAAATTAATGTAATTATTTCAAAATATTTAAAAAATTATATAAATATGCATACTATACATATAAACATGCACTTATTAACTTAATCAATATATAATATAAAAGAAAGTCCAAAAAACGTGCATCCCACAAAAACTCAGAAACAAGTCCTAGTACGATCAAGAAAGGATCATATGGTGTGGTAGATCTCTAACCCCTTCCTAGATGACAGTTCCCGTTTTTACCTAAAGGGCATGCTTTTGAAGATATAAGGGCTGGAAATTTGGCCTCTTGAAATATCTAGAACAATCTTCCAGAAAGTTTTAGAAGGTTCGACATAGCTGTAGAAAGTTCTGGAAGGAGTGACGTAGTATGTCGTGGAATGTTCGGGAATAAGGAATCGGTAACATCGTTGTGGAACATTCCAGAACACTCTCGGATATTGTCCTGAGCGAAGCCGGGTAACCCAGCTAGTATTTTATATTTATACGATACATCAACATTCAACAAATGTATATTATTTGCATGTTTTTTTTTCTTTAAAACCGCGCATTCTGAATTTCAAAAACATGCTTAAAAATAGTGAAATCAAGTAAAACATGGAAAAATACGGTAAAACCGGGTAAAATATGGTTACTTAAATAAAATTTAAAAAAAAATGTATGTGAAATAATGTAGAAATACGTCAACACACGTCAAAACCAATAAAAAACGCAAAAATGATGCGCATTGATAAAACATCGTTCAAATGCTCGCTTTTCCTCAATTTACAAAATTTAAATACCACAACAAATTTGTCCAATAAAGTAACTGCGTAGTGAAAAAACGGTAAAATTTTTCCATTTGGACAAATCAAATCGGACTATTTTACAGTACCAAATATCCTTAAATTTGTCCACCTGGACAAATTTACATTTTTCTTTGAAAATTGTAGAAATCATCAGCGATAACAGTTTAAAATTATATCACAATTAAAACAATGTAACAATTTGTGCGTATGGTTTCCAGAAAAGAGTGTCCACGGTTAAATAAAGGAAATCTGTTTATGTATTTCTTGGGCATTAACTATGTAACAATTTCTAGACATTGACATGACATGCGACACGGATGTGTCGAAACCGGTCGCAGAAAATTTAAAATTAAAGTAGCAAATGTACATTGAAAATTAAAACTCCTAAAAAAAGAAAGAAAAAAAAAACAGGAAATTTCGATACAGGAATGCCCTAGTGAGATGTGCGAGCTTATATTTGATGTATTACTTTATTTTTCAATAAATAAGTATGAGAAAATAAATTCTTAACTCGCAAGTCCCTACTCATAGTACGACATTTATATCTAAAGTATTAGGTTATATTTGAAAATAAAATCTGTTTTTAATATAATTATTGTAATACATTAACTTAAAAATGATGTTTACGGAAGATTAAAAAATAACAACCTAAAATTTCATTTGATAAAAAACTTATTTTTTAAAATGTTGTTATATATATTAATATAATTATCAAGTACGTAGAAGGATTCCAAATTTAAATGTACACATGAAGCAGCAAAAAAGGGTACAGAGTGTCATTTTAGGCAGAACACGCCCGTATCGGAAAACGGTCGTACAAAACGGCCATAAAACTGCATTTTTATTGTTTCAATAAATTCGTATTAACACGCCCGGTGGGGGCGGGTCATCATTGGGGTGCGACACTGGATTTTAGACTTCGGAACTGTTCAAAATGTAACTTTGGTATTAATAAAATAATATTAACTTATAATAATTGAAAAAAAAAAGAAAAATAAATAATAGATCCCATTGCAAAAGTCTTTGCAAAAATTATTATAAAGCCGTTAACCTCCCAAATAAAAAAAGATCGAGTGCAGTTTGCATGCCGTAGAAGCGAAACTTTACCAAAACAGTCTCAACCAAATAAAGTGGGGTCATAATCAAAGCGATCAATGAGCGCAGACCTAGCGTAATTTCTGTTTCATATCTCAACCTATAGGAGCCTAAAAGTGACATCATAATCAAAGCGGCCAATGAGCGCAGTTGATGCGTCGCAGGTGCAATAATCGTCATTTCCGTTTCCGATGCTATAGAAGTTTCACTTTAAAAAAACCAGAGGTAGAGCCTACATCCGTAAGCTCTGAAACTGAGAAGGCTACTTGTCCGGATGGAAATCCTTCCAGTATTATAAATGACGCCCTTTGTTTCTCTCCCGCTAGATGGCTTCGAGACAAATCATGTCTACATTTTTTGGTGAAATACTTTAACTTGTCAAATATTCATTATTATTTTTTATTGGTAAACTAATGTTTAAGACAAGATTTTTATGCATAGCACAAAGGGTAACAATTATTATAAGCAATAATTATTAGCCTGAAACACTCATCAACATTGAAAAAATCTCCCGAGAAAAGATAAATGCCGCCGACGGGACTTGAACCCGCGTCCTTCTGATATCCGGTCAACTGCTCTCCAGTTAGCACTTATCATGCCTTTCTCACAAAAAATAAAGTTGGTTGTTTTCAGGTGAAAAATGTAATTAGCAGTAATTGTTGAATGAAACACTAGTATATATTGAATTATTTGGCGGGTGAGAGATAAGCCGACGTAGCTCAGTTGGGAGAGCAGTTGACCGGATATCAGAAGGACGCGGGTTCAAGTCCCGTCGGCAGCATTTATCTTTTCTCGGGAGATTTTTTCAATGTTGATGAGTGTTTCAGGCTAATGATTATTGCTTATAATAATTGTTACCCTTTGTGCTATGCATAAAAATCTTGTCTTAAACATTAGTTTACAAATAAAAAATAATAATTTTTGCATTTAATTAAATGAAGACAATATTAGCGACACTCAACCGCAAATCTGAAAACAGAAAAATCAGAAAAATAACGGTCGCATCCGGGACTCAATCCAGTTGCGGGGCGCAACAGGCCACTTGCATGGATTTCATAACGACTTGGAAAAAATCATGTGGATAGATTTTTTTACTAAGATTACGAAAATGTTAGTAAAATTTTTTAGACATGTATAGTATTTTTTTTTAAATGAATAAATCCATTATTTGAGCTCGTGACGTCACTACATGAAAATGTCCCGTCTCCGATTATGTTCCCTTAATTTTGTAAAATTCCACACTGATTAATTTTTTTTTATGGCAACACTTTGCTTTCCGGCGAATTTTTGAATTTTCGTTTAACGTTCACTAGATTTATTGTTTGTTCTATGCGAACTTATCCTTTGGTTTGATTTTTCGATAAAGATGGCGGTGTTTTTTACATATGTTACGAAGAGAACCCCGTACAATTTATTGCTATTCGTTTGGAAAACGTTATTTTTTTAAAATGATTTTCGGCTATGTAATTATCGTTTTTTCGCACCCATAAAATTATGTCCCGTCTTTCCAGTTTATAAAAAATGGTCTGATTTTTCGGATTGAAATTTTCAAAAAATTGCCAGGGTTTCAAAAAAACGATTAAAAAAAATACAGAATGTCTTAGAATATTTGCCTAAACCGGATTTTTTTTTTAAATGTGATGCAAGTGGGCCACTCTCAACTCAAGGGTTTTCAAATTTTCTATTGAGTTTCGTAAATACTGTCTTCATAATTAAACACAATGTCTTCTTAATTAAACATAAATATGCAATATTATTATTAATAGTTGCAATATTATTATTCACCTACTCAAATGATAACATTGATAACATAATTGAGTATGAATTCACTCACCAAACACAAGAGCGTTGTCTCTTTATGGTGAGGAAAGGCTTTTATTACATTAATATTACAAATCTGTTTAATATGTAAAAAAAATGTATAATTATTGTAAAAACAAACAAATATTAAATAAAAATAAATAAAAAAAATAAAAAAAATAAACTATTTTTAGGCTGATAGTTTGAAAGCCTTTGCTTTAATCCTCCCTATTCACAATATTCATCGTTTGAACCCGTCACAACAGTGCCAGTATCGACCCAACTCCTTGTACCTCTTTAAACATAAAAGGTATGGGACAAACATATTTCTCTTTTTCGTTTTCACCAGCGCTTTTTGTGCATTTATTTGGGCGATTCTGGTTTTAAATTAGGAATAATGAGTGGAACGTGTGCAGCCTAATGATAATGCGTTACCATTTGCTCCTGTCCTGGGATCAAATGTTGCCGTAAACATTATTAACGAATCAAACTAGTTAATTAAAATATCCGATGGATTTATTGGGAATTAAAGTCATAAAAAACACCGTTTAAATTCGTCTGATGAAAATCAAATAATCATCAAATGAAATAATGAAAGTAAAAATAGCTTTATTGTGGATGGACGGCCTCCGTGGTTGAGTGGTTACGATTCTTCTTTACGAAACCGGAGGTCGTGGGTGCGTAAGTAAATTTCTTTGATTAATTTGTATTATTTCAGAAGTTATTAATAAATAAATAATTTATAACATATTTTCGGCACGTCTTTAAGTAGTATTTATTGTCAGCATCACCCTGGCGAAAAAAAACACCATTTAGAATTGAAACGTTGCTTAAAATGGCTTTAGCCGCGTTTAGTGACCAAATTTTAGCCGGGAATAGCCGGTAACTTCCCCACTTTTCTCTTTTATATCTCCCACCCCTCCCCACCACCCTAAGCCTCACCACGTATAACAATTGGGGATGCTATAGGCTGACTTGCTTCAGAAGGTGGTCTAACCCATCTTAGGGGATGCTGTGTGGAAGATCCTATTTAAGAAAGGGAGGAGAGAAGAGGTATGAGGGGTGGGTAAGAATCTGGGGGTCAATATGTCCAAGACTGACGGACATTTGTATCCATCCTTCCAACTGTAGTGCCAGGCGATGGGTCGAGATATCATATAAAATCAAATAAAAATATTGTTCCTTTAACTCTCACAGAACATTTTAAAAATATTGCGACGTGATTTGTATTTGACATGGCGAGTTAGGCTCGTACACATAAACACGATACGACGTCGCATCATACTACGACGCGGCATCATTTAACGATGCGACGTCGTATCGTGGGAATCTACGACGAGCGAGCGACACGATATCGCAACGTGCCACGATGCACGGTACGACATCGTTGAAACTGTATCGCCGGTGCCGCATTCATTTGATTGAATATTCAAAGATGACGGACGACATTTAAATTAAATGATCAATCTCAATGTCTCATCTTTGAATATTCAATAAAAAATTAATGCGGCGCACCGGCGATACAGTTTCGACGACATCGTACCGTGCATCGTGGCACGTTGCGATGTCGTGTCGCTATCTAATAATAATAATAAGATAGAATTTATATAGCGCAGTTTTGTGATATTTCACCTCAAGTGCGCTTAATTATAATAAACTTAAATATAGTGTTCTTAAGAGTCCTAATAAAATTGATTAAATAATGTAAAACAAAGAATTTACAGTATATATAGTATTACAATACATACAATACATACATTACAATATTACAATATCTTGTTGTAGATTCCCACGATACGACGTCGCATCGCGAAACGATGCCGCGTCGTAGCACGATGCGACGTCGTAACGTGTTAATGTGTACGAGCCCTTAAAGTAGTTATATTTGGACCTACACAAATTTCGTGACATCGCTCACATTGAAACAAACGGTTTTTCTGCTTTGTACTAATTATATCCAGAATCTTAAGGTAAGTCTTAAGTATTTTTTTTTGGAAGAAGTTAACAATAATAATCTCAACGTAAATGTGAAAGAGAACAAGACACAGAAAAATATATTGATCGCAACTGGGACTCGATCCCAGAACCTCTCATGTGCCAATTCCGCCATTGCAATCTACCGTCAAACCGTCACATTAGTCAATATCATATTTCAGAATTAACTAATTCAGAATTAACAATTATCTTCAAGTAATTAGGTGGAAATGGCGGAATTGGTAAACGCGAACGTCTCGGTTAGACGAGATCTGGGTTCGAGTCCCAGTTACAACAAGTATGTTTTTCTGTGTCTTATTATTTTTCATATTTTCGTTTACATTATTATTGTTGTCTTCTTCTTCAATGATATATTTTACATTGATGGGAATAACCTTTGTAGTATTTTAACCAAATTAATCTTAATTCAGGATGAGATTGTTTCAAGAGCGTCTTCTTCAATTTTCATGTTAAAGTGTAACGACATAGTATGAAAATGACTACACGTCCAATAACTTCGCCGGCTAATACTGAAACGCCAATAATATAATGAAACCGATAGTTTTTGTTCCTGGGCCGGTAAGACTATTTTTAATTTTAAATAATAATTTTCTATTTGTTCATATAAAGCAGATACTTTGTGATGTGACAATATTTTTTTTTTTTTTTTTTTTTTAAATACATAAACGGCTATACTGCCTTTTATAAATAAACATATAATAGAGTTCAAAAGTAAGAAAAATAATATCATTACATAATAGTAGTTTTAAACATAAAAATAACATACAATCATTTTGTGTATCACAACAAAAAATAACAAAAAAAGAACAATGAGAAATATCATCATTTCATTTCAACATGTCCATATTGCATATATAAAGTTACATTTTGGAAAAATAATTTTTGAGTGCATGTTTATATTGCGCTAATTTTAAGAAATAAATGTCGCCGATGTTAGCATGTTCATTTCCCAAAATGTGTAATCGACTGATTGGTGAGTAATAATGTGATAATGTATGTGTGTTATTATAGTAGAACGGTAGAGTGAGTCTATTGTTAGCGTGACCAGGGCAATGAAATCGTATTAGTTCTATTAAATCAGGGGTATCCAGGACCGAGTGAATTATTTTATATACTCGTAATATTAATAGATCACAGATTTTTCTGCGATCTGATAAATTTACGAGATTAGTCCAGTTTAATAACAAATTATAGTCCACGGATTCTCTTGGAATACCTAATTTAAAATAATATACCTAAGGAATCTATGGTGGACTTTTTCAATCATAAATAAAATAAAATAAAAATAAAATATTAATTAAAATAAAACAATAACTTCGTAACAACACTTTTATTTTTCATATACTTTATGCTGACCGGGTTCCGCTACAACTGTAGCTTTTTCAGGGCAGTATAATACTCCACAGTACTGTACTACAGTAGTATACTACCCTGAGTATTATATTGCCCTGAAGAAGCTACGGTTGTAGCGAAACCCGGTCGGCATAAAGAATATAAAAAAGTTAAAGCGATGTTTACAAAGTAATTGTTTTATTTTAAAATAATTTTCTAATTGGGTTTTTACACGTGTCAGATAAACCAATTGAAACATTTCCCTCCTTTGAAGATTTGCAAGTTGAATTAATCACAACTGATAAGCCAGTTTTATGAGTTTTACCTAAAACTTAAACTTATGATCACAACGATCTACCTGGAAGTGCTCCCTCCGAATAGAGTCAATAATCAGAAGAAAAAAAAAACACCCAGCACAAAAATATTATTTACAGTTTTTTGCAGCAATATAGTAGATTGTAGATATGGCTTACGCCTTCAATATCTTCATATTGAGAAATTTCTCTGAGGAGTATCCCTGAGACAATCACATTTGGCAACGCAAAATTTAATAAAGAGACACGAATACACATAACGCTTTTCAAATTTGCACTCGCTTATACGAGAGTCAACTCATATCGAACCTTACGCCATATGAAACTTTTCTTGGGAATCGACTCATTTGTTCCAAAATGAAAATAATATAAGAAGTCATATTTCCTGCTATGAAAACAAAAACAAATAAGAAATTCTTTGGTGAGATGACGCTAAATAAATACAGGAAAAAATAGATAGAGTTAAGAAATATCTTTGAAAATTGGTTGTTACATCATTCAGATCAACCATAAAACAGAAGAGATTAAGTTTTATAAGATAAAATTAAGTTTTGTTCACATCGCATTCATATTGAACGTCTGAGTGTAGTCAATTTAGGAGTACTTATCTACTCGACTACGAATAAGGAGCTCTTCCACTCCTGTCACCGTTCACAAACAAAAGTTTAATTTTATGGTCAAAATAAGTATTCTAGTTTAATTTCAGTAATCACCTTTTCACCACCTTGCAAATTTTGATAATAATATTACATATTAAAAAATAAAAATGTTCATATCATCAATGTAATGTAGATCTAAATGCAATGAAATCTTTCAGTTCACTTTTATCCGCGAACCAAACTACCGAAGATAAAAATGATTACAATACATACCTACAATAGATAATAAAAATTAGCCCAATAACAAAGTTTACTTTGCTTTATTTGTACGTGATTAGCGTGTTTTTTTGTCTTTTTTAGACCATTTTTTTGCCCCCCCACGCCCACACTGTGCCATCTCAACGCCCCCTAATTTTC
The DNA here is from genome assembly GCA_917563855.2 of Limnephilus lunatus. NCBI lineage: Eukaryota > Metazoa > Arthropoda > Insecta > Trichoptera > Limnephilidae > Limnephilus > Limnephilus lunatus. The sequence goes on from OU830598.1 coordinate 81,037,691, forward strand.
TCTGGGTCTTCTACTGCCTCCTGAAACTCTCAAACGCCCACGAAGGGCGTTATCGCCCACGTTGAGAACCAATGCTCTACAGTGAGCTCAACGAGCTTTGTTTCTCTATTAAAAAAGTAACATTGCATGTGGTAGATAAAAAAATATTGACGTTCGTTAGCAGAACGTTAAATGTTGAATCTTGAACGTTAAACGAAGTATCATTTGCGATCATCAACCGTTGCAAAGGTAAACTCAGAATTGAGAACGTCCACGAAGTTTCCCCAGCTTCAAGCATCAGTCATGTTACTGTCGTTCTGAGTCCGATGCATTTTCTTCTTGGAACTTTCCGCCCCGAGGAGCTGACAACCTGAATTCTTGTGACACTGGAAAGCCCCGGAAGGTGAAGAGAATGACAACTCCATCTCTGAGGGAATATCGGAATTCAAAGAATGTTTGTATGGTGTACATATATTTTGTATCTTTCTGCTTTATTTTGTAAGTATTACAAAATTTTAGAAGTAGCAAACCAAAATGAAAAAGTAAGGTTTTTTCCACGATTCTCATTTCATTTAGTTAATATTATCTAACTTATGTATACATCATTTGTGAATTAACAGTACCTAATGTTGATTAAAACTCAACAAATGCTCAAAACTCAAGATGAGATATTGTAACTAACTAACCATCACGCCGTTTCTCCGCAGGGGTAGGAAAGGACGGACCGCCAAACAACTCGGTCTTGGCATACACTCTTTGCCTCACTCACATTCATACATCGTCTCATACATACTCTTCTGTTTTTCGACTTTTGACATGGCCCGACTCAAATATATAATTCACTTGATCGTGCCGTTTCTTCCTCGGGCGCCCCTGACTTCTTCTTCCATTCACATTTGCATCATATATTTTTCATTCGCTCTACCTACCCAAACCATCTGAGGGTCCTTTTCTTTATCTTACTCATTGTGTAGACATCAGCTTTACATTTTTTGCTGATATCCACATTTCTCATACGATCATGCAATGTTTTATCACGCATACGCCTCAGGGATCTCATTTCAAGAGCATTCAGTTTACTTTAATCCTTCCTCTGACAGTTCCATGCCTCGCTGCCATACATCAGGGTTGGGTTATATTCTTTGCGGAGATATTATAAATAAATTTATTATCAATATTTCTATGACCAACTAAAACAACTACTTTGGATGATTTGCATGGTGCCCTTTTTGAGAAAAATCACCTTAAGGACCCCGTAGAAATTTATAATAGATATATTTCTACAATCTTACTTCTAACTACATAATAGAAAAATTATTTTAACAACTAATGGCTAAAATATTGTAGCCACCGATTCGTCGAACACTAATACAAAACTACATGTTAAATTATTTGACCAATGATCGTGATGCTAAGTTAAAAAGTACATGTGTTGTTTTAGTTATATTCTGTACAGGCTGAAAATATACGTAATCTTCACTGGCTCAAGTGCCCTCAAAGAATCCAGTACAAATTGTGCTGGATGGTGTTTAAATCAATTAATGAAATGGCCCCATCTTACATCTCTGAACTATGTGTCCCAGAAAATACTGGTCTGAGGCAGTCAACCCTTAGATCAGCAACATCATCAGCTATAGGCAGACTAATGGAACCTAAACGCAAGCCAAATACGAAATTTGGAGATCGCGCTTTCGGAGTATCTGGACCTAAGGCTTGGAATAAACTCCCACCGAAACTTAGATGCATAACAAGCCCAACAGAATTTAGGTCCAAATTAAAAACGTACCTTTTTGGGCTCTCATACCCTTAAATAAAAATACCTATCGGAGTATCATAAAATTTTTCTTTTGTTTTCAAAATACGCTCATTACAGAACATTTTATATATTATAATTATAGTTCCCAATTATGTCCTCTGCGTGCGAACTGTGTCTTAATTGCTCTAAATAAACAATAACAGTGTTAATCTCTAGTGATCCTCCAGGTAAGTATGGTCTTGTATATATTTTCTGCCTGTACAGTGCATTTTTACAGCAGCATCGCGTTCATTGGTCAAATCATTGCACATATAGTTTCGTATCGGTGATCGATGAACCGATGGATGCAATTTTTAGCCATAGGATGTTGTTGTATATAGTTTAAAATAAGATTGTATAAACGTTTTATAAATTTGTACAGCGCCCTTGAGGTGATTTTTCACAAAAACGGCGCTATACAAGTCATCCAAATATTATTATTATTATTATTATACAGGACCAATATAAATATATATAAATATACCTGGAAGGTCACTTGAGATTAACACTGTATATTATTTAGAGAAATTTAGATACAAGCAGAGGACTTAATTGGGAACACATACTCTTGGAAATATTATTATTATTAATCCTGGTGTATATTTAAATAATAGTATATAATACGTTATTTAAAAAGCGTGTTTGGGAAAGCAAAAGAAAAACATTATGATGGGCTACACAAAAGTAGGTAAGGATTTGATTAGAATATTTATCCATCTAAATGTGACTCATCCTTCGGTAAGAGGCAGATTGACGTGATAGGTGGTATAACTACTATAGAAATCACGGTAAAAATCGTCTTGATAACGATGATATCATTAAATCTTTTAAAAATTAATACGTGTTTATCCATCACGCTCAATGCCCTGTTTTTTTCAGGCAAAAATATAGTTAACTTATAATTTCGGTTCTGACTCCGTCTATTTGTCTGTAACTTTGGTTCGATACTAGACTTCTAGATACTAGTAACTCTAGACCTAAGATTTGCTTATTCTTCGTTTGTTTGGTGAGTTGGGACTAGTGGTAAAGTAACTACTAGGTAATGTATTTTAATAGAACACAATTCTAATTGCATTCTTCCAAATTATTCCTAATTTGTCGAGAAATCAGTATTTTTTTTCATTAAATGAAGACAATATTAGCGAAACTCAATTGAAAATCTGGAGACAGAAAAATAAGAAAAATATATTGATACCTCTGAGACTCGAACCCATGACCTTCTGCTTTCATGGCAACAACTTTACAAACTGAGCTAAGGTGCCTATATCGAATTCGGTCACTTTTAACTGTATCATACTTTGACTAAGAATTACCAACATTATCTTCATTTTCTTAACGCACGTATTATTGGCTGCTATCTTTATATAAGCAAGATTCAAACCTGAGGTTTGGTAGAGTTGTTGCCATGAAAGCAGAAGCTTCTGGGTTCGAGTCCCAGAGGTGTCAATATCAGATTTTTTTTTATTGAGTTTCGCTTATATTGTCTTCATTTGATTAGGTAAATATTATAATTTGAGGTTTTACTCATAAAATTAAAAATAAAAATTAAGTTTTATTAAATGAAAAATACACCAAAAATTACAAATGTAGGTCTAAATAATAAATATTATTTCGATAAGGAAACGTACCTAATAATAATTTGTGAGACTAGTAAATAGTAAAACAGCGAAGAACATTTTCTCCATTGCACTGAACTTTTGTACTGTCCGTACCACCGTGGAATTCGAACGTTTCCTTAATGAAACAATCCGATAACGTGCTTAGATTTCTTTGACATAGAGGGCGTACAGTACATCGTACGTCGTTCCATCCAGTGCTTTTAATTTAGCAAATTGTCAAGAGTTTGTTTCATTTTCTCCCGGTCCCACTAAGTTGATTGGCCAACAAATTGAATTGGTCCCTGGGACGTGGTATCATTGCACAGCTGAATGTGTCGTGAGATTTCCACTATGTTTCGTACTTATAATTATAATTAACTGTTTCAGATGGCAGATATCATAATACTGCAGATTAATGTTTTAATAGGAATATAACGGTTGTAGCACGCTTCCAGAAGTGAACTGTCACAAAACTGCGCTCTTCAAATTTAAAGTTAATGTCGTAATGTGGATAACAAATATTATAATCAATAACTATCAGCCTGAAACACTCATCTACATTGAAAAAATCTTCCGAGAAAAGATACTGGCCGCCAACGGGAATTGAACCCGTATCCCTCTGATTGCCGGTCAGGAGCTCTGACTAATGAGCTATGGCGGCTTATCTAATACCCGCCAAATAATTCAATATATACTAGTGTTTCATTCGACAATTACTTATTATTACATTTTTCCAACTGAAAACAACCAACTTTATTTTTCCAACTGAAAACCTGAACTTTCCAACTGAAAACAACCAACTATAATGTTTCAGGCTGATAATTATTGATTATAATATTTGTTATCTACCTTTGTGCTATGCATAAAAATCTTGTTTAAACGTTAGTTTATCAATTAAAAATCATAATTCGTAATGTGGAATTTATTAAGAATTTTTTCATGGACTGCAAAATGACCAAAAGTAAGGATGTTCGAATTTATTCACACTTAACCTAACCATGCTTATTTGTTTTTGCCTACGGCATTGCAGGCAATAGATATTAAATAAATGGTTCCACGACAACTAGTTATGAAAAAAATAGCGCCTAACTTCTAATTTAACAAAAAAGTCATCATTTTTGATGACTTTTCAAGGGAGATGTTGGAGTTGTACGTTGAAGGTATTTCCTCTCGCTCAAATTCATCCTCCCGCACGTTTTGACTTCATTTACGTTCCTTAATGATATTCATGATTATTGCCATTCGATGTTTACAGTAAAATTCTAATTTTTCGTGAGCTTCGACTGTTTTTTTCTACACCGGCTTCCACCAATATTCCAAAAGTTCCATAGCAAACATAGCGAACCTTACCTTTCCGCACAGTGTCTAGCGGCACTCGGTTTATGTATATTAAAATGAATATATAAATAATAATAATAATATTTGGCTGATTTATAAAGCGCTGTTTTCATGAAAAATCACATCAAGGGCGCTATATAGTTATAAACAATGGACATGATTATATTATCTCTAATTAGGTAAGAGTATCATATATATATTTTACAGCTACACGCAACTCTCATGCTAAATATTGTGAAATTTATGTTAACACATTTCTGCGCTACCATAACTCAATAAAGGGGACTGACTAGACGTGAGCGTGAGCGTGAGCATTGAGCAAGTTAAAAAACCCATGAGAGGATATACGAATTATTGGTGATGTGTAATGGATGTAAAGATCGATATGTCTGAGTTTTCTTAGAAGCAGCAGAACCTCAATAAGTGACTATTAATTTAAATTTATTTATTTGTCTTCATGAACAGTTTGCTATTCTCTCAACAACACATAAAAAAACATTTCATAAACACACTAAACTGTTGTATACATCACTGTATCATGTGAATAGACATGCTATATGAGGCGCTCAGCGGAAGAGTGGCCCAACCCACAAAAATTCGTAATCAGCGAAAACATCATATAGTTATATTTTTTTGCCATATCTATGAAGCCACAGTGACCTAATTTTAGTTTTCACTCTTTAAAGATCCTTTGAAATCAGTGAAAATTAAAATTGGGTCACTGTGACTTCATATATATGACAAAAATATATAACAATATGAAGTTTTCGCTGATTACGAATTTTTATGGGTTGGGCCACTCTTCTGCTGAGCGCCTCATATTAAGATTTGATAGTATCTTAGGAATTGAGAGTAATGAGTTTTTCTAAATGGAAAGGAGAAGTCATATCACTTGATGATAAAATATTACAGTACTTTTTACTTAAAAAGGTGTCTGAAGTCACCCGTGTTATAGTATTCCATAAAGACTGTGAACTTCCACTTCTTTTGAGGGTCAAGTGTGCAAAATTTCATCAGTCCCGGAATAAAAATGTAGATTTGTATACACATCAAATCCACGCAGTCCACACCGTGTCCACCACAAACATCCTTATTTACATAAATATAAACTGTTAGGTACTTATGAAATATAATTTGAATCTTATTACATATTGTTGTAACGGAAGTACTAAATTCAATGATCCCTTAAAAACAATCATTTATCACAAATCGACAGTAGACATTAAGATAAGAAATAAGCTCAAAGAATTGTCACCAGCAATACCTCTTAATGGCTGCTATCATTGAATACTAGAGAAAATAACGTGTTCAAAATAATAAACTAGGTGGCGGAAAGAATAAAGTAATCGGGGAAGGTAGGAAAATAATACAAAAAATAGTAGGTTCCTTGGAAGTAATATTGGGTGAGGAAGGTGAATTAAGTCTCAGCGAGAGGGGAACTACTTTGATTGACTGACTGACAGCGACGTGGGCCGGCAAAGGCGACTCGTCAACTCTCGCGTATTTCATTCAATATAAGCAACGATAAAAACTACAACCGTCGTTTTTTTTTGTTTTGCTAGGATGGAGTGTTAACTGAAATAGGCAAAGCTAAGAAGTAACCAGCGCGTAACATGCTTTAGGCAGAGATTTTTTAAATTGGATGTAGACAGTAATTTTCATCATATTTTTAACGTCAATGTGCAAAATTTCAACCAGAAACACCAACATTCTGCTTTAAGGAGTAGGAAAAGAGGACGGGGGTTGTTTTTTTTATCTCATGAAGACAGTCATCTTCTTTTTGTTTCGAGGATCTAATGTGCTAAATGCCATTAATCTCGAAGATTTGTTTGATAAACAAATCCATGCCGCCCGCCAGGCCGCCCGTCGCATTTGTAGAGAAGATATATAAAAACATTTTTTTTTTAATTTTTCTTTTTTCTGAGAGTAATTTTGTAAAGTATATAAATATACAACTGTATCATGGTGTTGAAAAGATGAATCGTAGGGAAAAATGGTTGATCTCTTTTATTAATGGGTACAATTTTTATTTTAGTGCCTTAATAGATTTATTTATTTATTTATTAATCAATTATTCCCTATGTATTATTCTCTATGTTATTATTCTCAATGTATTCCCTAAATACAAAATTAAGGGTCGTTTCGAAAAAAACTTGGATATTCTCCAGTCGTTCTACCTACATATAACATGAACATAATTGACTACTTACATATATTATTTATATATATTGTATATGCAATTTATATGCATACCTACAAATCGTAGCAAATTATGATTAGGTATATATTTATTTAAACGCCAGTAGGGCTTTGATATGTAGTGTAGTACATGTTTTTGACAAAGTACAGGAAATAATATAAAATTATTTAAAAAAAAAACAAAATATTGCTTACACGAAATATAAAGAATAAGAAACAAAATATAAAGTTGGTAACATAGAATGAAAGTTAACTAAGAAATATAAATGAAAATAGTTTATGTAGTAAGGATTAATGTGAGTTAGTTATTATAATTATAAAACTAAACACGACAAGAGTGCTGTTAATTTTGTTTGTTATTAGCAACCTTTATTATACATGTACATATAGTAGGTAATATTTGTTTTAATTGAAACTAAATAAAGTTGTTAATGTTAATGACAAGTAAATTTTTAATGTCAAATATATAGAAAAAAATTACTGATAATGCCTATATTGTAAGCAAATGAACAGATAAAAATTAAAGAGATTTTCTAAAACCTAACAGAACAACAGTTAGTTTTGTAAGAAACTGAATTAAACTATTCTTTAAGTCAGTTTTTTAAAAGACGTTATTTTGCATTATCTTTAAGCACTGTTTTAACCATTTCTAATAATATTTCGTTTGGAATGGTTCTGAATGAAAGGCTCTGTCACGATAAGTAACGAAAACTGACTTCTTTATATATGTAATTGCCGTGTACCTTTCATTTTTTTCATAATAATAACAAAATTACGTAAAAATCCTTAAATTTTTCAGATTCACTGCCAACCGGTATGCTTCGAGTATATTTGTAATCATGTTTTGTGTAATATTGTGACAATAATTGCTGAATCTACTGTAGCCTGAGCCCAAATACGAATCGCTGGTTGAACTCCTTTGTACAATTTACTTATCGAATACTCATACGTACTTGTGTTGTGTCTACTTATGTCTCTCATGCTCTGTTTATTATTTTATGTACTTTATACTTGTTATGTACTATATACTTGTTATGTACTATATACTTGTTATAATGCTCCTGAAGGCGTAAAAAAATAAAAACACAATTTTGTCATTACAAGACTTCTATGCACTTCTTACAAAGGTGGGAGAGGGTAGTAGGCGATCGATGGTGTTATGGTCACCGTCCCTCCACCTACCCATCCCCTATCCTATCAGATCCCCATCCACCCCCTCGTCATCTAGATCGTTCTCCTTGCTTCCCACCCTTCACTCAAAACTACCTTCTTACTTCATTCTTATTTGTAGGCGGATGATTTGTACAAACTATACTGTTGTTTTTTACTTTCTAAGAAGGGAAAATTCTTCAAGTAGATAATAACAAAATTTTTTGTAAGTATACAAATCTGTAATGAAAATAAATTAAAATACGACGAATTATTAAAAAAACACTGACTTTATTCACATTTTTGGGTTTTGAAGACTTTCCGTCAAGAACACTTACACAATCAAGAAATTAGGTAATATCTTTATGTATAAAGTATGTCGTGTAAAGATAACAATAAGTTAATTGAAAATTATATTTTATTAGCATTAAATAACATTAGGTACTTTTATTAAACACAGGCTAGCGCAGTGAGGAGGATTATGAGAAACCCAAACTTATAACATCTTTATGGTTTAAATATTACCTAGCATTTAACTTTATGTACCTACTTATCTAATTTATAAACTATTAACACTGAAAATGTATGTTTTAGTTATACATGAAAATTTCTTGCTACTATTTTTTTTAAATGATTTATGATAACAACGTAAATAATTACACATACTTACGAATGCATGCTGTCTGTTTTCACTGGACGGGTAAATTCAGAACAATTTTATTTTTAAAATAGCTCCTTTTCTCTCAGATTCAGTCAAATTTCAGTCAGATTCAAAATTTATTGTAGGTAAGAAGAAAATGTTGATATTCCTTCAATTTCACCAAGGACAATGTTCAACTGAAGAAGCTCTTAAAATAACAAATATAAACACCCCTTCCATCCCCACTGGAAAAATACCCGTTTATGACGTCTTTAGTCTTTATATTTCTTCGTTTTCTTTGTCTCTACAATGCTTGACCGCTTATGCAACCGTTCGTCACAACACATCTGTCTGTTTCTCGTCCTTTGCTATATTGCAGAGGTCGCCATGGAGACGGCCCGGGGGGACCTTCGCCCGCCCAAGGGGGGGACTCTTGCCCGCCCAGGGGGACTCTGGCCACCCACCGCCGGACACACGGGGCCCCGAGGACGTATGTCGGAATCCTGGCGGTGAGTGACGCGTGACGTGCATGCTCATCGGCCGTGATTAGGGCGGGAGGGCGGGGGATGTGGCGATGCCGGGCAAAGCGAGGAAGGACCGGATGCAAACCCAACTTAAATAGTTAGAATGACTTCAAACCCTTCTTTGAAAAGTCTTCTTTTGAGTTCTGTCAATAGAGTTGAACGTAAATATTGACTTTTGTAAGAAAACTTATCTGAATTTACTGTGGATGTTTTTACTTCGGTTTCAAAAATATTATAAAAAATTAAATATTTGACCGCGAATCCTTAAAGAAGAGAAACAATTTTATTATTTATGGTTACATAATAGAAGATACATTAATAGTCAATATTGATTTTAATCGAAATTATAATTGAAATATTATAGTAGTCGATAATAATGGAAAAGCGAATGCTTAGATGGTCGGCAGGTGAATCACTAAAAGATAGGACTAAAAGTTCACGCATTCGTGGTAGCCTGTGTCACGGACATAAACAGTAAGCTGGAGGAACGACAGTCGACAGTTGAGATGGTATGGGCACATAAGACGGATACCACCAGACTACACAGTGAAGCAGGCAATGTCTATGGAATTTCATCGACAGTCATTCAGAGGAAGACCAAATAATTCTTAGATGACTCAACGCCTCAAAGTATTACAGAAAAACAGCCAGGATAAAAGCGATATCCAGAACCGAAGAAGGTATAGCCTGAGAACGAGAAGAACAGACCCCAACAGCCTACTAGGCAATGAGTTGGGACAGTACAAGGAAGAAGAAAGATGAAGTCATTATTGATGATACCTTTTTTATTATACATTATAATACAGTAATAGTCATTATTGATGACAACGTTTTTTATAAATTATGAATAAAAACAAGCAAAATATATTGCACTTAGGCAAAGCTTACCGTTAATTTATTGCTATTTTTCAATAGTAACGATTCTACCCGGCTTCAATTAATAGAAAAACTTGCGATACAGCGTCTTTTCTTATTTCCAAAATAAAGTGGATATTTCAAGTATTGTTCCATATTTTCCACTTTCCTCGAATTCTACATTTGATTAACTAAGATATTTATTTATTAATTTATTAACGCCCTTTTTCGGGACTTTTACATGACATATGAATAGTAAGAAATATACAGTTTTTATTGTACATAACTGAACTGCTTCAGTAATAATATTCTATATTTCTTTAAACATAAGTTTAAGATATCTACTAACTTCGTATAATTGTTTCCCTCCATTAGTATTCTGGGCAAAGAGGAAAACATATGGTAGTTAATCCCAGAATTTCTGCACTGAAATAAATCCTGACTTCTAGTATTACGTAGTGGAATCCGAAAGCTTGCCAATTCAAGCAATACTGGACTATCAACTAAATCATTTAGATTTTTATATAGAAATACCAAGTCAGTTAAAATTCTTCTGTCTGACAATTTGAGCACGTTCATATAATTTAAAATAGTGTTGTAGTTCAACATAATTGCTGGAATACCCATTTTAAAATTTAGAAAACGTAAGAACTTGTTATGTATTCTTTCAACAGCTTGTAAATGTATATTATAATGTGGGTTCCAGACGTGAGAATTGTACTCAAGTTGACTTCTAACATAGTAAAAAAATAACAGTTTAATTCACCTTATATTGTTATAATTTCTAATTAGCCTAGTTATAATCAATAAATAAAAATTTGCAATACAAAATATTTCTTTATACATCGCAGTCCCCCGACAGTATACCTCAAAATTTCAATTGTGTAATAGTAGATACAAATAGGTGAAATCTCTTAGATTCTATCGCTTTCTATTCCGTCAACCCCCCTGTCACTCGGATGGTTTGAAGCAAGACACGTATGCCGGCCATCATTATAAGACATTTCTGAAATATTGCTATATCATATTGGACGCTGCCCCCCCCCCCCCCCCACCACCCCCCTCCCAGTGGAGGTAACGCGATAAAATTTAATAGAGGTCCAACTAACATCTTCCTTGTATTGGGCCATTAGTGTTATGTCCCGGGCCGTAATTCTTTGCCTCGATTTGTTCCTCCGGGGGAGAGTTTTATATTCGGACATGTGCTGACTATGAAAGTCAATGGGTAACTAAATAACAAATAACTCTAACCTTTTGGCTTACCACTTTGAATGGATTGTGCTGGGATTTCAACGGTTCCATGTTTCATACCTAAGGGATGTTATTTTATCGCCATTTTATAATATTTAAATGTGAGTGGATATTCGTGTATATATATTTTTATTATTTTTTAAGTGAAAGTTCCCCAATGTGATTCGGATTGATAATGGAAATGACGATTACTGCACGATTACGCAGCAACTGCGCTCATTGGCCGCTTTGATTATGATGTCAATTTTAAAGGCTCCTATTGGTTGAAATATTTTTTTATTTTTATTTTTTTTTTATTTTTTTTTTTAAATTTTTTTTTTTATTTTTTATTTTTTTATTTTTTTTTTTTAGTTTTTATTCTTTATTTTTTATTTATTTATATTTGGGAAAGTTGACAGCAAATCATAAATTACATAACAATACAATTATAAAATGGTTAATTATGCCGATTATAAACTTTCCACATATAATAATAGTAAATGCACCGTATGTGTGAAATTATAAAGGTGTTTACTTAATTAGTTCATTTTTAGTTACATTATGTGAGGGGGGGAGGAGAAATATTGGATAAGGATTAAAAGGCTAAGGACGCCATTCATTTATTATATTAGTTACATTTATACAGCAAAATTACATTATAAAAATATTTCAAAATAACTGTAGATTTAAAAAATGTGTACAAGTGTTATTATGTCTTGTATGTTTATATAAGTTTCTAGCTAGGCAGATTGGACGTTCTAAAGAACCGATGAAAAACCAGGTGAAAAATGCCAAAAACATATTCTGTAAAAAAAAATGTTGTTGTTTTTTGTAGATTAAATATATACTAAGTTTTTACTGATTGAAATTGATATGAAACGGAAATTATGCTCCTCTGCGCTCATTTGCCGCTTTGATTATGATCTCCCTTTTTAAGTAATGCTTGAGATTGTTTTGGTAAAGTTTCGCTTCTACCGCGTGTAAACTACACTCGATTTTTTTTGTTTTTAATGAAAATAAGTAACTTTGTAAATATTTTATATTTTACTTTTTTAAAAATTGTTTTTCAGTCATCAAGTTTTGGTATGTCCCTATCGCCCGCCAGCTTGACGAACCTTAGCGGCCAGACATTTAGCGAACCAAAAAAATAAATAAATTTTTGTAAAATTAATATCCAAACTTCAAACCACTCCAAAATGATCTGGCAAACAAAATTCAACAGAAAGCCACTTCGAAAAATAAAACACAAATACTTGTAAGATGAAAAAATGTATAGGAAAAGCTGCACTGGAATTCTACAACCAAAATTTGGAAAAAATCATTCTTCACATTGGTAAAAAAAGTTCTTCGTAATTTTGTTGACTTTAGTTTTATGAAGGTTTCATTTATACCGCGTGTGAATTGCTCACTCCCATTTTTTCCTTCCCAGAACTTCGTCTCCTTCCTCTCCTTAAAAAGACCCTCCACATAACTTCTCCAAAGATGAAAAATGAAGGAAATTATTTTTTTCAGGGTCTTCTTTGTGGGAATAATTAAAGAAAAAAATATGAGAAAATTGCCTTTTTCGGTAATTTCTGAAGAAATTTCATAACTGCTGTTAAATATTTAATTATGGGGATGTTTTGTGGTGTGAATCGTAAAATTTTATTTCTTTTCATAATAAAATTAAATGTTTTAAGTACCCATCTAATTACTTAAAAACTTTTTATTTTGGTTCTTCAAAATAACTTCGCCAATTTTTTTGCTGTACAACAAGTAAGTCGATATGACAGTTTATAAACATAATATTTAGAAAATATGTTACTTAGACACAAAACAAATTAATTAATTATTAAAATTATTCTCAGGAAACCATACGGCTTTCTTACTTTTGCGATATTTATAAAGAATATTTCATTAATAAATTTCATCCCTCAGATGGCATAAGCAATAGATTCAAAATAAATTGTTTAATATCCATCCCAAAGCTATGAACCACCACTGCTTATATTAAGGTGCGAAATGGCGCAATATATTTTTGTCCAAAAACATAATTATGTAACCGAAACTATGAAAAGGAACACACAAAAAGCTAAATAACTTCCTGAAATTATATATTGTACCTTTATTTACTTATCTTGCATTAAAAAAACTGGTTATTGATATTGTTTTCCTAAAAAAATTATGTAAAATTATTTCGTTGAATCACGTTTGTAGTTGTTATTTTACGTTATTTTGTAGGTTAGATTATGTTTGTAGTTATTTAATAAGTCTTTGATTATTATTTTTTGTGTGTATGTTAATGCTCCTGCAAAAACCACGAGCTACTTGAGCTGAACTTATGGAGTAGTATAATAATTATAAAAAAAAAACATAATACAATTTTGCAAATTGTTATAATTTAAAATCTTGTATCGCTTTTTTGGTATAAATAAATAGAAATAACATCGGACAAAACTTTTATTTTTTTTACTTCGTTGTACTTTATCACAGAGCTTCCTCTGAGCAGTGAGTAGAATCTTAGCAGAAATCAGAAGCACGTTATTAGGAGCGCCGCTGTAGTTAACCGTCCACTCCGGGGCCATTGCAGTCCCACATCTCCCCATCTCCCTATTATTATTTCTCTCCTTTCACCACACTGCCTTTGTTTTGGTTTTAATTTTACTTGTCTTGTATTATTTCTTTTCCCGGGCTATTCTTTTGTGAGCAAACTTTCCCATCCTCCTTCTATCCCTACTACAGCTTTTTGCTTATTGACCTGTGCATGTGTTTGTAATTTTTTTTATTAGTGCTTGTATACGGTATTTATAATTTGGGAGGCGTTTATGGGTAAAACCGGATTGGATAACCAACGTCTCTGTCATAGGTCACCCCAAGTTTTTATTTTTTATTTAAGCGACTATATATAAAATAATTCTATAAGTATACAAAATATGATGGTTATGTTAGGTAAAGATATTATATTTCTTAGTCCTCCCCACAAGGGGTTCCTGTACTGAGGCGGACTTAAATTGTTTAATTCATTATAGTTTATTTATTTATTTATTTATTTAAGGAACATAAACAGTCATAGTAATAAAATATACATAAGAGGATGGCAAAAAAACAGACCAATTATTAATGTTCACAGATAGGTATTTAGAAACATAAAAGTAACTGAATGTAAACTAGAAAATTTAAGAAAAACAGAAAAAATAAAAACAGAAATAAGCAGCAATTTAAAAAAAATAATAATATAGATGTTAAGTCAACAAGTGATAAACATGTTATAAACAATAATAAAATAATTAAAACAATACTTAAATAGACTGCGAAATAGGTATTTGGGTTGGGACGGGTAAGGGGAGGAGAGGGATAAGGGAAAGTTGCCACGCAAGTAATATAATAATATTAGGTACAATGAATTTAGTCATGAATATGTGTTATTCGCACCTACATAGAATGTAATAAAGAAATTCTGTAACGACAGTAACTAGCAGTGAATATGTCAGCAAGTGTGTCTATATGTGCAAGTTTATTATTATAGTATTTACATGCCCTTTGTATAAATTCATTTTGGTTGGAATTAGTGTTGCATCTATCAATGTAGAAAAGGGTATTTTGTCTGCTGTATCGAGTCGGCGTGTGGAAATTTATTTTATTTAGCAGCTCCGGGCAGTCAACTTTTGAGTTAATAATTTTGTACAGGAGCATCTGATCAGCGACAAGCCTCCTATTGAGCAGTTTCGAGATTCGAAAATGTTTCTCGATTTCGTCGTAAGAATTGTATATGTTGAATGATTTAAAATTGAGAAATTTGAGAAATCGCTACTGAACTCTTTCTAACCTGTTAACATAAACAATATAGCGCGGGTTCCAAACCTGTGAACAGTATTCCAGGTGAGGACGAACATGTGAATTGTACAGAATCAGATAAGTCTTAGTATTTTTGAAAAATTTGCATGTTCTCAGTACAAAGCCTAGACTCTTTGTTGCTTTGGTGACAATATTATCAATGTGTTTATCAAAAGTAAGTTTAGAATCCAAAATAACCCCGAGGTCACGTATATAATCTTTATTTGTTAACAGAGATCCAGAAATGGTGTATTCATGCAGTATTTTTTTATGGTTACGTGTGAATGTGACTTTGCAACATTTGGAAATATTGATAAAAAGCTTATTTCTGAGACAGTAATCCGTCAGTCGGTCAAGATCTTCTTGTAAACGCACAGAACAGTCATGGGAGCTTATAGGAAGGTATATTTTCATATCGTCGGCAAATAGTAAAATTTGAGCGTTGTGAAAACATGTAGTAATATCATTTATATAGATAGAGAAAAGCAAAGGACCCAAAATGGACCCCTGAGGCACACCAGAAGTAATGATTTTCCAGATGGAAGAAAATCCACCTACTGTCACAGCCTGGGACCTGTTTGTTATGTATGAAGATAACCAACGAAGGAGATCTCCATGAATACCATGATTAGCAAGTTTTCTAAGCAGGATCCTGTGGTTGATCTTGTCAAAGGCTTTGCTATAATCAGTATAAATTGTATCAACTTGCACACGTTTATCCATAGAGGCAGACAAGAAATTTAAAAATGTTATAAGATTTGTAGCATCAGAGCGACCTGCAAAGAATCCATGCTGAAATTCGTTGATCGAATTCTTTACCACAGGGAATAACTGGTCATAGACTATGTTTTCGAACACCTTTGAAAAAATGCAGAGCTTGGAAATGGGTCTATAATTATCTGCTTCGCACTTAGTTCCCGATTTATGAATTGGTGTGATGTAGGCTCTTTTCCATATATCTGGAAATGTACCAGTCTTAAGCGATATATTATACAGTATTGATAGCGGAATTGACAAATGATTTGCACACTCCGTAATGAACAGTGGTGGGATACCATCTGGCCCAGCACCCTTGCTGGAATCGAGCCGTTTTAAATATTTAGATACAAGATCAGCATCGATAAAAACTGATCCTATCTCACAAACCTGATTAACAACGGAGTCGTGGCAGGAAGTCCCCAGAGGGTCAGCCGGTTCATAGACGGAATGAAAATATTCAGCAAATAAATCACAGACTGCCTGGCCACCCTCGGCTGTTAAATTCTTAAGATTTAATACGCTAGGAATAGATGCTGATAGTTTTTTTGATTTAACATATGACCAGAATGCCTTGGGATCTTTGGCGATATTCTCTTCAGCATTATTAATAAAGTCTTCATGACACTTCTTAGCCATTTTTTTCTGTCTGGTGCGTAGCCTAGAAAAAGTAATGTAATCGGAAGGGTTCTTATAAGTAGTATATAATCTGTGAAATTTCTGCTTTTCGCGAATAAGTTTTATTAATGATGAGCTATACCACGGGGGATAGGAATGTTTACCAGAACGCCTCAATGGAACCTTATCAGAGATCAAATTATTAATAATATTATAAAAATGTGATAGTGCAGGATTGACGGAATCGGTTAAGTTAAGTGTGTTCCAATCTACTTGCGCCAGGCTGTCTCTTATGTCATCATAGTTAGCTTTGTGGAATGAAGGCCTTTTAATTGAGTTTTCCTTTATGACCGGGGGTTCAACAAACTCAGCAGTGATAATGATAGATTTATGGTGAGTATCCTCAGGAACCAACGGGTCGTTCGCGGGAGCAACGCGTACCGAAAAATTACAGAGAACGAGATCAAGAATTCTTCCTAACGTATTTTGAACACCATTATATTGGTGGAGGTTACAGTAATTAATATTATCGATAAATGTTGAACTTATTGTAGAAGTATAGTTGCAAGGAATCATGTTTACCTCATCCACAGGAAGAGACCAGGTAATATCAGAAAGGTTAAAATCTCCCATAATAAGAAACTTGTCGTTAGGTTGATTCAAAAGCTTAAAACCTAGATCATTCGAAAAGGCGGAGATTCGAGCATTGAAATTGAAGCTTTTGGACAGGTAGATACAACAAAGATGAACGCTAGTAAATACATTGGCACGTGGGATGCGAAGAGTCACCCAAATGTCTTCATCCGTAGAACACCACGAGTAATTACAAATAGCATTGAGTTCCTTTTTGACAGCCAAGAGCACCCCACCACCCATTGTTACACCTTCGATACTTCTGTCGCGTCGTTATATAGTAGTTTATTTGTCTTATATGTCGTTTTTAGTGTCTTCATTAGGATTTTTTCGTTGACCTCTTTCAGCCATATTTTTATTGTTGATTTGTACTTTTTAAATTTTTTAATTTATATTTTGTCTTGGGGAAGAATGTTATGGAGTTTTGTTGCAAAATAAGTGTAATTTCTTTGTCCAAATGTGGTTTTATAACTTGGAATGTTTGTTTTTAATATCTAGTGTGATGGATACGCTTATTCGATCAATATTTTTATTCGATCTAGTGTGATAGATACGCGGTGTAGTAGACGATTCAGTATTTTTGAATACTGAATGGTACGTCAAAGCTATTGAAAATTTCAATCTAAGGCGTTCTAATAGGTACTTTCAGTATGGTCTTTATAATTCCTTTTTGAATTGTATTCATGTTGTGTATGTACATATATATGTGTAGTAGATCCCTATCCTATAATTCCATATTCAATTCGTAGTAAACCTTTTTTCATATTCTTTTTATTTACCACATTTCTTAGATTTTTAAAGAAATATATAAGGCTTGTGAGTTTTTCAGTAATATATTTGATGTGTAGGTCCCATCTAAGATTTTCATTAATTATTACTCCGAGATATTTTATGTTTTGTGTGTTTTTTTATGACTGGGCAGTGACAATGAACATTATTTGTGTGGCATTCGTGTAATTTTAGCTCCAGTGATTTTGCTGGTTGGCTCCTGTTGTTCGCTATGTTTGATGAATTAGTCTATCTACTGCATTGAAGGCCAACCCCGGAGAGACCGGTTGGGGGAGAACTAACCTAGACCTCTCCAGCCGGACTCCCTTGAACCATCGCTTTGCACCGCAGTGGGGGGTGGATTCACAAGCCCGTCACTCCTGAACACATTGACCCCCATATTCCTATCCACCTCATCCCGTTTTAAACGCACATACAATCACAATAAAATTCAGCAGACACAAAAGACATGGCTATAAATGCAGATGAATTTAAATTTAAATATTTAGGAATACCTTTGTATTTTTAAGTTTTGCATGGTCATGAAAAACAATTTTTATTTTTTTATTCTGATGATTTTTTCTGTAAGTAAGTGTGCAGTTGTGATGGCTACTGTATTGTACTATACCGTACTGTATTCTACTGTATTGTACTGTACTCTTACTTTTTATCAAGAGATTGCTTTTTTCCTACCAACACCAAAATGAGTTGTTTATATTCTTTTCATTTCTCTTAAACGGAAAGTTGTATGGATGGCCTAACCGTAATATTGTTAGACAAATATTACTTTACATTTTGGGATAATAATTGGTAGAAAACAATCGCATAAAAAAGTTTAAACACCAAATTAGAATGAGTAGTGCATCATCAGTAGTTGAAAACGAAGTACACGCACAGATGCATTGCTTGAATACAGCATGTTTTGAAACTGTTATTCTATTTCTGAAAAGAAAATTTCAGTGGAATTGAAGAACGTATCACTTTTAACAAAATTATTCTGAAATATTTATGACGAACAAGACGCAAATATTTCAGAATAATTTTGACCCTTTTTCGCTAAAAAAATAACTACCTATGCATAAGTAAGACAAAAAGCTATTTCTCAGAGATATTTCGTAAGGAAACGGTTGTTGGAAGAAAATCGTCACCTTAGTTCTTAATTGTCCAAACGACCATTTTAGTTTTTGTTCAATCTCCATTTTAAAACTAAAAATAAAGCATTAAAAAATATAGTTAATCACTTAACTAAGAACTATTTAGACTAATGAAACCTTTACCTTTACGGAAATGGCTTTATGTTAAGCACCTATTAAATTTTTTTTTTGAAATAATGAAAGAAAACCTTCAAAATTTTCAAATGGTCGTTTGGACAATTAAGAACTAAGACGACGATATGCGTCCGCCATAAGAAACAGGACAGCTGGAAATATTCATTTGTTATACACGAGACCTTTCGCGTTTATCAACTCACAATAGTACATCAGAATATGACCATTCAAAATTTCTAATAGCCTTTTTACTTATAACGGCAGTATTCCTACATGCTCGTCAACACACATAATTCTAAATAACTGTTTGTTACCGCTTCTCTAGCGAGACCTACGTGATTAATTTATCTATCTAACTTGCAAACAGTCAAGTATCTATGGATCACATAGAGATTGAGTCAGATTGTCTGTGACTATTCGAGTATTCAGTCGGTCGTAAGAGAGAATCGCTGTAGGCCTGAAATATACTGCAAACCAGGTGACCGGTATTTGTAATGTACGTACACACCTAGTTCAAGAACAGGTTGATAGGCATGTATCCTTGGTGTCGATCTGAATAGAATCATAACGTGAATCACGGTAGTCGTCGAAGATCAATGTGTATCGAATAGATTTATAAGCTCGTATAGGTATAGTCGTATGTAGTGCGCAAAGTTAGGATATTTTATTTATTAAAAAAACTTTTTTTTACAATAGCTCCACAAAGGAGGCCCCGAAGAAAATAAATTACCTCAGTTCCTATGACATTTTTGGGGATTCTCTGTGGAGGGTATTTTTAGGAAAGGAAGGAGAGGATGTGTTGGGATGTAAAAAGGTTTGAGGGGTGGATAGGAATCTGGAGGTCAAGGTGTCCAGAAGTGACGGACGAATGATTTCATTCTTTCCACTGCGGGGCAAGGTGATGTTCCGAGAGAGAAGTCAAAATGTCTTCATCAACCAGACTCTCCCGATCTGGCCTCACACAATTGGTAGCAGACGCATCCGGGAAAACCTCACCCCATGAACCCGGGCACCTCTGCTAAGTAACCTATGGTAGAGGTGTTGGTTATTCAATATATGGTTCTCGGGGCGGCAGTACCCATACCCGCCTCCCAAAATGCATATAAATTATAACATGGAATGGAAAAAAAAATTGGAGCAATACAAAACTTTCCGGCTTTCAGTAATCTCAGTAAAATAGGATTGATTTTAGTACGAATCCTATTATAATTACTTTTGGTAATGTCTCACTTCACTACTGATATATTTTATGCTTCAAGAATTTTTTCATTTCTCAAATTCCATAAAGAAAATAGTCAGGTTTTACTAAACTCACCCTGTTTTTATTAGGATTCGGATTTTGTGTTAATCACATAAATTATACATAAATAACAGTTTCGTTACACGTACATACAAAAAAAAATTTGGGCTCTGTCAAAGTTTCCATGTTTTAATGGAATCTTGTTTTACGTATTAATTCTAAGATATTATTTTTCGTATTAATTTTGAGAGTGAGTTCCAATAATACTGTTGTTAACTACGCCATGGAAAAAAGGTGATTTAAGGAGCTGCCAAACAAAGAGGTACCTACTCTGCTATAAAAATTGACTGAACGCAGCAAAGCCCTGTTCCAAGTTAAAACCCGATTAGCTTGTCTTCCATCTGTAATATTTTTGTACGTTCAAGATGGTGTCCAAATTAATGCTTCAGAAAAACATCTCTTTTTAAATCATTGTGTTTATTTGGACGTTCTAATTTGCATATTAATAATATTATGGTACTTATATGCCCGATGAAAGATTGAAAAAAATTTAGATAGATATATAAAAAATATAGTGATGTTTCTTTTTTTAAATTATCTTCAAGGAGGCCCTGAATAAAACGATTCCCCTCGGGGTGTATGTCATCTTTTTGAAGATGCTGTGTGGAGGGTATTTTTAGAAAAGAAAGGCGAAGAAGTTCTGGAAAAGAAGTATGACTGGTGGACTAACAACGGATGAATGAATCCAAAGCTCCCACTGCGGAGCAAGGCGTTGTTCCGAGAGAGTCCTGCTAGAGATATCAAATGGTCTTCCTCACCAAGGCCTCTCCCGATTCGGCCCGCCTCTTAAATTGATGGACAATTAATGGATTTCCCATTAAAAAAAGTTACATTAAATAATAGGTAGGTATTTATGTACAAACTTATCAAATGTTATGAATACGGAAGAAATTAGGATTTTGATTTATTAAAAAATAGAAAATTAGAAACATAATTGATTGGACTTAAGTTCTAATGTTCACAAAACTACTTTATCTTCTAGTAAATTAGTAGAATAGAGGATTTTTTTTGTCTATTACCAAAACATTAAAAAATACCTGTCTGATAAAACAGCGTGATGCTATATCATAGGCTGGAGCGGATGCCAATACAGGAGTTTGAATAAACGTTGGCAGAATATTCAGTGGTGACCGATACAAAGGTGCCGGTCCTCCTAAATCTCTCCACATAGCATCTCAAATCTCATAAAAGGATGAGAAGGATGCATTAGCCAGTTCCTACTTGCTTTGGGGCACTCTGTACTACCTAATACTGTCCTCTATCCAAGGGGGCTGGCAGGGGTTACCAATATTATAATACATAATTACGGGGTCCTCCGAAAACTGCTTAAATTGTTAAGGGACATACGTATCTACTTGACTTACTTTAACTTGTGATTCCTGAAATCATTTGGAGTAAAAATTGTAAACTAAATTTTGGTCTCCGGTGACTTTCTTTATGTTTTTTTTTTTCTTTTTTTCTTCCACATGCAGTCACAACTCATTCAGCCGAGTAACCGACCAACCTTACATTGTGTAAACAAATCTCATTCAAAATGTACCCTAGAATCTTTTTCTTCACCATTTACTCGTCGATCTCAATAAAATTTCCAAATCATCATTATCAAACAGTATTAATAGCCTAGCGACTGTACGGATGAAATTTGAGAATCTGGCTAAGCATACAACTCTGACGCCGCGACTTACGTAAGACTATTTTCGTAAGTGGAGTTTGTGTACAAATCTACTTTTGTGAAGAACCACATTAAACCAATGCCAAAAGATGGCATCACTTACGTTAACAGCTAGCGTGAGGAGCATCGCCTGGCAGGCGTAAGAACTATTGGATTATAATTTCGTGAATCTCTCCGGATATGAAGAGATTGTTGGTAATATGATTATTACTGCAACCGGCACTTGTGAAAAATAAGTCACTGCATGTGTATTACTTTGTCCCGGTTACTAGCTGTTACTGGATCCCAGTGGATCCGAGGAATCAGCAGTTCTTGGAACCAGTTCTTATCAGATTTATAAAATGATCACCATCACTCAAACGATGCAAAAGCTGATAAGCTACCCACAGGGCCTATCAGTGAAAACCTGCGGACCGGTTTTTTACCGCTAGTTGGTATTTAATTAGGGCAGTTAAAAGTAATTTTCCTGTCCGAATTATGATATTTCGTAGTGATGACCGGTGACCAAGATTTAGTATCTAAATAACGCTTTTGGGTCAAAACATTTACTTTTCATGGATAATAAAAATACTACGTTTAAAAGCATCTGTAAATATTGGAATGAAGCGACGTAGAGGTTATTAACCAATCGTTAATGGTCTATCAACATTAAACACCTCTCTAATAATCCTTGTGCAACTTAGTAACTTTAAACTATCCTATAAATGTTATTGAACGTATAATATATATATATATATATAATATGATTTAATTCTTTTCTATTGATTTATAAATAAAACACTTGTGTTGCAAAGTTTAACAAAGAAACGACATTTATGTTTATTTATAATAAAATAATAGAAAATAAAACAAGTGACAATTGATAATTACATTACAAGTATTCCAACTGACACTACAGGATTCAAATTTAAATGGAATATATTGCCATTACATCTCCCCTCCCCCTGGAAAGAAAATTACTACAAAATTTTCACTCATCTTCGATGTCCTCTTCATGGTTCATAAATAAAGGTGCTGGAGTTAACTTCGAGATGTGGAAAAAATTTGATTCAAATTTTTTTCGACCAGTGTTTATCTTGTAAATTGAGTTTGATAATTTTTCTATGATTTTGTATGGTCCGATTCTCAATTCGTCGAGCTTCTTCCTGTTAAGTTTGTTTCCATTCTCCACAAAAACAGTATCACCAACTTTGAAGTCAAAGTGTCTCCTGGTTTTATCGTAAATTATCTTGTTGTAATTATGTGACTTCATAGTATTTTCTAGAGCTTTTTTTCTCTCTTGAATCAAATCGATGCCGGTCTTCTTAAGTTTTAACTCATTTGGCAAAATCGTAACATCTGTGCCGTCAAGTAGGTACTGTGGCGCATATCCAGTAACAGTGTGCTCCGTTTCATTATAGTTTTTTACACAATTATGCGCAATAGTTGTCCAAGCTACTTTTGAGTCATTTTCGTTGATTTTGCATCTAATTTTATTGACCAGCGTTTGGTTCAATCTTTCATTTAATCCATTTGAGAAAGGTGAGTTCACTGCAGTAAAAACTATTGGAATATTTTTTTCATCCAAAAATTTTTTGAATTCTCTAGAATTGATACCCGGGTATTGGTCTGAGAGTATCATGCCAATGTCATTAGTTTCTGTGGAGTTTAAGAGTTTGATGAAATCATTGGTATTTTGAGTTCTTGACGTCAAAATATATGCAAACCTCGTGAAATGATCTGATAACAGGTGCAAGTATCTCTTTGTTGATCGTGAACCCCCAAAACCGCCTATTGTATCAATGGAACATATTTCAAAAGGTTTTGTTGCGGGACCCAAGTGGGACATCAATCCATATTTATTTTCACCTCTTGATTTGTTCTTTAAACATACTGCACAACTTTCGCAGGTTCTCTTTATATTATTTGTCATGTTTTCTGCTGTGTACCATGAGCTTATCATTTTTTGCATTTGTGTAATTCCTATGTGACCTAGTTCTGTATGAACATTTCTGATAAAGTCTATGCTGAATTTTTCTGATAGAATTATTTTTTCTCTTTTTTTTACTTTCTTGTAATAAACATTATTTTTCGATATCAATTTATCTCTTCTGCACTGTATCTTCTCATTTTTTACCTGATCTTTTAAGATATCTTCTAATTTTATTAAGTTGACAATTTTTAATTGCTCATCTGTATTTTCATTTGATTCCAGCACTGGGTTTCTGCTTAGACAGTCAGCTTCCAAATTTTGTTTTCCTGGAGCATATTTTATGTTAAAGTCATATTGAGAAAGATAATATGTTAAATCACCTAGCTCTTCATCGGTTCTAGATTTGAGATTCATGTTTTCCAGTGGTTTGTGATCTGAATAAACTGTAAATGGTTTACCTATCAACCAGTATTGCCAGTATCTCACTGCTTCTTTTATAGCTAAGCATTCTAAGTAAATTGCTTTTTTCTTTTTCTGGGCGCCATTTAGTTTTTTCGAAAAGTAAGCTACAGGTTTTTCTTTTCCATCAGACTGTGTTTGTTTAAAAATAGCTCCAAGGCCTTCTAGAGAAGCATCTGTATATATATTAATTGGTAAATCTTGATCAAAAATTTCCAGGATTGGTTGTGAGCATAGTAGGTTTTTCATCGTTTCAAAAGCATTTTGGCATTTATCAGTCCAAATAAACTTTTGGTTTTTCCTTAGTAAGTTATGCAAAGGATCTAGTATTATTGCACTCTTCGGAATGTACTCATGATAAAAGTTGATTTTTCCTAGAAATTGTCTCACATTCTTCTGTGTTTTTGGAATAGGAAAATTCTTTATTGAAATCAAATTATCCTTTACTGGCTTGACTGAATTATTCTGAATTATATGACCCAGATATTTTACCATGTCTGATGCAAATGTGCATTTTGTAAATTTTAATCTAAAACCTTCAGTTTTGATTGCATTCAGCAACTTTGTTAAATGATCGATGTGTTCAGCAAAAGTTTTTGAAAATATAAGTATGTCATCTATGTAATTGACAGCAAAATCGGTTAGTTTATATTTTCTCAATATATTGCTTAATATCCTCTGAAAAATTGCCGGAGAGGTCTTTAATCCAAAAGGTAGGCAGGTCCACTGATAATGCCCCTCCTGTGTTACAAATCCTGTTTTTTTTTTGTCTTCAATCCGCAACGGAATAGACCAAAAAGCTGAGTTTATATCCAGCGTTGAAAAAAATTTGCAATTTCTGGTCTTTGTCATTAGGTCTTCAATCAATGGAAATGGTTGAGCTTGAGGTATTACTATTTTATTTAAGTCTCTGAAGTCTATGCATAATCTGGATCTTTTGTTTTCTTCTTTTTTAAATGCTAGAGTGACAGGTGCAGCAAATGGGCTGTACGACTCTTCTATCAGTTTATTGTCTATTAATTTTGCTATTTGCTCTTCTATTTCCTTTTTATCTTCTACGCTGCATCTGTAAGGCCTCTTACTACAATATTTATCCACCAATAAGTCTATCTTCGCTTCATATCCATTAACAGTACCAACATCGTATTTACTTTTCGCAAACACTGATGTGTATTTGCCTATTAGTTCATTTATTTCTGTTTTTTTATCATTATTTAAATGATTTATTGTTATTTTAAAATCTTCTTCTTTAACATGTTCATTAAAATTAATTTGGTGTTTTTCTATAATGTTCTTATTTTCAGAATGTTTAAATTCAGTATTTGTTTTCATATTTGTAGAATTTTCTTCTTTTTTATTTGTATTATTCAGGCAGATTTTCTGTGATATTTGTAAGTCTTCACTTTGGATTAGTTTGAAGTCTTTTATCATGTCTAATCCAATCAAAAAATCATACTTAAAATTGTGTTCATCAATAATGTACACATCAACATTTTTCTCCAATTCAAAAATTTTAATCTTCAACGTTGTCAAACCACTCGTTTTTTTAACACCATTAATCGTTACTAAATTTGCTTCAGTCAAATTGTTTTCTTTTCTTTTTAGTTTCAAAAACTTAGAATTAATTAGAGAAACATTTGAACCCGAATCATAAATTCCGTATATTTTTAATTCATCATTTAGTAATAGTTTGACTTTGATTAATGGTGTTACTATTAGTTTTTTTGATCATTTTCATTTATCTCAGTCTCTATCACTGAATTGTTTACATGTTTAATGGCATTTCTCTTAAATTTTTCATCCTCTTTTGTTTTGAACCAGCATGTGGCTTCAGGGTGGTAACGAGTGCCCTTATTCAATTTTTCACAAATTTTACATGGCTTTTTATCCTCATTTTTATTATATTCTGCATTCCCAAATGTTCTCCTATTCATGAATCTTTTTTTGTTGACCATATGTTCATACTTGTTTATTTCATTAAATAAATCCACAGTATCTTGTAATCCTTCTCTATCGATCTTGTTAAGTATGAATTCTGGTAGTCCGGAAGCAACAAGATCTATCAAAGTACCGGTGTCGATTGATCTTCTCATATCCAATAGAAGTTTTTCTTTTCTCATAGCATAATCCAACAGAGAACCATCTTTGTATCTAAATAATAGTGCGTAGGTGACAGGGTTCCATCCTTTGTTTGCGAATGATTCACAGAATTTGTTTTTCCATGTTGACCACTCTGAGTTCATTGTTAGTTTAATAATCATGGAACTATACCAATCTACACAACTTTTATCCATGAACAATCTTAGTATTTCTATTTTTTTTTCATCCATGGTCACATCAAATCGTAAACATTCTTTTTCAAACACTTCTATCCACTGGCTTGCATTTGTATTTTTACTACAGAATTTTTCTATAACAAAATTCTCAGCAATGTTTTTGAGGCTCTGTTGCTTATCTTCCATTAATTTTACCATCAATCTTCCCAGTGTATCTTCTTTTTGATGTACTTGTAAACTTTCTTCTTCCAATTCTTCGAGGTATTGGTCTCCGAACTGTAGGTTTCCATCTTCGTCTACATATGTTTTTTTTAGTTCTTCTGTCATTGTTACCCAGACTCTTCTAACCTGGTATCTTTTTTTTAAACTATTTTTTACTTTGCCAAAAGCACCACTTTTCATAATCTCCTTGTGATGGCTGGCGGATTGTAACATTTCTGGTATTGTAAACACTTTTTCATCACTTGTGACTATTTTTGTAATGCTAATAATATTTGACTTGCCATCGCCTCCAAGTAGTAGCGTAAATTCAAATTGAAGTTTCTCCATTTGTGGTTACGAAAAATGTCGTTTTATAATATGATTTAATTCTTTTCTATTGATTTATAAATAAAACACTTGTGTTGCAAAGTTTAACAAAGAAACGACATTTATGTTTATTTATAATAAAATAATAGAAAATAAAACAAGTGACAATTGATAATTACATTACAAGTATTCCAACTGACACTACAGGATTCAAATTTAAATGGAATATATTGCCATTACATATATATATATATACATCTTAATAATAATAATAACGTTATATTTGTGTGGCGCAGTTTTGTGTCATTTCACTTCAAGTGCGCTTAACTATAATAAATTTAAAAATAATCCTACAGTGTTCCTTACAAGTTCATTACAAAATATTGATAAAATAATACCTATGAAATAAAGAATATACATTATTTACAAAACAATGACAAGAGAACAAAGATTAACAAAACAGTGCTGTTATAGAACAGAGGAAAATAATAATATACAATAACAGTGTTATTGTAGCACAGTACAAAACAAGAACTTTTAAACTAAAATATAATACACTAACTTCTTACAATAAATTCAGATATTAAACATAAAAGTACAATTAGAAGGAAAAATCTTAACTGTAACGCATAACATCTGCTTGCATGCTCTAAAAAAAACTCTCCGATGAAAAAAAATACTTGTTGGATACTCGGGCAATATCGAGGAGTAGATAAGTACTAACTACTGGAGATATTATTTACCTATATTACAAAACAAAGTAGAGATAAAGCAACAGAACTGCGTTTTGGAAGTGTCTATGCGCCCAGAGTATAGTAAATTTGGGTAGAAATTGGTCACACATTTTCAAACACCGAAATTCTTTCTTGAGCAGACAAATCAATATTTCTTTGATCTCTCTGGGACCTAGCAGCCGTTTAATCTATTGTTATTTTTTTAAATTCGGTATTTATCACACCTTTACGGATAATTCTGTTCAGTGCAAAAAAGGTCTTTTGGAATTAATCATTTTTATCTTAATTCTGTAATGTATCATATTAGTCTTTGATTTTGTTCCTACATTACTTTAGTTATCTATGAACTCTTCGGGTCACATGGTGTCGTTGCCGTGTTGTGTTGAAGGGGACCGAAGGTAATTGTGGAGTCATTATATTTTAGGAGCTCGGCAGATAAAACCTAACTTTCAGCCAGGAAGGATGTTGGTCGTCCGTAGTATTATTATAATTACGATACCAATGTTTTTTTAATAACCAAAGTCTTTCAATAAGCAGCGATAGTACTGAAAAATACTGGTCTCACTACTTACAAGTGTCTCCGAAGAGGACAATAAAAACAATTCAAATACCAAAAATTGTTATGTTTTCATTACATTGTTTTTCATTTCAATTTTCACTTCATTTATTTAACCTACTTCTAATACCTACTCCTAGGGTCGTCTGTTTCAAGACTGGCTGGTGTAAAAGTAAGAGTAAAAGAAACTGCTGCAGTTAAATAACTCAAAAATGTATCTTCCAATCCATATAACCATCTGTTTAACGTCACTTTAACTTTTGCCTTCACTTTCCGGAAACATATTTGACATTTTGGCAGTTTTTTTTTTTTTTTTACTTTATTTATTCTCATTTCTTTGTACATATAATGTATAATAGCATATTATAACATAAAACATAATAACATATAGTATAAATAAGAAATGAAAACCCACTAAGGCACTGCCTGAGCGTGGGTAATATTAGAACAAAATACAATATTTCTAAGTACACAAAGTATAAAATAGACTTTAAAAAAAAATATATAAAATATAAAGTTAGTATTTCATAGGTAGAGTAAGTTAAAAGGTTTTTTTCGACTATTATGTAAGTAAAATAAAAATATGGATAAAAACATACTGATTTTAAATATGTTTTTAAATATATTTTTTTTTTAGTTATTAAAAAAAAATATTGTACTACAGTTTAGAAAATTAGTTCTGTTGGAGGTTTGTAACGATATCGCGCGCTTCAACTTTGATTATTAATGATGATTAATATTAAAGAAGATGATGATAATAACGATGAATTCCTCATCCAATATGTCTTGAAGCGAAAACCAAAAACATTTCTATCCGCGTTAATATGTTTATTTGGGACGATCCCGATTTTTTTTGGTGCGGTATCGTACGTCGAAATATCTCGTAAAATTTGTGATACATAAAATTCAAGGAGCGATTACAATTACCTACTGGAAAGTAAATTATATTTTTTCTATATAAAATATAGTCGGATATTATGAGAGATATTCTGGTTTTAAAATTTATTTTATGATTTGGCAGCACTAAAAAACAAGGAAATGCGTTTTTTTCAGATAATTTCGAGGAATATTCTACTTTTTAAACTGGCCACACTAACAATTATTGCTTTAGCGAAAGTGCACTTGAAAACGCGCGTGATCTTGTTTGACGTCCTTGTTACTTTAACAGATAGTTAAAATTATAAATTTAGTTCACGATGTAGCTTTCTGTTGAAACAGACGGTCCCTAATAACTTACAGCCACAAATATTTAATACTAGTGACCTGCAGTCACCCACCGCCCTGTTTTGCTAAAATAAATAGAATTTTTTATTAAGTCTGTTAAATTTTTAAGTGTTTGGGAACACCTGAGCGAAAGCCGATACTGAGTAGTTTGTCCGTTGCTTGCGGACGTTTTGTAGCGTTGCTTTGAATACGAAACACACATCGTTCATATTTAACACGTCGACTCTACTCCGGATAGGGAGGGAAGTGGGAAGTAGGAAGACTCAGGCGGCTAGACTTACAAGAGACCAGCACCCCCAGTCCCCGGTACTACGGTGCTTCAAGGCAGGTGTAGAGGAACAGCACAAGAGCGAGAGATTACTAGACTTGTTGATGTCTTTGAGGGAATATTAGCTTCGTACTTTGTGTTTTGAGGGTACTTAATGAATGACGCTTCTTGCTTCTGACTACGTCATTATTATTGTAAGATTTACAGGATGGTTGGTTTATGTATTTAATGTACGTAATCATCAATATCAGTTCCTCTCTATAACTGTTGGATATGTCCATCATTTTAGTTCAGTCTATGTCTAGACAAGAGGAACTAAGAGGGTTTACGGTAGATCTAATTGCTGGATTGAAGAAATAAACAAGTACCTGCACAAGCGATGATTATTTTCAATTTGGAAGATTTATTTATTTATTTGTAAGATACAAACAGCTTTTACATAATACATATACAGTGATAAATATACCTACAACTGAACTGGAGTCAAGCCACAGAAGTTTCTTATGCTAAAGTACATCGGAAATGAAGTTTTTTTTATATTGTAATTAATTTTGGGATATAGGAAGGGAAGAGGAAGAGGAATATAGGAAAAGGATAGGAGATGCTTCCGACATATATTCTATATTCTCAATTCTCATATTAATAATCGATCGTACGCGTTACTTCATTTCGATATTTCTTTAGGTTGTTACTAAAAATGTCAATGCTGTGAAATTTTGTATTATATTGTGCACATACACGAGGAATCGGGGAGTTTTTTTGAAAGGTTTGTTCTACAAGAGGGTAAATAAAATAAATCGGATTGCCGGGTTGATCTTGACGGAATATGAACATTTATTAAATTGGTAAGTTCTGGTGAGTCCAGGCCATTATTTAGAATTTTAAACAATAGGATTTGCTCAAAAATTAGACGTCGTGTTTGGAGGTATTAGAAAATGTGATATTTATTGGATTCTTTATAATTTGAGATAAGTATGGGTACCACGCGCCGTCCCGGGAACTATTTATTGAATAACCAACACTTCTGCCATAGATCACCCCATGTGGTTCGCTATGTCTGGTGACTAAGCAGGGGTGCCTGGGTTCAGAGGGTGCACAGGTTTACGGATCCGTTTTCCCTGCAGACCGGATTGGTAGAGACTGGTTGAGGGAGACCTTTTAATCTCTTCAGCAGGGCTCTCTCGGAGCATCGCCTAGTACCACGGTGGAAGGGATAGATTCATACGTCCGTCACTCCTGGACTTACTGACCCCCAGATCCTACCCCCCTATGCCCTGTTCTTTTCCAAAAATACCGTTCTTCCTTTCCTAAAACGACCTTCCACACAACATCCTCAAAAATGACAAAGGCTCCGAAGGGAATTATTTTCCTCACGGCGCGGCGAGGCGTTGTGTGTAGAGCTGATCTAAAAATAAAATGCACTTGCAATTTACGTAAAACAGACAAATTAATTTATATCATTAGATGATTGCTTTGTTAAATACAATAACTTGCATACCGCATAAACAATAACCTAAGTAAACCAAACTTCAGAACCTTCAGAAGGTTTTTGATGGGAGTCAAAAAGTAGTTAAGCGATTTAAAAATTATGTTTATTCGAGTTTTAGTCTTGCAATTTGTTTTTGCATGCCGTTTGAAACTACGAGTACGTACGTATAATTTAATAGTGGAAGTGGGTTAAATATGTCAATAACGTGGAAACCTCACATATACGTACATTTTATATCAGCGAGACTCCGCGGTTTTTTACAGTTTCTCGCAGCAAAATAAACCGGAGTGTTTGTTAAATTTTAAAGTTAGGTTAGGTTAGCTACCCAAGTTAGTTTTTCTTTAAACTTGTATTTTCGAGTTGAAAATAGAAAAAAAGTTATCTTGGAATCTCCAGACAGATTGTTTTGAATTAAGAAGATGGCATTTAAAGTAAAGCCCTTAGGTGAGTGGAAAAAATTCAAACCTCGCACTGGCATCAAGTGATTTTGTTAATAATTATTAACAATTTATTTCATGCAGTAAAAGGTCTCCGATATTAAATCATATAATATTCAGATGTTGTACATTGTCGGCCATCATTAAGTCATTAAATAAAGATTTTCTCATGATAAATAACTAACACTTATGGTGGACTTAATCGTTTTGTTCACTTTCTTCGGTATAACAACATCGTTAGGTGACCTATGAAATGCAGTAAAATCAAAAGGTTTGCTGTCTTTAATATTTTCTATGTCTCGAAGATGGTATTTATGTATTTACTATCGAGTTCCCAGCATGCGTTGCAATACCACATAAATAAAGAAATTGCGTGTCCTTTCCCATTCGTTCCCGTTCACCTTCCGCGTCCCCTTACCCTCCCATATTCCCCCCTCCATCTTCTCTGCCTTCCTCCCTCCACTGTTCCGCTTCCATCAGTCCCGCGACCCCCCCTCCCGTACTCCCCTCCCATATTTCTCGCCTTCCCCTTCCCCCGTTCATATCCCCCCTCTCGCTTACCTCTTCCACCTTCCCTGCCTTCCCCCCCCCCCCCCCCCCCCTTCGTCACAACTTCTACGATCCTCCGCGCCTTCGTTCCCTTCCTACAATAAATTTCACTCATTTTTCCAACAACTCGCCCGCTACCTATTGCAAATTTCATAACGCCAGAGCTCAATAGCATATATATATATATATAGAAACTTTTGCATGTGTGCGCACAACAACTCCCCAAGTTTTCATCGCAATCGGATGAATAGTATAAGAAATAATTTCATAACGCCTCACTATTATATACAGAAACCATCCCGGGCAAGCGCACATCAAATATTTAAAGTTTCATCGCAATCGGTTTAGGAACGCATCAGGCGAAAACAAATTATTATAAGTTATAATTATTATCCTAAAACACTCATCTACATTGAAAAAATCTCCCGAGAAAAGATACAAGCCGCCGACGGGACTCTAACCCGCGTCCTTCTGATGTGCTATGCATAAAAATCTTGTCTTAAACATTTTTTTTTTTGGTTTAAGGAAATTCACCCTAAATAGAGTGCTATGTGGTCTTAAACATTAGTTTATAAATTTAAAATAATCAGACCTGGTCACTCACTAATCATAGGTACCTATATCATTTCTAGCTGCGTTTAGATTCTAGGTAGTCTCTCACTGGGGTTATGGTAAGAAAATATTTCACTTTGGAATAAGGTGCAAATAATACATCAAATTTTACTAATTTAAAAAAAGAATGTTAGATGACATCAAGTTAATCAAATACCCGAGTCAAGGCCTCCGTGGTTCAAGGGACTAGCAATCCCGAAGGCTCGGGTACAAATCCCGGCGGGCGTAAGTTAATTTTATTTGATTGATACGTGTTTTCATAACTTAATCATTTAAAAAATAATGTAAGGTGTATTTGCGGCACGTCCGACAGTGGAAGTTGCTTTCAGTATTGCTCTGGTATAAGACCACCATTAAGAATTGAAACGTTGCTTAAAATGCTTTAGCCAAGTTCGGTGACTTTTTTTTTACATGAACTCCACACAGGAGGCCCTGAGGAAAATAATTTCCCTCAGGGCCTATGTCATCTTTGGGGATGCTGTGTGGAGTTTTTTTAAGAAAAGGAAGGAGAGGAGAGTCCTGGGAAGGAAAAGGGTTTAAGGGGTGGGTAGGAATCGGAAGTTCAATGTGTCCTGGTCATCCGACTCCAAGACCTAGACAAACCTCACCCCATGAACCCGGGCAACCTTGCTAAATTACTAAACGTAGCGAACCACTTGGGGTGACCTATTGCAGAAGTGTTGGTTATCCGATAAAGGTACTCATTCCCGCCTCCCAAATTAGATTAGATCTCCTTGAGTAGATCAGAATAGCCAGGTACTTCCCCACCTACATCTTCTACATGTCCTTTCCTACCCCACTTACCTGCAACCTCACAACATACCTCGATTGGGAATGCCGTAGTCTCCCCAGGCGGTTGGGAGCAATTGGGACTCTTGTGCAGTATTCACGAAAACAAAACGGTAATAATATGATTTTAATCTCACCACTTTTGTATCTATTTTATTTTTTTATTTTATTTATATTTGAGAAAGTTGACAGCAAATCATAAATTACACAATAATACAATTATAAAATGATTAATTATGCCAATTATAAACTTTCCACAGATAATAATAGTAAATTAATGTGTGACATTATTAAAGATGTTTACTTAATTAGTTCATTTTTAGTTACATTTTGTGAGGGGGGGAGGAGAAATATAGGATAAGGATTAAAAGGCTAAGGACGCGAATATATAGGCGGAGGGGTAGATTGAATTTCCTAGTTCAGTCATGTTGCTTAGTGAGATTTTGTTTTATGTCATGTAACGTCGAGTTAAAAATGTCAATGTGGTAATAATTTTAATTTATCTATAGCCTACTGTTCTGCACCAGAGGTCATCTTATATCCCAAATAGAATTTTATGGGCACATTAAAAGATGGTTTGGAGAATTCTAAGATGATGTACGCAGGTACCTCCCATTCAGTGTTTCGTTCGTTCTGAAATCTAGTTAATTTAGCGAAAAATAAAGCACCCTCGCAAGATTTGAAACTAATCTGAATAAAAGAGCCATGCATCGAGGCCCCGATCGCGAGAAAAGAAACCTTTTCTAATAAAACAAATAAAAGGGAGCCGTGTCCGTGTCCGACGTCGGACAGTGGTGTTCCGGCGGAGTAAGTCGGGTATTTTTGTATAGACGTCGGGCCTCACCGCCATAAATCTCCGGGCGCTGATTGATACACGGCGCACTGTTGACGCCCATCCGTGATTTAGTGTGCCCGGCCCGGCAAGCCAGCGGTGACGCGTCCAAGTCGGCAGAAGCATCGGCGTCGGCGAACGGATCGAGTCGCAGGCGTCTCGTACCAGACACCAAAAATTTCATAGAAATAAATACAAAATTTAAAAAAAATGCATGTCTTATCAAACACATGTGCAATAGAAAAAAAAATGGCCTTCAGAATATCGTATTCATGGCTGATGATTTTTGGGCCCTTTGTGTTTCGATAAAATGGTTTTCTGTGCTACTCGCATGTTATATGCAATAAAAAACTCTTTTGTAACATCAGATCGTATTATTTTATCAAATTTATACACAACACTGTATAATCCTGATAGAGTTTGAGAGTTATACCGACACAAATTGAGTGTCATTCTAAAGGAACCCTTTATAAGGAGATGGGTGATTTTTTTAAAATCAATCGTTAATATCGGTAAGCCTGAAGGTACCTCGCATTCGTGGTGGTAATACAGTAATTTAGTTAACAAAAAATCTGTATTTTGGCTATTATTGGTTTGATCCTTTGTTTTTATAAATTATCAGCTGAGACGCTGTGACGTACAACGAAAATATCAACCAGCAGTTAAAAACCAGCTCCGCAGGTTTTTGCCGCTAGGCCATGCGGGCGGCTGGTTTGGTTTTGCTTGAGATACGTGAAAATGCAAATCCAGGAGTACCAGCCGACGTTCATCATGTTCTCTGTTGTGAGAGGCGCCATATTTTGGCATTATGAGCTACTTTCTTTAAATCGGTTCTATTACGATAGTGGTTTAGTCACAAACTGCACGTTCACAGACGGTTTCCATATGGAGCGGCGTCAGAGTTGTACTAGGAATCGGATTCTTAAATTTCTACAGTCGCTAGGGTATTAATACTGACAGATTTTTATCCTTTTCCTGATTTGTCGGAACGACGAAAAAGATTTTTTGTTTGATTTGACAGTTTTCTTTGAACATGATAACTAGTACCTATTACAAAACAAGTTTCAAAACTACAAAATTAAAACTCTTCATTACACATCTGCTTTATAATTGAGATTACAAAATATTATATTATTGTAATTAATGCATTTTCTGTTTGCATTTTAAACTGGTTTACTTTGGAGAAATTAAAAGAGTAGCACATCGATTTTTGAATATGTGGTGTTTTGTGAATAAATACGTGTTTTTAATTTATTCCCTTATTTTAATGGAAGTCATTTACCTGTATAACTATCGTCAAATATGACGATAGTTAAGAAAATTAGGAAATAACCCATATTTGTAATCCTTACAAAGAATAAAATAAATTGCAATCAAAGTAATGTAAACCCGATCATTTATTTGGTTTCATTAGATTATTTCACAAGAGAATAGCAACGAGAGAAGTCAGCACATTTCAAAATTTCCAACTATCGCAATTTGATTGATGTAAGAATAAAAACAAGAATACTATTAACTCCATTACTCTGTTTTTTTACAATCTCTATTTACAATATTTATGAGGAATGCAAGGTTATCAACTATTCAGATCAACGCTAATTATCTGGTTGCAAACACAATATTTAGTGGAAACATTTATTTTTTAATATTTGAAAATATTTTTTTCATATTCTCTTTCAATTTTAAATGATTTGAGTTAAATCATTCTTTTTCTGTCGTATAAATGTATGTTTTCAATGATTTTGTTCTACTATTCCTAATGCTCCGTAGCAAAGTTCTAAAAAAACTTATATAAGCGCGTCAGTAGAAAACTCATCGGACAAAAGTTGATCATCCGTTTACTATTGATTTCGGTAGCAAGAGATCGAATTGTTTCTCTGACTCTTATTTTGTAAAATTGCAAGCGTGTGAAACCGGCTTTCGTATTTTTTTCTTTATTTAATCCGGAACACTTTATAACTAGCTCATCTCGTAAAGCCACCAAACAAGATGGCGATGTTGTTGGTTGGAATTTACATTGCATAGATAGGGTGTTTTTGAGAGCACGATTGAAATCGACACTTCAACAAATTTATAAACCACTTGCTTGATAGCATGACTGTTCTTAAAATATGCTGTTAAGTCTCAGGACACTTAACCTTTTATAAATTTGAACCGTTTGGATCTTCCATTTGATGGTCGTCAAATGGGAACGGTTTCGGTCGCACGATGCCCACACAACGCACTGAGTCGCTCGTAACCAGCAAAATAATAATTAAGTAGTCAAAAGGAGAAAATTACGTTTACAAATAGTTTTGTGACTTTAGTAATGAATTCGAGTCTTCCCATTAATTTTAAATTATTTATTAACTTGCTAATTGGGAGCAGTGCGTTGTGATGGCGTCGCGGCGTGGTGTTGAACCATTGAGCTTTTTTATCAGCGGCTTTACCTATAGAAGTCAAAATTCTAAAAAGTTTTATTTTATTTCAAATCACCCCTCACCCCTGGCTACGGGAAGCAAGCTGAAGATAAGGAATAAAAGCAAGGAGTGATGTATTGTGTTGTATACACAGTATCGGTTCAGGGTCGGCCGGGCGGGGGGCGGTGGATGATGGGGCGGAATGACGGGAAGGCGGTAGGGCGGGGGCGGGGCGGACTTGGCCCTGGGCAGCGGGGGCGACATCTAGCGGCATCGCGTCTGATCAGCAACAAATTACTCCGATGCTGACGTTTCGCTTGTTTTCTGAAGAACGGGTGGTTCGGTGCCGCCACTCAAGAGATAAACAAAGAGAAGTGTATTATGGGCATTCTGCGTGCAATAAGTAGTAAAGTCAACTTTGTAAATTCTTTCCTGAACGGAAAATCGCAATAAAAATATACACAGTTAATCGAGATCATTGGCCTGGGCCTAGATTAGCAAAAAATTGCTCCGACGACACGACGCGACGTGACGTATCTATAGACTCCTGATGTCTCGCTTGTCTTCTGACGTCATGTCACCTCATTTGGATAGGGTTCCAACTGGCATTTTTCCCGAAAATGACCTCTTAATGCCAAAGCATTTCTTTTGCTCATTTCTATACCCAAAATAATTTTCTGAACCAACTGTGTTGTGTTTTCGTAGATATATGTATGACAAAGTTGTAAAATGAAACATTTTAAGTAATGATTTTTTTCACAAGGTTCTAATATCACTTGCATCGTCTATTTTGTTTGTATCTGACAGTTAATCATTATTACGAGGCGCATTATGGTTCGCCCTTTTGGTTTGATAGGGTACTAACTTCGTCTTACCATGTTTTAAGGTTTCAAAGTTTGCAAAAACGAATTTTAATTTATCATATTTTAATGGAAAGTATTTAAATAGGACGTGGCCCTAGCTTGGAATTGCATTAGGGATATGTAATTAGAATATTGTGCAATGAATTATTATGCCCTAGTTGGTTGCATATGGTTCTACTTGCAAGTTTACGTATCTATGTTCTAAAATGATAAGTTAACGTCCTATTTAATTTTTTTTAAATATATTCAATTAAAATACTTTACACAAGATTCAACCTCAAAATCTGAAAATGGTGAATAGATTATGAGAGATCATCTTTGCAAACTTTGACATCTCATCTCAAAACAAGGTGAAGTGAAGTTAGAATCCTTTCTAAATGAAGTGACGAAAATGCTCCGACAATACGTGTCTATAGATTCCTGATGTCTCGTTTGTTTACTGACCACTGGCGCTGACGAGGTGGACCATAGAAGTTGTATTACAAAGTCTACTGATATGGTAGAATGATAGTGTGTTTCTTATGAGACAATACGAAAAGGTTCCTAATTGATAGATAACGACTTAAGAAAACCAAATAAAACGCGAGTTCAAAACCTTTGATACTGATTTTCTAATTATTCAAGAAAACACATGTAATGTATCGTTAGATATGAAGTAATTTAAATATCAATACGTGTTGAAAGTCCACAAACATGTCCCATAAACTTGTCAGAAGTCAGAACTGAACGGAAAACAGCCCATATCTAAAAACTGATCTATATTGGCGGTTAAAATTAAGTAGATCTTAACAAAGTACTAATCATTGTTTTATGCATTGTAGTTACAGTAACATCATGTTTTTATTTAAAGCTATACACTATACAGGGTCTAACACCACGTATGTACCCAAAGGATTTTAATCAGCGATTTGTGAGCAAATTTTGAGTAAAAAAAGTTGGTGTCATTTTGCAGTCCGATGATATTTTTTTTTCAATTAAAAACATTAAAAATATTATTCAATGACACGTCGCAAATGAGTAGTTAAAAGAGTTAGGCATTTATAGCCGAGCGGGTCAGTCGATAAGCATCGCGTTTCGTTCTAGCAGCACGGTAACACACGAAACAGCGCGCGTATCGCTAAAACCCGCCGCTACGTATGTGAATGGGATAAGTAACGTGGTTTGATTGAAACATATTTTTTTTGTTTTTAATACAAAAAATATATCATCGGACAGCAATTTGACATCAATATTTTTATTTCAAATAAGATCATGAATCGCCGGTTAAAATCCTTCGGGTACGTGCTGTTACATGCTGTACATTTAAAGAAACTATGTTATGTACTGTAGTTTCAGCTACTATATACCTTGATTCCTTGATTGTATTAGCGATAACTTCATGAAGATTTTCACACATGAATTGTATGAAATTAAAAAAAATCTTATTGTAATTGGGAGGTACAGGCGAATCATTTTTAAAGAGAATTGGAACGTATTTCTTAACACCGATAGTATCGAAAGTTAACAAAGATGTTCTAACTTTTTTTTTGTAACTTCACACAGGAGGCCTTGAGGAAAATAATTTCCCCCAGGGCCTATGTTATCTTTGAAGATGCTGTGTGGAGGGTCTTTTTGAGGAGAGGAAGGAGTGAACATGGGTCTTGAAGAGACCTATGTTGTAGGAGGGAGGAAACACAAAGGCCGGAAAATCGTTCCACAGCCGAGCTGTTAAACTCAAGAACGAGTCGTAGAAAAAATCCGTTCTCATGTGAC
Source organism: Limnephilus lunatus (assembly GCA_917563855.2). Classification (NCBI taxonomy): domain Eukaryota; kingdom Metazoa; phylum Arthropoda; class Insecta; order Trichoptera; family Limnephilidae; genus Limnephilus; species Limnephilus lunatus. The sequence continues at coordinate 81,077,505 of OU830598.1, forward strand.
TAATGTAACCATAAACAAATGTTGGGCGCGTGTTTCCCGACTACGCGCCGGTGCAGAGGGGATCAATGATGCTAGTTCCTCGGAGTATCTTCCATTGTAATACCGGCAGAACAAGGACTGGTATGGTGCACCTGACCGCAGTCCCCTCTTATCCAAAGCACACAGATACTGGATGTGTAGCGACTTATGAAATCCGTTTAAATTTAGACCCTTGATTTAATTTCTGCGCTTTTCATACCGCCTATTTGGCAAGTCAATGATCATTAAAATACCGTTAAACTAATCGGCACTCAAAGCAGTCATTATCCCATGACTGCCGCAAAGAAATGACGTCAAATTTTGGCTACTGATTTACCTAAACTTATAATTCGAATTGGTGGTTTGCATTATATTTCTGTTGAATGTTTCTAATACATACTTTTATAATTTTATTGTGGTCTGGTTATCTCTTTAATACTTACTTCAGTATTTTTTTCAAACACTAGCTCTGTACAAAATCCGAGCTAGAAAAAATAGTACAAAATAGCTAAACAGAGTATAATATAATAATACTTCTAACTACAAACTATACAAACCACTATGACAACTTACGGCTAAAAATTGCATCCACCGGTTCATCGATCACCGATACGAAACTGTAATATGTACAATGATTTGACCAATGAACGCGATGCTGCTGTAAAAATGTACTATACAGGCAGAAAATATAGGTATACAAGACCATACTTTCCTGGGAGGTCACTAGAGATTAACACTGTTATTGTTTATTAGGGGAAATTTAGGTACAGTTCGCACGCAGAGGACATAGTTGGGAACTACAATATATAATATGTTCTTTAATGAGCGTATTTTGAAAATAAACCAAATTTGATGACGGGCCGTACAATAAATAGTACAAGGATTTGATACTAATATTTATCTTCCTAAATGTGATAAATAATACAAATTAGCTTTCCGCAGATCAGGAGAGTAGGCGGACGAAGGGCTGTATCCTGTACTTGGCAACATTGAACAGTCTGAACACTACACACTGAGCACTGGTACCAATCTTATATTACGACTGACAGTTGACAGTTGATTGCAGATCTCCGACGGCTCGCGGCGCATGCGTGATGCCCGTTAACTGCCTTTTTTGCATTTGCACTTATGACGTATGTACTCGTTCAGTGGTGGTGGAAGGTAAATATATTCTTCGACAAATTTTGATGAAAAATATCTGGAAGACTACCCTTTAGTATCCTTACCATACTCCGCTTACTTCTCAATCAATTACGTTATATATTATATACTAGCTTTTACCCACGGCTTCGCTCGCATAGTATTAGTGGGAAATTACTGACATAATTATTGGCATAATTGTTATTATTCTTGCTATTTTGTCTAATAGAAAATAATTATTGTTTAATAGAAAATTTCAAAATTTGAGAATGACATTTCGCAAATAAAAATTCTATTTTAGAAAATATTTTAATTATAGAAATAGAAATTTATTTTAAGTACCTACTCACTTTATTAGTATTTTATTCATATTTGAATCCAGATTAACCGAAAAAAATAAGAAAATGACAGTCCACTTTAAACGCTATGCTTTATAGCAACGTTATGCTTTTTGTTCGGAGAATAAACATTTTTAGAGATATGTAGATATTAACTACGACGCCAAAAAAGTACTCTTTTTAATCACAACAAAGCACTCTTTTTAAGCCTAAAATTTAAAAAAAAAATTGTTTCCAAGATAACAATTTGTTTGACGTTTGCAATAACTCGATTTTGTTAGGGACAGAAAACGTATGATACATAATTTCATAACGCCACAGCTCATTCATAACGCCAGAGCTTACCAATATATAAAGCCGTTGTTTCTCGCAAATAATGTAGCTTTCGATTAGTGAAAGAATGTTTAAATTCCATTCGATATTTATTGCGTGAAAGAGTATGGACCATCCATACAAACTTTCGCATTTATAATATTAGTAAGAAGATAGACGCGTGATAGAAACTGAAAGTTGTAAGCCAAAGACAAGGTTTGTTTTCGATTTCGTTGTAAATGTCAACAAAAATGATAACAAAAATATTCAAAACATTTATTATTTATTTATTTGTTTGGTTTAATATCTTACATTTCTAATACAATTCAGCAATGTCGGCCTCACTGGGTAGCTTACCTGTGCTGAGGCCTCCATTTTAAAAAACAAAAATTTATACATAATACATTAAAAATAATATAAAAATACTGCTCATAAAATAAAAAAGAAAAAGAAGTAAGCTAAAATTAAACTAAAAATAAAAAAAAAATGAAAAAACGTTACTTATTTAACATTGGTAAAATAGGTGTCGTTAGGTTAGGTTATGTGCAATTTTTCAATTTTTTTTGTTGATACTTTTCAAAGGGGAGATGTCATGGAACCGTTTCCTACTAGTAGATAAGTAAAGGCTTAAAATGTGCTATGAAAAAATGTTTCTATTACGCGGAAAACACTACTACCTAAGTCAAGGAATAACATTTCATTTGTAAATAAACGCAAATTATTAATTATTATAAAAAAATCAATTATTTCGATTGTTTCCTGACGATTTTTAGTGCCATCAGAAAAAATGAGATAGCAAACGAAGGAACAATTAAAAATAAGAATGACAACCTAGGACAGTAGGTCGTCTCATACAACATTCCGTATTCGTCTTATTTAATCGATTAAACGTAACTTGGCATCTTAGTCACACCATAGGTCACCCTAAGTGGTTCACCCTAAGTGGTTCGGTTTTTTGACTTAGCAGAGGTGCCCGGGTTCATGGGGTGAGGTTTGTCAAGGTCTTGGCAGTCGATGTGTCCACCCAAATCCTGCGTGGCGGGCGGGATCGAGAGAGACTGGTTGAGGAGGTCTTTTGGCCTCTCCAGCAAGAATACCTCGACTCATCGCCTTGCACCACAGTTGAAGGAATGGATTCATAAATTTCCGACAAGTAAAACCTAGAAATAAACGTTTATATTGCTCAAATAATTAATCCAAAATATTTTTTTGTTTTTTTATCTCTGGGAATTATTATAATAATATTATGTTAATTGTATAAACGAGACAAAAAGCGAAGTGACGGTTTTCTTGCAGATTTCCTAATTAAAAAGAATGTATTATCTAACTTTCTACGATTTTTCGACGTTTGGAGTCGATAATAAAAATAAAAAACCAAATTTTTTCAAGCTTAAAATTAAATACATCACTTCTTCAATCTTTGCAAAATAACTTTGTGGCATTATTTATTATTTAATATTAATAACAGATAACTTTGTATAAACCACTTTTTAATAAACAATATCGACATTTTTCAATAAGAATGCTCTCTTCTTCAGGATATGTTAATATAAAGAAAAATAAATGAAAAACAAGTATAGACAAATTAGAATAAACTGTAACATAGACAAATTATTAAAAAGTAGAGATGATTAATTGCTTAAAAATCATAAAAATAGTTATACAAAATTAAATATAAAAATTATTTAAATAAAAATAAAATTGCATTTAGATAATAAAAAACTTTTAAGAACAAATAATTAAAATAATTAGTCTAAATCAAAAAATAAATAATTATTGCAAGTATTGATAAGAAAAAAAAGTTTTTTATTATCAAAAGCCAATTTTATTTTTCTTTAAATAATTTTTATATTTAATTTTGTATAACTATTTTTATGATCTTTAAGCAATTAATCACCTCTACTTTTTAATATTTTGTCTATGTTATAGTTTATTCTAATTTGTCTATACTTGTTTGTCATTTATTTTTCTTTATATTAACATATCCTGAAGAAGATAACATTGTTATTGAAACATGTCGATATTGTTTATTAAAAAGTGGTTTTGTACAAAGTTATCTGTTATTAATTAAATATTAAAAAAAAATTACAAAAAAATATTACCGTACGCTAAGGTATGCCACTGGATTTATGTTACATTTCATAGCATTCCCGGAGATGTAACAAAATATGACAGACTTGACTTTGGCCGGCCTATATGACTATCAGGCTCGATCTCCGATGTGTGTAGGATTATTCAGCTTTTAGTAGTAGATCAACTGTAATGAGTTCTGTCTTGAAGGTATAAATTATTCACTTTTCTGCACGTAAAAAACTAACACGTTGGAACTCACAATAAAAGATGCATTTCCGTTGCATTTAATCTATGATTGATATGATAGGTTAATTATAATATTTTATAAAACTTCGTATTAACCAGTTTATTTTATAAGACTTTATTTTTTCATAGCACATCATCAGTATAAAAAATGGGAAAAGAGGTATTCTAAAACAGACATAAATTATAAGAAAGTGTGATTACGAAAAAAGAAAATATGTCTATTTTGATAATAATATTGTATTATAATGTTTTTTTTTTCATAAATTTTTATAATATTGCTAATGGAAAATAAAACAAGCGTCACAAGAAATTATTTATGAATTAAAAATTATCGAGGATTTGCAAAGCAATCAGCGATTTAGCACAATCATTACAAAAAATCTAATTTTTTTTTTTTTTTTTTTTTTTTCTATTTCCTATATACGATGTAAGGGACGTACTTGACTTACGTTAATTAGTGATTCCTGACATTATTTGAAGTAAAAAATGCAACCGAAATTTTGGTCTCTGGTAACATTTTTGATGTTTTTTTTTCTTTCTAAAAACAATAAAAAATCTTTAGGTATCTGACAGTTAGGGGCGGGATAAGGGGTTGGTTGCTTATTTGGCAGGTGGAAGAAGTAAGTCAAGTACATACCTTAACAGCGTGCATATTTGAAAAAAAAACGTTAAGACAAAATATGTTAATTTAATATTAAAAATATCGTCAATTTAAACAATGATTATCTCCAAATATCTAACGCGGGTTTATCGTCCTTATTCAGACCCTTGCTTATCAATTCACACCAAAAGAACACATTAAAAAACAACAAACAACTTTTTTTCACATAAAAAAAGGAAATATTCTAGGTCGGCATTATCCGTTTAATCGCTTTGATATAAAGTGTTTTTTGCAATTAAATTATTATTCTTTTTATGAAAAAAACAGTTTATTAAAAATATGTTCTGTATTTCTGCACGTAGGCATATTGTCTTCCTAAAGCATTATGAAACTGAACTTAAATCATCAAATTGATTTATTTTCATTTTGTGGTGCATTTCATCGTCGGAAGCCAGCGACAACCAATTATCCACGTGGCTCCCTAGCACGGTCCATCCCTAGGACAAACTGCAGATCGCCAACGTACAAGCAACAGTTGACATCGAATATATTAAGACCAATTAGTCATTGTGAACTGTTACTTATTCGTAAGTGGTTTACAGTCATATAGAGAACGATAAGAACGTTAACCGAAAATATCATATCAATCTTTATCGATCGACTGTGCTAGGGGGCCTGGTTGTTCTTCGGATTTTTACGAATCTTTTTTACGAAGTTTATCTTCTTCAAATTCCAACATCTTGTATCATACAAAGTTTGAAGAGGTCGGTATTAAAATTTTCAAGGAGCAAGTATGAATTCAAGATATAGATTACTATCTTTCAATATTGCGTAATAAGCAACATTTTCTCTATTAAGTCCAGACACAGAGAGCATTATTTTCTGAAGCAGGTCTCTAAATTAACAATATTGCATAGAGTACTTTACCTTACGATGCAGAAAACCGTTTTATTTTCTAAATAAGGAAAACAGGCTTCGCGTCACTTCTGGTTTGTATAAATGACATAATAAGACGATTTAAGATTACTTGATGTACGTTGGTAATAGGTACACACGCTCATGGCGATTTAATTACGATTTTCATATGATAGCAACTTAAATAAATGATTTATTAAAATAATTCAAAAAAAAAATCATAAACTTTTTTTTCTAATTGAAATAAAACAATAACTTTGTAACTACAATTAATCGTGGTTACAAACAAAGTCATTGTTTTATTATATCATGTTGTACTCGTACATGTTAATAGCATTTCAAAAATTGTTTTTAATTTTTTTGTTATGTGAGTTCCATACAAGTATCTCAACTCCTCCCAACCTTATGAAACCTTTGATGACATGACATCCCCAAATGGGGTATGTTTAAAATACCGTATGTTGTGAGGTTGAAGGGAGTGGAGATGGAAGGAGATGGGAAAGAGGAATGTGGGAAAGCACCTGGCTATTCAGAACTGCTCACCAAACACAGCGAAAGCCACTTTGAACGACGTCGCCACTTTTAAGATCTTTCACCGAGGTATATATATAATTTTTATCATATTATTAATTAATTATTTTGGAAGGCGGGTATTTATTGAATAACCCACACCCCTGCCATAGGTAAACCCAAGTGTTTCGCTACGTTTGGTGCCTTATCAGAGATTCCCGGGTTCATGGAATGAAGATAAGCTAGGTCTTGGCGGCGAATATGTTTGTCCGCCTATTTTGTGGCGGGCCGGATCGGGAGAGCCCGTTTGAGCTAACCTAGGCCTCTCCAGCTGGACTCTGTCGCATAACCTTGCACCGCAGTGAGAGGGATGGATTCATACGTCCCTTCCTCCTAAAAACTTTCATCTTCAGATTCCTAACCTCCCTTCATACCTTTTTCCTTCTTAGAACTTCCCCTCCTTCCTTTCCCTATAAAGACTCTCCACACAGCTTCCCCAAAAATGACATAGGCCCTCAGGGCCTCCTGTGTGGAGCTAATGTTAAAAAAATGTTTATTTATCAAAATTATAAAACCTGTTATGTAGGTGTAATGAACGTCGATCGGAGATTATGAAATAATTCCGAAAGTATATCTCTGACAAATTTAATATACGACGCAAACTGAGGGTATAAAGGGCCCGTGTGCTTCTAAGCGAGTCTTTATTTTGACGGTCAAACCAGTTAAATTTTGCACAACACCTGGTTATCGGAGTCTTATATTTTATTTTACCTTACCTAGTAAAGCAATAAAAGGGTTCCTTTGCTTATGTTTTTGTTTTGCATCGAGTAGAAAATAGTACTAATTTAATATCCTCTATACCTACAGCATTTCCAAGTAACCGGACTTTCCAGCATTGCTAATACGATCACATCACAGTCAGTGTACATCACCTTATAAAACACCCAGCGGACAGGTACTGAGGAAGTGCCGCGTTTAGCTAATGTCATAAGTTACTACATCCCTTCCCTCCATTTCTCTAAGTGTCTGCATTCACATTACGGGAATAAGTATAGTCCAATCGTTGTTGCATACAGTAATAATAATTGAAAGGCGTTTGAATTATTTTATTGTCTAATGACGGAAGAGAAGATAATTCAAAACAATCTATAATTTATTGATGTTGTTGTTATCTACCTTTCTCTATTATTAAAGAACTCACCTTTAGTTTTTGCTTAAATTATATAATCGTGATGCGTTCCGATCTCGCTCAACAAGCGATAAAATTTTTGTGATGTTTTAAAAAAAATCTTTCCAGATTATCAGGTTGTACGTAGGACATGTCAGGATCATAGTTTGAACTCCATGTCAAGAACAATGAAATGTTCTGTCAATCTTTCAATGCACTTCATTAATTATTTTAAGCTTCCCATTTTTCGCATATTTATATAAAACCTAACACCTTATAATTTATTTAGAATCTAGGTCATCTTTGCGGGTGAAGCACAGAAAAATCGATAAATTTACAACATGGGATCAATAAGCGTAACTTCCGATTATTTTATGTCGATATAGCGAGCACTGTTTCACTTTTGAAAGCCGAACCGATATTGACAGGAAATAAATAAGAAATCAATATACGCTGGCAACTTGTCTACGAATTCAAATCCCGAAATGTCAAACGCCAACCATTTACGTAAAAATATTGATAAATTGGCAATGTTTTTTTTTTTTTATTTATTGTATTTATTACTTGCTGGAGCAATCCCGATGAGTTACAGAACTCATTTTAGGACAGGAGGAAAATTCATGGGTGTGAGGAAATAGTTACAGTTTTACTTGGAAAATGGATATTAAAAATATAAGTTTCACATACAACATAGACAAAAAATAAATTTAAAAAAAAAACAGGTTGCGTGAGCAAACAACAATAGAAAATAATTAAAGAAACAAAGAACAAGGTTATACAAATGTGGATGATTATGATTACAAATAAATGGAAAAGAAAAGAAGAGAAAAGGAAACAAGACAAATGAGACATGATAAGAAAATTTACATAGTTTCATCCTTAAACGTATTTAAAAAATATTCTTTTAAAGCATTATTCTGAACTTTTTTATTTTGCTGGTTTGTACATATCTGGAAGCGAATTATATAGTGTATAGGCAACATAGTTCAGAGATTTTATCCCACATTTTGTAGTGTGTGTTTGAGGTATGCGGATTTTATTGCTATTTCGAGTATTGTGAGTGTGAATGTCTTGATTGTAAAGTGGCTTGATGTTAGTGTGAGTTGATTGTTGAGTAATTTGTAGGATGGTGCTTGTGATTTCATGTTTAGGAAGTACTGTGATTGGAAGAATACCGGAAACTGAATAGATGTCTTTGACATGGGTGTCCCATGGAAGTCCAAAAACATTTCTGAGAGCTCGGTTTTGAACCACCTGCAGATCAGCTATCAATTTCTTTGAGGCAAATCCCCAGATACAGCAGAGATAAGAAAGGTGTGAATGTACCATGGCGTAGTACACTGATGTTAGTAAAGGAATGGGTAATAATCCTTGGAGTCTATATAGTACACCAGTTATGGGGGTAATTTTCTCCTTTACATGATTTATGTGGAGATCCCACGAGAGTTGGGAATCTACGATCAGGCCCAAATATTTTGTGCTCATTTTCTTTTCGAGGCAGTTATCACCAACTTTGATATTGAGGCTGAAATTTTTCTTGTTACCAAAAAGTATATAATGAGTTTTTTTTACGTTAAGAGTTAGTTTGTTTATTCTTAACCAGCTTGTGAGTTTAGAAACATCAGCATTCATTTCCGTTTCAAGCTCCGCTAGGTTCAGTTTATTGTAAAAAATTACTGTATCGTCTGCATAAAGTTGTAGAGTTCCTTTAATACCCCACTTTGTCATGTCATTCACATAGATTAGAAATAGCAACGGTCCAAGAATTGATCCTTGTGGCACTCCACATGTTATTTTACCCAACTCACTCGTTTCTCCTCCCAATTCTACTGCCGAAACGCGATTTGATAGGTAAGATCGGAAAAGTTCCAGAGGAGGACCAACAATACCCAAATGTTTCAGTTTTTCGATCAATACATTGTGATCCACCGTGTCAAACGCCTTCTTTAGATCAATAAATGTTGCCGCCGTAAAATCCCCATGATCAATATGTTTCTGTAGATTTGATATAAAATCGAAAGCTGCACATTTAGTGTTAGATCGTCGTCTGAAACCGTATTGTTTTGACGTGAGAATTTTGTTGTGTTCGAGATATTTCAATAGTCTTTCTTGAATGATACATTCAAAAATTTTAGAGATAGCTGGAAGTATAGAGATTGGACGATAATTTTGGACATTTTTTTTGCATTCGTCTTTATGAATAGGAATTATTTTCACAATCTTTAGTCTGTCTGGAAAGATACCTTTTGATAGAGAGAGATTTATTAAGAATACAAGATCATCCGCCAGTTCCTCCTTGCAATTTTTGAGAAGGAGAGAGGTTATCCCATCGGAACCAGCTGCCGCTTTGGACTTAAGGTTAGATATGACACGTAGGATTTCATTTTTATTTGTCCTGATCATGTTAAAAGATTGTTTTGCTTGGGGTTCCGTTGTTGAATTGAAGTACTAACCTAAATATGTATTGGAAGTCCGTATTTACTTTTTGACACTAATCGAAAGATAATTAGCTAAAGAGGTATTTATTCATATGTCAACCATTTTCAAGTATGTGGATCGCGTATACGTCTTTTTTTAATTTCTAAGAGCTTCGTTAGTTCATTCCGTTTATTAAGTAGGTAAGCAAGTAATTTTGCATAACGAACGACATTATTAAAAAATGTGCATATTGATAGTTAACCGAAATGTATCTGATACTATGGAGGCCGCGCATAAATTTATCAATCATCGGTCGGAATACCTGTTAACAATTGTAGACCAAGCTCGCAAATATTAACAACTGACCATAGATGACGGATTTTGTCATTATCATATTGATATAGGGTTTTATTGATCATCCATGCTAGGTCTCTCGGTGCTGTGATCTTATTAAGAAGAAGAGGAACTCGGTCTCCAAAAACCGGCGACAGTAGTGATGATTTAAAAATCGTATAAATGATGTACTCATAAATCACTCTTATGTAGGTAATTATTAGGTAACAAAAGTAACTACGTGAATTTACATGTATTAATTTAGAAAATTAATATTTTAAAATGAGCAAGTTATACGGGTCTTCAGGGACATGTAATTTTAAACCGGTGGAGTGCCTATAGCCTTATCCAAAAAAAAATATAATAAAAGCGAATTAACAAAGCGACTTATATAGAAGAAATACCACATGATAATTCTGACAAATAAATTCTTTAATTTGCTGTACACTATAAAATGCTTAAAAAAGCTTTGATAACAATTATTATCCACTGCTAATTCCTGCATCTCAAACATAGTATTTAAGATATGATGCAGCCCAGACTGTTCTTCAAACCATTTCCAGGGATTGCCTGTCTATCATCCTGTCTGCATTTAGCACTCCTGGCAGCCATCAGAGCCGTCAAGCCGAAGGGACAGACAGATAGCCATTTTACCATAACGTGTGAAGCTAATTATACGTTTCCATTTCGCTGCTTATACCCGCGGTGGATTCCACCCACCACCATCCTCTCCACCTTCAGTCCGTGGGGAAAAATCCAAGATAACTGGATTGCTAGACGATTGTCAGATTCTTCCAAGTCTCGAGATATCTCTTGAGGAGAGCTGGAAATATTTTTCACATGTCATTACACTTAAAATATAATTAGTTAACCGACTACTTAGAAAATGTGATGCCATTTCTAGAAATGATTAACGTTTAATATGTTGATTTATTTTTCTTAAGGCTGTTTATTAAACATTTTAGGTGTAATGAACGTCGTTCGGAGATTATGGAATAATGCTGAATTTATGCATGTGTGTATATGTATGTGTGTATGTATATACATGAATACGTATGGGTGTGTGTGTATGTATATACATGAATACGGATGGGTATGTGTGTGTATGTGTACATGTACATTATATACATAATTTTCTACGCTCACGTTATTGAGACGGTATCTTGTTGGGTAAAATATACATAATGTTTTCTTAGTATTGTGAAGCTTATTATGCTCCATTAAGTTATCAATGTTGTGTTTGTCTTTAATTAGTGTTGGTATCAACCATGTTCAATGTAATTGTATTTGATATGAATCACTGTTGAAAAAACTATTCCTTTTTTTTTTAAATGTAGTCTATAAAATGTATTGTAAAACAACTTAATAAAGTGACTCAAAGTCGTTAAAAGTGAATAAAAATAGCCCATAACCTAACCTTAGGTAACCTATTAAACCTAGTTTTTTTAATGACCTTTCAAAGGAGTGATGAAGTGCCACTTTGTTGAGTTATCCGGTCACCATTTTTTACAAGTACCTGGCTCACAATTACTATAAGTAAGACTTTATAAAATTTATATTCTCTGAACAACCTTCCTTTAATTTTATTTTAATTAAGACTTAAAGCGCATCAGGTTAACTTATTTAAATTTTGGAACAACTCATATGGTTCTCTTAGAAATCGTTGTGTCTCACTTGATATCATTTTAAAAAATATGATCTAAACTAAAAGGTATTAGAAATTGAAAACACCATGGTCTAGTAAAATATGTGGGTGATTTTATTAATTTTTTGTTATCGGTTATTTTCGATTGAAGTTATAATTTAGCGAAGGTCTTTTTAACGATTGCATAAAATAAGCTTTTCAATTCACGTCAAAGAACCCTTTTTTGCTATATCTACACTAGTAACACGCTTAATTATATCATTTGTGTATAATTTATACCGAGTCAAGAAGAGACAAAAAATAGCAAAGATCCAATAAGAGAAGAGAAGATCCAAAAAGAGGTAACAAGTGACAAGACGAGCCCAGAAGAGACAAAACGATGCAAGAACAGACAAGAAAAACCACGGAGACGAAAACCGAGAAAGAGCCAATAATAGCCGAGAAGAGATGAAAAGATCCAAAGAGTCAAGAAGAGACGAGAATATCCAAGAAGAGGCAAGAAAAGCGAAGAATAATCAGAAATATCCAAGGAGATCTAAGAAGTACCGAGAAGAGACAAGAAGAAGGAATTAAGAAATGAAAAAAATAGTGTTATTCCTGCCCATCCTAAATTCCAATATTGGCTTATTAGGTTGCCATGTATAATGTTTACCGATCGTTTAAATTCCAACCTCCGTCCCATTCTCAGAGCACGTGTTACAAGTCCTAACAAATCAGTGCCCCCTTGTGTACCATTCTCACCGGGACAGGAGTGCTCCTGACTAGGGTGGTACAATCGTATCGTATCGTTATATAACTGAGATTTCAATGCATGTATTTATGTCCAATATTGGTTTAAATAGACCCTACGATTTACAATGCTGTTTGAATTGCATCAGAATGAAGTTTAGTAATAAGTAATAAGGTGAACATGGTTGTTTAACATTTGATCGTTCCAAATAGAGATAGTACAATTTGCTGCGCCCGTTATTGTTAAGTGTTGAATAATAACTAGATCTTACTATTAAAGCTAATCGGTTACTTTCTCTCATATAAGCATGATATCTTACCAATGTTTCTTCATTCATCTTTATAGTGTACCTAAGTCTTTGTCTGCCATTCTTAGTTCAATTATAATTTTCCTACCTTAATATTTGATAAATACCATGGATCTTGCCACGACATTCCGCATTTCTACCGATTTATAACATATTGAACTTAAACACTTTCAATTTTTAAGTTCCTAAAAAAATATATGTTATTTTTAAAGATATCTGTACATTGTCGAGCCGAAATGGTAATTATATGAAATTTGCTCGATAAGCTCCAAAAAAAACATTTTATTCTGAGTTAATATGTTATGTTACTTAATATGTTATGGCTATGAAAAAATCACAATATCTTCAAATGCCACTTAAGACTTGTCGAGAGATTATCGCTCTATTTTAAACGAGTCGTGTTTTATTAAAAAAATTCACTGTTTTCGCTTATTTATAATCGTTTTTTTAATATCAGCGCGCTCCCTCTTACATTCGTACCTCTTTACCTGTTCAAAATTAAAATTTTAAAATAAAACACACCCTGTCTAAATGAATATTCAAAAACATAAACAAATATACCCTTTTGTTATTACCTACAATGAAATATAGACTCCGATAATATAATTAGATATTATATAAAATTTAAAGTACTAACCGTCAAAAATGACAAAGACTCGCTTACAAGCAAACGTGCCTTTTATACCGTCCGTTCGTATCGTTATTTTTTACTAGACCATGGTGTTTTCAATTTCTAATACCTTTTAGTTTAGATCATATTTTTTAAAATGATATCAAGTGAGACACAACGATTTCTAAGAGAACCATATGAGTTGTTCCAAAATTTAAATAAGTTAACCTGATGCGCTTTAAGTCTTAATTAAAATAAAATTAAAGGAAGGTTGTTCAGAGAATATAAATTTTATAATGTCTTACTTATAGTAATTGTGAGCCAGGTACTTGTAAAAAATGGTGACCGGATAACTCAACAAAGTGGCACTTCATCACTCCTTTGAAAGGTCATTAAAAAAACTAGGTTTAATAGGTTACCTAAGGTTAGGTTATGGGCTATTTTTATTCACTTTTAACGACTTTGAGTCACTTTATTAAGTTGTTTTACAATACATTTTATAGACTACATTTAAAAAAAAAAGGAATAGTTTTTTCAACAGTGATTCATATCAAATACAATTACATTGAACATGGTTGATACCAACACTAATTAAAGACAAACACAACATTGATAACTTAATGGAGCATAATAAGCTTCACAATACTAAGAAAACATTATGTATATTTTACCCAACAAGATACCGTCTCAATAACGTGAGCGTAGAAAATTATGTATATAATGTACATGTACACATACACACACATACCCATACGTATTCATGTATATACATACACACATACATATACACACATGCATACATACACGTACACATACACACTTACAAATACATTACATTAATACGCTCATACACATACCATACAATCATACACGGAGCTTCTTAAAAATATCTTTATGGAAATCTTATCTGTAAACATAAGCGTGGTTTTTGATTTGTGTCAATATACTCGTATACATATCTTTTCACGCAAAGGCTAATTTATTTCTGTCGTGATTTGATATCAACAAAAAAAGACAGGCAGAACATCACATAGCCTTGAGGTTAAATGACGGTTTTATTTATTGATCTTATGTAAGCGGATGAAATAAATTTTATACTTACGATGTCTCAATAATTACAGGACGTGTTTGCTATAAGATTTCGTAAAGCAACTTATTATCATAAAATCTAGAACATCAAGTACATAAAGATGCATCTTGGATTTTTAGAGTGGAAGATTATGAAGGAGAAATCTTTAATCTCATAAGACGTATGGAGTAGATAATCCATTCCCAAAATTAACACATTCTTAAGACCTTTAAGAGGGCTTAACCAGATATAACCGGAAATATATCATTTTTAAATAAAATTCTATAGACATTAGATTAGAATTTGACTAGAATTATTTTTCTATAAATAAATATAAATCGATTTCGAAAGATTGTTATTTCAAATATTTCATTTTTAATATAAATAGGTTATTGTGGTTCGCTACGTTTGGTGACATTGCAGGGGTGCTCGGGTTCATGGCGGGAGGTTTGTCCAGGTCTTGGCGGCCGATGCGTCTGCCCAACTGCTGCGTGGTGGGCAGGATCGAGGGAGACTGGTTGATCGGATCGAGGGAGACTGGTTCTTTTATCCTCTCCAGCCAGAACTTCTTGACCCATTCATTGCCTTGCACCGCAGTTGGAGGGATTTTTACCCACCCCTCATACCTATTTCCTTCCCAGAACTCCCTCTCTTTCCTTTCCTTAAAAAAACCTTGCACACAGCATCCCTTGCGGTGACATTGGCCCAGAGGAAATTACTTTCTTCAGGGCCTCCTGGGTGGAGCTAAGGTTAAAAAAAAAACATTGGTCGTTGGCAGATTTGCTAAATTTTTAAACGGAATGTTGTATTGTAACACACATTTCAAATCATGTAATCATAGAGTAAAATAAAACAATAAACTATCTAAGAAAGCTATTTTTCAGAATTTTAATTTTAGTTCTAGTAAATTATTTTATCAGCGAAAACAATTTTTTAGGCTTACTGTTTTATTTTAGCACTCTTTATTTTTATGTATCTTTGTAAAGCTGTTTGTTTTCCAAATAAAGATTATTATTATTATTATTATTTAAAATCATTAGAAAAATCCGAGTAGGTATGTGTTTTGTGACAAAAATACTTTAGTTTGTGTATTTACGTTCTTCCAAACTAATTTATTTCAGATTTTTTTTACGCTCGTATTTTGCTTAGCCGTTAGGTATTAAAAAGTTATAAATAATTAAAACAATAATTGCAAGAAGTAAAAAATTTGGAAAAATTTGTTATTACGCGAAAGAGCGTTTTTATGGCAAACCTGAATGAAATAAAATCGATATTGAGTTAAAATTAAAAATTCTGGTCCGGATAATAATCAATCTTTCTCATCGGAACTGCCCTGTTCAAGGATACGATCGCAAGAAAATCTTTCGATGATATTTGAATTCTCTGCCACTGGTAAATGGGCCTTAAATTTAGACTATTATTATTAAGTTATTATGAATGGCCAATAACCGCGAAATATTAGACCGCACATAAAATCTCACTCAAGAATGGTGCGTTAAATTTATTATTGTTTGTAATTTAGTGATACAACCATTAATTATTATGGCATGTTTTCGGTTTGAATCCTGGCTTCAATCAAACGTCAAGATGTAGCAGTCATGAAGCATCAAATAAATAAGACCGGAATACTAAAGTGAACTTCTTCAGTGACTCCGTGACAGATTAATGGCAGCGTTAAAAGAATCACGAGTGAATGGCTGATAATTGATTTTGGATAAACCATATTAAACTTAACTCTCCCAATCTCTTAGCGTTGATATTATATCTGGGAATAACGCCTGTCGAATGTTTTATTACACGGATGCATTAAACTGTTTACAATTTGTTCAATATCTAATCACATGGGGTGTGAGCTGTTACCTGCTTCATGGGCTGTTTGGTTAGATTGAGTACTAAATTTGGTTTGAGACTTTTATACGAGGAATGAAAAGTATAATTATTACACTGTAATCTACTCAAAAGTTTATTGGAATAAGTTTATTTTTTTAAGTGAAAACTTCTTTATCACCGTTGTGATTTGAAACTCGAGGAAATGGAAGCGAGCGACACTAAAAAGAGACAAACACATACGTCTATAGGATTTAACCTGCGAGAGAATGAGTTAGCAATAAAATATTTATTTAATTCACAGGTACTCGATTCCAATAAAATACGATAAATCCACGGTCCCATGCAAGTCTCCCTTGGTCTAGTAACCTTAGAGGCCAGGATCGAATTCTAAGAAATCCCAAAAATATCATTTTTGATTGTAAAATCGATATTCAATCTTCAAATCAATCCAAAATGAACAGACAAAAAAAACACAAAAGAAAGCGACATCTAGCGAGCTATAAGATGACCAAATGTACAGGAAAAGGTGCTCTGGAATTTGATGACCAAAATATGGAAAAAAATCATCCTCCAAATTGATTAAAAAAAGGTGCTTCGCAGTTTCCCTACTCTTGTCTACTTGAGTTTTCAGAAGGTTTCGCTTCTACCGCGTTTGAATTGCACACTCTGATTTTTTTTGCTTGATTCCTGTAATAAATACATGTGAAGAGATGCATACCGGCACATTAACAATGTTATAATTAATTAAGGTAACATATATTATTAACTAGATATAATTGAATATGTTTTTCATTTGAGTAGAAGATAAATGTTTTTCAAATTCAAAATTTTAATACACTAGCTAGGCCTTGCGGGTGGCTTTTGGTTCGACTACACCCAGTTTAAGTATCGGATGTAATTCATTTTATAAATCCGATACGAACTAGTTCCGAAAATAGCCGGTTCCTCGGATCCACTGTGATTCAGTGACAGCCAGTCACCGGGACAAAGTAGCCGAGGTAGGCAATGATGTCATATGTAGGTAATATATAGTCGCATGATACTATTATTCACAACTAAGTATTACCGTCAATCTTTCTATATCCGGAGAGATACCCAAATTTACAAATCTGTAGTAGATACTTATACCTGCCAGAGACATGTCCTCGTGCGACCTGCTAACGTAAGTATTGCCATCCTTTGACGAATTCTTGAATTCGAAACCGAATTACAACGGTAGCTTTGTTTAAAATTTCAAGTACACAAATGTTTATATGGAGCGGCGCCTAAGGCGCGGCGTCAGACATGCACTCGAAGCCGGGCTCTTAAATTTCAACCGCGCAGACGCAAGGCTATTAATACTGTTTGATGATTGATGATGATGCATGAAACAACTCATCGTAAACCAAACGCGACCTCCGCGTCGAAATACATCCACCGAAATATCTTGAAAATTGTAGGTAGCAACGTAAAGAGTTTTTCTTCGATACATTTTTTTAAAAAGGAAAAATATGAATTTATTTCATAATTATAATTTTAAATGGCATTTTGATGTGAGACCTCGATAATTCATTGGCAAATCTGCCAGAGGAAATGGTTGTGACAAAAAAATACATTTCATCTTTCTCCGATGTTCTGTTGGAAGGAGCGACATTTGTTTTCCGCCACTTCTTTATTTTTCTTCTCGAGAAAGAAATTGGTACATAAATAAACATAAAAATATACCTTTACATTTCCTGAGAGAGATTACAGCGCTCCTCGGGACAGGTCATCGATAATGTTAAAAAAAAAAGAGTTTGGGGGACTTTTTCTGTTTTGCAATTCTAGCGTCAAGGTGACAAGCCATCGTGAAAAATGTAGGTATTTGTGAAACGCATCTTGAAAAAAAAAATTATTGTGGTTAAAATATGTAGGTCGATTTCAACATTATCTTTATCACCATCTAACATTTAAAACAACATTTGAAGCATATTCCGATTGTATCTAAATTTTATATCTGATTAGGTGTGATGAAAGCCTTTTTAATACTAAAATAATTTATAAACAAAACTGAATATACTGCAGCGACAGCGTAATTTAAATTCTTTTTTCTCCAATTGCTCGAGAATTTTTGGTGATCATTTTCCACCCACATTAAAAAAAAATCATCCATCAGAATTATAATATGGAGACAATCAAACTGATGATAGTTCTTTATAGCCAATGAATTCATCCATCTTTAGTCGATTATCACATATTCGTAGAATTCATAAAAAAAATATTATAAAATCGTAAACTTCTACTTAATTACTAACAAATAAAGGAAAATTTTCCACAATTGGCAGCAAAGCAATCCGTGGTATTTTAAATAGTGAAAAATTATGGCAAAAAGCGCTAGATAACTTTATAAGTCGTAGCATTTTAGTAACGAATACCACACTTTTATAATTGACTTCACCCCAAAGGTTTATACTAGCCAGTGCCAAGTGATTGAGTTTATTAAGTAATGTTTGTAGTGCTATCTAGACCTGTGCCACACACAGTAATAAAAGATAAAATATCATGTGGCTTTGCGTATTTCGGCATATCGCTCGTCGTACATTCTCAATGGGAATATATGGCGAGCGATACGCTGAAATAGGTCAGAAAATGGTCTTTGATCTTTTATAGCTGTGTGTGACACAGGTCTAAATCACATTTAGCGGTAATAACAAGAAACCTTTACTTTACATAAAAATAATAATATTTCAAAAATATGCTAAACACTCTTAATACAATATACGTCAATTTTGTGGTTGACAGGTAAAATTACTGTTCTTTTTAAATCTCACGATTGTTATTACATGCATATTTACAAGTTGATGCAATAGGTAATTAATAAATAATTTAATATACATAAAAAATTAACAAAACACACTAAATAAATTCATTAAACTAAACACACTAATACAAGAGAAAAACATCAGTATGCACAATTATAGTTACAAATTGAAGCTGTCAACATTAAAGAAAATAGATTTGACTTTAAGTATACGATTTTTCACAGAAGACAACAGGGTTGCAAAGTTGTAGGGGAGCAATACATCAGGTCAGGGATGAAATTTTTAAATGAATTGTTTATAGGCACATTCTAAAGTATTTTTCGTTACTTGTATAATCCGTAAAAAAAGTCATTCTTTAAATTTCGAAAAATTTGGAATACCCAATCATCTATTTTTAAATTTATTTTTTTTTAATTTTTCTTTATTCAATGCATACATTATTAGTGGATTTTTCGACCACCATGCTAGGCTGATGCCCGTGTTGTGGTGGTCGATTTTACATAATTTAGTGCAATAACAATCACATGTTCGTGCACAAGTTCGTGCAATACTTTTAAAGAAAAACACTGTAAAACAAATTCAAACTAAAATGCTTGCCTTGCTTTCAACATAAATATAACATTCTATCTGATATAGATATTTTTAATTGTGACGAAAATAAATATAAAGACCCTGTCAAGAGTGCATTTTCAATGTATTAAATGAGTACAAAACTGCATAAATGTATTGACATATATTTTGTACTACTTCCCTCCTGTTTTAATAATGCAATATTTTTTAGTTGCAAGATTACCTACTGTTTAATTTCTAGACAAAATACTACTGTTTAATTTCTAGACATGATATGACGAGGAAATCTATGATTGGTATCTCAGTTTGGTAAATTATACATATTTTTATAGTAATTTCAAAAATAAGTATAAGCCTTTTTTAATTTTTTTAATTTTTTTTTTATAGTAATTTCAAAAAATATTTTATTTTCGTTGAAATTGTGCAAATATAAATATAAATCATTTAAAATGAAAAGCATCACGAGACAATTTTCCATTTTACAGATTGTTCAAGATGGCGCATAATTTTGCCGCCCAATTTAAATGGGGAATTACAGGTACCAGCCCGGCATTCAAAATTGTTGACGTTAATGGCGTAAATAGGCAGAGCTATTTAGTGGATATTTGCTCGATGGATGGTTCACCCAATTAATAACAGATTCTGGTTAAAATAAAAATAGCTCGGATGGTAAACGTGCGAAATAGCACGTAATATTTTTCTTGTGGATGTGGATATACCTGGTCGCAATATGATTGAATGATTTTATTGAGAATTAGTAAATGGTCGTAGAATAATAAATTGATGTTTTATTGTTCTGTTGGTATTCTTGTAAAAATCGCTCACTTCAATACCCTTAATAATTATATGAATATTACAAGCCTTGGGAAAGGAGAAATAATTTCTACAACCTTATTTATAACTAGATACTAGGGATGTTCAGAAAGTAAGTGAAATGTGACCATAGCGGGCTGTGGTTTTTTGTTTTTTGAGGTCTGGCAACACACACTAAGTGGTAGAGGGAGGTCTTCTGAACAGAGCAAGCAATGAATGAAACACTGCAGTACGTGGACTCAAGTTGTAGTGACAAGTCGCGTGGAAGATGTCAGTTAAAAATCCCGCCTGGTGCTGTGATACGCTTTTTACTCATGAAAAAAAGCGTATCACAGCATTATCACTCATTTTACCTACAAGAAAAAAAGGTGAAGATTTCTGAGCTCTATTGGGGCTGGAGATGATAGTGGGTGATTCAATACATGCCCGGAAAAAAAACAGTCGTCAAAGTGGCGTCACACCAATTCCTCAAGTGTTAAAAAATTGAAAACCACAATTTTGGGGAAAAAAAATCATGGCCTCAGTGTTTTGAGACCAAAAAGGCTTCATTTTGTCGAATTTTGGCCTCAGGTTGAGAAAATCGAAGCACAACAATATTGTATACCCCGAAAAAACTCAAAAAGAGCATTCAAAACAAAAGGAGGGGAATGCTGACCAGATAAGTGTGCCTTTTTTCACGAAAACGTCGGTCCTCACACAGCCTAAGCCACCAATACGATTATGGACTCATTTACCACTCCCCGTAATCTCTTGACTTGGCGTCTTCAGATTATCATAATTTTACCTTCCTAAAGGCATGTAAGGATGAAAATAAATTTTCAACCCACGAGCAGGTGCAGAAAGTGGTCCTGAAGTGGGGAAAAAGGGCTGGCGGGAGAATTCTTCGAGGAGGGCATAAAGAAACTTGTGCCACGGCTCACCACATGCATTGAATGGGTTGGCAATTATTTGAAAAAATACTCAACAAGTGTATCAACAATATCCTGTATTATTTTTCTAATACACTTTTTAGAAAAAAGAATAAAAATTCAGTACACTTTCTTTCTGAACATCCCTCGTACTACTAGTGTTATTGTTTGTAGGAAGCAAGCGAAAAACATTTACGTCATTGTTAGACTTTTATTGTTTATATGCTCAATGATGTTAGTAATGGTAAAATACTGGAATATAGAAATATAGGTTTTTAGAATCCAGGATACAATTTATTTATATCACTGTAACTGTTTGGCAAACACATTTTTGCAAAGTTCATTTAGGTTGTATAATATGCTTGTAAATCTCTAAAATATAGGAGTATAAAAATTATGTTTGGATTTTATTTATTGTGAATACCGCACAAGAGTCCCAGCTGCTCCCAACCGCCTGAAGCCAGTGAAACTATGGCATCCCCAAAGGAGTATGTTGTGAGGCTGAAGGCAGTGGGGAGGGGAAGGAGATGGGGAGAGAAAGATGGTGATTTATCTGGCTATTCAGATTTGGTCACCAAACACGGCTAAAGTCATTTCAAGCAACTTTTATTGTTATAATCACTTGGCGAATACAGTTATAGTTCTACGTTTCATATGCGCATTCACCGAACCCTTCTTAATTGGAAAAATAAAATATGATTATTTCAAATTCAAAACATAGGTATATATTTATACATATGTAGGTGCACAAAATGAACAAAACCATTAAAACATGATTTTTACACAAAAACAAAATAATGAATATTTACTGCAAATTAGTGTGACTTCTCCTGTTGCTCTTGACCTCCGCCGAACCCGCGAGACTAACTCATCGAACCTCTGGGGTTCTATCGAACCCAGGTTAAGAACCACTGTATTTGATTTTATAATTAACATAACCAATAGACAAAGATATCTAAATATAAGAAATGTGCTGTGGGCAGTTTTTACTGGGTTTTTAACCAATACTACTGCAAACCTTAAAAAAATCATCTAAATTCCGTATTTAAACTAGAACCATTATACCGTAATCCGCCGACAGTAGGGCGGCCATCATAGCATATCTCATATTTCAATATATTTGCCAATATACAAATTAAAATGATTTTCATGACTGTAATCTAGGTTACTGTCTGATTTTTTTATTACAAAAGTTCTCATTCATAAATGAGTGATAATTTTTAATTACACTTTTTCAAATAATAAACAAATTGAATGATCACAGACCGTGTCTTATTGTTTTTAAAATTATGCAATCGAGAATTCAAGTGGATGCATTATTTGAGTACTTAAACATTAAAAGTATGTATATCCAACATTCTAATAATGTGCTTTCATTTCGGCCGTAATTATATGCCGCTCTCTCAGAGTGTATCATTATTTTCGTGTACGGTTTTTTATACTTATTTGGATGCGATTACTTCATTCTAATTGACTTTGAGTGCATTTTGTGGAAGCCGCCGAAACGGAATAATGGGTAGACAAGCGAATAATATTATTACGGTCGAATGGGTGAACAGAAAGAGTTGGGATCTGTGGAAGATCTGTAGCACTGACTATCTGACGCCCTCCGAGGTTGAGAGATAACACTTTCGACTAGCAATCCGAATGTCGCGGGTTTACTGGTGTGCGCAAGTAAATTTTATTTTTAATTAAATGAAGACAATATTCGAACTCAATCGAAAATCTGGAAACAGAAAAATCAGAAAAGATATTGGCACCTCTGCGACTCGAACCCAGGACTCAACTCAATCCAGTACATTATCTTATTTTCTTAACGCATTTTTTATTGGCCGCTATATTTATGTATGATTGAATAATTCAAACCCGAACTAAATGCTATCTAGATAATGTCTGGATTTTTTTTAATCCATTTTATTTTTAATATGCGACATCTATTGACTTTTCTGCAACTCTAGAACTAATATATTTTTTTAATTTTTAACTTTATGAGTAAAACCTCAAATTATAATATTTAATTAAATGAAGACAATATTAGATTTAATTAAATGAAGACAACGGAAATTTGTAAACAGAAAAATCAGAAAAAGATATTGGCACCCTCAAACCAACGACCTTCGGCTTGGGTTTGAATCTTGCAATCGTACATAAAGATAGCAGCCAATAAAATATGCGTTAAGAAAATAAAGATAATGTTGGTAGTTTTTAATAGAAGTATGATACAGTTAAAAATGACCCAATCGGATAGAGACATCTTAGCTCAATTCCTAGAGTCGCGGGCCGGAAAGCGGAAGGTCCTGGGTTCGAGGTCCAGAGTTGCCAATATCTTTTTCTGATTTATCTGTTTCCAGATTTTCGATTGAGTTTCGTTAATATTGTCTTCATATAATTAAATATTATAATTTGAGGTTTTACTCACGTTCAAAAAAAAAAAAAAATTATTGATTTGTGTTATTTCACAACAATAATTTAAAATAATATAATGTAACAAACCATCTCATTGTTTTATATTTCCTAGCGTATATTGATTAGTTCTTCGATCTCGAATACTCTCTCATCCCCCCCATCGTTTCTCTTACTAATTAGAGCAAAGGATGCTTGGGTGGTTTTTCACCTGCCGCTCAGGCTTGTGGATGTGATCCTTGGAAGGGATGTCACAGTGTTGGGAGCTCAGGGACACACAAGTTGCTTCCCGGTGCTTACCGCGCTTCTTCAAGTGATCCAAAGGCGGGACTGATCCAGGACACGTTTCGTAAGCCGTCCGCTTTGGAGTTCAGCTAACCCAGAGCGAGAAAATAGTTGTAACTCTTTTGGTAAATCGAACGGTTAAGGGAACCATTAGGTTTTCTTTTGGAAATACCTATTTAGGTGTAACCTGTTTCTCGGTGAACCTATTAAGTTGTTTTACCAACTGTCTTGCTATTGTTGAAATACAATAAATAAGTGTCATACTTTTTTTTTAATTTTGCATTTGATACTTTTTTTAGGAGACCCTGAAGAAAATAATTCCCCGTAGGGCCAATGTCATCTTTGTGGTTGCTGTGTGGAGGGTCTCTTTAGGTAAAAAAGGAGAGGATGTTATGGGAAGGAAAAAAGTGTGAGGGGTGGGTAGGTATCTGTGGGTCAGCGTGTCAGACGTTCCGAGAGAGCCCTGCTGGAGAAGTCAAAAGGTTTACCTCAATCAGTCTCTTCCGATCTGGCCTGCCACGCAGTTGGTGGGTAGATGCATCATGAACCCGGGCACCCTTGCTAAGTCACCAAATGTAGCGAACCACTTGGGGTGACCTGTGGCGTTATGGCCTATACTCATTTACATAATTATAGATTGTATTACACTATATAATTTACACATTTATCACATTTTTTTAATAATTTGGGCTTCACTGGGTGCTTTATCCGTGTTGAGAACCCCAACTTTCAAATTGATTATACCCAAAATAAATACTAATTCTGCCACTAGAATAACCCTTTCACAAATACTAGGCATTTTAGGCTACCAACTTTATTTAATTACCAGTATGAAGAGTGTCGAAGAAGTTATTGTGAACGCATATCAATTATTATCAATACATTTTTTATTATGCAATCAAGTTTTGTTTCAGGAGCAGTATTTGTTCATGCCAGAGGCCATGGTTAAATTTTTTTATTATTATCTGATATAGTTTACATCAACAGGTCGTTTCAGGAGATCAACCTCTTCCATTTTAAAACATTAAGGCGTTCCTTAAAAAAACATGTCGGAATTACTCTGAAAAGCTAGCTGTTGTAAAGTGACAAATGGCATGTACAAGTGAATAAAATAATTCGATCTGAAATTACAAAAGTGTTTTGATTTGCAACATGTGAGTAGCCCAGAAAATCCTCAACTTCTGACAAAAATAAAAAGTTCCCAAAAAACAACAACCATTGATAAAAAATATTTTTGAATAGTCAATTTAATACGAAGGAATAGAATGTGTGAACTGGTGTTGAGGACCTTAGAAAATCACATAGGAGTCTCTGAGGAAAAAAAATCCTCGGGATCTGTGTCATCTTTGGGGATACTGTGTGGGGACGGTATTTTTAGGGAAAGAAATGAGATACGTTCCTGGGAAGGAAAACGACACGCGGGGTAGATAGGAATCTGGGATCAATATGTCCAGAAGTGAGGGACGTATGAATCTATCCCCCCCGCTGCGGTTCAAAGCGATGAATCCGGCTGGAGAGATTTAGGTTAGGTCTCCCAACCAGTCTCTCCCGATCCGGTCCGCCACGTACTATGTGGGCAAACGCATTGGCCGCCACGACCTAGACAAACCTCACCCCATAAACACGAGCACCCTTGCTAAGTCACCAAACGTTGCGAACCAATTAAGGGACGTTTACGGGGTGTTTATTATCAAATATATGATTCCCGGGACGACGGTACTTACATATACTCGCCTCCCAAATTTCTAAATTCTGCAGTAATATAGAAAATATGTATAGGCGAATCATTTAAAAAATATTCTCGCTTGTGAAGTATCAGGCATTAATTTGATGTCAGTTAAATAGTATACGATAGCCGATTTGGAAGTTTTCCAACACATTTTAAGTAGGTACTTTTAAAACAAAAATTCATTGCTGTGATGGTTAAATAAATTGTGGATTTTTCGACCACCATGATAGGCACATGCCAGGAACGACAGTTGTGATGGTATAGACAAATAAGACGGAGAAAACTGGACTACACAGTGAAGCAGGCAACGACTATGGAGCTTCATCGAAAGTAATCCAGAGGAAGACCAAAAAACTCCTGGATGACTCAATGCTCCAAAATATTACAGAGAAACGGCCTGGATGAAAACGATACACAGAACTGAAGAAGATATAGCCTCTGAACGAGAAGAGCCGACCCCAACCTACCTAGGCAACTAGTTGGGAGAGTGCAAGGAAGAAGAAGAAGATGCTAGGCACATTCCCGCGTTATGGTGGGCATAATAAAGGAAGAACTGGTATTATTCATTGGGATTAACAGACACAACAGACACGAAGTCCAATTTTCATCAATAGTTTTCACCGTTGATCTGTATCCCACATTTAAAAGATCCTTCTAGAATAGGAATGGTATTGTTTCCTTTTCCATTGGTATAATCAATTAGAGGAGTTTTCCGCGAGCGATTTCCCTTTTAGAATTAGCAAAGCTTTTGGCCCAGAGCTTCCGTTACGTATCACTGATTCGTGGTTCGAGCTTTTCAAGTAAGGATTCGTTTTGTTGATGGCCTCAGTGCAACTGATCGGGTGATATTTCAGTGATAAAGGGAGGCACGGGCTCACTGAGGCGGGCGAATTTTGCATCTAGATATTTGTGCATGCATAGGATAAAATACAGATAGAATACGTATACGTATACGAATACAGAACGTTTTTAGCATTTATTAAAATTATTAAAAATAGCTCACTAGGTTATAAATTCAGATTATTACCTTTATCGGGGTATATGAATGTAATGGATTGCGTATAAATCAAATAAAAATTTAATATTCCACTTAAAAGTTTATTATAAGAATTTACATCCCTGCCATAATTTAATATTTATAAAATAATATTCGAATATGAAAAGTGGGAGCGAACAAGTAGCGATTTACAAAGCTGTTATGTCTTCGGCAGTCTGGAACATAATGGTTCCTTTTAATTTGTCCCGGCAGACGGTGACTTTGTGGAAATGTGGAGGGATCGTTATTGGCAGGTAAGGAACCAATAGGAATGCTACGCGATTCAAAATAGTTGCATCGTTCGCTACCACACCTTTCTTCTATATTTAATGAAATCAATCAAACATATTTATTTAATAATCGTATTTACTGCTAGTAAGTTTTTCTTAACTGATAGAATATAAAGTATCAAAAACATTTTTTTAAAATTATTATATTCTACCTACTTTCTGAATACTTGAAACAATTAGCACAATAATAAGAATATGCCTAATTATCTTAGATTTAGAAAACTAAAAGGATGAGGACTAAGACTTTAGATAGAACCTAACCGAAAAGGCTCTCGAATAACAATGGATTCTATTTGTTTAATTTGTATTACTTCACAACTTATTTAATCAAAATAATAAATCTCTCAGTTTGGCCGTGATGTGAATCATCCACCGTTCAGAATTGAAAAGTTGCTTTAAATGGCTTTTGCCGTGTTTGGTAACCAGATCTGAATAGCGAGGTACTTTCCTACCATCATTTTCTCCACCTTCTTTCCCTCCCCAATATCTTCAGCCCCACAACATACCCTAATTGGGAATGCCATTTCTCACCTGGAATGCCAAGTCTCACCGGCGTCAGACAGTTAGGATTGGTATGGACTCTTGTGCGTTATTCACATTAAAAAGCTGAAAATAGTTGCATTGAACTAGAAATTCCCGGTAAATAAATTATGTATGAGCTTCATGACGCTTTGTAGAAAAATAAATCAAAAATGTCACCGGACACAAAAATTTAATTAACATTTTTTTCTTCAAATAATATCCAGAATCACTGGTTAAAGTAAGTCAAGTACAACCCTTAACACCTTGTATATTCAGGGTAACTCTTAGTTAGGGTGATTTACTATATAAACAATAGATCTTCCAACAATGTGACAACAACAAGGGTGAGTATACGAAACACTCGCTTGTACCTAGGTTACATAAAGTTAGTAATAGATAAGCAGATTTGGCGGATCTATTTAACTTCACTGAAGCTAGGAACAAGAAGCGAATCAAATATTTTCAATCAATATTAATTTTATTGAAACGTATTGTATGTAATTTTAGCTCTTTGGGTCATTTCTCAACCAAATGCCACAATTAACCGATATACTTTTTTTATTTTTCATGTACAACTATAGTTTTGTGATATGTAATCTGTATTTATGGTATATTTATACCGTTAATATTAATAAATAAACATTGTCATAATTTGAAAAGAATTAAAGTAGAGATTATCTGTAAGTAACAAAAACTTCTAATTATTTGATAATATGTAGCTAAAATTAATACCTACAAAATCACTACAAATCATGAGAGGCATAAAGCAAAAAAAATAATAATACAGCATAATTACTAAAAAACGTCCAGATTGGCTCCCTCAAATCAAATAACGCAATAAAACCAAAACATGAATTGTCCCTGAGCGATGCAGCGTCCAAAAAATACCCCTGAAAAAACGCGGTTTTAATAAAGTGACGGCAGTTAGCAGTGCATTACAAGCATTGTGATAAATGGGCTTTTTAAAACTTACAAAATATTCATTTTCACGTGCACCCCTGGAATGTTCATTTTTCCATGCATCCCTGACGTTGATGCCGATCGGGGGTGGCAGGGGTGCATTTGGTCCACGGATGACCTTAATTGATTGAGAGCGCTCGCCGCCCCATTGTTTGCGTGTTATGATTTTTCAATTTATTCCGTTTTTATGAAGGCAACGCGATAAATTGAATGAGTCTCAATAGAGAGGGCGAATAAAAATCTTCCAGAGTGATTTGAATGGCGTTTTTATTGTGGTTACATTGTCCAATGTCCATCCAGTTTATTACATTCCTGGACAATTAAATATTATTTTAAATGTGTCATCTAATACAAACGCACGAACGGAGAACGTGTGTTCCTGGTCTATTTTATAAATATTGCAGTCTCTTTAAGAGTAAACATAAAGAATTCGTAATCTGCCCTTTCATAGGTGACACTAATTTAATTTAATTGATTCCTACTCAGTTTCCTACCCACCTATCATACCTATTTCTTCCCAGAACTTCATCTCCTTCCGTTCCTCAAAAGACCTTCCACACAGCATCCCCAAAGATGACATAGACCCGGAGGGAATGTATTTTTCTCAAGGCCTTCTGTGTGGAGATAAATTTAAAAAAAAACTTATTACGGTTCAATAATAATATTCATGTAGAATTTATCCAAATTATCACAAAAACCAATGTGAGTATTTTAATTTTGAATGGTTAAAATTATCAAATCACAGGGGTCAGAAAAACATAGCAGTCAAAAGATTATTACAGCGACTGGGTTTTGAATCTTGGGCCTTCCGCTCTCTAAATAACTGGTCTAACCACCGGGCTACCAGGGATATCACCAGACCCATGGTGGTTTTCTCCTAAAAAAATGATGTTTACATAATATCTGTACCCGAGAAGCATACGGATGCAAGTCCAAAAAGGTGAATGTTCAGGAGAGCCTTTTTAGGGTATATTACTATGGTCTCATAACTTCTTCGGATATCCAAGCTGATGGATAACAAAAAAGTAATTATTTAATCAATTTGTTTTAAACAAGCAAATAAAACGAAATATTTTATATGTAAAGTCTTAAAAAATGTTGTTTAAAAAAAACCGCCGACTTGAGTCAAACAAAAACATGGACTGCTTCTAAATGAAGTGGAATATTTTGTTATGACATGTGGTGTTTTATGAAAGAAATATCTTATCCCAGCAAGAGGCCGCAATTATTTTTTTTTCTTATTATAAATTATTTATCTTATTATTATTATTAAATCACCGATGACCGCCGGTGTAAGTTATAGTTGTTGACAAATTATTCTCCCTTTGTTGCAGACTAATTTGACTGATTTATTATTTTTTTTAAAATTTGTGTTATTTACTAACTAATACTATATTTCTCGTACGGTAAGGCAGAGTGGATAGACTGCCATACAAATCTGTCTCGGCAGACACTCCTCGCTGCGTTGTCATTCATATATTACAAACCCACTCTCTGACATGACCTGATTCAAGTCTTTGATTAATTTGATTCACTTTATCGTGCCATTTCTTTCTCGGACGTCCCCTACTTATTCTATCATTAACTCTTACGTCATATATTAATTTAAATTTTGTTATTGACTGTCCTGTTTTCATTTATTTATAAATTTGTTTTTGTGTATCCGTTTCCGGTTCAAGAAAAATCTCACTCAAACTAAACATACACCTTACAAGTTTACAACAGAATTATCAGTGACCAGACAATAGTAATCGTTTAGTTCTTATTACTAAAATATTCATGCAAAATGTACTTAAATTCCAAATATTTCTATCGGAATTGTCGACGCACATACGAATCCCATCATTGATACTCTCCATTCTTCGAGAGATAAATCTTGGATGTTGATGGTATGGGAGTCTGCGTCGCGGAGTGACACATCCCACATGGACCCGCGTCTCGGCATCACCTCGGTATTCCCGAGATCCCGTGAAGCCAAACAAACATCGGCTCTCCCGGGCGAAATTGCCGGGAGCACAGACGGACGAATGGGTTCGTCAAATTAACGGCTTCGGTCGTCACAATATTATTCTGTTCGACGCTGCTGCTATTTTTTACCGCGCGCCGCCGGGTTGTTATGTTTAGGCACCGAAGATTAAACCAATTAAGGGGTGTTGTGGGCATGTTCGTGTGCCTAAAATATTCAAAACTTTTTCCTTTCTTTTCCTTTGACAATGAAAAATAAAATTTACCTAAGAGAGGACTTGGCATACCAATAAAACATTCTGTCCAAATGGTTACCAAATAAGTGATGATGTATTCATTACTTTTTTAGTGGTTTACGGGTTTTTTTTATCGATTGTTATTAAGTTTATTTTGTAGAACTTCATTTCAATTTTTTATTTATTTGTTTATTTACAGAAGGGTTGTTGAATGGCTTTCGACCCTTAGGTCGCACATCTTTGAAGCATTTTTTTTTCGCTGCTACGGAAAACTAAAACCATTTAATGGTGCGTTAAACGGTGGGTTGACGGCAACAAAGCATTAGCAGGTGGTACATGGACAAGAGTAGCTAATGATGGAGAGAAATGGCGATAGTTGGAGGAGGCATTTGTCAACTAGTGACATGCAGACAGGGAGTCGAGGCATGATAAGTGTTATAAATGTGAAAAGTTAATTATAAATAATGTAATGTAATGTACTGTCTGAATAAAGTCTATTATTATTATAATTAATATTTCCATAAATAAAATATGAAGGCATATTTTATTTATGACAATATCATAAATGTAGATATGAAGGCATTATAAAAAATATTATCTAAATGATAAAATTAATTAATTTAAGAACTAATTAGCAGTACCTGTATTCATTTCAAACTGCAGTCATTTCAAATTGAAGGCAACAATAATATCATGTACTACATTTTAGCTAATTCCTGGAATCCAACGATATGTTCAAATAGAATTAAAGTATATTATACTTGATGTTAACAATTTTTCTAAGAAATCACCTTTATTTACTTATTTTTATTCTGCATAAAATGAGTATTCTCTATACGAGCTCATATTCTTTTTTTTATTGTAATACATAATTGTATCCTATAACTAAATACTAGTTGTTATCACACGTATATATGTACTTGGTTTAATGTACATTCTTATTTTGTTATCATTATAATTACCCTCCTGTGTACCACTGTGTATCATGTATCATGTATCACCGGATTGTAAAAGCCATTTTATGGCGTTGAAATAAATAAATAAATAAATAAAATATTAATTTGGCAGTGTTATTGTCATAAAGAAAAAACTCCTCGGTGAACAAAATATTTTAACCAATGACATACTACTAAAACGTCGTACGATAAAACATATTGGAATGATGAAATAAATTGAAAAATGTTTGACAGGTTTCGTAAATTTTCACTTGCCTGTTAAATGATTTTACTGTCGTTTATTTATTTTAAACACCTTTAAACCAGTTTGCTCTACACTTACGTGGTGTATTGGCTGTTTTTTTGATAAACTTCATATTGTTTTAAATCAAATATTTTGTAATTAGCCGACTGACAGTTCAAACGAAATACCATTTATATTGCAAAGGTTTTATATTACCAAATTGATCAATCATTTTCGAAACTCTTTCTTGAACGGAGCCTGTTGAAATTCCACTATTCACAATTGAAAACTTGCTTGAAATAGGTTAATACCTCACAAGAGTCCTATCTGCTCCCATCTGGAGCCAGTGAGACTATGGCATCGCCAATTGGGGAACGTTATGAGGCTGAACGTAGTGGGTAGGGGAAGGTGGTGTAGTGCCTGGCTATTCAGATCTGTTCACCAAACACGGCTAAAACCATTTCAAGCAACGTTTCAATTCTAAAGGGTGGTCTTACACGAGGGGGACACTGAGAGTATCTTCCACTCTGTAACATGCCGTAAATATACTATACATTATTTTGAATTTATTAATTGCAAATTAATTAAATAAATTTATTTGCCCCCGCCGGGATTCGATTCCGCGACCTTCGGATTGCGAGTCAACGTACCCTTCGACCACGGAGGCCATCAAAAGTCAGTAACTTTTTCACCTTCCTCTTACACATATCCTTATCCTCTCCATATACCCCACAATATACCCATTTGGAGATGCCGTAATCCCGCTGGCTCCGGGCATTCACGTAGTCTGGGAGTAGAAAGGTTTTATATAAACCGGCGTTGTTAGTTTTATTTTAAATCGGTATAGATCACTCTACTAGGAACTATCTGTTCAGTGTGTTTATGTTAACGAAGGTTGGATGTACAAATTTGTAGCTTGTATGTGGTGGATGTTTATCAACGCACATTTCCACTATAAATTTTATTTATTGTTGAAAAGAATGCGATTAAAATAATGTTAGATAATTCTAGAACCAAATTATTCCTCGGTCATCCGTGGCTGACTTTGAGAAGCTCCCCTGAGGTGATGTTTTTTTTATGTAGTGTTATATTGCTTGAATTGATAAGCTTCCGCATAACACTATGTAATACCAGAAGTCAGGGTTTATTTCAGTGCCGAAATTCTGAGACTAACTACCACATGTATAGTCCTTTGCCCAGAATACTAATGGAGGGGAACAATTATACCAAGTCAGTAAAAATCTTCAATTTATCTTTAAAGAAACATAAAATATTGTTACTGAGGCAGTTCAGTTATGTACAATAAATACTGTATATTTCTTACCATTCAAATGTAAAAGCCCAGAAAAAGGGCGTTAATTAATAAATCAAAAAATAACTTCAATATATGATATAATAATAATAATTCTTCAATAATTATCAGCCTGAAACACTCATCTACATTGAAAAAATCTTCCGAGAAAAGATACTGGCCGCCAACGGGAATTGAACCCGTGACCTTCTGATTGCCGGTCAGGTGCTCTTGACCACTGAGCTATGGCGGCTTATCTAATACCCGCCAAATAATTCAATATATACTAGTGTTTCATTCGACAATTACTTATTATTACATTTTTCCAACTGAAAACAACCAACTTTATTTTTGTGAGAGAGGTATTGTTAATACTAAATCTCCCGCTAGGTGGCGTCGAGACTAATTATGTCTGCATTTATTGCTGAAATACTTTAACTTGTCAAATATTAATTATTATTTTTAATTGATAAACTAACGTTTAAACAAGATTTTTATGCATAGCACAAAGGGTATATAACAAATATTATAATCAATAATTATCAGCCTGAAACACTCATCTACATTGAAAAAATCTTTTTTTCAAAAATTAATTAAATATTTTTAATTGATAAACTAACGTTTAAACAAGATTTTTATGCATAGCACAAAGGGTATATAACAAATATTATAATCAATAATTATCAGCCTGAAACACTCATCTACATTGAAAAAATCTTTTTTTCAAAAAAGGATTTTTTCAATGTAGATGAGTGTTTCAGGCTGATAATTATTGATTATAATATTTGTTATATACCCTTTGTGCTATGCATAAAAATCTTGTTTAAACGTTAGTTTATCAATTAAAAATAATAAATAATTCTTCATTCCAGGATATGGGAAGGATAGTGCAAACCCACACGTCCCATATATAGTTATACATATTTATATATTTTCACAGTAAAGAAACAAGAACATAAACAGAAAATAAACAAAAATTTTAACTAAACAAAAAACGACTTAAAAAAATGCACTAAAAAGTAAAAAAATAATTACGTACTATTGTTATTTTTGGAGTCGGTGTCCGCCAAGATCTCCACATATCACCTATAACTACCTATGTATGTAGTTACCTTGGCATTTTTTGAAGCCGTTTTTTGTTTTGTTAAAATTTTTGTTAATTTTTTGATTTTTCGTGATGAGAGTTCGTAAAGAAGTTTTACTTTAAAAAATAATCTGTTGGCGTAATATTGAGTTATTCGTCCATTTGTCGCGCACATACTTATTGCAAAGTTAAGACATATATGTTTTTCTCATGGATCCCATTGCCAGAACTAGACCAAATTAAGACCACACGGGAAGCACCAGTTTTCTAATAAAAAAGAATCATCAATATCGGTTCACCCAATCGAAAGTTCTGAGGTAACAAACATAAAAAAAAAAAAAAAATATACCGTCGAATTGATAACCTCCTCCTTTTCGAAGTCGTTTAAAAAAGAAAATTACATGTAATTACATAAATTAATAATCCATTATTACGCAGGGCGTGGTCTTGCTGGAGCTCGGGCCCAACGCTCACTCAGGAGTGGCGCTTGGTGCTGGAAGGCTGCGGTCACCACTGTGTTGTCGGAGGCCATTAACCGCATCCTGGCTCCAGTGACTCGGTGTCTCATCAGGCTGGCGAATCCATGAAGTTCTAATAAATGATATATTTTACTGTTTTAAATTATTTAAATTTAAAGTATTTTTGGTTATTAAACTATGACATGAAACACGAAAAAAGAATACGCGGGTCCTGTCTTATTTTTCCTGACAATTGTATCCACACGGGGTTACATGTAACCCGAAGAATTTTAGCTTTCGATTCCTGGGCATATTTGGAGTAAAAACTTAGATGTCATTTTGCTTCCCGATGAAAAGAAATATTGATCAATCACACATAGCCGTTGATCATATTCCTAAGACGGGATCATATACTTCGCGCGCTGTTTCGTGTGTAACCATGCTGCTGGAGCGAGAGGAAGTTATAATCACGTGACCCGCTAAGCTATATCCAACTACTCAGTTGCGACATTTAATGAAAAATATTTTTATTGTTTTTAATTGAAAAAAAAATATCATCGGACGGTAAAATGATGTCTACATGTTTAATTCCAAATACGCCCAGGAATCGCTGGTTGAAATCCTTCGGGTACGTGGTGTTACACCCTGTATATGTCAACCCCTTCAGGGCTCACAATGAATACAAATTGAACTGTAAATCCAAAAAGAAAAATGCTTGAAAGATTTTGTTAAAACATGCAGAAAAAATATGTCTCTCCCACATGCGAAATAATAGTTTGTACTAGGAGGATAAACAAAT
The DNA here is from genome assembly GCA_917563855.2 of Limnephilus lunatus. Classification (NCBI taxonomy): domain Eukaryota; kingdom Metazoa; phylum Arthropoda; class Insecta; order Trichoptera; family Limnephilidae; genus Limnephilus; species Limnephilus lunatus. Next base: position 81,113,076 of record OU830598.1, read on the forward strand.
AACTCGTGTACATTGTATGTACGTATCTATCCACAAACAATAAAATTATCCAGTTTAAGTTCAAACAATACTTTAAAAAATAAGTTTTCACATGTAAGTTCATAACTTCAACTATAAATTCTACAACATGTTATAGTAGTCGTTATGGCGATTGTTATCGGAATTATGTACTTTTTGTACTCAATTAGTTTATTTAAGTCAAAACGTTGTCTTTAATTCACGTTCATGGGATTTCAACTTTGTCTCTGTTCTGATATGAAACAATAAAGACAATTATAATTATTTAAACGCAAGAACACCACGGAAAACAATTCTATAAAAATGAGCGAACATCAACAATTCAGTAATATTCTCATGTAAAAACAGTGGCATTGAAATGAATTAAAAAGATTTTTTTTGATTATTCATGCTTGTAGTTTTCTTACATGTGGAAGATTTTTTTAAATCTTGCGGAAAAGATGTTCAGGGCGTTCCGTTAGTTCAATCAATTAATGCCCCATATACCCCCATTACCATAATGATTAATGCCCCATATATCCGCTCAAAAAGAATAAGATGGAGATTTACGTAATTACGAATGTTGGAGAGAGCGCGCTAATATTTAAAACGATAAAATTGAAGTGAAAATTGTGAAAATGTTCTGTCTGACAATTTGAGCATATTCATATAATTTAAAATAGTGTTGTGATAATTTGTTTTGTATTCTTTTAACAGCTTGTACATGTATATTATAATGTGGGTTCCAAAAGGGAGAATTGTACTCAAGTTGACTTCTTACATAGGCAAAATATAACAGTTTAATACACTTTATATTGTTAAAATTTATAGTTAGCCTAGTTATAAAGCCCAAAATTTTTAAGCTCTTATTAGAGATTTCTGTTACGCGGTTAAAAAATTAAAGATTTGATTGAAAAGTGATGCTTATGTAAGTCTTTGATTTGTGTTAATGTTTCAAGAGAATTATTATCAACGTTTTAATTAAATATCACTGGATTTTTTATTTGAGAAACTATTTGACATTTTGAGATATTTAAGTAAATACTATTTTCATTACACCAAATTAACAATTTGTTGATATTATCTTGAAGAATGTTGCAATGGTAAATATTTTAAATAATTCTGAAAAATTTGAGGTCAACAGCAAAAAGTAAGTACATCATGAAATATTTTTGTATGATCGTATTTTTGTAAACCGATTTGTAGTAAAGATTCATCTAAAACACAATGAATTGTTAAGATATTTAGTGTCGTCAATTCTTATTATTCAAGTTTAGTAAACTTTTTCAAATTTTTATTTAATTTCATATCTCTAGAAAGAAAAAGCTAAAAAAATAACGACTATTGAGTTATATTTCCTCTTCTTCACTGCTTTTTCTTGGTTGTCTGCTCATCGTGCTTAAATCCGTAACACAGTATGTGGATAGATAGATTTGAAGCGAACGCCATTAATATGTCCATCGTTGAGGATATTAATTTTTCAGACAGTTGAGACGCGTGACGACGGGATACAAGTCGCGTTGAAAGAAACCGCATTACAATTTTGTTTTATCTTCAGTTCACTCTAACATTATTTCTTTCATTTTCTTTTATCTTATTTCCATTCGTTAGTTACACGAACAATTTAAAACATTAAAATTTTAATAATTTAACAATTTTGACAGCCTCAAGGCAAAGTAAGGAGAAATATAAAGCTTGGATGATAAGTTTTCAGAGACGATAAAAATAACATGTTACTTTTATATCAAATTAAGTGGTGTCACTGGTGTACATAGGTACGTCTAGACGTAAATAAAATATTAAAACACATAAGTATACTTGTATAATTTCTTAATTGTTTTCGAATTTATTTGTTAGTCCATATTACCACGTGTAAATAAATACACCAACCAGAACTTCAAACTGCATATAAGACTATTAAAAAAGGCATTCTTAATGATTGGAAGCACAATACTCGTTCTGACATGCGTTATACTTTTTATCTGATTTGGTTTTATCTGAATACCTCACAAGAGTTCAAGCTGCCTTTGTCTGGAGCTAGTGAGACTATGGCATCCTTAATTGGGGTATGTTGTGAGGCTGAAGTTAGTTGGGAGGGGAAGTACCTGGCTATTCAGATCTGGTCACCAAACACGGCTAAAGCCTTTTCAAGCAACGTTTGAATTCTGAAACATAGTCTTACACCAGGGCGATACTGGGAGTATCTTATGAATTAAAGAAAATATATCATCTATTTCAATCTTTTCAGAAACTTTAACTGAAAAAACTTTTGACGAGGTGGATAGGTAAGTTATGTAAAAATGGCGTTATCTCTCACTATCTCTTCGCTGTACGCCAATTTTCTAGGCGGTTTTGTTTTTTTTTATTAATAGGAAAAAACTTAAATTTAAATACCCATCCAAAAATCTTAAGTTTTTTATCAAACCAAAAATCTATCGCTATTTTACCTTTTTTTAAAAAAAAAAATTATTTATAGGCCATTAAAGAATTCGATTTTTCACTTTTTTCGGGGCAACTTTGGCAATTACTTGTCAGTTGATTAATGATAATTTTTTTTAATTTTTTTGCTTTATATTCCTACGGAGTATATAAAGCAAAGAGAAGATAAAAATAAGGAGATAAAAAATTTAAAAAAAAGTCAGAGCGTGCAATTCACACTCGTTAGAAGCGAAACCTTCAGAAAACTAAACTAGACAAGAGTGGGATGGTTACGAAGCACCGCACAAAGAGGAGACCGATTATACTATCTCATTCTTTCGCAGGCTAAATCCTACAGATGTATGTATTTGTCTCTTTTTAGTGTCGCTATTTTTCGTTTCATAGAGTTTCAAATCACAACGGTGCTAAAAAAGTTTTCGCTTTAATAATATTTTTATTTCGGGATGTAGATAATAAAATAGCGAAAAAAAATAAAATTTCTAAGAATTTTTAGTTTAAAATGAGTTAAATTTCTGAATTTTTTTTTATGATGATGTTTCAATTAATTTAGTTTTATATTTTTAATACAGTAAGTAGGGCAAGGTTTTATTAAAATAATTATAATCATCTCGACAAAAATGCCGAAGTCGCCTCTAAAAAGGTAAATTCGAATTCGTTATTGGCTTGTGTATCATAGTTTTAAACAAAAATAAATAAACTTGCACATAACCGTACTAGATATTTTGTATATCTTTCGATTAAAAAAATAATAATTAATTTGGTTAAAACCGGTCAGTGGCTGAGAGGACATCGCGTTTGCTAAGTCCTGCATCACGACGCAAGCAATATTTTCCGCTTAGTGTGGTGGGGTAGTAGGAAATTTTACACATTGTTGCATTGTTGGGTTATTCGTAGCGTTAAGAAAAAAAAAAGTTTTTTGACCTCAAATTCCAATGTAAGTTTGTAGGAAAAACACCGCGTACCCTTAACAGATTTTTTTAACTTTACATACTTACCAGTTAGTAAGATATGATCAGATATGTTAGGTTAGTAAGTATAACTTGCTCTTCAAATTGATCAGAAGCGAACAATGAGTAGCTAGTTTTATTTTAGGACTAGCTTATGTTGAACGTAGGTATATTCGGTACAGCATTCTGATTTATGATGGATGATTTAGATCGTTTGGTTCGAATGTAGGTGTTGAGAGCCGTGGCACACACGGACGACTATTTATTTGAAATTTGTAAAAACCTTTCAATCACGTATTGTAAATTGTTTTAATGGTAGAAACGATTCGTTTGATTATCTTCAACAGTTATTTCTGGTGTTACTAATACTAATACAACAGTGATTGATCAAAACACAGCGGCAAAACTCGCGGTATAATCTGACTACTGATCATTTTTCAACAAAATAGATTTCTTATTTTAAAAAGTTCACAATCGAATATATAAAACATAATACTTTACAAGACACAAAGAATTGAATATTTAAATGGGTTGGTTAAATCGTGTGTGGCGATAAATATAAGATTGTCCAACAGAATACACAAGAAAGGTTAATGGAAGGAAGGGAATAAAGAAAGACGCTACCCCTCATAATATAATTAAATAATAAATGCTGCTCCGTCTTCGTTAGATAATAAAACCTAAACCTTAAGGGTACTAAACTTAAATGACGAGTACAGTTTCGGGTTGCAGTCATCAATGTGAAAATTTTCCTGATGATAGGCAACCTCCCATAGATAGAACTTTAATAATAACTATGAATTTTTAAAGGTCATTTCATGAAAATTTCCAGTCCTAAAGAGCCCTAAATTCTCTAGGTTTTCGAAATAAATACAAACCACTTTTGGCATTAATCTTCTTATAAATGTAAAACCAACAGTAACCAAGGGTAGCAAAGGTAAATCATGCAATGTCCAGTGTTTTCAATATAATGTCCTCCACGTGCAAAGTCGTATCTTCCCCAAGCATAAACTTTCTAATGAAGTGTGTCTATCGGAAGTAACCTGCAGGTAAGTATGTTTCTGTATCTATTTGTAAATAATAAAATAAGATAGAGCCTAACAACTTATAATATATTGTAAAGCGCCCTTTAGGCGTTTTTCATAAAAACGGCGCTCTAAAAAATATCTAAATATTATTATTAATATTAGGAAAACTCCTGTATTGGTCACTATAAAATCAAAATACATAATTTACTTTAGAACACAATATATAATGAAAATTGCAATGGATATAGGAGCGAAAATTTTGTTTCCCTTTAACAATCAATCCATTAATCAAAAAATCCATATCATCATGAATAAAATAACGATTTTACTTAAGAATAGACATGAACACATGAATTAGGTCTTCAATAATTCATATTATCATGTTATTGTATTATTTTATCGGTATTCACCAAACAATATCAAAGTAAGCTACATTTATTTTCGTCACAAATATTACATGAACGTCTGATTGTTATTGCACTAAATTATGTAAAATCGACCATTATAACACGGGCATCAGCCTAGCATGGTAGTCGAAAAATCATCTAATAATGTAACCCTATTTTGTAAGTAATGAATAAAGAAAAAAAATAAAAATAAAATAAGCCTATTGGGAATAACCAAAACTATTAGAATTTCGACAGTTGAAGACGACTTAGTAACAAATGTAAGAAAATCCATATATAATTATTGAATAAAATCCATGTAGATCACTATTCTTCCCTCTTCCCCAAATGTTACGTATAAAATCATAGATAAAGAATAATTTATACCATTCTGAAGATAGCTGAAACCGGTTACGGTCAAATAAACAAAAGTGGAAATAAGTTTCATATATTTTTTAATGGAATTCCACCATGAATTGTCAATTTCAAAAATAGAAATAACATTTGATTTGTTTTGTATGTTCAAATTTTTAAAGAGATTTGCTAAATGTAAATTTAACAAAATCACCGTAGTCGAACCCTTTCACGTCATATGGTAAAATTTCTAAAAGTGTTATTCAAAATATTGTTGTTTTTTAGTATTATCTAAGTGATTGCTACTTTCCATTACCCACGTGAAATATAAAAAAAGACTTGTTATGTCTCTCAAATATGTATATTAAACAAAACATCATATTTTGTAACATAAGATAATATATAATACCCAACGTGTATCGCATTCTCATGCAAATTTTTCTAATAAAACTGTTACGCATCGTTACAGAAACATAGTGTTCCTTCTGTCGCTGGCTAAACAATAAAGATAACTTTGTCTTATTGTCCCTAACGTCGTTTGACGCAAGCTTAAGGCGTTAACTTTTATAAGAGCGGGAGACAGGATGGGTAGGGGCTTCAATCCCTGAAGAGGGAAGGAGACGGCTGCAAACTTTATAGTGTCAATCTGGTGTTTGGGAGTCATTAGCACGTCGCTCTTGGTACCGTGTACCGTTAGATGTCTCTGTTCTTTGTCAACTATATTTATTGTCTCGTGCCGACTTGGGAGGAAAATTCGGGCTGATATTGAAAGCGAATCCCGACGAATCCCCGACTCATAACCCTTGTGTACTCGACTTGTTCAGTTTGCATTTGAAGATGTACCTACTCTCTTCTTAGAACCCCATTTGATGCTTATCGTGGGTCAGTAAATAAATAATGATATAAATACGTTTTTAAAAGTAGTGATTGCACGTAGCACCTATAACTAGACATCGATGAAACATCGATTTTATAAATGCAATAAAGCGGTCTCAACGGCGCCGTAAAATATATAATTTTTGTACTATTGCCCTATTATGTTTTGTGATAAATATTTTTGCTTGTCGCTGCGAAAATCTAGAACGGAAACTCCGAAGGCATTAAAAATAGTCTAGCCTATATTAATATAGCCTATATTACTATATTAATAGTCAGTAATGACTCGAATTTCTTGTTCAACTGAACTGTTTCAATCATGAGCTTTGTAGCTCTAAAGTAATTTATGATGTAAATGGTTCCATGACAACTCAGAATCAACTCAACTCAACACCTCTTTGAAAAGTCACTAAAGGCTATGGAAAAAAAAATGAAAAATCGAAGTGAGGGAAGGAGCTGGCGGGAGAGTTTTTCGAGGAGAGCCTAAAGAAGCTTGTGCCACGACTCACCACATGCATTGAACGGGATAGCGATTTGTGGAAATAAAGTAAACTTGTGTATCAACAATATTCTCTATTTTTTTTCACATACACTTTTTCTAAAAATATATAAAAATTTGGTACACTTACTTTGTGAACATCCCTCGTATTAATTGTTCTCTAAGATCACAAACAGTGTCATATAATAAGTATCTAGTAATTACATGTATAAAAGTTGACGTACCTATGTGGCACGCCATTAGATTTTCATTTCAAATGCTTATAATTATGATAATTATTTATTTTTATTCATAAATAGGTGAGAAAGTACAAGCAAACAAAAAATATATTTGTATGGAACAATATTAATATTCGAGATTGATGGGGCCAAAATTTTTTTCAAGTGTTCTTCGATGTTGGAATCTGGACTGCGGCAGTATTCTATAATGAGGGCATTTCCGGAGTTTTTTTTAAAGAAAGACAAACATTCCCGGGTTACGAATAACCTGACTCTATTTGAAAATCTCTTACTACTACTAATATTGGTTGAGTCGTGATGGAGGACTTGGACTTGAGGAGTAGTACATACTGTCCCTTAATCCTGCCACCCGGGCTCTTATGAGGGATAATAATAACAGATTATTTCTTTTTCTTCTTTGTTGATTTAATTTATTATGTACTCTTATATATTATATTTTCTTTATATCGTTTACAAAAATAATCAATCTTATAATTTTTATTATCATTCTTTCTTTCTATATTCTATAATATAATTTTTACTGTGACCGTCAATAACTACCATATATCTAATTTTAAATAAATAAATAATACTAATTACTCATGAAACTTTAAAAAAAAAAGTGTGATATTTTTGTTAAAAATTTAAATACTTACGTCGAAAAAACCATTGAGTTCTATACCGAATCTATTTGTGTTGGCTTTGAGTTATGTCGCATTCCGTTTAGTCGACACATTGTCTAACTCCAGACATGAAGTTTGGGTAAACATCCTATTGTTCTCCTGTGAACGATTGACAAATCGTTGCCCCTGCCTCTGGCGTAGGGCTGGCTCCCGGATTTAACTGCTTTATATTACATAATCGTGTTAACTGCCTTGTATTTTATTGACAAATGCTACAAGTTTCAGGCGTAATAAGAGATTAAAACTAATTACAATCATTCTTAAAAGTTATAATACGTTATAGTATGTGAATGACTTGCGGACACCATAGGTCGCAATTTTTGCAAATGTAGTATGCATCGATCAATTAAGTACGTCAATGGTAGAATGCCATCTTATATCAGACCGACCCGATAGATCACTTGTAAGAATCTGCACCGAAAAGGTCAACCTAATAGGAAAAATGTTTACGGAAACTCGGCCATCGACCCCCTCTGTCCCGCTGTCGGTTTCTCACCGGAGTTTCTATATGAAAACGCTTAGTTTCAGCATTGGGGCTAGATGTGAAGAACGCTAGTGATCGTAACGGCCCTTCCTGTCCTGGTATTACAGGGGTGTGTTGCAGAAATAACTCCAATTTTGACGGATAAAAATTTAAATAAATATAAAATAATATTTTATAAAAGTGGTGTTTACAAAGTTATTGTTTTATTTTAAATTGTAATGTCACATCACAAAGTAACTGCTTCATATGAACAAACTAAATAAATATCTTATTGGAAACAAGCGGTTAGTCATATTATTCTCAAAAAAGTGACCGCCACCGAGGACATGCTAGAAAAATGCCTTCTTACGGACTTCCCACATCCTTGTGTACGTGGTTTTCTGAGAGGTCTATTCTGACGGTTGCTGGTGGTTTCACCTCTTCCTCACATTCAATAAATTCTAGTGTCCCACAACGATGGATTCTGTCTCAAACTTTTTTTTTTGTTGAACATCAATGTTACGCGAATTGTAGTATAGTCCATGCTAGCTTTTGTTTGATAAAACCCCAAAGAGCATACAAAATCCAACAGCTCGGAGGGCTTTGAAGCAAAGAATGGACGATTACCTCGAAAGGATTCCGATTTCGAATTTCAATTCTAATCGTCTCTTGATATTGAAAATACAGTTTTCTTTGAAGTGAGAAGCAAAGATACTAACTAGATATTTTAGTTATAGGTCTATATTTTAGTTATAGGTCTAGAATCCTTCATATCTGGGTTATTTTCATTACTGCTTTGCGTCAATTAGTTGAACTGATAAGATTTTAATATATTTTTATCTTAAAGTTACAATGTCAATTATTTTGTATCTACTATAATTCTATCACGCCTCTACATTGTATTTTTTTCATTAACTATTCACACGCCACCGATTACATCAGTAGGTACTTACAGCCTACAGCATTCATTCTCGCATTCGCTTTATTGTTCCTATACAAAAGTGTGCTCATGTGATAAATATTATAATTTCGTAACACCACTAACACCATTATTTTTCCATGTGAATATTCGGCTTAGATAAAAATTTACGATCGGAACGACTCCAACCATGTTAAATTCGTATTAGATTCTAAATGATTCGGTATCCAAATAGCAATATCTTACCAACAACACCTTCAGCCTCATTGATATGCGATACGATTACTAATCAGAGTAGGATCGACTAAGCCGAAAGAGTGATTTCATTAATAATAATTACTAATCATCTAAAAATGATCAAAATGTTGACACTATTTTTAATTCTTTGCCAAATGTTCCTAACCTAAATAAACGTAATGAAAGTAGGTAGAGACTTTTGAATAACAAGTGAACGTATGTTTGTAAATTTTAATAGATGTGCGATGCGAACGGAGGATATAAAAGGAGTGTTTGCGTGTCAGATGCCCTCTTTCCTTTTAGACCATCCAAGCAGTAATACGAGTATACCTTAAATATAATACTCGGAGTCCATATTTTATTGTTCTGTTAGTCAAACAAAAGTAATTTGTAATTATCGTATTTATGGTTACTGTATTTGAGTTTTGTTTCACTGTGTAGGAATATTCTGGCCGGGAACGTTATTGGCTGAAATATCCTTGACATCTTTTGTGTGCCAATAAAGAAACTGAGTAGGCAACAAGATATGGCGAATCATTAATATTTTGAAAACATAATTTTTTCGGTCTCTCTATGTACGAGTACCTCGTCTAAAGACATGATGGTGGAATTTTGCGTAACACTAGCAGGAATTCTACATTTAGATTGCTGAATTTCCAGATACCTTACCGTGTCCTAAAGATTAAAAAAAATTGACTCCACATTTTCTCCCTGTATCCCTCGTTTCCAACATACTCGTATTTTTAATTTATTGTATGAGTTTAACTCAACGCTGAAACAAATCTCTCTGCATATTTATATTGTAAAAAAACATCCTATTTGTAGCCTTGCAGCTCCTAATATCGTGAAAATCTGTTAAAAATTTAAAACATTTCCTAGATTAAGGAGGCGGGAACGGGTACAATTGAAGACGCCGTCACTTAGCAGTGGTACCCGGGTTCATGGGATGAGGTTTGTCTTGGTCTTGGCGGTGGATGATCTGGAAACACTGAACCACAGATTCCTACCAACCCCTCGTACCTTTTTACTTTCGAGAACTTCCTCTTCTTCCTTTCGTTAAAAAGACCCTCCATCATTCCCAAATATTATTTTACCTGTGTGGAGCTAATGTAAAAAAAAGATGTAGAAATAATCACTATTCATTTAAGTAATTTCATCTCTGTAAGAATTTTTGAGACAAAGCGTCAATTTGCATAACACTGTAAACATATCGATCACGGAAACTTGAAATGCTGTAAAAACAAAATGTTAATGGTTCAGAAGACCGAAAAGAAAGTTTTTATTTATTTAAAAAATAGTTTTCTGTAGATAGGTATACAATGATGATTTTTTATTATAAAATAGCATTGAATAGAACATTCAGAATACTTAAGATTTTTTGTAATTTCTTTAACAAGAGTATTTTAGTTATTTTTTATTTTCCAGAAAACGTTGTAAAAGGTGTACTTGGTTTCCTAGAAATATTTCGACGACGCAAAACGAAAGAGAAAAAAAAACGGAGAAAAATGACATACTTAACACATCTCCGGATTTATTGCCCTTTTACAGCATTTCAAATTTCCGCTATCGATATTTTCACAGCTTCATATTCACGTGTATCATTAAACATCTTGTAATAAAGTGTCTAGCAATTATTGTCTGTTGCAAATGATCCACATTGTGATTGGTGGTTTACTTTCACCGGAAAACATTCAGCTCTAGTCACTTTGGACATAGATACAAACAGCTCTCTTTGAGAATAATCTGCCGGCAATCATTAGTGTGAAGACCAAGAATTTATTCCGTTTCAAAATCTCTTTCAAATCCCGCTGACAGGTAAATTGGTGAACACTCACAAAAAAGTCAAACCATCAGCTACGCATATAGTGTTACACTAGCTTAATTTTTTTACTCGGAAAAATGTTAGCTATTTTAACAAAAGGAATAACTCCATTTTCTCACGGTTAAAAAATAGTTTTCCCAAACGATGTGACGTCACAATAATTTCTTGAAGTGATTATTTTTATTCTTTTCAATAGAAGAACAATAAAAAATCGTACACATTTATGTATATGCAAAAATTGACAGTATACAATTTGAATACGTAATCGTTTTCTTTGGGTTTGACTCCATTGCGTCATAAACTTCATCCATTATGGAAATGGCTTGGTCTCATTATATGCGGATTATTGTGATCGAATAAATTTAAATTGTGATCGAATAATTTTAAATTGTGATCGAATAAATTTAAATCAATTGATGAAGACGGAAAAACCTAGGGCTTTTTTGAGAATCGCGTTCTCTATAGTTTGTGATATATACTGCATTTTTTAGAAAGAAATTGTAGCAAGCGAATAGAGAGATATATAGTGCTAATAATTAATAATTAAGAAAACTAACACAGTACTAAGTATTTTGTAGGGTTTTCTCTCCTAGCTCTTGTAAAACTAAGGTATATTTTGGATAAAGGTGAAGAATAAAGATTTAAATACATGGTAATGTAAAATATTGAATTAAAATATTTTACGATCGTTAATAAATTAGCTTTTTTTTTAAATTGATAAACTGAAGATTTTTATGCATAGCACAAAGGGTAACAATAATTATATGTAATAATTATTAGCCTGAAACACTCGTCTACATTGACAAAATTTCCCGAGAAAAGATACATGCCGAACCCGCGTCCTTCTGATTTCCGGTCAAATGCTCTAACCACTGTGCTACGTAGGCTTATCTCCTACCCGCCAAATAATTCAATATATACTTGTGTTTCGTTCCTAAGAATGTAATTCAAAAATTACTGCTTATTACGTTTTCCCTAACAATGTAATAAGCAGTAATTGTTAAATGAAGCACTAGTATATATTGAATTATTTGGCGGTTAGGGCATTTCACCGGAAATCAGAAGGACTTGGGTTCGAGTCCCGTCGGCGGCATGTATCTTTTCTCAGGAGATTTTTTCAATGTAGATATGTGTTTTAGGCTAATAATTATTAATTATAATAAATTATCGTACCTATAAATAAAAAAAATCAAGAGCAATTATAGTTTTATATGGTACCATGACAGTTGATCCGGTGACAATTGGCTGGTAGACAGTTGATCCCCCCGACTGTTTATCCCCCCGACAGTTGATTCCCCGACAGTTGATTCCCCTGACAGTCGATCCGGCGGACAGTTGATCTCTCGGACAATTACTCGGATCTGAATAGCCAGGTACATTTTCCACATCTCCTTCCCCTCCTCATGCACTACCTTCAGCCTCACAACATACCAAAATTGGGGATGCTATAGTGTCACTGGCTCCAGAAGGTTAGGAGAAGTTAGGCCTCTTGTGTTGTATTCGGATAAAAACAGAAATATTATATGCAAGTAGGAACTTTAAACGGTTTTTGGTTAAGCCGACTGTACGTATAATTATTTCGTATTTTTGTTATTACTGCATTCTCCTACAAGTATATCGACTTTGGTTGTACGGGAGTATAGCCTCTTTGCATACTTACTTGCCACGTGCTACAAGTAAAACTTTTTTTACAGAAATCTACGGTATGTTTGCCAGATTTATTTAAAAAAAAACGTAAATAAAGTACATTCATTTTCAGAAATATATTGTCGGTAAATAATAAACATAAATTTTAACAAAACAAAAAACGACTTCAAAAAATGTACTAAACAGTAAAAAAATTATTTCGTACGATTGTTATTTTTGGAGTCGGTGTCAGCCAAGGTAACTACATACATATGTAGGTAGTTATAGGTGAGATGTGGAGATCTTGGCTGACACCGACTCCAAAAATAACAATCGTACGAAATTATTTTTTTACTTTTTAGTGTATTTTTTGAAGTCGTTTTTTGTTTTGTTAAATTTATTTTTTGATTTTTAGTGACGAGCGTGCGTAAAGAAGTTTTACTTCAAAAAAAGAATCATCGAAATCTGTTAGCGTAATATTGAGTTATTCGTCCATTTGTCGCGCACATACTTATTGCAAATTTAAGACATATATGGTTTTCTCATAGATCCCATTGTCAGAACTGGACCAAATTAAATTGGGACCACACGGGAAGCACCATCTTTCAAAAAGAATCATCAATATCGGTTCACCCAATCGAAAGTTCTGAGGTAACAAACATAAAAAAAGTCGAATTGATAACCTCCTCCTTTTCAAAGTCGTTTAACAAAGAAATCATAACCGCAAATTGGGTAGGTACTTACGCAAAATGCACTTTTAAGGCATATAACAACCACCTCACTAATTGAAATCGAACATCTACTATGTCTTATCAGTAGATATAATTCATGCGACTAAGTGATTTATCAAATCCTAATTCTTCAAAAATAAACTTAGATTTTTAATGGATAACTTGAGCTCATTTTGTAACAAGACGACACAACGCGACACGTCGCGACAAGACGCGACTAAACGCGATGCGCTCCTCGACGGTCCTGGTTCGCATCCAGCGAAAGCAAAAGTTCCTCTAATTTATGTCGATTTGCCCTGTCCCCGGCAGTTAATGATGGCAGCAGTAAGGTTCCACTGCCTCTGGGACTAAACAATGGGTTGGGGTAGAAGGGGTGGAAGTGGAGGGACACGGGTGCAGTGAGACGCTAGTTTTTTAGCCATACTTTGACTGCCGGTGGCGTATTTGCTTCAGGAGTTGAGTTGTTGGAGAAATATGCTACAAGTCCCTGTCCGTACATTTTTTTTTCTTTTTTTTTTTTAATAAATATTGTCTTCTGTAAAAAGTTGTACTTTCTTGTTAGTCAGACGATAGTTAGTTCTATATATTTTATCTCAAATATTAATAATTTAAAATATCATTTTCTTTAATTATCTCAAGGGCGCTGTAAAAATATTACTTAAAAGTATTTATTTTAATATTATTTATAAACAGAAAGATTTTTTTATGTGGATTCCTTACAAGAGGAGAAGAGTCCCAGCTTCACCGGTCTGGAGCCAGTTATACTATGGCATCCCCAATTGGGTTATGCTGTAAGGTTGAAGGTAAGTAGAGAGGGGAAGGAAATATGGAAGAAGAAGGTGGGGAAGTATCTGACTGTTCAGATCTCGTTATTAAACAAGGCTAAAGCCATTTTGAATGTTAAAAAATATTTTGATAGAAGGCGGTCACTTTGTAGTTTGACATATTAATTGAAATAAAACAATAACTTTGTTTATAAACACGACTTAATTTTTTCAATACCGACGGGTTTCGCTTAACATAAGCATCTTCAGGGTATAAAATTAAACTGATGATTATTTTTATACCCTGATCTGTTAAGCGAAACCGGTCGGTATTGAAAAAATTAAATAATGAAATGGTGTTCATAAACAAAGTTATTGTTTTATTTCAATTCGATATGAATATATATATATATATATATTATGAAGACTCGATATGTGTTTTTGAAGGGAATTGAAATTCACAAATCCTACAATTATAATATCCCGTGATTTTTCACGGGTCTGCGCTAGTATATGTAATAATAATAATGAATTCTGCGGAATTGGATTAATTAGAAATCCTTACAGACTTAGCTCTAATTTAGTATTTTTTCTGTTAATCCTCAACGATTCAAAGACTTTTGCCAAGATAGACATCTGGTTCGCACTATTTCCACGATTTTTGAATATTTTTTTCACTTCTTAGGAACAAGACCCATAGATTTTGTTTATATCTTTAGTATTTTATTTTTTTCCAATGAATGTGTTGTGAGCACGTCTGCGCAGCCGCAGTTAGAATTTATGGGCTCCGTTCAGATTTGATTCAAGATATGCGCATTGTAATCTATTCGCGCGGTTTATTCAAATTTTGAAGTTTTTTGTTTGTTTATTAGGGCAGGATTGTTTATTAGGGTGGGATGGTTTATTGTTTGTCGTCGCTAATGGAATTTGACATGATTTTGTTGAATGGCGATACGAACGGAGTAAGGTATTTACGGAATTATTAAATAACAGTTCTTTGTTAAATAATATTAAAGATGATAGAAAATAGATTTGGTTTGTCTAAGTACAGAGTTAGAGACTTCATTTTATTAAGCTTTTAACTCTGTGAATGTAATGAAAATATGCCATAGATCTACCTATTTTAGAGAATCTCTGACAAATACATTTAATTACACAATCTACACATAATAGGTAGGTACTGTGTGAAGCTATTATTGGCATAGCTGCCGCCCAGGCAGCTTGGACAGTCGCTCAGTGCTTCCGGATCCGATTGTCAAGTCAAGTGCACTGAATCATTATTATTTTCTTTAAGAACAAAACAAAAGTATTTTCGTTGTTTGTTTTTAGGGGTGTTATATCGTGTTGCGCTACCTCCTTCTGGATTAATCCATCCTTCCCACTTCTCATCGTCTGTCACTCCTGGACAGATTAAAGCTCTGATTCCTACCTTCCTACTTCCCAGAACTTTCTATCCCTAAAAAGATACTCCACACAGCATCTCCAAACATGGCATAGGCCCCGAGGGAAATTATTTTCCTCAGGGCCTCCTGTGTGGAACCAATGCAATGTAAACCAAAAATTCTACGTTTCTACTCACGTTCATCATTAAGGCCCAATAGTAAGCATTCAAAAAGAAGAAGAGGAGATGTGTAAATACGAATGTTAGGGGAAGCGCGCTAATATTAAAAACGATAGTAATTAAGCGAAAATTGTGAAAATGTTTAAAAAAAACACGACCTATTTAAAAAAGAACAAAACATGTATTAGGTAGCATTTAAAGAAACACATTTGAATTTTTTCATACATATAAATAACTTGTAATATAACAGAAAAAACGTGCTTATAATAATTTTTCTATCGAGGGAATTTCATATAATTACCGTTTCGGCGCGGCGGCATGGAAAGTGTGTATATATTATCTTCAAGAATAACATATATTTATTTAAGAACTTAAAAACTTAAAGTGTTCAAAGAAAGCATATTATAAATTGGTACAAATTCGACGGGCTTACCGGATACAGAGAGTTCGTCGCTACGTCACTGTTGACGACAATACGGTTTTAATTGTTCACTTACTTGTTAGGTCTATTGTAATCTTTCTTACCCTATTATTTTATTAATAGAAACTAGCAATTACGCAGATCTTTTAGCATACCAAATTGAAATTATATTTTCTTTGTTCTTAATTGCTACACTAATCTGCAATTTTTTGATACAATCTCTAGTCAATTTAGTTCTCATAGTTTAATTTACCAATGTATTTAATACAAGGTTATGGCTGTGTTCCCATCGTTTATCAAATATTCCGTGCAACCAAATTACGGTTCTTTAGGCAATTCCACAAGCAACAGTGGATAATTAAAATAGCAAATAATACAGAAGTCAAAACTAAATTTTTTTAATTATTGTAAATTGTAAATTTATTAAATCTCTCAGAAAAAGCGTTTTCCCTAAGATTTAAACCCAACGAATTGAATAAAATGTGCATTTATGTACTTAAATGTTTTGTTATACAGGCATTTATTTAAAAAAAAAATTTTTTAATTATTAATTTTCAACGCCCTGCGCTTTTACATGATCATGAGATACAATTAAGATTATGAAACAGAGACACAATACTTAAATAAAAACTTAAATATCTATGTGGTAGGTACAAATATGCATTTAAGAGAAAATTATATGTAAGAAAAAAGACAGAAACAAGTTTTTAAATAGCAGATTATTACGTAAAAATAATAACATAAGATATATAGGTTAAAATGTTTACATTATAACATAGTGTACAAAGGAATTTTTCTGAAATGGATGATACTGTATTTTAAAATTTACAGCAGTTGATATAAAAAATAAATGTCGTTACTATCCAATTAGGATTTGGCTTAGGTGTTATCGGTGTTGACTTCAATCCCTGGGGTGAAATTTCAATTCTCAGTTAAACCAAAAAAAGTTTTAAAAGACATTTTATAAATTCACAGCAGTTAAAAGCCATTTCCTGTGGAGGAAGGATCGATCTTCAGCCAAAAAATTAAAATAGATGAATAATTAAAAAAAAAAGGTTTTTTTCTGGATGATTTATTCATCTTTGAGACAAGTGTGTATTTTGATATTTTTTTTATCTTGTTCTCAAAGCAATGTGGATGACAAATTGTAATGAAACATATGATACCCATTCAAAAAAAGGATACGTTTTTAATGGTATTGGTATCAAATTATGGTGTTTATTTTGATATTTTTTTAATATGGTACTCAAAGCAGTATAGTTGACATTGTCAACCATGTCAACTTGACAAGCTTGAAATGAAAAATGTGACAAACATTGAAAAAACCGTTTTAAAAGCGCTCGTATTTTAGGTTATTATTGTCAAATTATTAGCTATAAGTCAGAAGTTATAAACAACATCGTTTTCTGTCGTTTTACTAGATTTAAGACTTACATTAGAAATAACATTTAGTACTTCGTGAGATTTTAATTTGAACTGAAAATTGTGAAAAATTTCAGCAATTTTCCCCAGAGACAATACTGCTGGCAATCACATAACGCTCTGATTATTGTATTCTTTAATCGAATTTAACTCGAATCACATACGATAGAGAAACACCGGCCATTACGTGTGGGGCATACCCGCAACGCCGGACCATCGACAATACGATTAAAAGTCAAATCACGCCACCAGCCTCTATCCTCCATCCTCTATGGCCGGGCACTATGGGCGGTTCATCTATAAATTAATAAATGTTTTCTCATCCACGACCGCCAATTTCTCGCTGACCTTTCACAAAAGCTCCGAAGTGTTTAGACAACCCCCCCCCCTACTCTCTCCACCCTTAGCTCGGAGCTAAAGACTCCCCAATATGTTCAGAGGGGGCTGCACTTAAAGGCCAGTTCTCACTCAAATCATCATTACTGAAGATATTAATAAAAAATAATTATTAATAAAAATATTAAACAATTGTGTCATATTGCACAAAATCTATGTTCGGACACCAATTGGGGAGGCGGATATGGGTACCACCGCCCCAGGAACCATCTATTGTATATCCAACACCTTTGCCATTGGTCACCCCAAGTAGTTCGCTGCGTTTGGTGACTTAGCAGGAGTGCCCGGGTTCATGGAGTAATAATAATAATAAAAACGTTTATTCATCAATAGATTTTTATAAAATATTATACATTTGGTTCTTTTACCATTGAGTCTATTGATGAAAAGATCACTGCTCAGCTACAATTCAGGATTTCTCCTAAAATGCAGCTGGTTTTCAGCAGTGGCTCCAAAGTGAGTGCCTCCTCCGGAGTGAGGACTGTCCGGGTTTTGGCGGCGGATGCCTCTGCCCACCAGCTGCTTGGCAGGCCGGATCGAGAGAGGTTGGGGGATTTCATACGTCCGTCACTCCTGGATGCTCCGACCCCCAATTTCTATCCACCCCTCATACCCTTTTCCTTTTCAGAACTTCCTCTTCTTCCTTTCCTAACCTCCGCAATGTGAAACGCAAGGAAAATACTTAAACTATCCAATCGCATTCGGAAGATTAACGAATGAAGCAGGTTTTGTAGATGGTGTTTCTTCGTAAAAAGCGTGAAAGAAAACCCTTTCTTAAGTTCAAAAATTAAAAATATTTTATTTAGTATGAAGATTCAACGAGTATAATTTTCCTCACTTTTCTTAGGGACATAATGAAGGTATTGTGAGATAGTAATTAATTGAATTAATTATAAATTTGTGTAATGAAGAAATAGATGAACTTTTGCATTCACTACATAAACATCATTTACATGATAATCTAATCTCCAAGTATAAAATAACTAAATTCCAAAGAGATCCACATTTTAAATTATAAGGCAAACCTAAATATTACTGTAAGAATAAAAATTGGTTCCTTCAAATTTAATTGAAAAATACTATTATATAATAACTCTGTTTCACCATTTTACGCGTCACTTGATTAATTTATTTGTAGGACCTAAATAATTTTTGATTTTAAAAGGCAATAAACTAAATCTTATTTATTAGTCTAAAATTAATACTTGCTAAGGAATGTTTAAATAAATCCTTGGGCATTTGTTGAAAAAAACACCGATAAAATAATTCTTAATCACTTATTGCATAGTTTAAGTTTAATATTATCGCCTAAAAATTTACGGTTGAAGTGATGATGAAATGACATAAGAGAGTAATTTATTGTTTGATTGAAATTTCGATTACAACGGGCTTATAATGTGCGCGCTTGGACGGTTCATTTTGCAACAAGATGAAATGTTATTTTTTATTAATTGGACCGCCCAGTTATAAATTTTGCATTCCCATCACTATCATTATAGTTTTTTAGAATCCACGTGATGTCAGGTTATAAATAATTGTGCAAGAATAAGAAGAGTGATTGTAGGTATGATCCTTAAAACGTTCTCCCACTCGCATGTCACCACTCCATAAAAAAATGTTAGGTAGGTACTTGTGGGTGTAAACATAACTTATTTATTTTTCTAACTCCGGATCGTCTCACAAACGTTTTCTAAAACTCTGGTAAGAACAAAAGACTTTGGACTTTTATTGATGACAGATTAAAAAGAGCTCTGATGGCTTATTAGCAGGCGGTATGAATGATTGTGGGCCTTAACTTTGGGGTTGCAGTCGTATGTTATCTATCTCAATCCCTGCATTATCGACAGCTTTATTTTTTACCTGTGCAAAATATGAGTAACTACTTAAACTACCTTCTGAGTTTATGTGACAATGTAACGTTTGAGGATAAAGCTCCACTGGAGCGATCACGTGAAATAAATAAATTTGCCTGGATTGCTCGATATTTCCCGGAAGGGATAATTAATTAATTTTATCCGTAAACAGCCGTTAAAAAATTCGGCGGGAAAAAAATATTTAAAAAAAAGATTTTTAACATTCTTCTAAAATAGTCTACGAAGTTCGGATTTGCGACATCTATGGTCATAATAGAGAAAGCATTTCAATACCTTCGTGTTCAAATAAACGGCTGGCCAAGGAAATGTTTTAAATAATTACAATAATTGTTTAACGAATGGTAGGAAAATTTGGTCCGTTTTTGGACCAAAATCAGTCGCAGAAAAATAAAAGTGGTCCATTTTTCGACCGAAATCGCTCCAGTGGTTAGACAACCATTTGGTACATGCGATTATCGACACTTTTTATTGTTTATTTTATATGTTTGTGTTTTGGTAGGGAAAGCACTTTTATCGTTTGCTTGAAAATGTTAATAAATAAGGTAGGAAGTATTATTATCTGATGTCCCTTAAATAATGTCTTTTCTGACGTATAAGGTATAAGACTGGGTCGTTTGGTATCTCGCACACCTTTGATGTCTACCACCGCCATATCCCACCTCTACACTGTACACATGCACCTCTACCGTCCAAGTCCTGACACGTATACAACCGAAACGCCGGGAATAATTCAATTTCGGTTCATCCGCCCTACTCCACAGCCCCCTCTCCCGTCCCCGCCCCCGCCCTGTTTAATTACGGGCGGGACATTAAATTAAGGTGACCCGGGCTGACCGAGCGATTCTTGGCGCTCACGGAAGAGGAGGAGACTGGCCTGCGGACAAAAAGATGAGCATGCAGAACGGGGGATAAAGGTCCTCCAAATGACGCTGGCCGCTAACTGCTGGGCGGGAAGTAGCAGGAGAAGCCGGGGGAAGGAAGAGGCAAGACTAGAAGCCAGAAGTAGAGAGTAAGAGCGCGGGGTGGAGAGAGTTAGCGGCGCGGCGCCCACCCCGCATACGTGATTATGTATGGACGCCGGATTTTTACAAGTACGTGACGTGTGCCCTCTCTTTCTCTTTGTTTGTAACGAAGCTTTCGGGTATCTTTGTGAAAAACACAGAGTACGCAAATTCCGTAATGATGATCCAAATTTTTAGAGTCGGGTACACATTAACAAACGACGTATAAACGTTGGTCTGCTCCGGGTCTACTTAGGCAAGTTTTCAATTATGAACAGAAACAATGTCAAAATAATATTTAATTGAAAAGATTAAAACCTTTTTCAATCGTTTTCTGTTGTGTCAACAATATTGAAGATAGAAATAACGAATCGTAAAATTGTTTAGAAAATTTGTAGATTCACGTAATATTTATAGATAAATATACAGATAATGATAAAGATGCTGACCTCGAACGGGATGATATATATACATAAAATAATGATTAATCTGTTACCAAAATACTTTTCAAATAAAATAATATTCATCAAGGACATTCACAGATATAACACAAGCAAGAGCAACGAAATCAGGTGATTAAAAAAAATGGTTTAGTGAGTACGCAAAATAGTTTACTCTTCAAAGAGATGAACTATTAAAATGCGCTGCCAGAAACTATAAAGTCTGCATCAATTGATATATTCAAGATAGAGCCAAGTTAGGCTTGTTACTAAGATTATTTAATAATAATGATAAGCCACATTAAGCATGTTACCTGTCTCAGAACAGGCATCGTCTAGTGTGGCGGGTTACTTACTTGTTTGTATATGAACGCCCGGGTAGCCGGCAATTAAAAATTATACTAAAAAAATAAAATCTGTGAGCTTCGGCGATTATTGAAACTGAATAGATATTCGATAGCATTTCTCTATCCGTTGTCGTCCATCTCAGCAAACAAAATAAAGAAATAAACATCTCCGGCAGTAAATTAGGTGACGTTTGTCACTGCTCCTGATAGTTCTGATGCGCGGGGGGCATTTATCAATCTAACTTTCCACAGAGCGGACGTTTCAAGGAATCGACGTTTACTGGAGCAGAAGTCTCTTTAGGGTGAGGAGGATAGAGCCGGGGAGCAGACGCGAAGGGGGTAAGAGAAAAATATGACCGCGTCGAGTAGAATTGATGTCTGTTGTCTGTTGACAATAACTCTCAGCTTCTCCTGGTTACTGGTCAGTGGCGCGATAAAGTCCGCCCGCTGCTGCGGTGCCTGGTGCCATCTCACGTCTGAAATCGCAAGCATTCCATGTCCATTTTTCAAAGAATTTATTTGACAGTGCAATTGATACTTGTTGTCAATTTGGCGGCGTGTATAGTTTGTTCGGTGCTGACCAGTTCACAATGGAGGAATCGAGACACGGAATTTATAGGAAATCTCGTTAAAGATCGTATTGTGTTCACACCAACATACGGCACGTTCCGTCTCGTAGCACAGGTGTTTATATTATTGATTAGTTTCGAAAGATGGATCTAATTTATCTATGTTTGGTTAATTAAATAAATTACGTGCGCTAATTACATAAATAAAATTTACAAAATACATGTGTGTTCATTGTTTGTTCTAAAGCCGGTGATGTTTATTTACGACGGCCAATTAAAAAAAGCGTCACTTTGCTATAAAAAGAAAACATTAATAATTTTTATGTGCGTATTCAGCACTCTCGTTCAGACTTGAATTGAGGCTAAGGAGCCTAAAACGCGCAGTCGTTGCTCGGATTACAATTCAGTGGATGCGCAACTTGTTTCCAACATGGATAGTAAAAGTCTATCATATTAGTAACACATTATATGACACGTTTGCGATAAAAAAATGGGAGGCGGGTATGGGTACCGCCGTCCATAGGTCACCCCAAATGGTTTGCTACGTTTGGTGACTTAGCAGGGGTGCCCTGGTTCACGAGTGAGGTTTGTCAAGATCTTGGCGTCTGATGTAACTGCCCACCTGCTGCGTGGCGGGTTGGATCGAGAGAGGCTGGTTAAGTAGGTCTTTTGACCTCTCCGGTCAGAATCTCTCGATCTATCGCCTTGCACCGCAGTTGAAGGGATGGATTCATATGATGGGATGGATTCTCCTGGACACACTGACCCCAGATTCCGAACCACCCTTCATATCTATTTACTTCCCAGAACTTCCTCTTCTTCCTTTCCTAAAAAAATCCTCCACACAGCATCCCCAAGAATTACATAGGCCCAAGGGAAAATTATTTTCTTCAGGGTCTCTTGCGTAGGTCTAACGTAAAATAAAACAGAATGTGCGATTCAAACGCGGTGGAAGGGTAAAAGTAAAGCCTTTAAAAAACTAAAGTTGACAAGAGTGGGGAATCTATTAAGCACCGCACAAAGAGGTTACTGATTATATTATTTCATTCTCTCGCAGGCTACATCCTATAGATGTATGTGTTTGTCTTTTTTAGCGTCGTTGTTTTTCGTTTTATCGAGTTTTAAATCACAATTGTGCTAAAGAATTTTTCACTGAAATAAAAAACATCACAGTGAAATTGAGGGGCCAAAGGCACAATATTATTCAATAAAATAAAATACTGTTTTGTTTAAAACCACGAGTTTTATTAATTTTTTGAACCGACCGGTTTCGCTTTACTCAAGCATCATCAGGGTACAAATTAATACTAGTATTAATTTGTACCCTGATGATGCTTGAGTAAAGCGAAACCGGTCGGTTCAAAAAATTAATAAAACTCGTGGTTTTAAACAAAACAGTATTTTATTTTATTAAATATGTCAAACCACAAAGTGATTGCTTTCTACAATAATACAATATTATTCATATGCTATGATGCTACGAAGCAACACATTAAATAGCACAAATTATGATGCTACCAATAATCATGGTCATCTCGTATCAATTACAACGACACAAAGAGCACGATGACGTTAATCTGACAGACCAAAAGATTAACAGTAGGGGCGGGGGAGGATAGACTGGATAAACACAGAGCGGCTTCAAAGAGTTCATTGATGTGTCGAGCCCCGGGCGTGGCGGGTCGTTGCCAGTTACCAGTTGCCAGTTGCCATATCTAAAAGACTACCGGGGATGACAGCTTGTATTGAATGGAGACAAGAATTATTATACCATGGTGTGGAAAATCAGAAACAAGGAGCATTTAATAATTGACAATATTCATGGATTAGAAAAAACTATGTACCTTAATTGTGGAAAATTTCTTCAGAGCACGAAAGATGCTTTCTTTTAATGTTAGAGTAAAAAGCAGATGCAAGTTTATAAATGTCTCAGTAGCTTTACTGCCCCGATGTAGTGAAACCGGTTTGCGGACAGCGTACTTCAAAATACTCTAATTTAGTTGTCACAATAGCTATTATATATGTTTTCGATGTTCTTTTATTTGTTAATCAAGATGAAGAAAGTTTGTTCTAAAAAATATCCGTCAAAAACTTTAATTCACCATTAATAACCCCCCCGTGGTCGATAAATAATCAACAAATGTAATAAAGAAAGCACTGAATAAAGAAGAAAAAAATCGTATCTTTTCTACATATTATAAATTAAAGTCCCCCGAAGCTGTCTGTTTGCGATAAATTCAAAAACTAATGAATAGATAGAGGTGATTCATGAGGAAGGTTTAGGTATATAATTTGTCAAGGTTTAGTGTAAATTGGTTGAAATATATAATATGTAAAGTGAGCGGGCTGACAAGCGGGCGGTGTGGATTTTATTTGTATGCAAATTAACAGATGGCGTTGGTTATAAAGATTGGATAACCAACCAGTAGATGGCGTTGCATTTCGTTAGCCACAGCAACGCCGGGTCAGCTAATTAATAATAAAAATTGTACATGTGAAATGGCGAATTTTGCATTTATTAACATTAAAAATGAAGAAAAATTATACCTAGTCATCATCATGCATCGTAACTACCATAATCACATATAAATCAAATAATAACTTTTTTGAATAATAATTATTATTATGTGTATATTATAATATTTATCAACTTATATGCAACAAACTGTTGGATATAATATGAAACTTTACATAAAAATTAAGTATTATAAAAATACTCCAGGCGTGACTGTATACTGTATATAATATGATTAAATTCTGAATTTTCTTCAAAATTATCAAATCCTTCTAAAAATTCTTAAATGAAGAAGAAATCTGGCAATCATTTTATTTTAGAGGATGGGTTCCTAATTTGTTTTGGTCATTATCTGAAGTACGATTTGTGTTCTAAAATCTTACATTTAAAAAAATACCGGTCCAAGAGAAACAACACGAGGTCCTGAATTTTAATTAAGTCTTTCAAGCCTAGCCCATCAGCAGGAACTAAGTGAAAAACTTCGACGGAATCAATGGCTGCTGCCATATTTTCCAAAAAAATATATTTCTTCACTCAGAATCCATTACGCAAAAAAATCACTAAAACACCGGCGTGCCTTTTCACTAATGAAATTGT
Organism: Limnephilus lunatus; assembly: GCA_917563855.2. NCBI lineage: Eukaryota > Metazoa > Arthropoda > Insecta > Trichoptera > Limnephilidae > Limnephilus > Limnephilus lunatus. The sequence continues at coordinate 81,138,208 of OU830598.1, forward strand.
TGGCCCTTTCGTATTCATGCGGAGGGCCGATAACATAATTCAAAAATTAAATTATGCTCACTAAATGAAGAAAATGGAGAAAACCTTTTTCACTCTGATCCCGAGCACATCTAGACGTCATAAATTAGCCATTTCCATTCCCCCCACTCACACATTTTGAATTTGAATTAAGAACATATTTTCTTTTGTATTCGTCCATTTGTTTCCCTGGCGAAGAAACGTGTAGGCAGAAAAAAATCTTAAAAAACATTGAGAAGAGAAGATAAATAATTTTCTTAACAGTGCGCCGTAAAACATTGTTTCTTCTTTATGGGGAAGCGACTCGTGGAAGGGTGGAATTCTGTTTATTTCCACGGAAATCTCTTCATTCTCTTCTGACGGAACTTATTATTATGTTATGTATAATCATTATATTTTATAAAGTTTACAAAATAATAAAGTCTATTTTTCTAACAAATGTTTTTTAGACGTAGGTACAAGTAATAGTATCTACCTAGCTTTCCTTTTAGATAACATAACTTTGAGTATAATGTTGACGTTTGGTAACTCGGACACGTTTCAAAATAATTGTATTTATAAATATAACCCTCTTTTTATTTATTTATCTATTTCACGCCCAGAGGGCTTTTACATGTTTGGTAGTACAATTAATTCATGATAGATGATTTTTAAACAAATAAAGATAAAAAATAAAATTCGATAAAAAATGCACACAAGTCATAAAAATCCAAAAAATACACCGATTTGACAGGTTTACAAAAATACAGATATGTTTACGAATTGTTTTGGAATAAGTTTTTTACAAGATGCACAAAATTCGCCTAGTTGATGTTAAATATGTCAACATCACCTAAGTACTGATTTCCCATAGTGTGAAATCGTTGTATCGGAGAGTGAGAAATGTAGTTGCGCTTATGAATGCTGCAGTAGAATAGTGTATTTTGTCGTGTGATTACTATCTGTGTGTACTGATAAGTTTTTGATTTAAAATAGAGTACATGCCTTAAAATGGCCACATTTTAACATACGAAACGGTTCGTTAAATGTAAGGATATCATAACAGATCACCACTAGAATTGCACCTGTATTTAATCACTTCGATAAGCAAAATTTGATTTGCAAATATTTTTTATATTATTTGACAAATTTGAATCTCGAACCACCCCTGTATCAAAAATTCACAGCAGACAACTTGACTCACAAGAGTAGATACTCAGGTTTTGGGGTTGGCGGTGCGGGGCGGGGATAAGTACCGGAGGAGGTAGGGAGGCTACGCCACCCCCTCCCACCCTCCAGCCTGAGTAGGTAACCTTATAACAAGATTAACATTTCTGTGATGTAGGTATGGAAGATTGGCGCTCCGAGCGATGAAATGTAAAAAGTGGCCCATCAGCTTAGCTCATTGGGAAATTCACGAAAGAAGAATGTTTTGAGATAGGTGCTGCTTCCCCTGAAATTTTAAATAATTAACCTTTGCGTTAATATCGGAATTTAAATTCAAACGATGATTACCCGCGGAATTAGAAGACGTAATTTTTAAAACTTTACTTGTTTGAGGGAAATTCTTTGTGAAATTACTACTATTTTAGAAAGGAAATTTCATTGTTTATGAATGGAGAAATTCAGTAAAATTCACGAAAATGAGATAAATACAAGGTTACAAAGATTTTATTAAAATATTTTTACTAGTCATAAAGTCGATGGTCAGCATTTTCCTCGCGGACCTAAGACATGCTTTGTATGGTTTGGTTGTCAGCTTTGTTTGGTAAGGGCCAGTTTTATAAACATCCGTTATACCATTTTTATCCTATATTTGGTCTACCGCTTGATTTTGCCGTTTTATAAACATTCGCAAGGCTACCGGTCGGTTATGTAGCGGTTAATGCTTTACGGACCAATTTTGGCCAGTTAAATGGATAACGATCCGTTTACTGACGTTTTTTGACAGTTGTAAGTAGGAAGTTATTTATTTAATATCGAAATCGGTCTGTAACGCCAGCCCAGCTTTATTTCTTTTATATGTTAAATAATATTTTTATTCAATTTTTAAAAACAGTTCCTTTATAAACAAATTCTTGTATGTAATTATTATTGTGCGTGGCAGCTGTTTCGCCTAGTTTGATAATGCCTTCAGAAGGCGAAACAGCTGTCACGCGTCATAATAGTTTATACTTATGTAGACGAAATTGTTTATGAATAAACTGTTTTTTTTAATTGAATAATAATTTTATTTATAAATTAATACCAATATTAGAATATATAAATATTAAAATTGGGGTTCTACAAATTAAACTTAATAATAGTTAATAACACGACGTTTCTAAGCTCTGGGATCAATGCTGTTTTCTAAGCTCTGGGAGTAATGCACATTTGTTTATAATACGTAAAAAAAGATAACGAACGGATAGCGGTTCGTTAACAAAAAACGGTTGGTTATGTAACTTAAATTTGGTACTTCGTTTATAAAACCGGCCCTAAATGGGCGAAAATAATATTATACACGGGTATGTGAAACTTGTTATTTTAAACATGAACTTCAACCATGCTTCGATAGGAACATTGAAGTCTCCCAGAACTACAAACCCGCGGCCGAAGGATAACTGGGCAAGAGGTCATCAATAGTTTCATTAAAATGTTTGGATAGCTCGGAAGCGGCTCTAATGTTGAGATTTTAGGATCTCTTAGGATCCAGAAGATATGTTCGACAAATCGTTTTATAATTACTTGAACATTTGTACACATTTAATGTCAATAGTGTAGGTGCGTTTATGAGTATATTGACTTACAAAATTACAGCCTCAACACAAGCTAGCCTAGTGAGGCGGGTAATAAGAATCCTCAACTATATAATTAAAAATTTGTATTCTTTCTACCTTTAACCTACTCTTCATAGGGGTATGTATATTATTTTATGTGTGTTAGCTTTTTGTACTAATGTAATCTATAAATCATTGTAAACTACATTGAACGTGTACTTTCTAAGTTATAAAAGATATATTATTATTATGAAAAATAAAAAAATAAATTACAATATATTCATACTCTTAAGTACATGATTTAAAAGATCCATTGTAGATCCTCATGAATGGTAATACCCAGTACCGTGTTAAGTAAAGTTGTGCATCCTTAAGGTACCCATATGAAAATGGTGCCATCATAATTATAAAATAACTATCAGACCCGGCCACACGTTGCCCTGGCTAACGAAACAAAACGCCACGCCATTGCCCAACCTTTATAACCAACGCCATCCGTTAAATCAAATCCACACCGCTCGTTTTCCAGCCCGCTGCCCGCTGCCCGATGCCGCTTGGCCAGATATATTATAAATTTCAACCAATTTACACAAAACTTTGACAAATTATGTACCTAAAAACCTTCCTCATGAATCACTCTATCTATTGGTGAAAACTGCATGAAAATCCGTTGCGCAGTTTAAAAGATCTAAGCGTACAGACAGCGTGAGCGACTACATTGTATACTATGTAAATATTTTTAGAAAACATCTTTACTTGCAAAAGATACATCGGTTTCTTCAACTGATACCATGTCGCATCCATAGATTGACCATCAAGTGTATAGATGCAAAAATTAAAGCTACCCTCATCTGTATTTAAGAGGAGAGTGCGGTGTGTGTGGTAGAGAGTTGCTGAATGAAGGGAGATAGGAGGACAGCGGGAAGAAGAAGGCACTCGGGGGCTATGTCTAGTACAGAGGATGAGCGTGAAGCTTTGATCTCTTTGGTTAATGATTATACCTTCCCAATTCTTTGTGTTTCTTTCCGCCAAAGGTTTGTTTACGCCAAGAGGCCCGGAATGATTATGACATGACTTGATATGAGATTCTGGAAGATTTAATTTTTTCGCAAATTCTGTCGGTTATTAAGACGTTACCGCCGCGGGCCGTGGCCCGGTGGAAAGAGTGACTGCTCTCCTTTTGTATGTTACGGATTCAAACAATATGATACTTTGATTAATCCCGCCAGGCCACAAAGGGAAATTAATTTCACGTTTCGTTTTCATTATGAATAATCTCTGATGATTTTCTTTGCCGTATCAAAGACTCCCAGGCTATTTTGATGATCTAAGAAATCATTTTTCGTAAAAAAATAACCTTATTAAGGAGTCATTTAAAAATAATGTAAAAGACGTAAAATAGAACTCGCCATTAAAGAAAAACTTTTCTAGTGAAACAGAACAAATTAGGGTGTGCAATTTTGCATAGACAAAAGTGGGGAGACCACGAAGCACTTTTTTTTATCAATGTGAAAGATGATTTTTACAAGTTTTTATCGTCGAATCCCAGTGCACCTTTTCCTTTACATTTGACCATCTTATTAGTATTTGTGTTTTCTTCTTTGGAGTCGCTAGATGTCGCTTTATATTGTGTTTTCTTTGCTTGTTCATTTTGGAGTGGTTTGAAGTTTAGATATTGATTGTAAGTACAAATTATTTTTTTGGTTTTCGTAGGATTTGACCCTCGATTTGCTGAATGTCTGGCCGCTAAGGTTCATCAGGCGCTTTATACTACGAAACCAAATTAGACTTGCGTGAAACTGTGGATTTATCGTATTACATTGGAACTGAGTACCCGTGAAGTAAATAAATATTTTATTGCTATCTCATTCTCTCGCAGGCCAAATCTTATAATATATGTATGTGTTTGTCTATTTTAGCGTCGCTCGCTTCTGTTTCATCTAGTTTCAAATCACAACGGTGCTAAAGAAGTTTTCACTTCAAAAACTCTCGAAGCTAAGAGCTGGATTTACGAAATTATCACAGCTTTTTCTTTTTGAAATATTTTCAATAATTTCCATCATTAGCTAAAGAGCTTAGAAATATCCAATCTATACGACAATTACGCGATGCCGGGTAGTGAAACAAGTGAAGTCCTGAAAATCCACCAATTTTCTGAAGGTACGACTTTCAGAATTTCTCAGTGAGAAATAAAGAAAGTCTCTGGCAATCTGCATAACGCTTGCCTCCAGATATCGTCAAACTGCGGGCCGCGTATCGGCTAGGGGCGCGTAACTCGCCGCTACGGCTGACACTAATGTCCACCCGGCCATTCGTCGTGCCCCCTTCGCAACCCCTGCTTGCCCCGAGCGCGGGGGAAGGGGTGATACGCTGTGTTGTTACTGAAAATAGTTTTTTCGTAAAGAGCTGAAATGCGTTGTTGGTTATTTTCTTCAATATAAACTTAAAAATAAAATATAAAAAATTTTAACAGTGTTAATGGAATGGATAAGAAAAAAAATATATTGTAAAAATTATACATACACAAATGTGAAAATGTACAAATGTAAAAATTGTACATATCTCTGGCTTGCCATTGAAGTAAAATCATATTTATATATGGTTTCACAGTGCTTTCACACACACGAAGTATTGAATTCCATAAATCTAAATTTAAACTTTTGGTCAACAAATATAAACATAAACATATACAAATTAGTAAAACAATCGTAAAAATTGTAGATTGTAAAAATTACGCGCATACAAAATTTTAAATAAACATATATAAAAATTGTACGCTTTAAAAATATTTTACCTAGTTCCTACGCATTTAAAGTGGGTAGGTACCTAGTACCTACGTATTTAAAGTAGGTAAAGCAATTTATTAATAAATCATGAAATTCGCACTACACATAATATGTATGTGATATTATCTCTTATCATAAAATAAAGAAATCTTGATAATTTGAGCATTACCTATATTGAATTACAGTAGTAGAATTAGTACTACGGCTTCCCCGATTGGGGTTCCTTGTGAGGCTAAATATAGTAAAGAGTACAAATAGATAGGGTAGAGGAAGGTAGTGAAGAACGTGCTTATTCAGATCTGCTGACCAAACACAGCTAAAGCCATTCCAAGAGACTTTTCGATTTTTAATGATGCTCTTTTATCAGGGCGATACTTACAGTATCTTCCACTCTACATTTTTAAGCGAGCTAAGCAAACATTCCAAAGATCAAATTACCTCTTCTCAAGTCTTTCAAACTCTGTGTAAAATTATTTTTTTAACGAATTCGCCAAATCGTAACTCAATGATTTTTTTAGCAGATCCACAGTTTTTGTATCTCTGTAGATCAGTTTGAGAAAAGTAATGTGAATAGCTTAACAACAATCGAAAAATAAACTAGATATAAGTAACTGAATGTTTCTTTTTTTATCTTCAAGGTTATTATCACGATAATCTCATTGGTTTCTCTTACTAATATTCACAGTTTGTGATATCACGGTACAATTGTATTACATGAACAGAGAATCTCGTGAAAGTCTAAGAGAACAGTGAAAGAAAACAATAGGTTTTCAAGAGCTTATTCAAGAGTTCGTATTCTGGGCCCATTATAATAGGATTACTGCAAATCTTGTATTATGTTCTGACATTTATAGGTGTTTTAATATAGTTTATGTATTGTAAGAAGAAAAGGGCTGATAACTACTAGTATTTCACACGCTATGAGGTTGAAATGAAGTTCCCTAATCTAAACAATACATCTTCAAAATGCTAAATATTCTAATAGAATAAATAATTTTAATAACAATCATTTCACTCCGTAGAGATGGGCAGACAATAATATGCCAAACATTTCTGCCTTTGCACGAACTCTTCCTTTCGGGCTTTTCACACACTCTTCTCTAATTCGGGGTCTTGGCATGACCCCACTCCGAATATTATATATTTGACAAACATTTTTGTCATTTTTTTTCTGGATTGTCCTCAACATCTTCTCCCATTCACTTGTGTGTCATTCTCTAGGCATTCCTTCTTCATCCATCTATTTTGAACGAATCGGTGCCATCTAGACGGTACTTTCTTTTGCGCATACATCGGACTCGCAATTTTTACCAATCAATTCAATCGGTCATAAATAACTTTATCAGAGATCTCAAAGCCTCGGGGAACAATAAAATATTTCTTTTTTGAAATGTTGGTGACTAGAGTTACTTTAGACAAGTGATGGTGGTCTTCTTATAGAGTTTTGAAAGCAATACCTATTGGCTAACTTTAATTTCTTTTTTATTTATTTATTTTAAGATTTTTTTTTTACATTACAAATGATAACATATGCAAGGTTATACAATAATTCCTTTTTTATTCTACTACTCCATAAGTTGAGCTCTAGGAACTCGTGTTTATGGGAGGAGTATTTACAATATTACAATGAAAATATATATATTTTTTGTTATTTAATATAACCGTTTAAGTAAGGGTAAATTAAATTATGGGTACAATATATCATTATCCAATTTCAAGGACTAATTTGTTTTTTAAATTGTTCAAATATCAATGTTTCGGTTATACTAATTTTGTTTTTGGACAATAATATATTGTACCATCTTACAGCTAAATACAAATAGTGATGCTGAGCCGTGGTCGTTCTAAGCATAGGGATGGCTATTAAACCATTAGTTTTGAATCTATTGCTTATGCTCTCTGTGGGGTGAATATTTTGAATAAAATATTCTTTATAATTTCGATAAAAGGCGTTTATCTTATACAATTCTGTGATAGATGGTACATTAAATTCCCGAAATATCTCTAGAGTAGGGAAGTCGTATGGTTTCCTAAGGATGATTTTTATATGTTTAAAAGAACAAAAGCAAAACAATCAGCGTACTGACATTTGACGTTTTTGAATTTTTGGAATTCACTCACTACTCAATATTATACTTAATACAATATTTTTGCAGCTCTTTCAAAAGATGAGAATTCGTTCCATACAAAATGTATGAGGAAAATAATTTTCTTCATAATTACTTTTTTCTTGTTTTTTTCGATGTTTTAATAGCTATTCTGTTATTCGGGGTGGAAACAAATCCAACAAATCAAAGATCATAAAGTTCGCTCCAGCCGTTTTCGAGTTATAAATGGTGTAACTAACCCGACTTTTTTTTATATATTAAGATTATCACTTTTATAGCGCAATAAAAGATTCATTACTGTACTAAACTTACACTACTAATTTTGCAGTACTGGGCTTCGAGTGAACATTAAGAAAATGAACAACATGCATATCAATAAACAAGACATTAAATAACGAGGATGCAATACATTTTCTATATTAAAGCCTACCACATAAATACAGCATATTTCTCCCATTTACCGCGAAGATTACGAAATAAATAGACTTTATTTATTTTTTAGATTACTTAATTTGAGTAAATTTCTTAATCTGATAAATATATAGATATATTTCCTAAAGCGCATATGTGACTGTTCTATTTCATATGTTGATCTTCAATTACACCGAGGTTCATTTTTTTTGTCGTATGATTTAATATGGTACATGAATACATGAATTATTACAGACATCTTTGTCACATTTTTTGTTATGTTTATGTTTAAATTAGGGTAAATTCTATCAATGTTAGGGTAAGTTCTAAACATATTCATTGAGAATATAAAGTGTTTTTTTTTCTGTATTAATTGTAAGGTTGTAATTAGATTTGTATCGCATCAGTTTTTTAGGATTAGGATGTCATTATTTGCATTTTTCATTACGATTTTTGATATTATACATATATATATATATTTTTCAACTTCTAAGGTAGAACCTGCAGACAAGCAGCCATGTGGCAGCTTCGCGGGACTACCGATAAATTGTCCAAATTATATATTTATGTAATTTGTGTTTTTGTTGGAAATAAATAAAAAAAAAAATAAAAAAAAACACTATACACTGCTCTTATAATGAAATGGAAATTTTTAATGACCCGTTTAAACACTTTAAAATGTTTTCTATTAATGATATCAATCTAAAATTGTGATGAAGCCCTTTATTTAAAGGCAGGCAATTTTGCACCTACTAAATCAGTGTCCCATCAGCACAGGCGCCAACCCGATAATGAATTGTTTGTGAACCTAATTGAATTCTGCCTTTTACCATTCTCGTTTGTCATATACTTTTGAAACAGTTTTTTTTACTATTTATTTTTGAAGTATTTAAATATCCATGTATATACATTTTAAGGCACCATGCTTTTCTTGTGTACTGAAATAAAATAAAATAAATTAACACATCCTTCATTTGATAAAAAAGCACAACTTTTAAAATGCATAAATAATATATAACCAGGTTTAAGTAGGTATGAGTAGGTACCTACCTAATAACGGCATTAGATTTTGTGATAATACTTAAATCCGAAAAATGATGTTCAATTGAGTTAGGCTAATGTACAATGAATCAACATAAAAGGATTTTACAAATAGTAGTTTCTTATCCTACTTCTACTTTTATCTAATATCACCATTATCCAATTTATTCATACGTTTAAAATTTATAATTTATCCGAATAAAATTTATATAAAGACTTGTGCTCATGTTAACGACGGCGAGCCACGTCGGACAGAGCAGGGTGGCACGGGGGGGCGATGGGTGGAGGGCGGTGGGGGGTGTGGTGGGCGAGGATGGAACGCCGCGGGCGAGTGGTGGCTGATATGAAAGAATTAGGACATTTTCAGGTTTAAAACATGTGTGTCGTATTATCCAGCGAATAAACAAGGGACCGGGAAGGGGAGCATTCTACCTTGTAATATACTTTAACATATGTATGATAAGGATGCGGTACTTACCTGGTATCCCTAATTAGCTGCTGTTATTCTATATTAAAAGTTATGGAAATTTTTTCAATAATTATTATTTTTTATTTTAGGCAGAATCTGGAATCCTCGTAAATCGTGTGGATAAATGTTTCTGTGTTTCAATCTGAACAACACTTTTCAAATGTAATAGTGTTATAGGTGTCACGAACTAATGTATTATGTTTACTTAGCAACACTTACATACTTATTGGAGCCTAAGTCAATAATCACAAAAACGAAAAATATATAAAAATTAAATTTTAATTAAACATTTTAATTTTAATTAAACATTTTAATTTTGTACCTATTCTTTTTTTAATTAATCACAAACAATTCTAGCATTATACCTTCGTAAAATATTGCATCGATTAGGTATTTTTTTCCAACGTGTTATTGCCGGGTAAAATAATAATGACAATCATATCAACTTTGTTTGAATTGCTTAGTGAACTTCAAAGTTGTTTCGCTAAATGTCAGTAGAGTTCAATGACAAATTGTTATTATTTCCTATAATTTTCTCTATTTCAGGAGGCGTGTGTTGTTCGATATTTCTTACTTCGTCGTCAAAAAATATTTTAAAGAGAGATCGGTATTGGATGCTAAAATGCTGTGGCATAGTTCACTCACTAGTAACATATTACTTTTCTAATGTAAGGAAATCAATCGACTCATTATCAGATAAATAATAAACCGGTGTATGATTAATTTGTATTTTTGCCAGACGCCTACAAAACATGACCATGACAAATTAATTGTGACATCACCAGTTGTGATTTCTAGTTTTGCGAATCATCGCGACGCAAATCCTCAGGTAAACTTTCATCTCTCGAGAGGTATTTGATTAAATAATATGAATTTAATAAAGTGTTCATTGGTTTATAGTTCATACTTTACGCACACCTACTAGCAATGGCCTTTTGTTTATGCCGCGCCTTGTGCGGTAATCTTGCGAGAGTTTGTATGAAAAATTTGGTAGATGTACCTACAATTTTGAATGCATGTATACATTTTAAAATGCTTGAAATAGGTGTTTTTATGACCTTTTAGTTGTGCGTCTTTTGAAAAATTATGCATTTTTGATGAACGTAAAAAAAAACTAATACGATTAATTTTTCGTCCAAAATATGTTATAGACGAAGTATATTTTTTATGTTTGTTGTGAACTGAACTCTTGGTATTTCTTTTAATACATGTCTCTAAAACCAAAATAAATGTATTCAAAACACCAAAATTGGTGCCGACTCATTTATAAATATGTCATCGTCTCCCGGATGCTTTCTGTTATTCCGACCCTTGACACGATTTGTTCACGGCACAACCTCGACATCTTCTATTCATTTGTGCGTCATATATTTACCGTTTCTTTCTATAATTGCTTTTTCATTATTCCCGATATAATCATATGGTGTTTTAATATGCTTTCCCCTCAGATCTAATTTTTAATGCAGTCAGACTACTTTCGTCATTTCTTTCCTATGCATCGATGTCACACATTTTGGTTGGAATTGTAACTCCATTATGGACGGTAAGCCTCGCTATTTTTTAATTTTTTTTTTTAAATTAGTGACTAGGTATTTAATTACAGGTTTAATGAGAATTACAAGATAAGATAATGTATATAAATATTTCATCTGTTTGGTCTTAGTCCTCCTCACCAGGTGGTCCAGTGCTGAGGCGGACTGGTAGATTTCTTTGATTTTCCGTTATTTAGTTTCTATAATGCTTTTAATACATTCTCTAGTATGTCTGCATTAATTTCTTTCACCCATGTTTTGATTTTTTCCTTCAACTTATTTATCTTTTCTATCTTTTTCAAACTTGTAGGAAGGATGTTATAAAGTTTGGTTGCCAGATATATGTGGTTTCTTTGGCCAAAACTTGTCTTGAATTTTGGAACTATATATATCCTTTTTTGAGGCTCTTGTGTGATTTTCTGTTCTTAAAATGATGTATAAGAATATTCTTGGCATATATTTGTTTTAAATTTAGATTGTCAAAACACTTAAAAATATCTTTTGAGGGGGTTCCGATGGGTAATTTTATTATTATTTTTATAATGCTCTTCTGAGCAATATCTAAGTGGTAAATATGATTTTCTGTAGCAGATTCCCATACTAGTATTCCGTACTCAAGACGGGAATGACATAAAGCATAAAATACTTTTTGATGTCTTCCCTAGCGACAACATCATAAAATCCTCGATTAATTAAACTATCTACACTCCTGTCACTGTTGTTCAGTAAAGATGAAGATCACAAATTAATCTCAACACAAAGCAAGAATCGACAAACTGAATTTCGGAGTCCCATTCTCAATTGCGTCACTGTACTGGATTCCATTCGTGCTTTCACTTTATTGATGCGAAAACCAAACTGTTATTATTTTCTTAATATCGCACATCGATCAAATACTGGTTTTATATGCATATAATTATCGTCACTTTATTCTTTTTTCTATTAGTTCCTCTGATCATAAACAAAAGGTGCTTCTTTATGTGTTTTTATAGGGGGTACCATTATAAACCCATAATAAATACCGATATTCGACGTACAGTTTTGAGGAAAAATTTGAAATATATATTTTTTCGTCTATTTTTTTACCAGTCTTACCACTTTCGGAAAACAGAAACGATTTTTCTTAGTTATCTACACAGTTATAAATTAGTTAGGTATGATGTTTTAAATATTAAAACAACGAATATATAAATAAAATTAAAATATCATTGAAGAAGAAGATAATACTAATAAATCTAAACGAAACATGAAAAAGAACAAGAAACATGAAAATAAAATAAAAAGGTGACAGTGGCAACTGGAAACTCGAACCCAAGATAGTAAATCTTGTGGAAAATTAGTTGATTGCATTGTTAATTCTGAATTTGAAAATATGAGATAATGAGATCGTCAAAAGCGACAAAAAAAACTAGGTCCCAATGACCGAGTTGATAAAGGTGGGTTCGTGGTTTCAAGTGTTATCTTTTTTTAACTGTTTCATTTTTCTTTTAGATTTATTCGTGTTATCTTCTTATTTAATGGTGTATTACATTGATGGGTATAACATTCAAAAGTTAGTCCAATAAAAATAAAAATATAAATACTATATCATGAATTATGTTCCTAAGGTACCAAAGTATCGATTCCAAAACACTTGGGTTCCAGTGTCATTAAATTTGACTTACGATATTAATTTTTATACCATTATAATTAAAGTCCCATTATTTAAAATAAATTGATGAGTCAGCATGATCGCGTTACAAAAGAATAAAACAGTGAAAATTATGCGAATTATACAGTTGTCTTCTTGATTCAACGAAACACCCTATAAATAGTAACCAGTAAGACCATTATTTTTATGAAGTGATAAAGAATAGGTACAGATCGATAAATTGGTACCGTTCTACAGCAATTCTCAGTATGGTTTCCATAAAGGTCAAAGTGTGCAATTATTATTTTAAAATCCGTAACAGCATTTTTTCTGCAATAATGGCAACTTGTGAAATTATAAATACGTACTTTTATTTTAGTTCAACGGGAAAGGAAAAGGTCAACAGTCATTTTCTTTACTGGATGTTTTTTTCTTAGTAACAACCATTAACATTCGATTGTTCGTGTTTTCAGATGAATCTTCTAAAATAATGGATTTTTAAGAAATCTGTTTTCGATTTGAGTGCAATGAAGGTCGTCGCTTTAATTTTTTTTTTCAAAGAAAATCTTTTTTAAAAGGAAATGGGTGTCGCGCAACCGTCCGAGCGTTCTCCTGGCAAAAGCAAGGTTCGGAGTTCGTGTCTGGGTCGCAACCTGAATTCAAACATGTTTTTATGATTCATAATATGTGAATATTGCTATGAATATATTTTAATAATAATAAATTTAATGTGCAAAGTATACAATAATATTTATATATTACATAACAATATTATGTATTTTATATGGTTCCACGACAAGAAAAGTCATCAAGTGTTATAAAAAAATTGTTAAATAGTCCATCACCTGACCTTTATTAACCTACGGTTTGCTACGTTTGGCGACTTAGCTTGGGCTGGGGTTGTTCTAGATTTGACGGCGAATGCGTTTGCCCAGCGGGCCAACATGTGAACATTTCATTCCATTATCACCGCTTTTACATTTTTTGGTTTTATTGTTAACTACTTTTGTAAAATATAAAGAAATAAAATCGATAATTAACATAACAAAGACTCTTTTAATATTGTGTGTGTTTTTTTTGCCAATGCATTCCCGAATAAACAACATTTATCTTTAATCAGGGTGAATCAATCATTTGTTAGTAATATTTATGAAACAAATTGAATGTTTTTTTGTCAATCAATAATAGAATATGGAATAACTGCTTGGGGAGGAGCAACAAACTGAGCTATCAATCATATAGAAATCGCACAGAAAACTTAAAGGTAATACTAAAAAAGAAAGACTGACTGATACAGACTGAATATTCAATAATTTTAACTTACTAAATTTACACCAATTATACATTAAAATACCACTAATCTATATTTTTGAACACAAAAACTAATTTTAATAAGCACAAAATATCACTAACAGACCAGTTAGACAAGCGCAAAAAGAAAACATAAAAACTCCGACGGTAATTACAAGCCTTGGACAAATATACCATAAATACCGTGGTGTAAAAGCATTCAACAGTCGTTCACTTAAAACGAAAATTGAGGAAAACAAAATAAATTCAGATACAAAATTTTGTATCATAAAAAACATAACACATGTACGCGTAACACACAAAACAATTATAAAACATACATTCATAAACACAACTCATAATGAACGCTGATTTGTTTCATTACCAACTTTATATATTTTATCAAAACGTATTATATTTTTTTTGTATCTACTATAAAATGAGGGCTTCAGCACGGGTAAACCACCCAGTGAAGCCAACATTATTCAATCATACTGTAAAATGTAAATTAATAATCTATCAAAATAAAAATAAAAAAAATTATAAAAATGTCTAAGGTGAATAAAAAACGCATTAAAATACCGGCCAGAATTCCAAACGGTGTAAAATATGAAATATGTCCGGAAACTTTTACACGCATCAAATATTCAATGCTCTCCGGCCATAATAATTATGTGTAAAGGATGTCCAAAAATGTTCTTCCATAAAATTGTAAAATTGTAAACTAAGTGGAGGATGGTTAACATCTTCTTAAATAGGGGTGGGGAGGGTTAATAGGTACACGGTGGCTCATAAATATCCTTTCACTTCATACAACACGGTACCGGGTACACCTGAGCATCATTCTCGGCAAGTTTGCTTGAAAGTGTGTTAAGATGTTTTAAGAGCCAAAGTAGCATAGCTGCGACATCAGTGGTGTGCCATATTTTTCACCTTTTTCAATTTAAATATTATAATACATTTTACAAAAAGTTTCCATTATGAATGATAACCAACAGTGTTGGTTTAGTATGTAGTTGTACAAACATAGTTGTAATAATTGTGTATAATTTCCTTTAGGCCTCAAATTCAATTGAAAGGCACTCCGTTTCGAATAAGTATTCGACAGTTTATTTACGGTTTTGCTTTAGACAAGACCTGTACTATTCTTTGACTCTATGTGTAATATGATCCACGACACGACGGCTAGGTTCCGGAGATTTAAGAAACTCCTAGTTCATTGGTTACTTCGGGTAAAATCTAAAATAAAATATAAAGAATAAAGACGCATATTGTATTTTTTTTAAATGCTAACGAAAGTGACCCACACAATAAAAATAAACAATAAACAATTGTCAACGAGACATAACCGTCTGGTTTAGGTATCTACTTTACCAACCGATGATTAGTGACTAAAGTACATAACAGGGGTCCAGCCAAAGGCCGAACCATATTCATAAAAATATTATATTTATTATGAATTTTATTCCAAAGTGGACAGTGTTAGCAGGTTATTGATTTTAACAAATAGTTTTGTTATATTTATTTTTTTTACATTATTTATTATAACAAAAGCCAATATTTGATTAGTTAACTCCTCGGATCAGAATTAAAATATCTTGTCGTGAAATATTTTCGCTTGAAATCGATTTTCTAATACATTCACTTTTTATGAACGTATCCCAAAATGAAATACTGTTTTTGAAAACTGATTTTTTAACGCAAAAATAGCAATATTTTTTTAAATCGCATCTTGTAAACTTTGTTTACCACTTTATACAAAAAATATATGCTTAGTTAGACAAACGCAATGTAAAGGTTATTGTCATTTTTTTGTTTTATGCAAAAAAAATAATTATAAAAAAAAAATGGCAAACCTTGATTTTTGACGGATTTCTGTTTTTTCAGAATTGTGTGGGAGTGTCAATGGTTAACTTTTAAATGCAAAGAGAAAGTTTGGTGTGGTCTCTTTCTAAATCTGTTTATATTATATATCTCACCAAAATATAAAAGGAGATGTACCGAGTTTTACGAGGACGGTGTCATTTGGTGAAAGATAAAGTAGGTACTAGGTGGCCGAGTGGTTTTAAATCACGAGGCCATTTATTTTTATTCATTAAGTTGATAATATGAGCATCTAACTTAAAAATTTTTGTAACACAAGCCAGTGGGGGCGCGTCACTGGGCGTCAGGGCCGGGGAGGCTTGGTTCGGGCGGTGTTAAAACATCGCAGAGGGGAACAGACGCAGACGGTGGCGTATTAAATAACCAACCACCACTTCGAGTGCCACCCCTGACGTCCTCACCTGAGGACAGGGGTGCACAAATTGTGCTTCATTTAGATGTTTAGATTATCTGAAGAGTGATTACAAACGGTTTAGACTTTAGACTGTTAGTTCAACAAATCTGTAGCACAATGAACTGGACTCCGATTTTTCGTTTCTTGATTTTATCAGTTCGAAGATGGTTGTAGTCAATCGAAAGGAAAGACTTGACTGTGTTCGTCTTTTAATTTTTTATAAATATTGATTAATTATTAAAAATGAATTCCATTCAACATATCAGTGTTTATGTTTCTGTGACCGTGATGGATTCTGCATTTCATATGGGATATTTAGATCACAAATTAGCTGCTGGCTAGTTTCGTCAATATTATAAAATCGGCGTGAGGGGCAATACGTAATAAATACATTGTGTTTGTAATATCTGTTATAATATCTTCGTAGCTTAGCGGTACACACATTTGACTTCAAGTCTGCAGGTCACTAGTTAGACTCGCTCGTAGTCCAAATGCATGGATTGTTATATCTTCGTCATATTCAATTAAGAGATCAATGTTTCGTTCTTCTCTTAATGCATAACGACGTGAATTGTAGTTTTATTTTAAAAATATCATTAAGTACGCAGTACGCAGGGACCGTATTCGGTAGTTTCCCGTCGTTTGACGTTCAAATTGGACTTATTGAAGGTAAAAAAGTGTAACAAATTTTTTCGCTTCGTATAATCTAAATTGAATACATCAATGGGGGTAGTCTGAATTATCGACAGCTCCAATTTTGAAAATGCACTAACAAAATAGCGGCGCCAGCGACTCGCCGCCGCGTCTGTGTCCTTGACTTCGATGGGTGTTAGTGTGAGTAGAAGGAATTTGTCATCGCATGGCAATAACTACGGCTTTTTAATAATTGGCCTTACAAAGAAAATGGCCTTCCATGGTCCACCCACCTTACTTTAAGGCTTGTCTGAATTCTCAAAACAATAAAACAATTAAATTCAAAACAAAAGAAAGTTCACCGAACCGAAGTTATAGATACAGTCTCATTTGAAATAGGTATTTTTTAATCATTTTTATGTGTAAACTAATTGCCTATTTAGCAGCCCTCCTTTGTTTGTATCTAACACCTAACTCCGGCTAACGCGTGCCACTCGTCATACTAACTCACTTTGTCAGAACATTAGCCGCGTAAGTAGCAGGAAGCTGTGCCGTGCCGCTGTATCTCTACACTGTTATATACCTCTGTACCACCTCCTCCTAACAAACACTAGCTGTCTTATTCTTCCTTAACAAATAAGCACTGCACACTGTATTAGTGGAGTATCTTTTGCTATAAGTGCAGGCGTACTGTATTTTACTGTTAAGGAAGATGAAGATGGACCTTCCGATACTCAAAGGTATCCCAGGTTTGGGCGAAAAATGATTAGGTTAAAACTTTGGCTAACTTTTAGAATTTTTATTTTACTTTCGATTCTACATCACTTTATTTTGAAAAGAAAGATAAACATTCCCGGGTTATGAATAACCTGACAATATTAGAAAATCTCTCACTACCATCACAGAAATCGGAAAATGTTGCTTGTTTAGTGATGGAGGGCTTAGCCAGCCGATGAATTAAACACGGGACCCCTGGGTGGGACCCAAACGTGATGCCAACTCAGCCGAAACTTGTTTCGACCAAAACATGTTTTTTACACTTTGTAATTCAGAGTAAAATCAACTTATTATGAGCATAAGTGCTCCTTTTCAGGGCAGTATAACAACTTTACTAAAAGGTTTATAGAAATGAATGCATGAAATTGAATGAAAATATTTATTAAATGTACATTTTTTTGAAAATTTCTAATTGGGACCGCTATAAATTTGATTAAAAACCACGTAAAATATAATAGTAGGTCCCTAAAGATCTCCTGATAACAAATGCACTAACGTGGTAATATAATGTCAGTGATAATATAATACGTGATAATATTTGACCGGCCAGTGGCTGAGTTGGCATCGCGTTTGGGTCGCATCCAGGCGTCGCGTGTTCGATTCCTCTTCTGCTAAGTCCTCCTTCACGACACAAGCAACATTTTCCGCTTAATGTTGTGGTAGCAGGTGATCTTCAAATATTGTCAGGTTATTCGTAATCCGGGAATGTTTGTATTTTTTTTTTTTTAACGAAAAAAAAACATAAAATACTTATTATGTACTTTTTTAATTGGAAATTATTTGTAGAAAATATAAAAATCACTGATATCAGGGTAATAATTACATACATTATTTGAAGCATTTAATTTGCATAATTTTATATCTCTTTTTTTTTTTTAAAGATATGAAAAAAAACATGCTTTTGTGTACGGTAGGAAGATATTTTAAGGATATATTTTTATTACCGTTGTTGTTTTTATCTTGAAATATTCATTTTTAATAAAAGATATTTAAAAAAATTTTAAGTTGAAGTTTTAAGTATATTTTTTGGTGGCCGGACAATTGAGAATGAACTCAACTCAACACCTCCTTTGAAAAGTCATTAAAAGCGGAGAATAAATATAAAAATGGTTAAATAAGCTACGTTAGGTTAGGTTATGGGCTATTTTTCTTTTTTTTTCATATTTTCAATGACTTTTCAAAGAGCTGTTGAGTCGAGTTAGATTGGAAAATTTTTTAAATTTTGTTTTAAATTCTTTGTAGCTATATTTAAGGATTTTTTTTGGCAATTTAGTAAAGAATTTTTTTCCTATGTATTTGTAGTTCTGTTGACCTACAGTTTTTTTTTACATATCTGAATTGGTAACATGTATTTTTGCCTGAGATTTGCTATGTTTCTGAAAGGTAGGTACGGCTTTGTTTAAAATATTTACTTTACACACTTGTAAAATTGAGTGTTAAAGTAACAGTGAATTTTTTTTCTAACTTTAAATTCTTTAAATATAAGTTAGGAAGGATATAAAAATGTTTTTATTTTTTATTTTAGTTTATTTTTTAGATTTTGCGCAATGTAAGGAGATTGTGTATGGGTTTTATGAGCGCTGCACCCTTCTAGAGATAGAAAACCGAAGTAGTTATAAATTAATTTATATTATGTAAGTATACATAATATACTTAATTTATTTATTATTCTTCTTCATTCTTATCATTAAGTGCCTTAATTTACAAACTCATAATAGATATCGTATATAATACATATTTATAACCGACATATTCCCACTCTCCAACATATTGAATTTTTTTTTTCACACAGGAAACCTGAGGGAAATTAAGGCATTGAATAGGCTCCGAAACTAATGAACCGATTTGAATAATTCTTTTGCTGTTGGGAAGCTACACTATCCTTGGGTAACATAGGCTTTATTATATTTAAAAAAAATAGGCATCCTTACTAAAACTTCAATAATGTAACCCAAGGTGTAAAAAAATTAACTTAATATTCTTTACATCGCGTGCGCTGCGAAAACTATTGATGATAGAATAAAATAATGTAGCACGATTTTGTAGAACACATCATTATTTACAAAAAAATGGCCACAGCATATGTCTAACTATTATAGTTATGCCACAATAAGTGTTATTTTATTTTTTTAAATTAAAATAAAATGTCACCGCTTGAAAAGGCTCTATATTTGTATCTTGGTTTGAGTCCTTATCAAAATAAATTACTTCATATTCAGGAATGCTTCAATACCTTCATGTAACTTTTTGAATTATTCAATTCGGACATACCATTCGAAAGATATCACGAGTTTAAAAATGTAAGTATTAGAAACGTAAGAAAGTATTAGAATCGGGAGGGGAACGGGGACGCACGGGAAGGTGATTCCGGGAGAAAAATGTATTTATCTGAATATGGCATTGCTACGCATGCCGGGAACCAGCTAGTATTATATAAAGTGATTAGAATTTGATTTAACAAAATTGAATCAAATTTAATTTACTTGCGCACGCCGGTATTAGAACTTGCGACTTTCAGATTGCTAGTCGAGAGTCTTACCCCTCAACCGCTGAGGCTCTCGAATGCAATTGTCTCGCGAAATATCTACTTTATTCACATTGTAGTGTCAGGCGGAAACCATTTATGCAACAGGCACTGTATCACCACTGTATTACATTAAGATGTACCGAAAAGGTACTCGACTTCACTTAGCACCCGTATTTTTCCAACCACTGAACTACTTTGTCAGGTGGAATGCTGCCTTACGTAATAGTCGTACTGGAAGTGTTATCCGTTTGCCTAACGCAGGGGTAGACAAACATGGCTAAAGAGCCAAATAGAGTACAGAAAAATGGTCTACAATTTTTTTACGAGTCGTTGGTAAGTTTTGAAATGTGTTAAATTAAGTTAAGTGCCTATAAAAATCAGATAAAGTATATCTTTCATGCGTTCGACTGTCAAGAATTACCTACAATTCAAGTTTTGTGCAAGTTTTATTTAAGTTCTGATGTTATCTAAGTGATGTAAAGCAACCAGCTTATAATGTAATAATAATAACAGAACTTGAATACAACTTTCACAGAACTTAAATTTTCACTTTGAAGTTAACGAATTGTTCAAATTCTGTGAGATAACCCTCTCAGATATCATCTTTAAATTGATCTGTTAACTAATTTTAATGTTTGCAGTATTCCTAGTCGGAATTAGTTATTTTTAAAGGTTCGTGGTTGAAGATGATTGATTGCAGGTTTATTATGTAAAGACGAAGTTAGTTTCTACCAACTTTCACCTATGGTGCCAACATCCTATCTTGAAAGGATAAAGCCTCAGATACCTGGGTAAAATTCAAGTTTTGTGAAAGTTTTATTTTTAAGTTCTGATGTTATCTAAGTAATGTAAAGCAACCAGCTTATAATGTGATAATAATAACAGAACTTGAATACAACTTTTACAGAACTTGAATTTTGACTTTGAAGTTAACGAATTGTTCAAATAACTGTGAGATAACCCGCTCAGATATCTTCTTTAAATTAATCTGTTATTATTTTTCAAATGTTCACGGTTGAAGATGATTGATTGCAGGTTTATTATGTAAAGCCGAAGTTAGTTTCTATCAACTTTCACCTATGGTGCCAATATTCTATCTTGAAAGGATAAAGCCTCAGATACCTGGGAAGACATGTTATGGAACCTTTATTTAAGGGGCTGGTTCAGGGAAATAAGTAAACATGGGAAGTATTACAACAATATGTTTTGAGTTCTTATTGAAGGCATTTAGTATGAACGACAAATGTCTTTTGAGATTTATACTTTCAAATAATTGATTTCCACATTAACTCAAATAGACATGGTTTGCCGATTCTGAGCTGACTTACCTAACTAACGGATACGGAGTTGATCATCTTAATGGATCTAATGACCAGACGATTATAATTCCTATGAAGGAAATTTTAAGATTAGAGCGACTACGTAATGTGTGCCGATACAATTAAGGCATATTTGTAGGTGATGTAGTGAATTATTTATTACATATTAGGTACATCATATTTTTAAGTGGATATGTTGTGCAATAATCATTATTTGAAAGCACGGGTAGGGTTTGTAAATCACTTGTTTGCTTCGTTTTGCGACCACGCTGTATATTATGTATTCCATTAAAAGTTTTCAATTAAAAATAAATAAATATACAAGTTGTTTAGGAATGTACTTGACTGTCTTTAACCAGTGATTGCTGATATTATTTTGGGTACAAAATTTAAATTAAATTTTGGTGTCGGGTGACATTTTTCAACTTAAAACTTTAAAAAAAAACAGTATATATTTGACAGTTGGGGCGGGGTGAAGGGTTAGTCTTTTACTCGGCTGAGACGACATGTACAAGTTTTTATTGTTATTTGATTTTGAAGAAAAACAAATTGATAAAAAAAGGCATAAAAAAAGTCACGGGTGACCAAAATTCCGTAGACATTTTTTGCTCTAAATAATATTAGAAATCACTGGTTAAAGTAACCTTGCTTCATACTTAAAACTGTTGGTTTTAAAAAAATATATAAATGGGTAACTAAATATTTTATTAGTTTTGAAGTATTTAGATTTATCGGATCTGAACTGAAAAAAAAAATTAAAACTAAAATATTTTAATTAAAAAAGTGCAACAATGGAACTATAAAACATCACTACAAACTTCAAAACATCAACTTCATTTTAATTTAATTAGTTAGTTTACTTTATTTTGCTAATAATTTAGCAATTTACAAATTTGCTTACGAATTAGTTCATTATTATTTATGTAATTAAATTCAGTTCGTAGGCGAATGATAATTTTAGAAATGGTAAAAATGTGAAAAGAACCCAGTTTAAAACAAATAAATTATTAATTTTTTTATCGTGATGCAGTGATTCACCAACGTTACACTTTTTGCCTTTTACTTCTACCGCGGCCACTTAAGTACCATTCAGGTTCATGGCCATTCATGACACTCAAAAAATATTGGCAAATAAATCATGTTAGTTTTCTAAACATTCTTTCAACCTATCGTCACAATTTCTTTGCCTATCGCGAGATCAATAAGACAGGGCACTAACGGCTTAAAGCTTGTTCTGAGAATCGATGGTAAAACTTTTGAATTATAGTCACTTTGAAACAAATAAAACTACATACGTGTATTGATACCGTACAACAAATATTTTTTTTGCATAATATTCTAGTTATGCGTGCGTTTAAGACATCTTTCTTAGCCCGCCAAGCCGCGACCATATTTTGTCAGAGGGTTAAAATATTTCCACTGTGCAATAAAATTCAAATATATGGAATATTTCTTAACATATTTAAATAAATGTTTTCGAAAGGTGATAAAAATGCTTAATAAAAATATTACGAATCTTAATGAACTTAAATCTTAATAATCTTAAAACTTAAGTATAAAAAATGTGCATTCAAACATGAAAAAGTTTTTAAAATGGCTCATCATACGTTTTTTCTAACTAAAATTAATGAAAAAAATACGCACACACACATACGTATTTTATCAGACAAATATATTATATAGTTATTGTCCCCTCACTTTTTTGTCGTTGCATGCAAAAATAATTTGTAAAAAATTACCAAATTTCGATATTTTTTTCTAATTGCGATCCGAATTTTTGTCCATTTTACTTATTTTGTAGTAAAATTTTATTCTATATTATTCTAACAAAGTTTATATAATATTTTTCACTATGATAGTTAGAGAGACACGACGATTTCTACGAGACCTATATGAGTTGTTCCGAAAAGCGAACACATTAGCGTGAAGAGTTATGACAAAATGGACCCCTCCCGCCATTTATCGCTTAGAATTCGGTCTTTTTGGCTGCTTTTGCAAATATAAAACCTAATAGTTAAATACTTCACAATAGTGAAAAATTAAAAAAAAAAGTGTAATATCTGTGTTTAAGTTTTAAGTCATTTCATTCCTCGCGGAGAAAAATATTGAAATTATACTGCAGGTATAACCGAGAATTTGATAATATGGAAGATTTCGACATATTATGACAAAAAACAAGATATAAAAAAATGCGTTAGTAATAAATTAACGCTTGCGGACTGGTCAGATTTATGAACGGGTCTTCATTTATTCGGGAAAAACCTGATTGACTTTCTTTTATTGAGGAATCCCAACACAATGAAGCTCGCGGACCTCTTCATGTGGTGTGAGTAACCAGTAATCAGTAACCATGCATTGATATGAGATTAAAAATGTGTAGAATTCGCAGAAAACGAAAGAATGTGCATGGTCAAAATTATGAGTAGAATATCCTATTTGCAGTGTTGCCCTTGTGAGAGACTACCATGCAGAAACAACGCGTTGTTTGAATGACTTTAGCTTTATTACTTATTTATTTAGTTTTGAAAAAATTGTGCCGTTGTGATTTGAAGCTCGATGAAACGGAAATGTGCGAAACTAAAAAGAGACAAACACGTACATCTTATGATTTATTTAGCCTGCCGTAAAATGAGATAGCACACAATACACAATATTTATTTATTTCACGGTAGGTACTCGGTTCCAATGTAATACGATAAATCCAAGTTTCGAACGGCAAATTTCCTTTAGTCTAGTGGTATAAAGCCCCTGACGAACCTTAGCAGCCATACATTTAGCGGACCAAAGATCGAATCTTCAAACCACTCCAAAATGAACAAGTAAAATAAAACACAAATGAAAGCGAAATTTACTGACTCCGAAGAAAAAAACACAAATACTAATATATGTACTAATACACTCGAACAAATGTATAAGAGAAGGTGTACTGGAATTCGATGACAAAAATATGGAAACAATCATCCTTTACATCGACAAAAAAGTGCTTCGTCTCCCAAATCTTGTCTACTTTAGTTTTCTGAAGGTTTCCCTTCTACCCCGGGGGAATTGCACACTCTTTTTTTTTAAAGAAAGACAAACAATCCCGGGTTACGAATAACCCAACAATTTTTGAAAATCTCCTACTACCACCACAGAAAGCCGAAAATGTTGCTTGTGTTGTGATGGAGGACTTAACCAGCCGAGGAATCGAACACGGGACGCCCGGGTGGGACCCAAACGCGATGCTCACTGACCTTTTATTATTATTGACCATTTACTCTGATTTTTTAGCATTATTTTATTAGATTATTTAGTCGCGAGATCTGGATAGCCACTATAGCCAGGTACTTCTTCTCTTCCCTTTCTCACCTACTTTTCCACTTAAAAAAATATATCTCCATATATTTCGAATAGAAATGATGTAGAATCATGTCTAGTAAATAAATAAAAACTTATGCATGGTATGAGACTCTCCTTATTTTAACCAGCAATTCCTGGATCCTTTACGGACTGGATAACCAAAAAAAAAAATTATTTTTTGAATTAATAAAAAAAATCTTTAACATGTCTCGGCTGAGTGACCATATTAAAGACATGGTCACTCAGCCGAATAACCGCAAAACCTCCCAAGCCGACCCTAAATGTTCTGGTCCTTGTTTCTTATGTTTTTTGATCAGAAAATCACCAGAGACCAAAATTTATTTTTACCTCAAATAAGGCATTTTCATCGACTACAACTAGATTAAGAAAAGACTCCAATATAAGTTATATCTAATCGAATAAATATCTTTGCAGGAAGTGTCATAGAGTTCAATGTGATCTAAGTAAGTGCATAGTACCGGTCAGTGGTTGAGTGGGCATAGCGCTTGGGTCCCACCCGGGCGTCGCATGTTCGATTCCTCTGCTGGCTAAGTCCTCCATCACAACACAAGCAACATTTTCGGCTTTCTGTGGTGGTAGTAGGAGATTTTCAAACATTGTTGGGTTATTCGTAACCCGGGAATGTTCTTTTTAAAAAAAGTTAAAAAAAAAAATACGTATTTTTAAAGTGTTCAATTATAGATAGATGTAAGTGTCTAAGTCACACTGATCTGAAGGGGTCAACGTGCTTCACCTCTTTGGCTGTCGTTCATAACTTTGTATGAAAGCGGTGTTGATTGGTCGATTTGTTTATACTAGCTCCACAAAGGAGGCACTGAGCAAAAAATCTCTCTCAGGTCCTATGCTATCTTGGAGGAAGTCGTGTGCAGGGTCTGTTTAGGGAAAGTAAGAAGAGGAAGTTCTGGGAAGGAAAAGGTTGTGAGGGGTGGGTAGGAAACTGGGGGTCAATGCGTCCAGGAGTAACGGACGTATGATTCCATCACTCCAACTGCAGTGCGAGGCAATGGGTCAAGAGAATCTGACTTGAGAAGTCTAGGTTAGGTCTCCATCAACCAGTCTCCTCGGATCCGACCCGCCAAGCAAGCAACAGGTGGGCAAACGCATTTGCCTCAAATTATCACCTTATGAACCCGGGCATCCCTGCTAAGTTACCAAACGTTTCAAGCCACTTGAGGTGACCTATGGTACGGGTGTTGGTTATCCAATAAATTATTCCCGGTACGGCGGCACCCATACACGGCTCCCAAATGATGCAAAAATACATCACCACCATCTTCTTCCCCTTATCCTATTCGGATCGGGGACCCACACAGGACAATGCCCCTCCATACGTCCCTGTCTTATGCTAATTGTTCGGCCTCCGTCCATGGCAGTACCATCCTCTCCTCACACAGTTTCTGGAGTTGCCTCGCTCAACTGTGTCTGGAGCGGCCCATTGGACCTCTACCCTCTGGAATCGCACTCAGTATTTTCCTTGGAATTCGGTCATCAGACATTCTTAGTGCGTGTCCAAGACAAAAAAATAAATACATTTCGTCAAAATGATGGTGAGCCAAAATAAAGTATTTTTGAACGTTGTTAAATAAGTTTATAACGTGGGAGATTAACATTTGTCTAGAGCAATTATCTTTAATTGTAGCACAAAAACAAAACTTTCTGTTGCACGTAGTGAAAAAAAAAAGTTTGTTGTCTAGAGATAAATATTATAAACAATGCATACTGGCCATGCAGATTTAATGTTTTATTCTTATATTAATTTGTTCCGTAGTCTTTATGTCTCTTGCATCATCACTGTTGGAGCACAATCAAACTGGAATGTCCAACACACAAACCGTAAGTATTCCACGTGACGTATTATTATTGCCGTCTACGTCTTCCATTGTATGCATGTATATTTTATTGCGAAATTTAAATTATCTATGAACTGCGTGTGGTGGATGCTGAGGGACATTTTTTTATTGAAATTCATTGTATTCATTAATTTTTTTTCTATACTTTAGCATTTATATTGTGATGTTAAGTAAATCCATTTTTAAAATTCACTGGTAGACAGATAGTTTTTAAGCGAGACATTAATTTGTATCGGTTTCCGAAGAAATGGTGCAAAATCTCTAAAACGCAATGCCCTTAGAAGGCGACAAAGCTGTACGCGTAAAATTTGATGTACTTAGATACAATGAATATATTTATCGTAATGCATAAAATAAGCAATTCTGTATTAGCAAAAAATAATATTTTTTAATCTTTAATAATTATTTCTGAGACATTTTGTCAAATTTATTTTACAAAATTAAGGTAATTTTTGGTGTATTATTGGTAATATCTGTTAACGAAAAATATTTTGTTATCTTCCAGGATTATTGAAAAGTGACAAATATATTTATGGTATTTAACTCCGATCTAAAGGAAGCAAATGTGTAATTTTTTAAATGGGAATACCGCACAAAAGTCTTAACTGCTCCCAACCGCCTGGAGCCAGCAAGACCATGGAGTCCCCAATTGGGGTATGTTGTGAGGCTATATAGTAATGTTGTGATGCTGAAAGTAAGCGGGGAGGGAAAGGAGATGGGTTGGAGGAAGGTGAGGAAGTACCTTTCTTATCGACCACAATAACCCGGGCATGAGCCTAGCATGTTGATCGAAAAGTCCATAAATGATGTTACCATTCAAAGCAATGAATAAAGAAAAAAAAAACTTTCTTATTAAGATCTAGTCACCGAACACGGTTGTAGCCATTTCAAGCAATGTTTTAAATCTGAATGGTGCTCTTGCACCAGGGCAATACAGAAAGTATCTTTCACTCTAGAATGTGACGCAAATAAGATTGTTTTAAATTACTAAATTGTGAATACCAACACAAATCAATCCAATAAAATTTACGATTTGAAACCACGACCTCCAGATCGCTAGTCGAGAGTTTTACCACTAGACAACGAAGGCCGTCAAAACTCGTGTTAAATGAAATGAACGCAGGTTAATTACCTAGTTAACTAATGTCTGGTACGTGCTTGTAAGTAATTTGAATCGATTGACTAGATCAGGTTTATATTCCCATGCAATTAGGTACTAGAGTTTTTTGCTTTATCTTTATGAGCGCTTTCGATTTGTTTCATTTAATTTTGTTACACAACGTTAAACAGCCTATTTTGAAAAAGACATGTAAATTTGTTTTTCAAACAGTGCTTTTGTTATTTACATAGTAATGTGATATATATAGCGTACAAACTTGCAGTGATAATTTAACCTATCATCTGCACCGCATATTTTTACAAGTTCCATGACAGCTCAGAATCGTGCAATTTCAACACCCCTTTAAAAAATCATTTAAAGTTTTGAAAACTAAAATTGAAAATATTCAATTTTATAAGAAAAACTTTCTTTTTATAACTTATTATAATATATACGGTTATTCCAATCAGTGAAATATATCAAAGAAGAAGAAGTTAAGAGTTACCGTTACGACCATTGTCTTTTTTTGTTTTTCTGTGTCTTGTTCTCTTTCATATTTTCGTTTAGATTTTTATTGTTAACTTTTTCTTCTATAATTGAAAAATAGCCCATAACCGAACCAACGTAACCTATTTAACCATTTTTAGATGTATGTATATGTTTTTTCCACCACTTTTAATGACTTTTCAAAGGAGATGTTGAAGTTGCATGATTCTGAATTATCCGGTCACCCCTTTTTCCAGGCTCTCAAAATAGATGTATAATTCAATATTGCATAAAAATAATAACTCTTTAATGGTAATGAGTTCCGATGTAGCATCGTCTTCTGTTACATGAATTGTTTTATGCGAAAGACGCAAAGCAAAAAGGCTGTCACGCGTAATAGTAGTAGATAATTAACCATAAAAAGCAAAACTTTACGACTTTAGGTTAATATTTTATGATTTATTATTAATAAAACGGAGTTCTACAAAACATACATAAAACGATAAAGATTGAGAGGTTACAGCAGATCTATCAGCTGTATGACTATAAACTACTTTCCCACGTTCCTCTTCCCCATCTCATTCCCCTCCCCACAACCGTCGGCCTCACAACACACCACAATTAGTAATGCCTTAGTCTTACTGGCTCCATATGATTGGGAGCACTTGAGGCTCTTAATAACATAAAAAAATATTAAGAATATATTGTGTTCACTGACCACTGATCAACTTTGATAGTTGGTGGTCGAGGAGAACGGCTCTTGACTCACAATCCGAAGGTCGAGGGATCGAAACCCGGCGTGCGCAAATAAATGTTATTTGATTAGATAGTGTTATTTCACAATTAATTTATTAAAATAATATACAGGATACTTTCAGTATCCCCCTGGTGTAAGACCACCATTCAGAATTGAAACGATCCTTGAAATGGCGACCAGATCTGAATAGCCGGGTACTTCCTATCTTCTTCCCCTCACCACTACATCAGCCTCACAACCTATAGACCGGGCGTTAGAGGTAGTTGAGTATACGAAATGTGAGGACCGAATTCCACCAATGGATTTGAGTTAAAAAAAGTCAAAGATTAATAATGTTGATCTTGCCCGTCAAATTTTTGGTCCATTTTTTTTACCGCCTCTACTCTTATTTGTAAAAAGGGAATGTACGGAGTACACATTTTATTGATTATTTCAGTTATAATTTATAGTTTTTTTCTAACGGTAAAAGTGCGGATGTATTCTTGAATGAAAAAGAAAACGAAATAAAAATATATGATTTTATTATTTTTATTTTCGGTTTTATTTTCATTCCAGAATACATCCTCACTTTTACCATTAGAATAAACTATAAATTATAACTGAAATAATCAATAAAATGATATAATATCATGTACTCAATACATCCCCTTTACAGATAAGAGTAGAGGGGATAAAAAAATGGACCAAAAAATTGACCGACAAGATCCATATTATTAAACTTTGACCTTTTTTTAACTCTAATCCATTGGTGGAATTCGGTCCTTAAATTTTGCATACTCAACTACCTCTAGAGCCTGCACTAGTACCCCAATCAAGGATGCCATAATCTCACTGGCTTCAGACGGGAGCAGCTGGGACTCTGGCGAGGTATTCGCATAAAAAAAGTTAAAAAATACAACAGTAATTATTATGTAAGATCGTATAACTATATCCACTGGCGTTTCAATCACCACGTGGGGCAGACGGGCTTACGATTATTCACTATGGATATACTACACCAATGGATATCCACACAATTTGAAAGTGTTAATGAAATACGATGAGAAATAAGATTACGACATGTATAAAATCCACCCACGATCACATTCCCCATATCAATATCCTTTCGAATCGTAGCACCATAAAATGATAAAAGTATGTCACCGATAAATAACTAATGAATTAAAATGAATGTATAAACTTTCAAATCCTTGTGCATTATGTGAAGCGGTCCAATTGGCGCCATGTTAGATCAACAACTGCATCTTCTGTTTAAAGCCTTAGAATATATTGTTCCCAAGATATTAACATTCTAAACTTTCTTAACCACACGATTTGTCATAGCTTTTACCGGAAAATCCACTAAAGACGGATTTACAAAATGCATAATATTGTAATATATTTCTTAGTTCTAAAGATTATCTTTCGCCATCGTATTAAATAATTAAGTAGTTTGTGGATTACAATTTTTTAATTCATTTATTTTATTTTTATTTTTTTTTATTTATTTATTTATTATAGATAGATGCAAAATAAAGTACAAATTACATATTAGGAAGCTTTGCCTGTCCAACTAGGAAAGTTTCCCGTTCCAGGACAGACAAATTGACAGGTTTAGTTCATATTATTCCAAGAAATGTACATAAATTCATAACAAAAACAACAAAAAAAAACAAAAAATTTATACATTTTTGTGGTTGCACTATGAGGTAACACAATTTAGAGGGATCACTTGAAATATGTAACTACGAACTCAACATGAAATAATATAAATAATATTAGGTATTTATTGTTTTCAAGTAATTTGTAGAACTCCATTTTAATTTTTATTTCTTTTGCATAAAAAATAATAATAAAATAAAATAATAATAATAATATTGCATAAAAAATAATAATAAAATAATAATAATAATAAAAATATTAGGTATTATTTTTATTTTATTTCCAAAATTGAAGTCAAAGTGTTCATTTCCATAAGTACTAAGACTAAAGTATTAATTTAAAATAAAAATAATTTTTAAAAATTTACTGTAATTTATAGTTGTAACTGTAATAATAATGGCAAATATCTAGCTAGCTAAATAAAGTACCTATGTCAAATTATCATGAGTATCTCAATAATAAATATGCCTTTCATCTCACAGTAATCATTCCTTAATTGCTTAATTATATTTTTAATCATACTTGAGCCCAGGGCAGTCATTGTGAATAGGGCCCTCATCAGCTAAACGACGCAGATTACCGAATTACCGACACCATCACGAAGCCTACACTCCTTTATATCACACGTACCTTACGGTCGGTATTTCTGGATGCCGTAATCGAAATGCAGCCCGGCGGGTAATGAAAAAGCCGGTGAAAGTTTACGCGGATTTCGACCTTAGGTGACCAGTTCAGTACGATGGTGAAAGCAAGCGGATTTTCGATCATTTTCGCTATCCACAATAAAACTCCTCATGACGCGTACATATTCCACGTTATTGGCGCGATCTCACGAGAATTCCGCGTTGCATTAAAAGGAATGTCCGGCTTCGGATCGCCATAACTTAGACAACACACGGAGCTGCGGTCGTCCAATTAATTGTTTATGTAAATGTGTTAGAGTAAATCTTAAGCTGACAAATAACACGCCATTTTGCTCGCGGAAGATTCTATCTAACCACCGTAGATGGGAAAACTTGGTCATATATCGGCACCTCTCAATATTCATGTTAATAAACACTGTTACATTGTAATAATTTGACTTCAAATACAAAAATAATTGTGCACGACTTATTTGTTTATTTTATTTTATGCATCTACTTTCATTATTACATTTTAATGACAAATATACCGCAAATTATTAGTCGATGCTCGTTTCTTAATTATTAGGTGTCAATTTAACAATGTCCTCGTGAAAAATGTCGATATCGGGTGTAGGTAAGTTCGTGGAAAGCAAGATCATTTTTCCGATGTTAATTACTAATGATAAATTAGTTTTGCATCTCGGAACAAGGAAATATCTGCGCATGCACCCTTGTAAACTGTCAATAGTATTTGGAATTTACTTAAAAACACTGGATTACTGAAGTGACCATTTAAGAGCAGCAAAACAACAACGAAGGTACTGTACATAGGTAAGGTTTCATTCTATCTCATTCTTTCGCAGGCTAAATCCTTTAGATGTATGTGTTTGTCTCTTTTTAGTATCACTCAGTTAAGTTTCATAGAGTTTCAAATCACAAAAGTGGGGAGGCTACGAAGCATTGTACAAAAAGGCGACCGATCTCATTCTCTCGCAGGCTAAATCCTAAAAGTAATAAAGGTATGTGTTTGTCTCTTTTTAGTACAAAACCGAGAAACCGGCTAAAGGACGCGGACGTTGAGATCCGTTCTCGGCCAGTCCGACATCCATACACCTTCTCGCTGGTACTGCTACATGACGAGAGAGTTATCCCATCTGACATTTTAGTGTTCTTTACCATACTTGTTTTTATTATCATTTCTTGCAGATGCTTGCAGCATACGCAAGATGCCAATACCTTGCCAGCAACAGCCTTTTATGTTTATGTTTTTAATTACTTTATGCTTGAAATACTTTTTTATATTATTGATCATATATTATTCGCATTTTGTATATTGTGTAAGCGCTTCCTAACACCGTATGCAAGGATACTGGTCTAGATTCGTTAAAAATCTATTTTTTTAGATTCATTCTTTCAAAAAAATTTGAGTCCCTGTGAGAGCCTTGAAGGAGTAACAATCTGTTTCTTATACCAGAGCGGGAAAGTGGTGGATAACCTCCAATGTCTCTTTTTAGTGTCGTTTTTTCATTTCATCGAGGTTCAATCACAACTTGAAAGTCGATGAAATAGATTACTCATGGATTACACAATTTGATGTTTGTCATGTTTTTAATCTAAAAATTTTGCAATGATCAACCTCCATCATCCAATCTCATCAATCTACCAAATAACCGTTATACCTACAGACGATAATGATAATCGGAATTTTAAACAGTTATTTTAACTTATTTAGAACATCAATTAAAATTCGAGATGTTTTATTGAAACAGCATTGTTTATTTAATTTTTAAATAATTCCTCTCCAATTTCACTTATTTTCGCTATAAATTAGAAATTTCTCTTGTCCGGCACATTCGCCGAATATTCGACTGTCTCTCGATTCTTGTATCTGAGCTGGTCGCGTCTTGCCCAACTCCGAGCACGTAAATTAATGTAGCAGGGCACAGAAATGAAATTATTAGATCATTTTGATGTTACGCTGATCTCTGAACCGGTTTTCATATTTGACCCAAAACTACCTCTCTCCGTCAGAAGCCGCGCCGTGAGAAATATTTTTAATTCATTATGTGAGAAACGAATCAATTTTATAATAATCTATAATCAATGCAAGTCGTAAATCACAATATTTCGCGTTTTTTCAAACTTCGTCATACAACTGAAGCGTCCTAGAATTTAATCGAAACGTTTTTTTTAAAACAATAATTAGTATTATTATTATTATAATGTTTGCATCATTCCTATAGCATCGTTTTCGTCAGAAAATCACCTCAAGGTCGTTTTAAAACTTAATTTATACATTTAATCTATACCCTAGACTTTCACGACATAAATGAATCACTTAAAACTATACATCTAACACACTATATAAAGAGGAAAGATTTGTTTGTTTGTTTGTTTGTGTGTTTGTTTGCATCGAAAAGGCTCCGAAACTACTGAAGCGATTTGAAAAATTCTTTCGCTGTTAGGAAGCTACACTATCCCCGGGTGACATAGGCTATATTATATTTTCAAAAAAAATTGTGATCTTTACTAAAACGTCAATAATGTAACCCAGAGTGTAAAAAAATTACCTAAAATATTCTTTAAATCGCGTGCGCTGCGAAAACTATTGATGATAGAATAAAATAATGTACTACGACTTTATAGAACACATCATTATTTACAAAAAAAGTCGCAACAGCATATGTCTAAATATTATGGTTATGCCACAATAAGTATTCTTTTATTTTAAAAATTTAATTTAAATGTTGCCGCTCGAAAAGGCTCTTTATTTGTATCTTGGTTTTAACCCTTATCAAAATAAATTACTTCATATTCAAGACAGCTTCAATACCTTTATTTTTTAACTTTTTGAATTTTTCAATTTGGATATTTAATTAGAAAGATATCACGAGTTTAAAATTGTTAATATTAGAAAAAAGTTTCGGCTACGGGCCGGGCGGGAGAGGAGTCAAGAAATGAAGTGCCAGGGAGGTTGGCGGGACGGGAGAGCGGGAGAGCGGTGGTGGGGAAGGTGGAAGTGGAACGCTGGAGGGGAACGCACGGGAAAGGACATGTGAGGAGTAACATTTTATTTATTTGAATATGGCATATATTATAAAATAAAGTCCAAAAAAACGTGCAGCTCGCAAAAACTCAGAAACGAGTCCCGGTTCGATCAAGGGAGTTATATGGTATGGTAGATCTCTATCCCCCCTAGGGAATAAGGGTATCCGTTTTTACCTAAACGGCGTGCTTTTAAAGATATAAGGGCTGAAAGTTTCGCCCTCTTGAAATTTCTAGAACAGTCTTCCGGAAAGTTTTAGAAGGTTCCATAGAGCTGTAGAAAGTTGTGGAAGGAGTGGCGGAGTATGTCGTGGAATGATCAGGAATAGGGAATCGGGAACATCATTGTGCAACATTCCAGAACACTATCTTATTGTCCTGAGCGAAGCCGGGTAACCCAGCTAGTATTTAAATAAAAAGAAAACAAATACTTTGTAAAAACACCACTATAATCAATATGTTTCAAATACTCAGTTTTCTCCGTCAAGATAACCTTAAAGTGGATAAAACATAATGAAAGAAAATTAGACTAGGTTAATGTGGCTCAACACATATTTTCACACTTCTTTCGGTTGTTTTCAAAAGTTTCCTAGATTCAGTAAAATTCGCTACGACAATACGTCATTTCAGTTAGACACGGTTCTAACTTCACTCTACCTTGTCCTGAGATATGATGTCAAACTTGCAAGAACGATTTCTCGTTATCCATTTTCCAAATTTTGATTTTGAGGTTGAAATATTAAACATATTTTAAAAAGAAACGTTTAAATAGATGCACGCTTACCTTTTTAGAATACACCTAAACATGCAGATAGAACCATTTGCAACCAGCAAGGACATACTAATTAATTGCAAAAGGTTCAAAAGGCAAGCTAGGGACAGCTTCTATTTAAATATTTTCCATCAAAATTTGATAAACTAGAATACTTTAGACACGATTAAACCTCAAAATTGTTACATCGATTAAACAATTCGTTTTTTGCAAACATAAGAACATGACAAGGCGAAGTTGGAACCTTATCCAATGGGATGCACTTCATTGCGCCTAGTGAAAACAATTAACTATCAGAAACAAACAAAATAGAGAGTGTTGTTAGAACTTTGTAAAATAAATGGAGCTTGATTTTAGATTTTCTTCATAAGTATCTAATGAAATGAGTAAAAGACATGATTTCGTATTCAAAGGTCATTTTTGAAAAAAAATGTCAGTTAGAACCTTGTCCAATTCAAAAGCGATTTTTTGTGGTATTAAAAACTTTGAATTATTGTCTTGGATGTACTTATTCGTACTGTATTAATGTACTGTATTTAATGATATAAAACACGATTATATACATGTCACGAATAGATTGGCGATAAACTATCGCGAATGAACATCTCAATTTCTCCAATATACCTAACATCCGATGGTAGATACTGATAGACGGAGCTTGAAATTAAAACTAAGCGTGTATTTAAATTTATATTTTAATTGATGACACATCTACCTATGCATCTAGTCTTGAGTTTGCTAAGGCGCGGTGTACCCGCTCAAAAAGAAGAAGATGGAGAGATATATAAATACGAACGTAGAGAGAGCGCGCTAGTATATATAATAATAATAATATTAAAGCGAAAATTGTTAAAATGTTTAATAAAACACGACTCATTTAAAAAGAGCAAAAATCTCTCGAGGATTGACTAAAATAATAATAGTAATAGTAATTGTCTATAATCACGGACGAACAAAATATATGGACT
This sequence comes from Limnephilus lunatus, assembly GCA_917563855.2. NCBI lineage: Eukaryota > Metazoa > Arthropoda > Insecta > Trichoptera > Limnephilidae > Limnephilus > Limnephilus lunatus. The sequence continues at coordinate 81,174,366 of OU830598.1, forward strand.
TGCCCTTACGTGATAAAAGGCGTGTTATTTCCCCCTCCCATTGGAACCATTTTTCGGAACCGGCTGGGCTTGCGAGAGTCCCGCGTTAATCTAAAAAATGTGACGTCATCATTCTTGTCCGGACCAGTGTCGAGCTCTTAACTTACATTTTACGCACGGACGTTGTATTCTATGGAACACATACTATGACATCGAGATACATGGCGACGTGAAACACAAAGCCGCTGTTTACTGGGGAAAGTAAATCATGAAACATTTGTAAAAGTGTCTACGGAAACAAAATATTCGACTATGAAAATACTCAGAACCTTACTTTGCGAATTTGGACTTGACATATCTGTTCATGCAATTAGCGCTTCCATATAAAAAGGTCTATTCATTCAAAAGCAGATTTTACTTTCAAAACTAAATAGTGATATTATAGTGCGAGGTGCCTATATACTGTTAGATTGATTTATTGGCGAATCACAAGTCTCTTTCCTCTCTTCGTCCCGCCATAGTTGGTTTTTACCCCTCATCTGTAAGTTCTCGTCTAGTTATTTGTATGTCTATGTCTATAATAGAATTTTTTCATTCATATAATTAGTAAAATAACTGAAAAAAAACGTGTTTACAATAATTTTCAGAGCTTACTGTGCGATTTTTTTTATCGAGGGATTGCCGCTTCTGTGAGGGTAATGTATATAAATTATCCTCAAGAATAACATATATATTTTTAGCCTTTTTTAAAAAGTTAAATCCAAACTTAAAGTATTTAAGGAAAATATGTAATACATCGGTAGCGGGAAGCCGGGCTTAGCATATACGCAACTAGTATAAAACAAGTAATAAATAGGAAAAGAAATTCGTTAGAGGAAATGAAATTAAATAACTGAATGTTTACGTCATTACTGATTTATTTATTAACGCGAAGGTAATAATTTTCCTCATGCAAAGGTAATTACATAAGTACTGATCATCTCTGAAACAAGCATTCCTATTTTATTATTTTACGCATTTGTACGGGTTTTTATGTGAAAAGTTCTTTAGCACCATTGTGATTTGAAACCCGATGAAACGAAAAAGCGACACTAAAAAGAGACAAATATATACATCCATAAAATTTAGCCCGCGAGAGAATGAGATAGAATAATCGTTCTCCTCTTTGTGTGGTGTTTCGTAGCCTCCCACTCTTGTCCACTTCAGTTTGCTGAAGATTTCACATCTACCACGTATTAACTGCACACTTGTTTTTCTAAGAGACGTTTTTTATGTAGGTATTACCAAAAAAAAATTCACTCCACATTTTTTAGAGTTTATTAAAAACGCTGAAAACTCATAACTTAACAATCCTTACTTCAACCACATCCCAATACGACGTTTTTTTTACAATTTGCTCCACACAGGAGGCCCGGAGGAAAATTTTAGGGCCTATGACATCTTTGGGGATTCTGTGTAAAGGATCTTATGAAGAAAGGAAGGAGATGAAGTTGTGGGAAGAAAAAAAGGTATGAGGGATGTATAGGGATTTGGTATCAGCGGAGCAAGGCGATGTTCCGAAAGAGTCCTACTGGAATTATAAAGACGTCCCTCCAACCAGTCTCTCCCGATTCGGCCTGCCACGTAGATGGTAGGCAGAAGCATCCACCGCCAAGACCCATACAAAGCTCACCCCATGAACCAATGAAGTCACCAAACGTAGCGAACCACTTGGGGTGACCCATGGCAGAGGTGTTGGTCATCCAATAAATGGTTCCTGGGGCGGCCAAAATAATAACGTTGCTAATCATAAAAAAAACAGACTGCAATTCTTAAAGTAAAACCTTCAGGAAACTAAAGTAGACAAGAGTGGGGAGGCTACGAAGCATCGCACAAGGAGGATACCGATAGGCTACGAAGCACCACACAAAGAGGTAACCAATCATACTATCTCATTCTCTAGCCAGGCTACATCGTATAGATGTATGTGTTTGTCTCATTTTAGTGACGCTATTTTTCATTTCATCGTGTTTTTTTAAATAACAACGGTGCTAAATAAGTTATCACTTCAAAACGAATAAAATTTTCAATATTATTATGAACTGAAATGTTCATAGAAATTTCCCTACTTTAAAATGGCACAGTGTTACGAGTAAATCCACAGGTCGACTAATTGACTATCATTGACATTGCACGCTTGTCCCACTGATGGCACGCAAGCGTTACATCTCGGGGTCAGAGGTTCAAGGGGACGGCGCGGCAGACGGCAGCATCCATTCATAAACTCATCTCTCCATTAGAATCGTACATCTTAGAAATACGTAGGCAAACAAATATGCTACGACTACCGCGAGAATGAACTTGAAAATGTACAATGAGCAGTCAGTATATTGATATTTATTGTTTTTAAATGGAATGTTTTAATTGATTATCTAGAAGCATTTAATAGCAGTTACATTTTCATGGATACCCTCTGATTAGTATGTCAAAATCACTGCATCCTATTTCATAATTATAAAATAATAAAACTTTTATATGAAAAAGATAATTCAACAATTTCAACATGACAACACTCTCTCTGCTGTAGATAACTTCAATTGTAATGATTTTATTTTATTTTTAAACAGAAAGACAAACACTACCAGGTTACGAATAACCTGACAATATTTGAAAATCTCCTACTACCACCACAGTAAGTGAAAAATGTTGCTTGTGTTGTGATGAAGGACTTAGCCAGCCGAGGGATTTAACACGCGACGCTCGGATAAGATCCAAACGCGATGGATAAGATCCAAACGCGATGTAAACTCAGCTACTGACCAGTCTCTGTTACAATTTTTATTAAAAATATTCTGTATTAAAAATTTTAAAAATACTGAAATAAAAAAAAAATTGTTATATATATTAAAAATTAATATCAGCTACTGACCAGTCTCTGTTACAATTTTTATTAAAAATATTCTGTATTAAAAATTTTAAAAATACTGAAATAAAAAAAAAATTGTTATATATATTAAAAATTAATATCTGTTACAAATATATTCTTACCCAACTAAATCAAAGTGCGTAAAACGAATTGATGTACTGTGGAGCATCTATTGTTTCAATTAAATTTAAATAAATTGCATATGTATAAAACAACCATCGTGTAAGCTGTTAATTTTTCCAAAATAAAAATTAATTATTTATTCATTCCTTTTGTAATATCTTCCAAGGTTTAAAATAGGGTATATTTTTGACAGACATCATTAGCATTTTAACGATTAGTTAGAGTGGGTTCATAAAATACTAATTATTGTCAGTACTATCTACTTCTTCAACAGTAACTATTTTTAATGAAGTGAGATTTCTCTGCGCAGTTCTAATAAGTTTAACGCGACAGCTGTTTCGCTATCAGAAGGCTTGGCCAAACTATAGAGAAACCAATTCCAGAAGTTGTGTGCTTAAATATTTTTTTTTGCTTCCAAGTAAGTCAATTTTTTTCATTAAAAAAACTTCCAAAATCTTCCGATAAAACGTCTTTAGACAGTTTTAGAAAGGTACAAACATGATACACCACTAGCAGGCGTTAATTAAAAATTCTTCACACGTACCTACCAAGTATCGCGCAATATTTAGGTCTGTCTATTCTGTCTCATTATCCGTCATTGATGGGTATGCCGTAAACATAAAAAAAAAATGCTGAACGTGAACGGGTCAGATATGGCACGCATGCCGTTAAATCTACCGTAGTTAGACATCATGTTTTGTTCATCGTCTCAGATCCCACGTCATTTACATACGTGCCACTCGTTAGAAATACCTGCATTTTGCATAATAGCTATTAGACCTTATCAAAAATATATCTATGTTCTAAGATAGGTGCTGAAGTCGTCTTTATTGAAATAACCCATAAAACACTAGAAATATTTCATACTTTATTATACAATATTGGCAGTACACTGAATCTTCTTATGTGAGAATAAGGGGAAATAATCTTTAAAATAAGCTTATTTTGATTTAATTTTAAAATTATTTTGCGACAACCTTTGGTTTTGTTTCAGCTGTTTATTTCAGGCATGTTCATTCCATATATCATAATTATTATTATTCCACGTAATTACATGGTTTTTGATACTACAAATATATTTATTTAAACGGTACAATTATTACCACTTATACCATCTGTTAGTTATATGAGTGTACATACTGAGAAAATAAATAATTAAATAAATGTGAGAGGAAGATTAAGAAACCCTTTCGCTTATTTTTCCTTTCAATCCTTCTTTCTTCCTTTTCCTACTTCGGCCCCTTCAGGCTCCTTCAGCCCCACAACATGACATAATATTTTGGTGAAGATTGCCTTGATGGTTGCTAACCTGCGATAGGAGAGGGCACGCGAATGAGAAGTAGAATAAAGCGGCTTATTACAGTCATCAGTTTGGGAATTATGCTATAATACATATCGGAGTTGGTTATAATCGATTTAGTGTCGGGCTTAAAAAATTGTCAAAGAAAAAAAATTGCAAGCCTATTTAGGATAGGTACAATACGCAAACCGCTCACTAGGAAGAAAAGTTTAACCCATTTATGTAACTCTACCGCAGTTGAAATGTAAAGCGGGAAAAATACTCCCTGACGCTGAGCAATGATATTCTTAATATCCATCTTATTAATTTTAACAATTAGTAAAAGTGCCATGCCTGTCTTCTGTTGACACAATGCTGTCCACTAGGAAACTAGGAACTCCTTTGTTGAGGGCAGGCGCAGTTTAAAACATAAGCAGTTTATACCAACAACAAAAAACAAATAACAACACAATATTACATTAAAAATAACAGACAATCATCATCTTACCATTGGAAATTTTTTTTTTTTTTTTTTTTTATTATTTATTGAGTTAGTTTATACTACATGAGTATAAACTAATAAGCACAATGTAACATTTCATTTGATAAATTTAAATATTTTTACAGTAAGCATAACATTTCTTTTTAAATACATTCATTCTTTCTTCATTCTTCATACTCTCAGGCATTTCATCATACATCTTTAGTCCTCTGTACATTAGGCAGTTCTGTGATTTTGATTTCTTCATTTGTGGCAATCGAACTCTGTTTATATTTCTTGTTTCATAATTATGTACGTCTCTATTAAAAACAATTTCATCCTTAAAGTATTTTGGCATTTGGTTTTTCATAATTTTATGCACAAAAATTAATACATTAAATAGTAGTCTTTTTTTTATTGGAATCCAATTTAGCTCCTCTCTCATTTTATTAATCCTTGCGTATTTGCCTTTTCCCAGTATACATCTCATAGCTCTGTTCTGTATAACTTCTATTTTGTTTAAATTTCCTTCATTGGCCAAATATAACATTGTAGAGCAGTAATCCAAATGTGGAGCAACAATAGTTTTATAAATGAGCTCCGTAGTGTTTCTATTTAATTTATGTCTTAGTCTTCTAAGAAAATTTACCTTTTTTGACACCTTTTTAAGCACATATTCAAAGTTTGCTGTGAAAGTCAGTTTTGAATCGAGTATTACACCCAGGTATTTGATTTCATTTATTTTTCCAATTTTTTCACCATTAATTGTCAAATTTAACCCTGTGTTACGTTTTTTATTGCCTATTTCCATATATTTTGTTTTGTTTACGTTCAGTTTCAATTTGTTTAATATCAGCCATTTTGATATATTTTGTAGGTCTTCGTTTATTTTGTTAATTGCATCCATGTAATCTTCACACGAAATATAGATTAAGGTATCGTCTGCAAATAGTCTAATTTTGCAATGTTTAATAGTTTTAATAATATCATTTATGTAAATTATAAATAGAATCGGACCTAGTACCGACCCTTGCGGAACACCAAGGTTGTTTTCTATCGGTTCTGATTCTGAGCTTTCAACTTTCGTTACCTGTTTTCTTTCCTGGAGATATTCTTTGAATAGATTCAGAGCTACGTCAGAAAGACCTATGTCTTCTAGTTTTTCCAAAAGTATTTTCCTTTCTATCGTTTCAAATGCTCTTTTGAAATCTAAGAATGCTGCAATGGTGATTTTTTTTTTATCTGTTTCTTTCTTCCATGTATCAATCACTATATTTATCGCCGCTTCGCAAGAGTTGTTGTTCCGGAATCCTGATTGCTCGTCACATAATATATTATGTTTTTCCAAATACTCAACGAGTTGTTTTTTTATTACAATTTCTAGTAACTGTTCGTATTTTGGTAACATATTTATTGGTCTAAATTCTTCACATTTTCTGGTATTAACAACTTTCGGAATCGGGATCACAGTAGAAGTTTTCCATGTGTTTGGAAATTTTCCAGTTCTTAATGATTCATTTATTATATCCAGTAAATGATGTCCTATCGCTGGCATTGCATCTCTCAAAACTTTAAAACTTATTCCATCTGGACTCTCTTTTGATTTGGTGCTGTTAAGAATCTGTAAAAGATATGTTTCATCAATCTCTTTAAACACAAGTTTTTCTCGGTTTAGCGGAACATTTCTCACGTAGTTGTCTTTCTTCAGTATTGGTATACTCTGATGCAATTCTATTATGCTGTTTACGAAATATTTGTTGAAACAGTTCTGTATGGTACCCTGTATCTGATGAGGAAATTCAATGTCGTACTTCATCCCTTTATCTTCGGTTTGCAGTAATCCTTTTATGGTTTTCCACATTTTTTTAGTGTCTCCTTTTTCAGAGAATATTTTGTTTTTGAAGTAATCGTTCTTACAAATTTTCAATTTTTTTGTGTATTTATTTCTCATATTTTTGAATGCTTTCCAGTCTTGAGAGTTTCTTGAGATTTTCGCAATTTTGTACAATCTATCTCTTTCATTTTGTATTGTTTGTAGTTCTATATTATACCATTTATTTGTTCCTGTTATTTTAGTAGTTTGGATTGGTGTTAACTTATCTATAACTTAGGAAATGCATGCTCATAAGTGGAGGCGCAGTTTATAATAAGTTTGTAACAAAAATATAAATAACACAATGTTACGTTTAAAGTAAAAGACAATCAGTATCGTATCATTGAAAAAGCATACTTATAAATTGCTTTTAATAAAATCTTTGGTGTTAGATCTGTCTACGCTGATGATCCAAGACGTGATGTCTGATTTATACTTAAAATAAATTGTATTCTGTCTAAATTAATATTATTATAAACGGTTTACTATATCAGAGGTACTAATTGCATAAGACTACATAAGTATTACCAATTAATTGCGGAAAAACAATCTTGGAATTTACCAGAGTGTTATAAGCGCGTCAGGAAGGCTCATAGAACGGCATCTTTCTTTCAGTCATAGCAACCGGTTGTTTGTCTTGCGAAAATTGTAAGAGTGGAATATCGTCCAAAGCGGTGTGATGTCATAACCTGATTTAGCCATCTGTAGTACTGTAATTACTTGCCACTCCCTATTATGCGCTGCCGGAACATCACTTTCGCCCATCTCGAGAATAATCTGGTTCTGGCCATTCACACACAATGAACTAGATTGGATGTTGAAGTACGTAAATTTACCACAGTATTTTAATGACTACAGCTGTATATACCTGTAATATTGTGTTGTTTCGTTCCTGACTGATATAAAAAAAAAACACTTTTCTTTACGTCAACTTCACAAAGAAGACCCTGGGGAAAATTATTTTGCTTGGAGCCTGTGTCATATTTGGGGATACTTTGAGGAGAAGATAGGAGTGGAAGTTCGAAAAGATATGAGCGGCGTTATTGATCACATTTTTTTCATAAGCTCCACAATGGAGGCCTTGATAAAAAAATGCTGCAGGGTTTATGTCTTTTTAGTATCTTTGGAGATGCTGTGTGATTTTTAGGAAAGGACGGAGAGGAAATTCGGTAATGAAAAAGGTGTGAGGAGTGGGTAGGAATCAAGGGGGGTCAATGGATCTAGGAGAGACGTTTGAATCTATCCATCCCAATTCATATAATTCATATAGCGATCAAATTGTCTCCCTTAACCAAACTTTTTTGGTCCACTTTATTCATTCATTCAATCACGAAAACAAAAGTGAAATTCAAAGAGATGTATTAAAAAAATTGATGAAAATCTCGTTCATGAATACAGGCCTTTTATACCTTCTTTCACATCCGTACATTCATTAGAGACATACGTTCATAAACAAAATCTGGCCTACGTTCATGACAATACCTGCAACAAAGATTCCGTTTGTGTCCTTCTAAACACTGTAAAAGACCGTTTTCGTGAAAATGGTTCTGTAACGGGATAATCAAATAAAATGCACAATTTCAACCAATTAGTCTCTATTTTTCTACAATCAATATGCAACACATTAACAGCAGTTCAACAGACACTAAAAAAACTTTTGTGGTATCTTTATGGATTCACTGAACATGTCAACATGTCGGTTCTCCCAGAGGAAACTTAATTGTTATCTTAACCGTTCGTTTTACCAAAAGGATTTCAACGAGTGTCTTAACCCTGAGTTAGCTGAACTCTGAAAGCAGACGGTTTACAAAGCGTCTCTTGGTTCAGTCCTGCCAGAGTTTCACCTGAAGATGCGCGGTAAGAACCGGAAAGCAACATGCTCTCTAGAGTTAACACATGATCTTGTACCGGTCATCAAAGCTGTGACATCCCTGCTAGGGAACAGGATGAAAGACTAACCAATGTCATGTCTCGCCCTAATTAGGGAGAGATGAAGGGATGCGGGAATGAGAAAGTATTCGAGATTTAGAACTATTCAGGATGCTAACGAAATTCTGCGTAACAGATGGATGATTTATTTTAGTTCACATTTTCACTTTAAACGTCCTTTCCATTATGAGACCCTGCATTGTTTGTTTATTTTATTATAATTTTTCAGAAACATTTTTTACACCTGCTGAAAATCGATTAAAGCCATTGGAGAAGCAAATTCTTTTCCGCAAGAAATAAGGAAGAAAAGCTTATTGAAGGAAAATTTTAAAGTAATGTAAACTATGCTCCACGTTTATTGTATTTTAAAATCAAACTGTTGGGTTAGCCAAATTAAAGAGTATTTTATTTTATTTTATCTGTATTTACGCACTTTGAACATCTTTACTGAAATTCGCTTATTAACTGTAGGTTTGCATAAATTAGTAATACCATAGGTACAAAATGAAGATCCTGGTGGTACTACATATATTACATACTTTGCTTCTAGGGGTCTCCTAGAGCGTACAGAAGCAATTTGTTCTAAACCAATTCTTTATCATTAAACATCTATTAATCTTTAAAAACAATCAATCTTCCAAGTAATCTCCAGATAACAATTATGTTTAAGTGTTTGGTGTAATTGGAAAGCACGTATGAGGATATTTAACATTTTAGTTTTTACGATGGATTTAAAAAAACTTGCGAACAAATCACGTGAAAAATAATTTCTGAAATCAATCACACTACATAATATATTAACGATGAAATACCAAAGGCTATAACCTCAGTCCCCACAGTATCACAATATTTCTTACTTTCCTGCAAATTTCATTTTTTTTCATAACCTACCTCAGCCAGTGCTGAGGCAATAATTTTTACGTTTGTTTGTGTAATTGACAGATTCCAGCTAACTTCTGTTTTAAATCGACTATTTTTCATGTTATCTGTCTGCAAATTTGTTACAAAATCAGATATTATCAATTATCAATCGTCTATTTTTGACTAGATTTTACTGGGAAATAAATGAACTCGATGTAAATCCACAATCAATCAATTTGTGGATGTACTTCGAGGACATAGCCTAACAGAATAATTTGAGTTAGGCAATATAATATTGCGCCTTCTAAATTTCTAACCATTATTTTGTGTTGCAAACCACGAATTTGATCTTATATCTTTCGGACATAAGTTCAGATTGACCTTACAGTTTTAAAACTTTCAACATTGAATTAGCAATTATTGAAACCTGATGAGAAAATACAATTAGATCAATTTGGGTGCGCGCATACAGTGAAAGGTCATAAATTTTTTTTTTAAATTGTGTTTTTGGGAAAAGTAATTTTTTATAAAAATAATTTCAGAGAAACAGAATTTCTTTGATTTTTCTGATGGTAACCTAAATTGGTCAACCGTTAAAAATTAATTAATGATCACATGCACTGATAAGCTTCAAAGCGAATTTAATTAGCTGCCATGTCAATTGTCAAACACACGATGAATAAAACGTGTCCACTTGGGGGCGGGTGCTTCAAACGTGATTAAAAACGAGGAAATTTTGAGACGTGATGACATATAAAATTCACGTTGAATTCATAAAAGTAAAAGGTACATAAATATGTAGGTATACCTTGTTTCAAGCTCAAATGACTTATTTTATTCCTGTTTTACGTTTTTCCAGATTCAAAAATTTTGTAAAGATATCTTTAGTTATATTTGTTCTGAGTATTTTACAAACATTCCTTTTCCATATACAAAAATGGATGAAGTTTACAAAAGCTCCAATACCAAAAAGAATTTCATAAAATTGTTAAAAGTCAAATCATGATCCCAGCAAAGTCATTGCTTCTTTGATGTAAATTTCATATTTTATGTATACATATAATTATATTATAACTTCAAATTGTGTAATATGACTGCATGGCGGTTCTACCTTACATCTTACATTTATATCTCTAGATATAATATTTATATACCTACTTACATGATGGTATTACGCAAGTATATACTAGACACTTACCCGTTTTCCACAACAAAAAACTGTTTTCAATATATTTTATTAACTAAAACAGTTTTTTATATTCTTCGTAGGTACTTCTACCTGTAAAAAAAGACGATAAAAACATGTTCCGCTTTTATTTTTCTTGACATCGAAATATGTAATTAGATTATTTTACTATTCTTAGACGCAATCAGGTAGGTACTTGCAGTTAAGAAGTATTTATATATTTTATTCGGTATATTCTTATAAGTTATAACTCCATTTAGTTTAGCGTTGCATCGAGGGAGGCAAAGTGATTTGCCTGATTTGGTTCGTCTATCTATGACGAAATAATATATTATTATCTTTTTTGAATTCTGAAGAGTAATACAGCTGGCAGCATCAGGTTCGAAAGCATTTATTTCTCTTTGAGAAGCAAGTACCTGCCTACAAATTTAAGTTCGACAGATTAAAATTTCTTAACTGGCGATTGAAAAACATGACTCAGAACCGTGCAGATAATATTCATACAGTGTTTAGTGAACGGGAAAGATAAAATTGAACGTGGGTAATGTGTTGTTATGTCTGTCTACCAACACGATGATTTAATTATGGACATTAAACGATAATAACAATAACACATTTATTGTCGGCAATCAATAACCGTTTTTCACAACGATAGGTAAAACGTAGTTATGTCATTTCTACAGAAAACTGTAAATGCACGTGAGAACTAACTTATTTAAAAAAAGGGCATGTACGCACAAACAAGTTTGGGAGAGTTGAAAATTGGCTTTTGACTCCGAGATACAAAATAAATATAATGTTAAGCTCTCAAAGAGAGTTACTTTTCTCGTTGATTTAAAGTATTCATACAGACAGTGGATGCATTTCATTAATTTGTGCGGTTTCTTTTACTATTCTTAGGCTTGTTCTGAAAAGGTCGGAGTTCAAGTGCCATTCCTCAATTTAATGACCATCAGGATTTTACTTTCTCCACATATCTCAGTTTGCAGTTTCTTTTGACGTGTAGTTACTAACCCATCTGGTTTCAATGCATTTTTTCTTCTTCTTGGAACAGTTTCTTTATTTAAGCACGAACTACTCGTATAACGGATATACCTTCTCCTAATATCTAACATCTCTCCATCTCGTATCAAATAGAACACACATACAAGATATGCATAAGAATATATCTTCTTAATACATAAAACAATGTCGGGTTAGTTATACAATTTATAACTCGAGAACAGCTGGACCGATTTGTATGATCTTTGGTTTGCTGGATTTATCTCCGCCCCGAATAGCTATTAAAACATCGGAAAAATTAACGAAAAAAATTATTATGATGAAAATTATTTTCCTCACACATTTTGTACGGAACGAATTCTCATCTTTTGAAAGAGTTTTGAGTTTTCATGAATATTGCGATACGTATAATATTGAATAGTGAGTGAATTCCAAAAATTCAAAACCCTCAAATGTCAATGCGCTAATTGTGTTGCTTTAGTTATTAAACTTATGGTCCTGCTCCTTTTTCTTACACACTAAATGTCAACAGTCGAAAATGGGACAAACGGTGAACGTATGTCTGCACCCCTCCAAGGGAAAAATACAATCTTACTAATATAATAAGAGCGAAAGTTTGTATGGATGTACGTGTGTTTGTTACTCTTTCACGCAAAAACTATTGAATGGATTTTAATAAAACTTTACAATAATATAGCTCATACATCCGAATAAAATATAGGCTATAATATATTTAATGGTAAGCTCTGGCTTTATGAAACAATGAAAATGGATGTATTTTATATGTTTTAGCGGCAGGGAGGAAAGACAGGGGGAAGGGGAACGGGGGAAGTGGGGTTCGCGGAGAGGGAAGAGACGAGGGAGGGTGAAGTGCGGCGAAGGTGGAAGGGAACGGGGACTTATGGTAAAGGACATGCAGGGAGAATCAATGTATTTCTTTGAATGGCATTGCAACGCATGCCGGGGACCAGCTAGTATATATAAAATTTATAAGATACTTTAGGTAGGTAGGGAAATACTTGAGGTATTTTTTTCAAATTAACTGTTGTACCTGCCGACATCTGTCTTTATACACTTTATGTCAAAATTACTCTCATAATCAGTATCCATCGGTATTTTGTTTGGACCCATATCTATAGTGTTTCAAATTTGTGCATGTTGATAGTTGCATGTGCATGTTGGTATACCAATCGTTAAACATTGAAATCTATATTTAATTATTAGACTAATAATTCGTGTTATTAAACAGCTGCTTATAAAAGTACCCAACTTAAAAAATGCGATATGGATGCGAATGGTTTACAGGACTATGTAATCGTTTAATGATATACCTAAATACTGATCGGGTCCACAGAAAAACAGATGACAAACTATACATCTGATGACGTTTACAATCGCAACCGATTTTTTTTTACTCGGCATTCAAAAGAGCAACAATAACAATAAACATATTTTCTTCTTCAATAATAGCAAATTCACTTTGTGGCGTCATTTTGATTAAATGAAAATAAGTCACTTTGTACGCACTATTTATTTAATCAAAATCTCTCGTCAGGATTATGTCAGGATAAAACGAAAAGAAACAAAAAGCATAGACAAATAAGTACCTTTAGACAAAAAATACGAAGAGTGGTGATTAATTAGTTAAAGATATCGTAAAAAAAAAACATTATACTGAGCATTACTGAAGCACCTTCTCGAATAATAATTATTATTCTGAATCTGCCAACCTCATTTTGGAAACAAATCATTCTCCTATTATAAATAAAGGGTTACAAATTTTACACACAAACACTATAGAAATTACAAACAGATACTTAAATGAGAAATTATAGAAATCAGAAAAAAATTTAAAAACTAATCTCTTAAATTTAATTTTTTATAAAATTTTAAATTCATAAAAAATTATCTTTGTTATTTAAACTTGATTAAAATATAAAAGTATATAAACATATATATCTAAATATAAAAGTTTTAAAAATAAATAAATGCTAATATTTTATTTTATGTAATTAATTAATCACCACTAATGTTTTTACTAAAGACAAACATTCCCGCGTTACGAATAATCTAACAAAATTTTAAAATCTACTACTACTACCACAGTAAACGGAAAATGTTACTTGTGTAGTGATGGAGGACTTAAGCCAGCCGAGGAATCGAACATGCGAAGATGGTGGAATCCAAACGCGATGCCAACTCAGCCAGCTAGTTTTTCTTTTGTCATTTTTGTTCATTCCTGAAATTGGTGCAATTAGTTTCGAAGCATTTTGATAATTTTGATTAATAAATTTAAATACAAAGTGATTAGTTTTCATTTAACAAATATATTTGTATATTTTATGATCAGCATCGTATGTAGTAGTTGAGTAAACTTGTATATAGTAAGCTTACCTATGGCTTTCCTGTGTAACGAACAAACTCGTCACAGGAAATTTTATTGTGATGTTTTATCTGTTTTCTGTGAGTAGGTACCCGCGTTGGCGTACTGACCGAAAGGCAGTAAATTCAAGTTAAAGATGTTTGTTTACTGCATAACGTTCACTTTCGGTTCATTCTTTGGTTCGAGAGAAAATGAAAGTTCAATTTGTGAACACATGAGGCTATATTGTACATACTAATATGTGGGTTCCCTGATGATATTATATTACTTACTGAAGTTGCTACTAAGTACTTGACCAGATCATTATCGCTTGATCGTTTAATGCTACTGGTACTGACGAAACTGTAAAATAAAATAATGGGTTGGTGGTGTTTGAGATCTTGTGGAAATGGTTTCGTTGATCTTTTTTCTTGCAAATACTGCACAAGAGTACCAATAATTCGAAGGCAGTAGGGATGTCATTCTCTACTATGGGTTAAGTAGTTTCCCCTAAGGGAAGGAATTGGAAGACCTTAATTTAAAAAATGATTTTTCCGAACTTTATTTCACAAGAAGTGTTCTTCAAAATAACAACAGCAAAAGAGATTTGTTCCAATTTGGAACCATTTATTGGATAACCAATACCTCTGCCGTAGGTCAACCCAAGTGGTTCGCTACGTTTGGTGACTTTGCAGAGGTGCCCGGGTTCATGGAGTGAGGTGTGTCCAGCCTTGGTGGCGGATGCAACTGCCCACCTGCTGCGTGGCAGGCCGGATCGAGAGGACTGGTTGAGGGAGATCTTTTTAACCTCCCAGCCAAACTCTCTCGACCTTGCACTGCAGTTGGAAAGATGGATTCATACGTTCGTCACTCCAGGACACCCTGATCCTCAGATTCCTACCAACCCCTAATACCCTTTTCCTTCCCGGAACTTCCTCCCCTTCCTTTTCTAAAAAGATCCTCCACACAGCATCCCCACAGATGACATAGGGCCTGAGGGGAATTATATATCTCGGGGCTTCTTGTATGAAGCTAAGTAAAAAAAAGGCTCTGTGGTGTTTGTGATCTTGTGAAAATGATTTCTTTCATCTTTTTTCAGGCAAATATCGCACAAGAGTACCAACAGTTTGGAGGCAGAAGGAATGTCATCTTCTACTACGTTGTGTGGCTGTGGGGGGAGGGGGGTGAGTGGCAGGAGAAGTAAATTGGAAAAACTTAATTTAGAAAATTGATTGATCCGAACTTTATTTCATAAGAAGTGTTCAAAATAACAACAACCAAAGAGATTTTAGACATTGGTGTCTTCCAAGCATATTAAAAAGTTCAAAATTAAAGAAACATATGATCTGAAAAAATATAAGCAAATCAATCTCCATTATATCGTATGTCTTCACTTTCAATGAAATTAAGCCCAATTTTGCCACCACACAATACAATACAATCAGTGTTTTTTTATAACGCGCTGCCGTTCGCACAAAAGCCACAATCTTTTTTCACTTGTCGGTAGTGGTACTCGCACATCGCGTACGGCCATCATCTAACCAACATAATGATATCTCTGTAATATGTATGTTAGAATGCACTACGTTCCTAGCTTACAGGTTTGTAATAGGCAGGTGTTTGCTCTCACTCTGGAAATAAAGAAGGTCTGTATGAGAAAAAAATACATGTGAGAACGTCGTACATCTATTACCACGTATTGAATGATTAATCGTGTAATTTAAATTCAATTAGGTTCTATAAAATATTTGAAACAATGAGTTTTTTAAAAAAATATTGATGTAAAAAATTATTTCATAATAATAATTGGATAATTTGTAGAGCGTCGATTTTTCACCGAAAACGACGCTAAAAAGAAAACTACTAAAACTAATAAAACCTTTGTGATCTTTTGAAACTCGATGAAATGAAAAATAGCGACACTAAAAAGAGACAAACACATACATATAAAGGATTTAGTATAGTTTAGATTTATCCTCTTTGTGTAGTGCTTCGTAGCCTTCCAATCTTGTCTACTTTAGTTTTCAGAAGGATTCACTTTTACCACGTGTGAATTTAACACTCTGATTTTTAAAGTGGAAACTTCTTTAGTACCGTTGTGATTTGAAACGAAAAAGCGATACTAAAAAGAGACAAACACATACATATTTAGGATTTAGCCTACGAGATAATATGATAGAATAATTGTTCTCCTATTTATGCGGTGATTTGTAGCCTCCCCACACTTATCTACTTTAGTTTTCTGAAGGTTTTATAAGTTGACCCGACGAGAGTCAAATTCACAATGTTTGAATTGCGGGTGAGAGCTCCTTTAGTCACAATAACAAATTATTTGAAAATTCAAATTCTGGCCATTTTTGGTGCATGCAAATTGCACTAAAAATGATTATTTTGATTATTATTATAATATTTTGATTTTATTCGTATTTTACCACGATGATGTAGAATAACTATGGAGAATAGAGAGTGTCATCCAATCTTGAATGAAGGTGAAGTCCAAAACATAACATACTATATAATTAAATCGAAATCCATTTGATTAAAAAGTTATTTAACGAATTCCACTTCCTTAAGGTGCATATTATCTTTAATGTGTATAATTTATCACAACTAAACGGTAAAATTCGAAGGAAAAACACAATTAAGTCACAATAAACGTGACTCTATAATTTGAATGACTCAAAAGACCAGTTCATAAAAAACTAAACTGATGTAAAATGAGCGACTGAAACCCACCAAAAGCGATAGATCAATTTGTTATCTGCATCTAATGCCGGGTTGTATAGGTGTTGTGATGTAAGAACATAGACATATCTGTAATACAAAAAAATATATCGCCTATTGCCTCAAATAAATTATATTTCGCTTGGCAAAACTTTCGTTTTGGTGGTTTATGGTCAAACTCTGTGGAGCTGCTCTCTATTTTGCTTGTTGATTGTTCTCTGAGGACAAAACTGGACTTGGTCTAATGCGTGTGATCAACATGTTATGCTTGAGTTCTCTCTCACTCAGGGGAAAAATGAAGCAAAACACAACGATGTGTTGGAAGTATAACCATCTCTTTGTGTGAGGTTAAAGATAATTTGCGTCTTTTACACACATTATCTATTACTTCGGAAAAATTACGCATGAGAGTCACGCTCCATTTAAAAAATATAATTTGAGTTTCTTTTTGCGAACAAATTTTTGAACCACTTTTCTGAAAACTTTTAGCGCAACAGTTTTGAATGTTTGTGGACTGGATTTTACTGAGCACTTACTTCTTCTATTGAGCTAATTATTTAATGGTAAAACACTCAGTTTCTTAGACGTCTGTGCCACTTAACGTGCTATTATGTCTGTATGCGTTCCGGATTCGCCCAATCACGAAGTCTTAAGTGATAGGCAATTTTTATTGGAATGCCCGTATATAGTACATTTTAGAAAGAGCATTAAGTTCTGTTTTGAAATGTGGGCAGTGAAACTGGACTCTAATAGCCATTTAGTGAAAAGTTGGTTTTAGAGATGAATGTTTCAATATAGCTAGAAAAAAAAATTTAGAATCCTACAATGTATCCAGAATTTGTTTTAGCAAATCTAATAAAACCAAAAGTTCGATCTTCGAAAAACCGATGATCGCTGGCGAAATTGAAGTCACGAGATGAAGATGAAGGTCACTGATGCGCTGAACTAATCACGAATCATAAGCGCCGGGAAAATTGGTGTTCACATCTGAAGCGCTGGTTATTCGGGTAATTTAGAGTTAGTTATGATCTCGGCAGATTTAAAAAACTTCAACAATTTTCTTATGCGGCCTTTTGAAGGACCATTATCTTTTTTCATTAGAACTTTATTCCAGATATTATAGATTAATATCACGATTTTATAAATGGCATATTTAATGTAAGAATGGATGTTAAGTTTCATCACACATAATATTAGTTTACCTCTGTATTATTATCACGTACTAGATCAACAATCTTACAATGATGGCATCTTACAATAGACATAATGTAGGTTATGATTATGAAATTAACTAATCTAAATGATTACGTTGATTACTACATACCAATGGCTGGTGAAATACTATTGAAATGTGCAAGTACCGAAAATCAACAATGGCCATATTGGGAGTAGAAACAAAACAGTTCCTATTATCTAGTTAATTCTTTGTCTACTGTCTGTATTGAATCTGTTACAGTACAGCTAATATTTGTGTCATGTTCGTTACCAAAGAATGGCTTTTTATGTCACTACGTAGTTACTGTTATTCATATTATAACATTCAATCATATGCATGTCTACAATATATTCTTAGTTAAAGTGTTGAGCGTAAAAGCTATAAAAAAATCTAGATGAGACCTTTGTTAGCGCACACAACCAAAAGTATACTGTGAAAGGATTCAATATTTTTTATAAGACAGTGCATAGTGACATTTATTAATATTCATTTTTAAGACATCAGTTGATCCAGAGCTTGAGGTCAAAAAGTCTTTCAGTCAAGGGAAAATGAAATCTCTTGGCAGCGCAGGTTTGAAACATTGTGACTTTTCAATTTTATTTTATCTCTTTGTTCTGTACAGCCTATCAGAATCAGTCACTAGTAAGTCACGCTGACATACCTATATACATATTCAAGTGAGTCCATTTGTGTTACAGGCAATCTTTTTTTTACATAAATATGTCAATGCAATGTGAAACATTACTAAAAACAATAATTCCAAGGTATTTGGAAAGTTGTGAGTGAGTTCCGTTTAAAATGACTGACATTCGAGGTACAGGATGTTCACAGACTACGGGAAGGAGGAAACAGTTCTCTATATTTATTTGCTTCCACTTTCCTGGTCACAGAAAATCTGTTCTCTACTTGTAGATTTACGATACGGCTGATTTATCATGGAGTCAGAATTAATGAATTGTATTAATACGTATCATTTGACAGAATCTGATTTTCTTCCCATAATATCTAACGAGATACAGGAAAGTGAAACGACGCGACGGTCGTTCGACAATGAACGTTTCATGACTGTCTAGCAAAGTAATAATATAACTACAAACTAAGGTCGAGAAGTATGTGATTACCACTTTGTTAGAACCCCGATTGATTCATGCTTACAGACAATAAACGCCAACATACGTACCGATAAACAGATTTGAAATAATCCACAGAGAAATTTGAATACTTCAAAACGTTCAAACAATTTCTCCAAGGTTAAAATTTTGTTACTTTCTGACACATTCAAAGCACACTTGCCTTATGTAGTGATTTTGATGCCCAATACGTGGTGAACTACATGTACCCAATACGTGTAGTGGGTGATCTATCTTTTAAAGATACCCAAGATTACTCTGATGTATGAGGGCAGTAAGAAGGCGTGAGTAGTCTTATTTACGTTTAGGTATTACGAGAGCTGTACAATACTGTTCTTCCAGGAAGCCTGAATACTAAAGAGGACGAATAGACAACGAACACACCCTTTTATGCATTACTCATGCTGTCTCACCCATACACGCATGTATCTTTCATATCTTAAGACATACGTTATTACATACATATTACCTGTATTGTATAATGCCGACTGCCATTTCAAACTGATATTTGCTCGATATTAAATTCAACACGCGGTTTTATTTTCCAACAAAAACATGCACACGAATAATAATTATCCGTGAGATTTTATGCTTCACTTGCTCCGGAACATCCGTTACTTTCTTGTTTGAATATTAGTTGAACTACATCCGCTAAGAACCTATTGCGTCATCGTGTGTTTACCATCTTATGCAACCATACTCCATAAACGCCTGTACGTACATCTTACCTGAGACTGTAAAAGTAGTAACAATAAAAAAACGGCAATTAAACTAAGACTTGCTGCTGAATCGAGTTATACGTTAGAAAGTACCTGTCTGATACAATAGGACGAACCTAGATGGAAAAAAATATATACAGCGAGAGTAAAATCACTTTTGATTACTATCGTTGAAAATTACGTGATTTTTTTGCGGTAGAAAAATTGTGCAGCGCGCTTTGTATACATTTCGTGCATTTTTTCAATGCCTTTTTAACGTAATAAGCTCGCTAATGGTCAGGTGTCGTAGAAAAAGAGTGATCTTGATCTTCGGCCAGAAATATGCATGAAAAGGTGTAATTTTGTTTGTTTGCATTATTCTTTGTAGAGTTTCAAAAGTATCCGGTTTTTCTGTTGTTGCCTGAGAGTATTGATGTAATATTTTGTCTAAGTATTACTAAAAATCCACATTAGTTTAGTTATCGATTATAATTAGTAAAACTAAGTAAATTGATGAATTAATCGTGTCAAAATGTTACTTTTTCAATTTTATGATTATTTTTATTTAAAAAAATAAATATTATTATTTCATTAACAAAAAGGTTTTTTATGCAAAAAACCTGGTAGGTATATAATCTGATACTATTTTAAAATGGTGTACACAATAATTTTAATTTTTTAACATACACATAGGTACCTCCTACCTACTTAAATGAAATAAAGTTCGAAAAGCTTAAAAACATAAAACTAATTTTTATTCAATATTTTTTATCATAAGTTGCAGCTTCTATGAATATGTTTATGATTCGCAAATTTTTCGCGGATTTTTCGTCCTAGTTTCTAGGTTTTTCATGGTAAGTAATTAAAACTTTTTGTTAAGCTTTTAAATTTAATTTTTTTGACTTTGAAGCGATTTTTCTAAAAATCGGCACTTCATATTCCTATAACATATAGATAAAATTTTAGCTTTCTTAGATGATGTAGACGTTGAAGAGATTTACTGATATGGTCAAAGACAAAAAGGAAATATTTTTAAATATTCATAAATGAACTATTTAACACAGCAAATAGATATAAATGTGGCGCAATATGCATTGAATTTGCAAGTACCTATTCGAAATTTGGGTCAGCAAAAAAATGTAATGACATAATCCCCAAAGTGTAATTGCATTAAATTCCATTAATATTGAACCGCTCGAGACGATTGTGGATTGTTCTGCGGCGTGTGAAGGTGACGCAAGATACAACGTTTATTAACAATGGCGCAAAATATAAGTGAAATGACGTCATATGGAACTATACTCATTGTTAATGAATATATATGCAACTCATATTATAACGCTATGGTTGACCGAGAGTTTTTTTTTTAATTTCAGCTATTGATCAAATTGTATTTACCCATCAAGCATAAGCGGTGTGTTTGATGGCTGATTAATACTTTGATCAAACACTGGAACGGGTTTAGAATCGTTAATTAACGGCGACCATTTTTAGACCAAATTTTTGACCAACAATTGGAATAGTGCTACTCGTCACCCAATGTGACAAAGGTTGAAATAAAATTTCAATAAGAACTATTCAAACTAATCCGTACTTAACTATAATAATAAATATTTAATTATATGTTAATGATTCTTCTTCTTCAATGGCGCTACAGCCCATTTCGAGCCTTAGCCTCCTTCAAAATAAGCTTCCACCGCCCTCTGTCCTCGGCCGTCGTCTTCCAATCTGCGACATGGAGTATTCCTCTTGCATTCTTCCTGACATCATCCTCCCATCTCAGACTAAGTCTGCCCGCCTTTCGTTTACCTCCCGGGTGTCCTGTGAGGACCTTCTTCGGTACTGATTATGATATGTTCATGATTAAGTCAAACTTATTTAAACTTTTTCGGTGGACAGGTAAAATAATTTATAGATATAGTACTTAAATACTAATGTTGTGAATATTTCTAATAAATGGTTCAAATACATAATTAGAATTTATTCAGTTCACAAATTAAAGAAAGTTAAAAGTTAAAACCACTCGGACTCATAAACTTGTTTTCACGTTATTTTTTTTTCCTTCTTTAAAAAAGAAAGACAAACATTCCCGGGTTACGAATAACCCAACAATGTTTGAAAATCTCCTACTTCCACCACAGAAAACCGAAAATGTTGCTTATGTTGTGATGGAGGACTTAGCCAGCCGAGGAATCGAACATGCGACGCCCGGGTGAGACACAAGCGCTATGCCCACTCAACCACTGACCGGTCTTAATATAACATTACCAGATATATGCATGACGTATGAGGCGTACCTGACTTATAAAACGTATCGCGAGATAATCACGCTGTAAAGTGGGTCTGGTTTGGTGATTTTCAAAACAATAAAAAAAAAGTAATTATGTAAGACACGGCTGTAATACCTTTTGTAGTTTTTTTCGAGCAAAACTTCTTCTGAAAACTTTTCACTTTGTGATGGCATAATATATTTTATTTTATTAAAAATACAAATAACTTATTTTAAATCGCTTTATTCATACATACAGTCTTACAGCGCCCTTGAGGTGATTTTTCACGAAAACGGCGCTATATAAATTAGCCAAATATTATTATTATTTACATGTTTCATGAATAATGTTCACAATAACGGGAGTCATGTTACACTCATGCATCATACATTTACTCTTAATGATGTGAATGTTGTTCACGAGAAATATAGATTGAGTATTTATATATAAAGTGTTGTAAACTAAATTATTTGTCTTTTTAATTTAAAAAAATGCTTTTATAGGTATTAATTATGAAATTTACCTATAAGTAGATTGAAAGAAATCACGACATCCATTCACTTGATTTACGTAAAATATAGTCCTAAGTAGTTATTATATAAAACTTTAAAAAACAGAAAACGTACTCACGGTTCTTCCCAAATAATTCACTTACAAGATTTTTAGAACGAATAAAAACCAAAAAATTAATAATAAGTTTAATCGTGAAATTTCTCGCAATTTTTCAGAATTTCGAGGTAAGAAAGAATGTACCTAATGCTCGTTTCTGCTTCTGGGTCAGTAAAAAATTTGGAAACACTAAAACATTAATCTCTATTTATTTGCCAAAACTTAATTCTGGAGAACATCGCAACGCTTTCTGTACGACTACTTGTTCTATATCTCTATCACCCTTGACAGCCACCATGGTGTAGTTTTGTCAACAGAGCCGTCCTTGACATCGATCTAGAACCGACGGTGTTGTCAACGCTACTGCTCGAAGCTCACGATGTTTACGTTCCACGGTTGTTTATCATGTTACAATCTTTTCTAATAAACTTACCGTTCAAATTTGACAACTCGTAAACAGACCGTGAGAATCTAATATGCTCTGCCATGTAGAGAATCTGTACAAGGTGGTTAGGTTAGGCAATGCTATGTGAGTAAAGCGAAACATTCACATACGGACCTGTCCATCGAATCTGTCCGCTGACCATATCCGAAAGTGAATTTACTTTTTGTATTTATTTTTTTAACCGTTCCAACATTTAATTGATACTTCTTCAAACACAGCAAAACTCATTTTGTGGTACGATTTTAATTAAAAATTAATAGAATACTTAATTTTAACCATGTTTATTGTTTAAAAACCAACATATTTCGTAAGCAATGCTTACTTCATCAGGGTTTACTTAGAACTAATTACAACAATAGACATAGAGAAGGTGTCAATAGATAAGCGGGAGTGGGAAGGGGGACGGGGGTAATAGGTCATAATTTACAAATGGGACAGGTTTAGAACGGTGATTGAACTTATTGGAATCTGTAAAGTAGGTGGACATTTTTGAATGCAGGCTCAAAATATCAACTGGTATTGGATAGGTACGAGTATAATTACTCGTATAATTCTAATATAATGTAATATTAATAATATTCCAATATAATTTAATAATATTTTATATCATTAATGTCGCTATTCCAAAATCTTGTAATATTCAGAAAACTGTTTCTGAAAAAATAAGAAAATATACAGATTTAGGAAATGAGATTAAGAGAATTTGGCATTCTCAGACTATAAAAATATTACCATTTGTTATTTCGGCTACTGGTATTATACCTAACTCTCTCATTAAAAATTTAGGTGTATTAGATTTGTCAAAGAATTTATATATAAAAATGCAAAAATCAGTCATTTTAAATACATTTAGGATTACGAAAGATTTTTTAAATATATATATTGAGGGATCAGTAGGATTTATCGGACCAGTTAGGATTTCATCAGAGCCGAACCCTCTGATATGAAAATATCTGGAGTCGGTGAAATATTTTCCCATTATGTTTCTGGTGGATTGACTTATTGTTCTTGTATTGTTTTGTATTTATTATACTTATCTATATAGTTCACTTACATTGCATGAATTTACTAGATAATCATTTGTAGAAAAGTGTGTGGAAGGGTTTAGTCTTTTATTTGGGAAAGATTTAACCCGGACATAAAATCTGGAGCACCGTAACATAATATAATTTAATACTCGTATAATTCTAGTAGAAACTGTATCACAAAAATGTAAAATAAATAAATTATTCCTATAAAAAAAAACTTTTTCTTGTAGCTCAAACAAGACACCATTGATCAATAGACGCTTCTATTATAATCGTGTTGTTTCACGATTACGGTACCTTGACGTCATCAAAATGCAATAAACATACGATTCTTAACACAATAATGCTGCCGCTCTTTCAAAAAATGAGAAACACAATGTACTCGTACGTAAGTTTGTTTCCCCCAAAAAAAGTAATCTTCATAGACCACTATATACTACTATCCGTGACAGGATAATATTGTGAGTGAATTCCAAAAATTCAATAATGATGGTTTTGCTTTTGTTCTTAAACATGCTGCAGCTCTTTCTTACACATTAAATAACAACAATCTACAAACTGTGAACGTATGTCTGCACCCCCCAAAGGAAATATACAATCATTATCATACATCTCCCTCACACGTTTAAATAATAAATCTGGTTAACGTATGTCTGCACCCCCCAAAGGAAATATACAATCATTATCATACATCTCCTTCACACATATAAAGAATAAATCTGTTTTATCCAAAGAAAAAAAAAGTTATTTGGAGGAAGCAGACACACGTATTTGGTGTGTCTCATCTTTTGTGTCCCCGTTATTTAATGTGTAAGAAAAAGCAGCAGCATTATAGCGATAAAGAACGTGTGTTCATTGCTTTTTTGTCTTCACGGTAATTTTAAAAGCGCCCAAATGATCGAAATTTGAGTTAGGTAGGTAGATACTGACGGAAAGTGCCTAGAAAGAAATTTACGTTGCTTATACCTACCTCGTACTAGCTCATATTAGTCATGGTTCTAAAATACTTATGTTTACGTGCTTCACGTGTAAAAAAACTTCTCAATTAAAATCACACTAATCATTCGTTTTACGTATTGGTTCCGGCGTGCTCATGTTAACGAATTTTGACTACTAATGGGTGTAGGTTTTGCTTACGTAGGTGATCGGTCATTAAGAGGAAACCGGGCCGCGTTTTGTACATATAAATGTATTCCCCAATTTCCTCTTCGAATTTTGATACTACTGCAAATATTTTTTTTATATAATACAGATAACCACTAGCGTATCGCTACGTTTTACTTTTTTGAAAGGTACATCTTAAGGAAATTAGAACCATCCGAAAATCGTTAACCACTCGGGCCTCGAGCCTATTTTGTTGAAATATTAACATATTTCGGCTTTGCAATAAAATCCAAATAAATGGAGTATTTTAAATGCATCCGAAAACTAAAAAAAGAAGAAAATATTTAAATATAAAATTTCTTAAGCAAACTTAAAAAAAGTTTTAAAATGGCTCACCTTACGCTTCTTCTAACTAAAATAACTGATAACAAAAGAAAATAAAAATACCCATTTATTTTATTAGACAAATGTATTTTAAACGTTATCGTCAACTCGCTTCTTTGTCGTTTCGTGAAAAAATAATTAATAAAAAATTTCCAAGGTCTCAAAATTTTTTTTCAAATTGGGACGGATAACTTTGGTTTCATAAAGGTGTAAATTTTATTTATTTGTGGTTAATTTTTAGATTTGAATATAAAGCGTGATGCTTTTTTCTTTCTAACACTATTTAATTTTTCTAGATAATATTTATAACCGTTATAAAAGGAAATACAACGATTTCTATGAAACCTATATGAGTTGTTTCGAATACCGAACAAATTAGCCTGAGAGGTTAAAATTGTCTGCTTTGAACGCCATCAACAGACGTTGAGTATACAAACAAGAATTTTTTTTTTTTTAAAAGCAAAACATACAGACATAGAATATTTTCTTCTAAAACAGTTATTAAAAAAAATCTTAATGTTCGGTCCAGTTTCAGAGGAGAAAAATGAATAATACACAACTTCGATGTTGATGATTTTAAACAGGTATTATCATCCTGAGGTACAGTTGTCCCTTTCATTCAGTATTCGGAGCAGTAAGAGCGACAGGGACAACAAATTGGTATAATATCTATTGTTCAAATTTCTCGGCAACCTGGTTTCCTCTTAAACGAATCGCCCACGAGGACGAATAGAATCACTTTCAAATCATGTCTATTGCGCTCCTTCACTTTCTTATTGAGAAGATGTTAGGAATCGTATCAACCATCTCAATTAAACATTGCCAATACAATATATGTAGTAGGTGTTGCAAAAATAAGTACCTTTTAGATATTATGTTTTGCTTATCATTCCTTTGTATCATATATAACTTATCAGTATTTTTATTACTTTTATTGTAGTTTATTATAAAATTTCTAATAGTTTTTGTAATAATATTCTAAATTTAAATAAATGTAAAAATATATAATTGTCCTTTTCTAAGAAACAAGCATCTGCTTTATTAGGAGAGTGATTGAAATATTATATTTTGTATTATGTTGTAAAATTGTAAGTTTAAAAATGTTTTAAAAAATAAAAACAAAAATTTAAAAATCTATTAAAAGCATTAAATTTTTATTTTTACGAATCAATTATTGGTTTGATAAAAAAAATATAAAGCTGGTTGTCTGCAGGTGGAAAAATTTAATAAGCAGTAATTGTTGAATGAAAAACTAGTGTATATTGAATTATTTGGCTGGCAGGAGATAAGCCGACGTAGGACAGTGGATAAGAGCAGTTGACCGGAAATGAGAAGGACGCGGGTTCGAGTCCCGTCGGCGGCATGTTTCTTTTCTCAGGAGATTTTTCAATGTAGATGAGTGTTTCAGGCTAATAATTGTTAAATTATTATTTAATAACCATGTAACACGGTACCGTAATCGTGAATGGTCAAGGTAATAAAAAAGCGCTCATTGTCTAAAAGTTGCCTAAAACTAGAACTAGATCTAAGCAAATATCCTTTATTATAAAATATCTCCTACCATTCCGTAACTAACGTAATACATTTCGAAATTAAAATACAACACCTGTGAAAGACTTGTTACACTTCTTATTGTGCACTAAATGCAATTGAATCAATCTCGCTTGTTAGTTAATTACAAGTGACTTCAATCTTGTCAGTCAGCCTCTCGGAAATATATTGTTGGTCGAGTGTTTTTTTGATCTCCAGCTGCGTTGCAACCGCAGATTAAATCACATAATAATGCACTACGAATTGAAATAGTTCCGAAGGTCGTTTGAAAAAATCATAAAAATAAGATTAACAAAGAGTGTTAGTGTAACACTAACAACAGATATTAAACCACTCTTGAGAATATTTCTTCAAGTTCTAAGACAGATACCATAAAGTGTCGTTGATTTCGAAATTCATGCAATGATTCATTTTATTTACTAACCAAAACAAATTTTGCAATAGTGGTTTTTATTATCATTATTTTGTAAATTGAATGAAACAATTCCTTCGTCTTAACTCATATGCCTTTTTCCCTATCGACCGGTTTTTGGAAGAACAATTCTATTTTCAGGAATAAAAATATTATTTTTATCATTTTTTTACATTTTTTTTTTTTTTTTTTTTTTTTTTTAATTCCTTTATTTTTCCCATATTTTACAATTTATATTTACATATTTGAAAATCATAACAATAATGTGGGAACCCACTAAGGCGCAGCCTGTGCGTGGGTAATATATTTAAAAAAAGTTTTTTTTTTTTAGTACCTAGAAAAAAACAAACAGGGGTATATAAAGCAAGAACAAAAATTGTTTAAAACATTTTGTACAAAAAGTGTATACAATAGAGTACGGTTAAATAAGTGTAAGTGTAATTAATGATATACATTGTAATAATAGGTGTAAAGTTTGTGAGAAAAGTGATATAAAACTAAATAAATAGAGTTTTTAGAAACATAAAGTGAAATAAAACTAAATAAATAGAGTTTTTACATCTGTATGGTTTAGCCATAATTTTAACTCTTTTACGAAATGCGGAAGTTTTGTTGCAACTTGAATATGTTTTGGTAAACTATTGAAGGTACGAATTAACTCCACATAGGAGGCCCTAAGAAAAATAATTTGGCTTTCATTGAATTTATTCAGCATTCATTCTATTTTCTTCCTTCCTCTACCGGTTATATGCCCAGTTCACGAAAAAACTCAATTCTCTGGAGACTATGAGCTTTTTCTCTATAGAAGTGAGATTCTCAAAGGAATGCTTAAGTTTTGGGTAAAAATAAGTTGGAGTGTGATAACTTTTTAATTAATTTAGAAGAACTGTAGTATGTAGGTATCGCTAATCATTACACATACAAGACAGGTTGATAAATTACTAACATGTTGCGTCTACTGCTAGATAATAGGTTTTATAACATCTTGTGATACATTTTCAAATCCAGTTTAATTAATTTTGAGTTATTTCCCTGTAAAACTGAGTTTCGGATATACGAGTATGTCCACGTTTTTCGAGATAAACTTGTGATATACTTCTACTGTGGGTCAAACTGTAGCAAATTCTAGAATAGTAGATAAATTCCAAGGAGCATACTTTAAAAAAATCAAATAAGATGAAATGCACGGAGGGCCAGAATTCTTCATGTTGGTCACTATCCTTAAATATCCGTCAATTGATGAATGCTCTTCAACCCTTCCACCAACCTCTCTTCTTCACTGCTTATCATGTCTTGATGTTGTATTCACATCGACCTTTCGTATTTCTGACTGGGTTTGGAAGGCAGAATAAAGAAGGACACAAACCCTACACGCTTGCAACACACCTTAAACAACTGTTTTGTGTCGAAATTTCACCGAAAGATCCTTTAATTAAGTGCAGAAAAAAAATAAAAGGTCACATGGAAACATTTAATCTTTAAATACTTTAAAGATGGTGACACAAAAAATATTTTCTTGGGTCATCGATAAACAGTTGTTTTTTTTTTCAGAATAAATTGGATTCCATATTTTGCAAAAATAGAATACTATTGTACTACTGACATCACGAAAGTAAATATTATTGGCTGTCGTGGCTGGGAGGGTATTTTTCTCTAGCGAATAGAAAACTGCTATCAAAATACCAGCCTGTTCTACAGAGACTGGATAATTGCGCGTGTTGTCAGACTTGATGCATCCAAACGAGTCGGGTAAGTTAGTTTTGTTATCATTATTAGACTTTAGTGCAGCATTTGACACACATTCGACCACAATTTCCTGATCGCCAGACAGGAAAAACTTTTGGACTGGGTGTTGAAAACATTTCTTCGATAAAATTCTGTGTCTGTGACCGAACTCAATCTTTAAAAACAGGTGGTAAGAACTCTCCCTTGGTAATTATCACTTCTGGAGTCCTCCAGGGTTCAATGCTGGGACCCATACTTTTATATTTTGTTTATCAACGATGTTACCAAAATAACAGCATCATTTGGACTTCTTTTCTATTATTATCTGATGATCAAAAAATCTATTTCCATTGTGCACGGAATGAGAAAGATACATGAAAATTGTTACTCGCTTTTACCCGCGGTTTCGGTCGTCTGATGTCATGGAGTAATTTCTGTAGATTTTTTTTTTCGGGGTGAAGTAGTCTACATCACTTTCCAGTCCTCAAAAAAATCACGTCCATCGGTCGCTCTGTTTAGACATGAAACAAGGACAAACCAACACACTTTCGCTTTTTTAATATCAGTTTGGAAAAAATTCTTCACTGCCGTAACTGATTAGCGACTAGATACTAGAACAAACTAAGATAACATCAATTGAAAAAGATTTTTTCTGAACAGCAACAACTATATAAACGTCAGTCAATATTAGACAGATCTCTTCTCACTTCTTTGGCTCTAACAATCTAGTCAAAATAAATTAGGAATGCATCTATTAATCAATGCATCACTCAAATCCCTAATTAACGAAACAGTAAACGCAGGCCTCTTATGTTTTCAGTACACTTTTTTTACGTTCGCTCCATACACTACTAACTAGGCCTTGAGGAAAAGAATTTCCCTCAGGCTTATGTCATCTTTGGAGATGTTGTGTGTGGGGTATTTTTGGAAAGGAAGGGGAGGAAGTTCTGGGAAGGAGAAAGGTACGAGGGATGGGTAGGAATCTGGAGGTCAATGTATTTAGGAGTGACGGACGTTTGAATCCCACCCTCCAACTGCGGGGAATGGCGATGGGCCGATAGGCCGGCTGACGAGGTCTAGGTTAGGTATACCTCAAAAAATCTTTCTCAATTCGGCCCGCCATGTAGTAGGTGGGCAAACGCATCGGCCGCCAAGACCTAGAAAAACCTCAGCCCATGAACCCGGTAGGCCCTGCTAAGTCACCAAACGTAGCGAACCACTTGGGTAAGCTATGGCAGGGATTGTGGTTATCCAATAAATGGTTCCCGGGGCGACGGTAGTGATCTGGGCTGGCGGTCAGTGTGTCCAGGAGTGATGGACATTTGATCCATCCCTCATATTGCGTTGAAGTTTATGGGCAGACGCATCCGCTGCCAATACCTGGACAAACCTCCCCCTACTAAGTTACCAACGTGTTTTTTTTTTAATTATTTAAATATGAATATTTGATTTATTTACTCATATACTCGTATGCGGATAAAAAAATATCTGAAACTCTTTAAAATATCTTTAGGAAATTGGGAAAGACTGGTAGGTGCCTACTTAGGCTAATCTTTCAGAGATTTAAATAATCCACAGTTTCTAAACATTTCGTAAAAATTGTAATTTCAGCTCTAGAAATTATATAAATTGTTGTTCGATGTTCAAATTCTTATTTTTCATTTATTTATTGACAAGAAGAGCATGCATTTTAATTTTTTTCTCATATTTAAAAAATAACCAAATATTATTATCAATCAAACGTATTGCTACAAAGGTTTTTTGGTCTAAGCGAATTTATTGCCTTGGATAGGAATTATTGACTTCTAATAATACTCTCTACGTTTCATAACCAAGGATAAATTAGGCATTTCAATACGATAAAAGGCTCAATTACATAAGATTTTAATCAGTAATATTGCAATAAATCGAAGGCATACTCCTATTACACAAAGAAAACAGAAATGATTTGGTTAATAATTCGTATCGATTCCATCTTAACAATGTAACAAGAGACGACGACATTTTATATTATTTAGGCGACTTTTGTTGGTGACCTAAATATAAATATATCAGTAGGTATATTATTTGATCAAAATAATTCAATTTTATAATAACTACAATACACTGTGAATAAAAGGGAAGCTTTCATTATTTGAAATAAGATAAACTAATCATTTTTTTATTCTTTAAACACTACACCTTGACACACTTGCAGTCGGCCAAAGGGGGAACTTACACGAAAACAATTATTGTAATTTTTTAAACTCCTTAGGCTTTTCGTAGGATATACATTATGCCTATTTACCTTTATGCACGGCCTTAACTTCGTTAAACATAGTAAATTAACAATTTTTATACCTCTCAGGCTTTGAAGTTATGTTCATTTAATCCAATTAAATTTTATCGTATACTCTAAAATTATTATAATATAAGCAGGAAAAATATCGCTCTGACAGTAGGTGAGATATAAGGTCTCTTACGTTTAGTTGGAAAAGCATGTAAGGATCTGTTATTTCAATTTATTTTATCTTCAGTATTAATATTATTTAATCAAAATATCATGAACGCAATTAGCTCGTTAGATAGAATAAATAAATTAAAGAAACAGAGAGACAATATTAGCGACTCTCACAAGAAAATTTGAAAGAGAAAAATCAGAAAAAAATTCGATCATTGATAGGAAATAAACCCAGGACCTTAGTCTTGCTGGGGCTCTGCTCTAACCATCGACCATCTCCCCTTCGGTCATGTTTAAATGTATCATTCTTCGACTAGGACTAACAATTTAGTGTTCATTTTCTTAACGCATATTTTAAATGCCTGGTATCTTTATGAATGATTGCAGGATTCTATCTAGATGCGACCGAATCATTTTCTGAGGTTTCGTTGTCTCCAATGATTAAAATGATTATTAAAAACATAAATTTCAAAGGATTAAAGAAAAAAAATTTAAAATACCTTAATTCAAAGAAATATTACATCGATTGTACAGTTATTCAGAATGGTTTTGCAATATCATTGATTTTATTGTTCATAATTACTTTGTTGATTGTGATTTAGGCAGTTACCTTCGCGAATTCTTCGAAAGTGGCGCCTTATATAATGAACCTCATGCGTGATGATGATGACTAAACAAACAATTTCATAAACAAACCTACATTTTGACGACATATAGACATCCATTATGTTTTTAAGTGTCAGTTTGCTGGTGGAAATGTAAATTTAATTAAAAACGTGGGTTTTTACATTTGTTAATTTATAATATTAAATACCGGTTTCCTAATTTTTTTCATTGTATCCGGTCCGAAAATACTTAATCTGCTTTAATTTTAAATAAAAATTTCTCTTTTTAATAAATTCAATAATTCTACAAATAAGGATATTCCAATTACAAATACGATACCCATTTTATTGCCTTCTTTCGAAAATGCAAATATGAATACAAGTGTTTCTTTGTCAAACAATAAATCCAATAAATACGAGAACCCTTACAAAAAGACAGGAACAAAAGATGAAAAGGTCTTTAATGAGTCCAAAATTTAACACAATCTTATTTTTTTAGCATAATAATAAAATTATATTTCTCCAAAGACTTAGACAAGAGATTCTTCTGGAATTGTTCGTGATATTGCAATGGTATCACCAATGAAAGAGATGATTCTTTTTGCAGATTTTCATCGTCGCTTTGCGTAGGTAATTGTTTACCTGTCAGCTGTCAACAGATTAGGTAAATGATTAATTGATAGAGCCCCGCTAAACGCTTCGATGTCAGTGTTTTATGGACATTGAACTTGGTCACGGTTTGTTTGCACAGAATTCTTTATTCCGCGAACCCACTATCCTTTTCTCTTCTTAAAAATAAAATTTCTTCGTTTCCCACGTGCCTTAATAAAATTTAATTGATGCATCATTCGAAAACATTGACCCTGTACCGAATACATAATACCCAAAGAAGTCAAATACATTAATGTTTCTTACAAAAGTTATCATTGCGACGCATTTTGTATATTTTAGCGAAAATTATTTTTAAAATATTTATTATTAATATATATTTTTTATTATTTTTTGGAGTAGAATTACGGAGACGCAAAGATTAAGAAGGTAGATAAAATAATCACGTTGATTAGCCATTTTATAAGAATACTGAATCACAAGTAGATAATATTATCCAATAGACCTACCTAATAAAAGTAATGAGTTTATATGCAACAATGAGAAGCAGTAGCGGTTGATTTTGACTCTATTATAATTACAAAGGGTCAACGACAACCGATAAGGCGAGAAATTATTTCACACTTGTGCATTAAAGTACAAAGTACCAAAATGTAAATAAAGTCAGAAAATGAAGTACTTACGTAATTAAATGAAAAGAAATCACTTTGTAAAATACAACTTATATAATCAAATGTATCTACGTGTTTCAAAACCAAAGGATTTTTCATCTCGATAAGATTAACATTAATACGAGATACGAGACAATAATTAATTGCCAAAGTGGAAAAAAGTAAATTAAATATTATCGATAATCAAATATTTTTTATCTCTTAAATATATTTTAATAATAATATTTATATTTATAATAATTTATTTTGATTATTAAGACGTCTTGGTTTTGTTTATTTTAAAAAGTTTTTAATATAAAAATGCAAGTTTTACATATTTTAAAATATATGTTTTTTTTACTTTTGCGTAATTAATCACCACTCCGTAAAATATTTTTTTGTCTAAAGTTTGTATTTGTCTGTACGTGTTCTGTTTTTTTGTTATTTTTGATAATGTTAATCTTATACTGGCGAAGGAACCTTTGGTTTTGAAACGTGTAGATAATTTTGATTAAATCGGTTGTGCTTTACAAAGTGATTTGCTATCATTTAATTAAAAATGACGACACTAAGTGAATTTGTATAGATTGAAGAAGTACTTAAATATATTTCACGATCAGTTAAAATGTTATTAGTCTTTTTTTTTGTTCTTATTTATATTGACTTTTTTTCGAAGAAAACTTCTTCGGTAAGGTTTTCACTTTGTGATGGCATTATTTATTTTAATGAAAAGACAAATAACTTTGTTTACATCACTTTTTTAAAATAAATGACGAATGTGGTGTTAACAAAGTTATTTGTCCTATCATAAAAAAAACTACTAATATTGACTTACCTAACCTACTACCTTACTAAATACCTTTCTGATATTAAGAAACTTTCGGAATATTAAGAAAATGGTTGAAAAGAAGTAACCATGTGGATGTAAGCGCATTAGATCACAATGTGAGCTCAGCAAGTTGATAAAAA
This sequence comes from Limnephilus lunatus, assembly GCA_917563855.2. Lineage (NCBI taxonomy): Eukaryota > Metazoa > Arthropoda > Insecta > Trichoptera > Limnephilidae > Limnephilus > Limnephilus lunatus. The sequence continues at coordinate 81,208,915 of OU830598.1, forward strand.
ACAACTGTAAAATCTGCAATAAGATTGAGTAAAATTGCAATAAAATAAACCCAGTTTATATCTCCCGATGGTCAGCGTGAAGTAATAACACAATACGAATAAACGGTATGGTACAGTTTTCGTTATAATAAGGAGTGGCAAATATTGGCAACCGCCAATAACATAACAATCATGACATAAATATATTCTAATTCGTGATGAAAAGCATACTAAATCATCCCACTTTCATGTACGAAATTGGATAAATTATTAGAGATGTCATTCCACGTAATTTATGGGTTTACATTATTGACAAGACATGATTATTTATTATAGACATGTAGAGCGACTTATTGAATAATAATCCTTATATTCAAACCAAGAGTTTTGAATTATTTAAATATTAAAGATACTTGGATTGTACGTTATTTTTTGCACGAATAATTGTCATTCATTTCAGCAGGTGCTCATTATTTTTGTTCCCAATGCCCCTTATTTGCAAAATAAGATTAATTGATGTAGTACGCGTTGGTGGTATGTAAGAGAAATATACCATGACTGTTGTACAATTATTTCTATATCAAGGAGTGGAAGATAATTTCATTATCGCCCCGGTGAAAGGTCGTCATTTAGTATTGAAAAGGTGCTTGGACGGGTTATAGCCATAATCGGTGATTAGTTTGGATCAGCCTTGTTCCCGATCTTCAAATAACCTTTCTTTTTCACTTTCTACTATGTATTTTTTTCTTTACAAATTTCACTAATATTTGTTGTACCATAGTCCCATTGCCCTGGAGCACCTTTCCTCTTCCCCGCCTTATTCCCCTCCCAACCCTTTTCAGCCTCACAATACTCATGATGGCTGGTGTGATCGAGGGGTATGGCTCTTGACTCGTAATCTGAAGCCCAAATAAATTTAATATGATTAATTTTGAATTGTAAATTGATTAATGTAAATCTGAATAACCAGGTACTTTCCCACCTCCCTCTTCCCCACCTCCATCCCCTCCCCACTACCTTCAGACTCACGACATGCAGGCATAGTCTCACTGGCTCCAGTTGGGATCAGTTGGGACTCTTGTAAGGTATTCACTTTATTTTAAACCTACCTACCACAGATGCTTAGCCCTACTGACTCTGGGCCTTTAGCACTCATTTTTATCTGAATACAACACAAGGGTCCTTCTTAACTTGGGCGGTTTTCATATTAAAATTATTTGTTTTTTTTTAGACAGTCGATCTGTTTTGAGTCCATTGTTTATGCATGTAAAAGAGGAATAATAAGTGCAAAACTTGAATATTGATGAAATTAACAATTTTCTAGCCAAGTAAATTATTTTTACGATCCCAACTGACATCTCAATCAACTCAGCTGAGGAAAAAACTCCATCGTCTTAACATCATTCTCATACGAATCCGAGATTACAATCGTCCAAACCCCTCTTATGCGATTCAATTATTCATCTCTTTGTACAAGCTGTGAATAATTTCTCTTTCCTTCGGCGCAAGGTTAATATTTGTAACTGTATTCATCATCCGATCATTGCAACACCAACATCAGCATCCGCGCGACGCACTCCTTTCTCTTACCTTTTAACTGGCTAGACTGAGGAAAGAATCAAAGAATTCGAATAAACTTGAATCAAGTCAAACCCGCCGATTTTAACCATTGTCCATAAGCAGCTACGACCGATTCAAAATGGAAAGCCCTAAAAAACACGATTTACGCCGACCATTGGATCACTAAAAAAATACTTCACTTTGGTCAAATAAATCTCAACGAAATATACGAAATACAGATTGTCCACACACCTAAATATATTGATATTTACGTATTTAGTTTTGATACTAACAGAGTTGTGTATTACTAATATTCCTTGTGTGTTTACATTAAACTACACAGTAGGATTAATATAGAATAGAATAACCGGATTAATATAGAATTCGATGTAAACTTGAATTAAGTCAAACCCGCCGATTCTAACTATTATCCATAAGCAGCTCGATCGATTAAAAATGGAAAGCCCTTAAAAAACACGATTTATGCCAATCATTGGATCACAAAAAAATATTTCACTTTGGTCAAATAAATTCTAAACGAAATATGCGAAATACACGTGCTTACAAGAATGTCCACATATCTAAATATATTGATAATTTACACTTACGCATTTAGTTTTGATACTAAGAGAGTTGTTTATTGATTATTGTTTCCTATGTTGTTGTTATATTAATTCAAACAGTCAGTCGAGTTAATATATTTTTACGTTGACCGGTGTTAAAAAGTAAATGCGTGCACTATTACTCTATGGAGGCCAAACGTTGATTTATAATATTTTTTAAAATGGAAGAAATCTAAGAGATATGTTATATTCATTTCGTTAGTCATGTTATATAGATTCACTTGAAACACCTCAATGATCATTTACTCTAAAAAGATGCGCACTTTTGACAGATTTAATAAAAAGATGATTAAAATATAGAACAAGAGCTCATCTTTCTGGAGTAAATGATCAGTGAGGTGTCTCAAGTGAGAGACAACCACTCAGATTCGAACGTAGCTTGAAATGGCTTCAGTCACGTTTAGTAACCAGATCTGAACATGTGGTACTTCTCAACCCTTCTTTTTTCCATCCCCTCTCCTACTCTCACAACATTCGCCAAATTAGGTTACCACTGGCTACGGACAGTATTACATAAAATTGTTAAAACAAACCTACCCATGGACATACAAACATATTATCTACCTTCATAAAATAACATGAATGTTCTTATTCTTAACTAGCAGGTATTATTATTAATTTATTAATTGAATTTAAGTCTGAGCGTGATCTTCTAATTTTCCGGTAAAAAATCAGTTCATAAGAGTTTCTGTTGTGCAAACAACCAAGTCACGAATACCATAATTTTTAATTTAAAAATGGTTAGTAAAGTTATCGTGTAAAATTATATGAGGCATGTTTATCTAATATTATGATTATTCATCGATACATATTACATATATAAGATTAGTTGATTTTAACAATGCATGCTACAGAATGAAATTACTATTTTATTATATAATTAAAATTGTGTAACTCTCGAAACTAGAAGAAATATAAAATCATTTTAAAACGAATGCCATGGTAAATAAATAGAGTGAAATGGTTCTTAAACAATCGATTTGGGAAAAAAAAGTTTTTTTTTTTAAATTTTGAAAACTTAAATTATTTTCATTTTGTTTTCAAGAGTTTTAATTTCCAATGTACATTTGTTACTTAATGTACATTGGAAATTAAAACTCTTGAAAACAAAATGTCTAGAAATTGTTACATAGTTAATGCCCAAGAAATACAATAAATTATTTTCAACAATTCTGTATTAGGATAAACCGGATATTTGTTTTACAGAATCTCCACACAGGAGTAGGTCCTTATGAATATAATTTCCCTTAACTTTTTATTTGTCATCTTAGGGGATACTGTGTGGAGGATCTATTTAAACTACTTTAGGAGAGAGTGGATGTTCGGGAGGAAAAAAGTTATGAGAGGTTTGTGTGTCCAGCGGTGATGGGCATGAATTCTTCCCTCCCCTGCGGTGCTGTTGGTGGGCCGACGCATTCACTGCCAAAACCTGGACATACCTCTCCTCATGAACCCGGCACCTCTGCTAAGTGACTAACCTTAGCGAACCACTCGGGGGTAACTTATGGCAGAGGTATATAAAAAACTGAAGTTTGTGCACTTACCTGTGGCCGGTTTCGTTTGACTCAGATGTTTTTAATTGTAAATTTTTAAACATTCTGAAGCATATTTACTATTAACTAGCTGACCTGGCCACACGTTGCTGTGGCTAACGAAACATAAGGCCACGCCATTACCCAACCTTTATAACCAACGCCATCTCTTAAATCAAATCCACACCGCCCGCTTGCCAGCCCGCTCCCTTTTTTATATATTTCAACCAATTTACACAAAACCTGGACAAATTATATACCTAAAAATCATCTTCATTCATCACTTTATCTATTGATGGAAACCGCTTGAAAATCCGTTGCGTTGTTTAAAAAATAAACAGACACAGACAGCGGGAACGACTTCATTTTATACTATAAAAATATGAAGATATCAAAATTACTTTCCATTTTATGGATGTATCTGAAAAACATATGTAATGTTTCCATAGCTTTCCAAAATGGATATTACACATTTTTAAAAATTATTTCACGAGGCACAGTTTACACTCCTCCTGCATATGCATAAAGATTTGTTTGACAATTTCTTCTGACACGGTATAACACCATAAACAAAACCTTCCAATGTCCCTATCACAAAAAAATCATTCAACCAAATGGATAAATGAAATTTTATTTGTAAACCTAATCATATCAATACTCTGATTATCTTCATCGTAAAAGTGAAGAAAGTCAACATGGGAAAAACGTGAACAATGATTTCATGACCACAGTTGACATTATAACAATTTGATCTAATTCGGATACCACCGAATCGATATCGTTATTCCACCTTAATACTTATTTTCTTCTATTGTTAGACGATCGCTCTGATTATATGGCGCTGTTTGAGAACTGAATAATGCGTAGTTATAAGATTTATGGTTATTTTTGCACGAATTTCTAGATTAGCATCATGTTTGCGACCAATCACGGCATTATCAATGGTAAGCGATGTGATTTATCTGAAAATTGACTGTTTACGATGATTTATGTATTTTTAATACTGACTGCGATCGCGTAAAATAAAAATGTTACGACTTTTTTACATGTCTAATATATTTTAAGATATATTTTTTACAATGTCCTAGAACCAGAAAAAAGATTGCTTAGGTTCGGATTTTTCACCGATATTCTAAAAATAATTTTATGGATGTTTTATTATTTCTCTACTTCTAGGCAAACATATTATGCAGATACTACGAATGCTGCGAGCTTAGTAATTATATATCTACAGGCTATGTGCCAGTTAACTGTAACCTCTTGGTACACCTGCCAATTAATGTTTTAGTTTTAATGAAGAAGAGCTTTTTCTCCATAATTAATTACGGCTCATTCATTAGTATGGTATGCGTTAGATGGTGGGCTGATATTTTGTTAGAGTGACGGGTAAAAAACGTGTAGAGATAATAAGATATTCATTTACTTTATTATCTATTCTTGCAGATAAAAATATTACGGATTTAAATATTTTTTCGTGTGTGAAAGCCTTCGAGATTTCGGGGTGCAACATTTAGCCTTTCGAGCTTGTTGCGTAAAGCGAGATGATAACCGCCCGTAAAAAGAAGTCCATGGAAAAGTGGCGGTAATACTAATACATCTTCACAAAGAGTGTGATGTGCCTGAAGTAAAAGTTGTCGGGCATCTCGGGCCCCCTCCGCTGCGGCCGCTTTCAGCCCACTATAAATACGGAGGGCGATTTTTCGGAAGTCACACTGCCTCCGAGTCTTCGTGCAAATAATCTAGTATGGCTAAGCTGTCCATTGTAAGTCGTCCAGTTATATTACGCTATCACGCTTTCAATTAACTCCGGGTTAAAGTGGGTTAAAGTGAACATATAATCCAGTGCTTTTATGCGGCGGGACCGCGTGTGCTATAGTTTCGATAAATTAATTTTGTGAATAAAATTATTTGATAAAAAAGAGTGAATTCTTTTTTTCGTTGTGAATTACTCGAAGTTTAGTTTCTGCAACAATTACAAATATTGTTTTGGTGTGATACGATTTAACAAATTGGATTATGCTTACATGTGAGTGATATAATTTTTTTTTCTTTCAGTTGGCGCTCGCAGCGTTCGTCGCTGTAGTGGTAGCGGAAGCACCGGGAGGCTATTCATACTCACAGCCCGCACCCCTCGTGCTGCTGGGCGGTGGAGGCGGCCACGGTGGCGGCATCTCACTGGGCGGAGGAGGACATGGAGGAGGAATCTCCCTGGGCGGAGGCGGTGGATACTCCCTGGGCGGGGGCGGTGGATACTCCCTGGGCGGAGGACACTCTTTGGGACTCTCCCTCGGAGGAGGCGGAGGATACAGCCATGGAAGCAGCGGTGGCTACAGGGCCGTGCACTCCGGTTATCAGACATCCGAAGGACAATACGTCGATCCCCATCTTCTCGAAGAGATCAAGAACATCCTGCTGAAGGATGAAATCCAGAACGCGCAGTACCAGTCATCCTCTCACGGAGGCGGATATTCATCCGGCGGATATTCATCCGGCGGACACGGACTCTCCGGGTCCTACGGCCCTCCCACTCCAGTATATGGCGTGCCACACTACCAGGAGAATGTAGTCGGTATCGAGCTCGGCCACATCAAGCAAGGCATCCAGGTAGCTCAGTATGAACAAGACGGAGGTTACTCCGGAGGTGGCGGATATGCCGGTGGCTACTCGAGTGGATACTCCGGAGGTTACTCCAGCGGCGGACACTCCAGCGGAGGTTACTCCAGTGGTGGATTCTCCAGCGGAGGACATGGCGGAGATTCATTCAGCTCCATCGGATCCATCGGTTCCATCAGCTCTATCGGTCACGGATCCTCCATCGGATCTTCTATCGGTCACGGTTCTTCCCTGTCCCTGTCTTCCGGCTATTCCGCCCCATCAGGAGGTGGATACAACACGATCGCCATCCCCGCCGGATCCTACGGAGTCCCCCTGCAGCCCCGTTACGCATCACCCCATCATTAAGTCATCAGTATATCCTATCAAAGGATATGCAAAATCTTCATAAAAATCAAGTCATCGCTCGTTTGTGATCATCAAATGCTTATCACATCTAATCATCACCCATCCTGTCGATATCATTTGTATTATACGATGCTTTCTGTAAATAAATCTCTTTATGTTTCACGTTAAAATGATGTTTTATTTGGAACCGCCGTTTGTCAAACATCGCGAGGAGCTGTTCCACAGTGATGTTTACTAAAAGTTTTTAGTAGACAATAGTTGTATTGTTAGCTATTAGTATGGCCACGAGAATAGGAAAGAACGGCGAAGCAATGTCACTGCGAACTGAGAATGTGTGAAAACGTATTCAAAACACAGACAATGAGATCAGTGTGGTCGGCCGAACGCGGGAAAAAATGAAAGGCGACCTGAAGATTTCGCCCGATGAGATTGAAATAATAACATCCGCGCATTAATTCGGTCGAGAGAGTGGAAACAGGTTGGTCGCGGGCGGCTACTTTTTGTCCGGCGCGTTCACCTATGAAAGTGAACGGGAGTGGCGGAAGTAGGTACAGCGGATAATTGCTCAGCAGCCGGGTGATGAATGCGTCCAGCCCGGGGCGGGCCGGCGGATGTGTGTCACGGGAGTTTCACTTTTACCTGCTTTTAGCCACCTCAGTTCGGTGACCGGCTGGGGGCGGCCGTCCACCTGGCCGCCTAGTACCCAGTCTCACCTGGTCACGAGTTCACCGGAGCACCGTCTCTCGCGTGCCTCATCTCGCCTCTCCTCGCTTGTCGGGCATACCGGTAAAAGCTCGGGCCTCTCACTGATGCGTCATCGCATGATTGGTACAATAATATTAATCCGTTCAATCTTTATTCGTATCGAATACCAACTTTCAAAAAACTTTTATACTACCTACGCAGTTCGAAAAACCTTTATAATGTATTACGTAGCTGGTATAAATAGGCTATGATATAGCTGGTATACATTTAAGTACGCGATTACAAAGCTTCTACATACTTACACAAAGAAAATAATAATAAATACCAACCGGCTAGATAAGAATATTTATGGTTTTGAAAGATGAAAGTTGAAAGAGCAGATTAACATAATATCCAGTTTAATTATTGGAAGTGTTTGCACAAAAATAATCCTGTGTATTATAGGTAAGTAAAAACGAAGATTCATGTGGATGTGAATCCAAAGATGCTCTGTCTAGAAATCGAGAGTGAGGCATACAATGAATGGTTACATCGCATCCAATGCAATTTGATAATAATAATTGCAGCCAACGAAACATCTTTGGGAGATTGTTAAATTCGCCAACTGCTGATTAATAATTAATTCTGCGAAAATTTCACTTTTCGATTTACTCGGTTATTCAATTACTCATGTGGGCAGACTTTCATTAGATTCATCGCTCATTCCATTATATTGCTACAAAAAAATTTTACATTCACTTTTATTTTCAAATCAGACGAATCTGTTATGAAGAAAGGCATTAGCTTTCATGCGGTTTATGTAGTCATAAAAAGTTACGCGTACTCTTGTACTTGAATACTGGTTCGTAGGCCATTGTGTCTTCAAGGTCGTTACTTATTCAACTAATGGTTAGTTCGTGACTGCAAGAGTGCCGGAGAGATTCTCGGGAGATTTGAATTTATTAATTGACGTTCTTTGACGTATTCGACAAGCACCGCTGTAAACACGATTTGCATGTTCGAATAAAATTATAATATTATTATTAAAACAGAAACAAATTTTCATCGACTTGTCACGAGATAGTTTTTAGATAGGAAGCGAATGGACATGTGTTCTTACATTTGATCGAATTTCATTTTGAGCTGTTTGTATCGCGTGCGTAATCTCATGATACATACATTACATGAACAAACCGCAATGACAAGCATAGTAGGTAAATTGAACCACATGGTAGTTCAACAAAATAATATTCGATGACTGTCTCTTATTTGGAGAATCTTACTTTCTCTCGTACAATATATGCATTGAAAGTGTACGATTAATATTGTTATGAGTGGTATATCCTAGGATTACTACGAGCAAGCAGGTGAGTTTGTGCAATTAGGAAGAAAATGTCTGATCGCGAGAGAAGGGCTGGCTGACAATAAAATTTACTAAAATAAATTTTTATTTTATTTTTAATCATAATTTTATACCACAGAATTGCTCTTACTAAGAGAATTTTGAGATTCTGGTAAAAGTATGGAACATTATGCCTTTGTTCGTATTAACTTTTATGAGTTAATAATTCAACTAATGAATTTGGAACTGATTGAACATGATTTACATTTGTTTGACAGGAAAGTCCCCATGCTATAATTCCATACCTTATAATAGATTCAGCCAATGATAAATAAATTATTCGAAAGTTGCATACTGGAACATAGAATTTTAATTTATATAATCAACTAACAATAGATGGCAGTCGTTCACAGAATTTATTTATTTGTAAATCCCATTTGAAAAAACAGTCAATAATAACACCCAAATAAATATATTATTTAACCAGTTCACACATTTACAAATAGTCAAAATATTTATAGTAAGTTTATTTTTATTTATTTTTATAAATGTCATAGTCATTCCTGAGGCGTATATGTGATACACCGTATGTAACAATATTTCAAGAGATCCAAAAAGAATGCAAGATGGAGGTAAGGGTGAAGAAAAGATTTTATTCTATTATCATTGTTTTCAATTTGTATTCATTATTGTAGGTAAATTATACATAGGAGTATAAGTGTTTTATAGAAAATAGCTCAAATAGTGCAATAATGAAAGTTAAACCAGATTTTTTTTAAGTGAAAAATTAAAGCATAATGATTTTTTTTAATTTAGACACAGTGTCGTGATGGTAAACACTCCTAGATCAATAATTATTATGAAGTCTGTGCAGCCATTGAATAGGCGAATTTAGAGACGATTATTTGAAAGGACATTTAGAGAAATACACGGAAAAGGGAGTGAAGAATGAATCTGGGAAGTCCCAAAAAAAATATTTTTAGTGTTTTTTTATATATATTTATTCAAAAAAATGTCTTGTTTGTATACGATAATTTGAAACAATAAATTCCCGGGTTGCTGGCATAAAAAAAAAACAAAAATACAAGATATACCACCTTTATGAAACGTGATTCATAACCATAAACTTCCAAATAGGTACTCCAGATGATTACTGCCTATTCCTATGTTATTACCTCTCTTTAAGTAGCTTTTATTAGATTAGGTTTCACGGTGAAAGCACAACTACGTTACCTACAATATTCTTTGTGTAACTTTAAACAACTCAACAGCAATAGGTACATAAAAAATAATAATAATTGCAGTGACTTGTTCTCACGATATTCACATTAATTTTCTTATTGGATGACTCGACAATCGACATACGCAAGTGAATCGGCAATGTGATTATTGTTCTTTGAAAAAAATAAAATGGTTTTATTTTCTATAGAGCATTGGGATACTTTTTAAGCACCTTAACAATAATAAGGGATAATAATTCTTATGAGAATTATTTTAACCACTCGAGCGACAGCGTGATTTGTAACATTTTACTCCGATTGCTCGTGATTTTTTGGTGACCATTTTGAATATTTTCCGCGTTAAAAATCATACATCCGAATTGCAATATGGAAAAATTAAAAAAAAAAAATTGCATCTTGCCGAAAACTGGCAGCAAAGCAATCTGAGGTATTTTAAATTGTACCATATTGTGGTAAATAGCGTTCCAGTGGTTTAAAAAACAAAAAAAAATCTTAACATTAAAATGGTATTATATTTAATGCAATCCTGATATTACACTAATCCTTAGTGGTTTTCTTATGAAATTTAAATGTCTCTCTATAATCTTAGTCGTACAGAATATATTCATAGACATAATTTTATGTACAGATATAATATGAGATTCTTCAACGTGAAATGAAAGTAATAATAAAATCATTCATTATAACATAGATTTTGTTACAAGAATAAAAAAAAGGTTACAAAACCGTACGTGTTAAAATATCAACAAAGATTTTTTTATTGTGATGTACTGAACACATGTCTCAAAGTCATAATCATCATTAAGTTGGTAAAACGTTGAAATATAATAGATAGTTTAGTATGAAAAAATAAGAGAAACTCCGAACACGTAACACACTAATGAAAAGTAAAGCATTTTGTAACGGTCAAGGTTTTTTGCTGGTTGCTGACGAAATTTTGTTATGTTTGAATATCGCTTATAGGTATAGTGTTCACATTATAATATAATAATTTCATCTACCTATTAGATAACAGATTAAAAACAATAGTTTTAGAAGTGCGGGACACACTTGAGCGTGATAAATATTTGTTATTTGTGTTACTTTACTATGATTCCTTGACAAATTGGGGTGAAATAGTTATAAATCCTGCTTCACTTTATAAAACTTTTACAGAAAACAATTTAAAATGAAAGGCTTAAATATACGACACACGCCCGACCTGTCACTCATAACCCCAAAGTAGCAATGGTGGTTTATCAGAACTGATGCACACACATTCGCGCTCTTATTCATGCGTCCCCGTCTCATTCTACCAAACTCACATATTTATACCTAAACGTTTACATAAAAAAAATTGTGCAGATATTTGAGGTATGTAAAATATATATATTTTTTACATTAGCTCCTCACAGGAGGCCCTGAGGAAAACAATTTCCTTCGGGATCTTTGTCATATTTGAGGATGGTGTGTGGGGGGTATTTTTAGGGAAAGAAAGATGAGGAAGTTTTGAGAAGGGAAAAGGTATGAGGGGTGGGTAGGAATCTGGGGATCAGTGTGTCCAGAAGTGACTCATTCAAGAAAGTTCGGCTGAAGAGGTCAAATGGACTCCCTAACCCAGTCTCTCCCAATCCAGTAGATTAACAAACGCATCCACCGCCAAGACCTACACAAACCTCACATCATGAACTCGGACACCAAACGTAACCAACCTCTTGGGGTGACCTAGGGCAGGAGTGTTGGTTATCCAATAAACGGTTACTGGGGCAGCGGTACCCATCCCCGCCTCCCAAATTCATTGCTTCATGTCAGGTAGAAAGACCACCATTCGAAATCGAAACATTGCTAAAAATGGCTATAGCAGTGTTCAGTGATTCAGATTTGACAAGCCGGGTAGTACCCATCCTTTCTTTACCCAAATTCATTCTTTTCCACATGCCTTGCACCCCTTCATCATTGTCCCACTGGTTCCAGGATTTGAGATTCGTCTGCGGTATTCATATTAATAAAAAAAAAGTGATTCCAGTCTACTTACTAAACAAAAAGTGATTGATATACCGCGAACCAACGTACGAGTAACGATGCTGCCATAAATTGAGCAAAAAATTGCAGATATGAAATGCCAACCTGCCTATTGTTCATTGAACTCTTCTTCCACCTGTCTAAAGCTTTTGATATTATGTTCATTATATTGGATTAATATAACCGATTTGCCTGAAGCTATGCATTCCTAACACGTGGTGAATCGGCATATTAGGATAAGTGTGCTATGGCATTAGTGAGCTATATTGAATCATTTCTAGGCAGCCGCCAGGGCCAAAACAGCAGCTTAGAGGCTAGATTTTTTTATTATTTTTATTTTCGGGAAATCGATAGTTTACATTTTATCAGTTTGAGTGGTATAGCCAAAATAAAACCAATTATGGATTTCTTCTTTGTGAATATACCTCTTAAAAGACAACAGGGAATAAGGAAACAATTTTCCAAGCCCGAAGCAATGACATCGATGTTCAACTGCATTATACGATAAAAATTAGAAAACGCTTCTGCTGTTTGGGCCCCATACCAGCAAAAATACATAGATTTATTAGAACAAATCCAAAAAAAATTCTAAGGTATCTTTATATAAGAATGCATGGTGAATACCCGCGATCTATGCATCATCTAGATTTGCTATCTGAAACGCGCTTTGAAAGTCTCAAATCTAGAAGGAATGGGACCATAACAGTAACAGCTTTCAAAATTATAAACTACTAAATTGACAGCCCATACCTCTTAGAATGCTATAAATTGTTCGTACCGAACAACTACTGCCAGGGTCGCCACCACGACTTGCTCTATATCCCACATGGCAGAACAGACGTTCTGGCCCAACACAGCATGACAAGAAGTATGGTGCTATTAAATGATATTTCTAGGTCTCTTGACTGTTTCAAGAATTATTTTAGGCAAGGACTCTAAAATATGTATAGTTGAAAAAAAAATTATCTCGTTTAAAGTTATGTATATGCTACGTGTATTGTAATAGGATTATATTAATCTGTAATGCACAAAAAAAAATCAGATACATATAATAAAATTCATTAGCAAAATTGTTTTAAAATAATTTATTACATGTAGCGGTGTTAAACATTATATTTCTGCGTACAATTCTAAACAATAACGTCGATCGATCGAATTTCCATCCCCATTTAATTTTAATAAGATTTTTGATAATTACCCGCCATCCAGCACTATTTACACACTTAATTACAAAACAAATGCTGCAGAAAATCCGCCAATTAGCCATGCTCTTCATACCTGCAAAAATATTTACCTAAACACTAACATCGACATATTTTCAGATTCATTGCCCACAATTAAAATAAGCATCCTGTCAATCGTATTATAAACTGTTCAAAGAGCTTTGTTTTATCATCACTTTTCATACCAAAAACGCACTCACACACGACACAACACACGGCATCTACTAATTACTCAGTGTACCTACCACAAATAATATCATTACAAGGAATATCATGGGTACCCAAAACAAAATATTTCATAGATGTAATTTTTTTTTTTTTTAAGTTTTCTTTATTCATTAGATTTTTCATTACATACATTGGGGATTTTTCGACCACCATGCTAGGCACATGCCCGTGTTGTGGTGGTCTTTACTTACTATAACGAAAGCTCCTACATGTAGCTTTGTTTCAATAATATATATATTTTTGAAATATAAGCAATCCAATAAGAACTGAACGTTTTCACATGACGCTATAGGTATTTTGTATTTTGCCTCAAATCTCCAAAAATAAAAACGTTAAATTGTTTGGATATATTATGACGAGGGCTTTCGGGTTTCGCTCTTAAACGTGAGTCAAAAACTGAATGAACGGATAGAGGTGAAACCCATCTTCAAACGTTATTTTAATATATTTTTTTTCTGTTGTGTGTAAGGCTGAAAAGCACTTCAACACCGTATTCAATACTGCAGAACATCAAAAAACGTAAGGTGCGCCATTTTTAAAACTTTTTATGATTGCATTTAATTTTTTTGTATTTCGAAATCGGTGTGTTTATGTCTGATAATAAAAAACTGAAAACATATTTCACCACCTTTCTAAAGTAGTTTTCTTTAGTTTTCGGATACTTACAGAAATCTTCCATTTATTTGGATTTTATTGCCAAGCGAAAACATTTCGTCCTTCTGACAGAATATGCCCGAGGCCTAAGGAATGAGTTTTATTTTTTACCATCTTAAAATTTTGAAATATTTTACCTACAATACTAAAAACTATAAAGGTCTAACTTTCCCCATACTATAAAGCACATAGAATAAAAATTAAGAAAGTTCAACATAAATTTTTAAGGTTCATTATTTTCAAACTCTCCATACCCATTGAACAAATTAATTATATAAACTTAATGAAAATAATCCATTTAACTGACTTATCGTTTAGAATTTAGAAGAACAAAGAGCGATCTGACACTTTTATTCAAATTAGTTAATGGATCAGTTGAAGGTGCGTCAAGTTAACAAAACTAATAACATTCCGAGTACCAAATCGTGACACGAGACTTCCAGAGTTGTTCTTTGTTTATCCATAGAAAACTATTTCATTAATTTCCTAATCCAAAGACTGCATACATAGGCTAGGAAATAAATTCAGTTCCGTTGATATTTTCATTTATTCTACCCAAATTTATAACAGAAATTTCTAAAATTCTGATGTTAATTTATTTATTTATTTATTTACACATGTACGGCACAACACGTGACATTAACATAATTGACATACTTATTAATAGTACAACAATATGAAGAATGTAAGTGAAATTTATGAAAAAAGGTAAATGTATTATTATATAATTATTATTACATATTATTATTACTATTCTTTCGTAATTAAATTGTATAACTTATAACTATTTTTTAAATTAACAAATAATTTTGTAACTTTTACTTACATTGAATTTTATTATCGACCTAAGTATTATTACATATTATTCTTACTATTTTTTCGCAATTAAATTGTATAATTTAATAACAATTTTTTAAACTAACAAATTTATAACTTTTACTCACATTGAATTTTATTAACGAACTAATTTTTATTACTATTAATTTATTATCGACCTAATTATTATTACATATTATTCTTACTATTCTTTCGCAATTAAATTGTATAATTTAATAACAATTTTTTAAACTAACAAATTTAAAACTTTTACACACATTGAATTTTATTAACGAACTAATTTTTATACTTATTTATACGGTGCTCCAGATTTTATGTCAGGGTTGAATCTTTCCCAAATGAAAGACTAAACCCTTCCACACACTTTTCCACAAATGAATATCTAGTAAATTAACGCAATGTAAGTGCACTATATAAGAATAAAACAATACAAGAACAATACGTCAATCCACCAGAAACATAATTGGAAAATATTTCACCGACTCCAGATATTTTCATATCAGAGGGTTCGGCTCTGATGAAATCCTAACTGGTCCGATAAATCCTACTGATCCCTCAATATAAATATTTAAAAAATCTTTCGTAATCCTACATGTATTTAAAATGACCGACTTTTGCTTTTTTATGTACAAATTTTTTGACAAATCTAATACGCCTAAATTTTGAATGAGAGAGCTAGGTATAATGCCAGTAGCCGAAATAACAAATGGTAATATTTTTATAGTCTGAGAATGCCAAATTCTTTTAATTTCATTTCCTAAATCTGTATATTTTCTTATTTTTTCAGAAACAGTTTTCTGAATATTACAAGAATTTGGAATAGCGACATCAATGATATAAGTTATTTTCTTAATTTTGTCATGTAAAACTATATCGGGTCTATTATGACTAATTGTTCTGTCTGTCAGAATAGTTTTATCATAATAAATTTTATAAAATTCATTTTCTAAAAATGAATTTGGTTCATATTCATAATATGGTACATTACGGCAGTCAATCAAGTTATGTTTAATTACCAAACTTTGGTGAATTATTTTTAAAACTTGATTGTGCCTAAATGTATACTCGGACGGCGCTAATACAGAACATCCCGATATAATATGTTCTATAGTTTCCGGAAAAGCCAAACATTTTCTACATAAATCATCAATTTGATTTGCATCTTCCTATAATTTTTAGTATTAATGACTCTATCTTGTATATTATTAATTATTTTACTCTTATTATTATTAAAGAATATAATTATTATTACATTTAAAAACCATGGTATATAATATTTGCAACTTGATTTAATTTGTATAACTTAAATTTATGCTTTACAACCATAACATGTATAATTTACTATCTGAAAACTTCACCCGCCATAACACAGGGACATCCCTAGCATGGCGGTTGAAATAACACAAAAATAATATACAATGTACAATATTCTTATATTAAATAAATAAATAATAAATAAATATTTACGTGGTACTAGGATTCAAATTAAGTTTAATGCATCTTTTGTATGAGGCCAGATTGCCGGCGGCGGCGAGATCGATATTAGCATATTCATTGCCTATAATATGCAAGTGATTTATGATTGAGTTTTGTTCTGTGTTCGTCAAAGTATTGTCACAATGAAAGGGTGTTTTGAGTCTAGTCGGTCTAGAAAGTACATGATAATTTATCAGCGAAACCAATTCAGGGGAGTCAAACCAGTTATTGTTTATTTAAATAAAAAAACGATAAGAGTCGCATTTTTTGTTATAAAAAATCATAGTTTATTTTAACCGCGGGAATTCCTAATTTAAAATAAATTGATCTGAGAATTTAAAATTAAGAATTCCCGCGGTTAAAATAAACTATGATTTTTTATAACAAAAAATGCGTCTCTTATCGTTTTTTATTTAAAATAAACAATAACTGGTTTGACTCCCCTGAATTGGTTTCGCTGATAAATTATCATGTACTTTCTAGACCGACTAGACTCAAAACACCCTTTCATTGTGACAATACTTTGACGAACGCAGAACAAAACTCAATCATAAAAAATTTGCGTTAGATTCTTTCAATGGAGTTTGCGTGGCTTTTGTAGAAAGGTTTCCAAATGGGGGAATTATATTCTAAATTACTACTAATCAGAGTTGTGTATAGTAGTTTAAATGTTTGAATATTTTTTAAATCTTTACAAATTTTTAGAATGAAGCCCAAAATTTGCATTGCCTTACTAGTAATGATTCAATGTGGTTGGTAAATAGTAGTTTAGTTTCGAAGGTTATTCCGAGGTTCCTTATTACTGGTACTGACAATAAATTGTGATTGTTAAGTGAATAGCTATATTTTATAGGGTTTTTTATTCTAAAGAAACTCATGATTTGACATTTTTTAATGTTAAGTGTAAGTTTGCTAATTGCACACCACTCTGCGAATTTAATAAAATTGGTTTGTAGGGACAGACAGTCATACGTATTTTTAATGATTTTATACATTTTCAGATCATCAGCAAATAATAAATAATATGTCAAGATTAGAACATATGGAAGTGACATCATTTATAAATAGAATAAATAATATTGGACCAAGGTGCGAACCCCTATTATTATAATATTGTTTTTGTTGTTATTTCTTTTTAATTCTGCTTCCTTTCTATCAGTGTAAAGGAAGAGAAAAATGATATAAAATAGTTGGTATTACTTTGTTAGACGATTAATGTAAATGCTCTAAGGGTGTAAATAAATAAACAAATAAATAAATGACTTAAAGTATTTGAAATTATATTAATCGTTCCACCAATAATTGTTATTCCGTGTGGGTACTTCGTCAAATACCTAAGATTATTTTGAAGGTATTAAATCAATTACCTCTTAAGTAAAAATAAAATAATAGTTAAATAAAATGTATGACTTTTACCTTAATTGCGCCAACACGCGAAACCGGTTTGCGTGGTCGTTTAAATCAAATGACTTAAAGATAATTATTCTTCAATTATTAAAATTCACTTTGTGGCATCATTTTAAATTAAATCAAAATAACACACTTTGTTTAAACCGCTATTTTGAAAAGCAAAGGTTTCTTCATCAAAATATCGATCATCCTGTTGATTAGTCAAACCTCTTGAAATAATAAGTTTTGAGAAAGCGTGGAAATCAATATTTGAATGATGAAATAAAGTATTATTTAGATGTGTCTGTGTTTGAAATATACAAAGGAAAAAAATATTGTCACGCCTTGTACTTAGCCCACTCGCTCCTGGTTGCACACTTTCTGTTGTCGTGTGACAACGAAAAAAATCTCCCAGATGAATGCTACCGGCTGCGCCAGCTGTAGTGTTTAGACAACAGTTCTCCAACTCGCCTTGGAAGGAGATTATTTATTTGAAAATAATCAACTTCTTTGTATTAATCTGGGTTTATTTGATAGCCACCTCTGGTCTGGAGCTCCAAAATACCTGAAAAATACCCTTGACTCTGTGCAAAAATGGGCGGTCTGTTTGATAGATTCTCCCATCTTAACAGACGGATTGCAATCTTTAGAGCACAGGCGTCGGGTGTGAATGCTATCCTTATTCTACCGGTATTACAATGGAAGATGCTCCGAGGAACTAGCGTCATTGATCCCTTTGGCACCGGTGCATAGTCGGGAAATACTCCAAACGCGTGCCCAACATATGTACATGGTTGACATTTGTCACATGAGAACGGATCGCATCTTCGACTCGTTCTTGTGTTCAACAGCTCGGCTGTGGAACGATTGTCGGCCTCTGTGTTTCCTCTTTCCCACAACTTGGGTCTCTTCAATACTAATGTTTATTCCTTCCTCTCCTCAAAAAGACCCTCCACACAGCATCTCAGATGACCTAGGTCCTGAGGGAAATTTTTTCCTCAGGGCCTCCTGTGTGGAGTTAATATAAAAAAAAAAAATTCGCGTGTACAAGTAGTGACCACGTTGGTCGACCTATCTGGAAACTGGCTAAATGGAATCTGATGCGAATGAACTCCTAAAGACTGCGCCTGGGCCCTTGGCCCCTCTGGTGCCCAAACTCCGAACTAAACTACCTGCCATCTATGAAACAACCCCAGAAGCATAATGGTTCGATACTTTAGTACGACATTTTGATATATCCTACTAGTGATTCAGAAACCCTCAAAATTTTGGCCGTTTAATTCAATATAAGTTTTTCTGCAATATACTTGATTTGGCGGTATTTATAAGTAACCTAGATAGAGGGTGGCCGAGGGCCTAGTAGGAGACAAATGTCTTGGCTGCAAAATGTACGAGAGTGGATCGGCATTAGAAGTGTGGAGGAGCTATTCTGGGCAGCGCAAGACAGAGAGACATTTTCAAGAGTGATCGCCAACGTCGGGGGGACCTGATAGGACACACAAAGAAGAAGAAGAAGAAGATGAGTAACCTGAGTATTGTATCAAACGAAGGGTACCCTTTACTATATAACTGCATACTCAACTCAAATTTCAATTTTTCAGAGATTAATCGGAAACGATCGATACACTGAAAGATCGATCAATTGATATACTGATATATCGATCAATTGAACTATCGATATACTGAAAGTTAAGACATAAGAAATAGACAAATAAGTATCTGTAGATGAAAAGCGGTCGGAGAATGTAATTAATTACTTAATTGTAAAAAAATACCAAAATAAACAAATAAAACTACCATAAAATGAAAATTTACGTTAATTTATTTAATAATGTCGCATCACAAAGAAACTACGAGTATTTTCCAAACTTAAACGCATAATAATATTTATTTATATACTCGTACACATTAAAATCTAATTTTATGCAACTACAATAGCATAATAAATACTATTACATCTCTGAAATAGAAAAAGACCAACTCATCGGTATGCGTATAAACTTTGTAGCCGTTTATTACTCAGTAATTTATGGATGGTAACTAATTTGCATGTGATTTCTCCATGTTTGTTATCCGCGTGTGAATTATCATCAGATTTCCAAAATAAAAAGTAGTCCAATTATTTCACAAGAATTAATGAACATTATGCATTCTCCCCAAATTAGATAAAATTAATTTTTCTTCAATTGCTTTTATTTTATTTTCTTAATCATAGGAAATAATATTAAACTGTTATCGTCACACAAATAATTGATATATTTTTAGAAACGATATAATTTATTTTAGGACGGCCTTCAATGCACTGCGCCGATGTCTTCAAATTTAAAAAAAAAAAAAATATGTTTTACAAATAAATGATGCAACGAGTATTTCTTCGCCCACCTTGCGTTTTATTTTTGTGCTAGCTATTTTGACGTTCAAATCCGTTATCAAACAGATTACTAGTAGCTTTGAATGCCGAAACAGCTATCACATTAATAAAATAAAAACTTGCAAACTTTGAATTTACATTATCAATTTTTATTTATTTTAAATTATGACTAAGAATTTTAAGATAAATGAACTGTATTTTCGACGGAACCAATATTGCGTTTTTTTATGTGAATACCTCACAATAGTCTCAGCTGTTCCCGTCTGGAGCCAGTGTGATTATGGAATCCCCAATTGGGGTATGTTGTGAGGCTGAAGGTTATGAGAAGGGAAGGATATAGGAAGAGGAAGGTAGGGGAGTACCTGGCTATTCAGAGTTGGTCACTAAACACGGCTAAAGGCATTTCAAGCAAAGTGCCGCAAGTATACTATTCATTATTTTTAAATGAATTAATTGTAAAATATCACAAATTAATCAAAGAAAATGTATTTGTCTACGCCGGGAATCGATCCCGCAACTTTCGGATTGTGAGTCAAGAGCCTTACCCCTTGACGGCCCTCGACCACGGATGCAATTAAAATATCAATCTGATAATCCAACACAGGTACTTTGTAATACTAATTTAGTTTTCAGTAGAATGTTATCGTTGTCAACTTTAACCGTGGTGTTTATTTTTTAAATACTCGTAATTTGTGGGTTTATATTTTTAATATTACACAAGTTTTTTTTGAGATGAGCGTTTAATGATTTTATTGAAAACCGATAATTTCTTTTAATAAATTAATATTGCCGAATATTTGAAAGAGAAAAAGCAAATATATAATAATGGTTTCAATAAAATGATATCAAACTGTCAGAGCGAAATCAATGCTATTAATCTCTTTAAAGATAAGTATATTGTCAAAATAAACCTACTTAGAAAATCGATCAGCAGTAGAATGGAGCAACCACGCCTAAATCGTGATGAAGAAATATTCAAACAAACTCTTACATTTCTATTCTTAACCTCTGAACAATTTGTTCTTCATATTGTGCTATACAATTTAATAACATACCTACGTGATTGATTGGCAAACGAGATTCATGAAGGTATTTTAAAATTTGAATGCTGACTAAAATATATAACGAATACCGAATAATCAGTGATGATTTAGTGCCATTGCGTAATGTGAAAGCTTACTATCTATCAACCAAAATACATTACAGAATAATATTATTATGTATTGACTTGGATTGCGAGCTATGTACAATAATTATTGCGTTCTAACGAACGGGCATAATTTTTTTAATACCAACCTGTAATACGCTAAATACCACCATAATGTTTACGTTTTTGTAAATCAATTCTGTTTATTATTTTCAACAAATACAGAAATGTTTTGAATTGAAAACTTTTTTAGCACCGTTGTGATTTGAAACTCAGTGAAACGGAAGCGAGCGACACTAAAAAGAGACAAACACATACATGTATAGGATTTAGCCGCCATAGAAAGAGAGTGCAATAAAATATTTATTTATTTCATGGGTACTCGGAACCAATGTAATACGATAAATCCACGGTCCCACGCAAGTATTTAGCGCCTGACGAACCTTAGCGGCCAGACATTCAGCGGAACAAGAATCGAATCTTAAGAAATAAAACCAAAAATTGTAAAATCAATATCCAATCTTCAAACCACTCCAAAATGAACAGGCAAAGAAAACACAAATGAAAGCGACATCTAGCGTCTCTGAAGAAGAAAACATAAATACTAATAAGATGACCAAATGTATAGGAAAATGTGCACTGGAATTCGAAGACATAAATATGGAAAAAATCATCCTTCGCATTGAGAAAAAAAATGCTCCGTAGTCTCCCCTCCCCACTCTTGTCTACTTTCGTTTTCTGAAGGTATCACTTCTACCACGTATGAATTACACGCTCTGATTTTTTTGTGGGTTTTTAAATTCATTTGTAAAGGTAAATTACGTAAATATAAATAATGAGTGCATTAACTACATATATTTATTAGTAATATAGCTTGCCTTTTAATGGCAACTACATTAATGATTTATAATATGTCTATATCCGAATATATATATTATTTTTTTTAATTTTTTTACTATTTTTTTTAATTTTTAATTTTTATTTTTTAATTATATTATTATTTTTTTATTTTTTTTTTATTTTTTTAGTAATAAAATAATTCATTTTATCCTATAATTTGAACTTAATTATAAATTTTAATTTTTAGTTTATTTTGTTTTAATGTTTAATTTTTAGTTTATTTTGTTTTATAAATAATTATAATAATGAGTGCATTAACTACATATATTTATTAGTAATATAGCTTGCCTTTTAATGGCAACTACATTAATGATTTATAATATGTCTATATCCGAATATATATATTATTTTTTTTAATTTTTAATTTTTATTTTTTAATTATATTATTATTATTTTTTTTTTTTTTTAGTAATAAAATAATTCATTTTATCCTATAATTTTAACTTAATTATAAATTTTAATTTTTAGTTTATTTTGTTTTAATGTTTAATTTTTAGTTTATTTTGTTTTATAAAATGGAGGCCTCAGCACAGAGCTACCCAGTGAGGCCGACATTGTTGATTTTATTTTTTAAATGTTATGTCAAACAAATGAATAAATACATAAATAAATTGATTCTGTCCAATAACTAGATTGCTCTTCCCACCGGCATGACCATTGGTAAGTTAGTCCTGCAGGCTGGAAGAAATAACAGCTTATGCTGTCGGTGATGGGGGAAACCATCGGGAAGATAAAAGTCTACAAATATTTATTTTGAACGAATATGTTTTTTCTAGTATCAACTATAATTTGCTGCCCTTAATTCATTTCACGAAATGGCAATGCAGGCCGGCCGCCGCACTTTGGAACAAGACCGTCTCATAAATCGAAAAACTGTACATTTTTTTATATACATACCTACAGCGGTTTTAATAAGATCGATAAATTTTTTCCGTTGGAATTTTTTTTCTTCTTTTGTATATTTAAAATAATGTTGAAGTACGTGTTCAGGCTGAGATATTTAATTGAATCAAAATGTGGAATATTTCGTGGTACAAATGTTTTGCCTTTGAGCTAGTTTATATAAAGCTTATTGCATATCACCGCAATTGTTGGTTTTTAAGCTTTAATAATATGTATTTTGAATATTTTAGTTTTAAATAATAGTGTTTTATAAGCTCTCTTTAAGCAAATGATATCTAAACTAGCGCAGCGGTAAGACGCTTGACTCGCGCACCGAAGGTCGCGGGATCGAATCCCGGCGTGGCAAATAAATTTTATTTGATTAATTTGTGTTATTACACAATTTTTTCATTTAAAATAATAAAAAGTATATTTGCGGCACGTTCCAGAGTGGAAGATACTCTCTGTATCGCCCTGGTGTAAGACCACCATTCAGAATTGAAACGTTGCTTGAAACGGCATTAGCCGTGTTTGGTGACCAGATCTGAATAGCCAGGTACTTCCCCACCTTCCTCTTCCATATCTCCTTCCCCTCCCCACTACCCTCGGCCTCATACCATACCCCAATTGGGGATGCCATAGTCTCACTGGCTTCAGACGGGAGCAGTTGGGACTCTTGTGAGGTATTCATGTAAAAAAAAAAAAAAAACTAGATTTTGAGAAAGTTCAGGTAAACTTTCAACAGAAACTTACAAAAGAAACATTTTTTTAGTGTGTTCATTAAAAAAAGACGGCGGATTTTTTGCGCAATAGCGTCAAAAAAGGTTTTGGTAAATAATAAAAAAAATTAACTTGTCGCAGTATCCACAAAGGATTAATTGTTTTTGAAATGACATGTTTATTATCTAAATAATAACAATTCACTAAATAAAAAATATGGCATATGAAGATTGTTGAGTTATTCATCATAATACCTAATTTTATTTTTTATGATAAGAAATAAAGACGTTACAGCTGTATGAGACGATAATGAGAATTTGCAATCACTGTCACCATGGAATGGCCTGGAACAAGACCACCTCGTAAATCGAAAAACTGTAATTTTTTTCAGATATGCCTATAGCGGTATAATAAGATAAATATTCGATACATTTTTAACCATTGGAAGATTTTTTTTTAAATTAAAAATAATGTCAAAGTACGGGTTCAGGCTGAGATATTCAATTGAATTAAAATGTGGAATATTTCGTGGTGCAATTTTAAAGCCTAATTTACCTATTATATATCACCACATGGGTTATTTTTTAAGCTTTAATAATATTTTTTTATATATTTGCGTTTTAAATAATAATGATTTATAAGCTCCCTTTAAACAAATGATACTAACACCAGAATTTAACAAAGTTGGGTAAACTTTCAATTGGTTGCAGGGTTTACCCTGTGGATATTAAAACATTTATAATAAAATTTAATAAAAAAAATATTTTTTTAATGTGTTCCTTAAATCATTTTTCGTTTTTTTTTGCGCAAAATCGCCAAAAACGGTTTTGTCGCTGCTCTTTTTTATCATAAAACTAAATCGTCCCAGTAAAAAGGATAAATAGTTTTTGAAATGACATGTTTAATATAAAAATAATAACAATTCACTAAATAAAAATATGAAATAAAAATGTAGGCGTATTAGATTTGTCAAAGAATTTATATATAAAAATGCAAAAGTCAGTCATTTTAAATACATGTAGGATTACGAAAGATTTTTTAAATATTTATATTGAGGGATCAGTAGGATTTATCGGACCAGTTAGGATTTCATCAGAGCCGAACCCTCTGATATGAAAATATCTGGAGTCGGTGAAATATTTTCCCATTATGTTTCTGGTGGATTGACGTATTGTTCTTGTATTGTTTTGTATTTATTATACTTATATAGTGCACTTACATTGCGTGAATTTACTAGAAAATCATTTGTAGAAAAGTGTTTGGAAGGGCTTAGTCTTTCATTTGGGAAAGATTTAACCCGGACATAAAATCTGGAGCACCGTATAATAAAGATGGTTTAGTTATTAATCAGCACACCAAATTCAATTTTTTTTGTGATAAACAAGGAAGTTACAGATTTATGAGACGATAATGAGCATTTGCAAACATTGTGCGGCGCGGCGCAGTTATTCGTATCGACGCCGACGCCTTTGCACGTGAGCGCGAAACCGACGTCGCTTCTTTGCTACACCCATGGCCGTGGTCGAGGGTAAGGCTCTGGATTCAAAGGTCGCGGGATCGAATCCTTGTGTGCGCAAATACATTTTATTTAATTGTCTTATTCAATTAATTCAACTAAAATAATATATTTTATTTTAACATTCCAGAGTGGAAGCTGCTCTCAGTATCGCCCTGGTATAAGACCACCACTCAGTATGATGCAAGACGGAGAGGTTTTTTAAAATATCGAAAAGGTCTGTCTTGTCTGAATGATATGAATAATTAGTGCTTAAATATTCACAGTGGAAGAGATGACCGGTATTTATAACCGGTCAGTGGCTGAGTGGGCATTGCGTTTTGGTTCCACCTGGGCGTTGTGTGTTCAATTGCTCGGCAACATTTTCCGCTTAGTGTGGTATTAGTAGGAGATTGTCAAACTTTCAAACAAAATTTTGGGTTATTTCGTAAGCCGGAAATGTTTGTCTTTCTTTAAAAAAAAATTAAAGTACGAAAATTTCATTACTAGTCCTCCGGGTGTAAACTAGTGGTTGTCTGGGATTAGACATTAAGAGCGCATAACCAGCCAGCGGACGAAAATCCACATTTCGTCGAAAGATGTTCTTACAATCGTACAGGGCGGTTCCAAAGAGAAAGATAAGGTATTCTCCGTACCAGCTTTTTAAAATTATAACTCAATATCGATTTTATTTCATTCCAAAGTCGCTTTAATTTATACCTTCATCCAAAAATGCTGAAAGGCGTGACGATAAAACTATTAAAATTATGTACTTTTTATAATTATTTTTTGATCATACGTATTTATCATTTTTCAATAATGTCTTAGCAAAATTAGAATGTAAAAAAATCTGAAATATATTAGTCTGTAAGTGCGCAAATAAATGCACAAACGGACCAATTTTCGTCAAGAAACACATGTACTTATATATTTTTTAATAATTTTATTTAAACTCAAATTAAAATTCTGTTACATACGTTTACCAGATAATATATTGATTTATTTTACTGCATGATTATATGATTTGAAATGGGTGTTGTATAATACATGTACTTTTTTGAAAATTTAACAAATCCGCCAATGACCTATGGTATAACCTTATTATATTTAAAATAAACATTTTTTTTTTTAAATTTTTACAAACGTTTACTAGGTAAAATAACAATCTTTCGAATTCAATTTATAATTTTTTGTGGAAAAGAGTCAATACGTCTAAACACTAATTTAAAAATGACATATTTCTGGTTTTCTCTGGTTATACGCTCTTAATGTATTGTAGCAGATACAATTACAGGTTTTATCAATTTGTATTGAACATATCTAAGAAACTTCCTTTGTAGGTGATGTCTCCAAGAGATGCAAGTTAAAAGTATAAATAGAAGACCATACAAGAGATGCATTTTCTAGCTGCGATCTCACAAAAGAGTAGTAAAGTAGTTTCATCGACTGAACTTTATGAAAAGTCCTTGCATTAAAAAAACCTAAAATTTGTAAGGCATTATTTCCAAAACCTGTCGAAAGGTCTGTGATAAATGGTACTAATACAATTTCGCTATTATTGATGAATGCGACGTTGGAAACTGGGAACGGTAAAAGCAAACATTAAATACCAACATTAAAAAACATGTTTCTTAAAAATACGGCAATTTGGCGAATGTTTTTTCATCAGTTGAAAAGTCAAATATTAATTTCATAAAGAGCCAATATAAAAACATAGAAGAAAGGCAGAAAATAGAGTGGTGTACCCTTTGTGCTATGCATAAAAATCTTGTTTAAACGTTAGTTTATCAATTAAAAATAATAATTAATATTTGACAAGTTAAAGTATTTCAGCAAAAAATGCAGACATAATTAGTCTCGACGCCACCTAGCGGGAGATTTAGTATTAAAAATACCTCTCTCACAAAAAATAAAGTTGGTTGTTTTCAGTCGGAAAAATGTAATAATAAGTAATTGTCGAATGAAACACTAGTATATATTGAATTATTTGGCGGGTATTAGATAAGCCGCCATAGCTCAGTGGTCAGAGCTGCTGACCGGCAATCAGATGGTCACGGGTTCAATTCCCGTTGGCGGCCAGTATCTTTTCTCGGAAGATTTTTTCAATGTAGATGAGTGTTTCAGGCTGATAATTATTGATTATAATATTTGTTAGAGTTACACCAACTAAGCACACTTGAGCATCTGGTCGAAACAGATCAATTCTAATTTGTCTAAATAAATCTAATCGTTTTTTTTTAATTATTCATAAAAATAGGAAAGAATATTTGACAATTATTATGACATACCCTAATTGGGGATACCATAGTCTCACTGGCTGCAGACGGATAAAAGCAGTTGGTGTTCGCGCGATGTTGACATAAAAATAAAAATACAAGTTCATCGTAAACAGGAAAATATCAGGAAACACATACAAGAAATGTAATATTCCACAAAATATCCATTTTTAAATCTAACATAAATCTCTACAAAAAATATTGACATACATCGCACAATCATCAAATTCTCTGTACATGTTGGTTGTGGTTGATGCGAGTAATCAAACACATTCAGCGAGCTATTTGTTTACGAGCTCGGCGGATCCGGAGTGCCGGGAGCCGGGAGCGCAGAGGTTGTAGAGGGTGGCAAGGGGTGGGGCGGGGTGGCGACGCCGAGCAACAGGTCGCGGTACGTCGCGGCGCCCGCATAGGCGTCGCGATTATTGCGTGCGTATTATTTACGACTTTATTAGAATAAAAGACCGGTTACCTTGTTTGATAAAAGCTATGGTTTTCTTAAAACTCTCTTCTGTACACTCATCAGACACATTTGATTGATATATACGAAAACAATACAACATCCTATAGGAGTATTGCCTACAAATCAAGTTTCATTTCTTACAACCTTTATTTTTTAAATTCAGTAAGTCGCTTTTAAATCACAATATTCTTAAAGAGATGACTAAATAGGTGACGCTTAGAGCGCTGTATGGGCTTCGTGTGGACGGAACCAAATATCAATTTTGGAGATAAAATCGACGGCCTCTATGAACAACGTCGGATCTGACAAAATATTTAATTCGTTTGGTTGGCTTATTTATTGGCTTATTTTGTTGATTTAAAAGACTGTATTCGGATTTTTTAATGAATTGAGATGAAATGCAAAATATTAAAATAACACTACATTTCTTGATACCAAAATCAGTAAAATTGCAGAATCCATACTTTAAAAAGCTCTACTGCAAAAATACAAAATCGCACATTTGAAATTGTTCTTCGAGACCGTCAAAATTAATGCATTCTCCTTTTATATGTATGAAGGTTAGTAGAAAACTTTATGTTTTGTACACATGCTTATTAAGGGGTTAAGTAAAAACAAACAGCACAGCACGACTCTTGCTTAACGGAAAAAAGCGCATAGAATTATAAACATTATATATTGTGATTGTAATTCTTTTATGAAGTAATAATAAACATTCACTAGTAAATAAATATCATGTAGCGCCGCTGTGGAGTTGAAGGGCGGCAAGTGTAGAGTGTAGGCGGGCGGGAGAGTCGGGAGGGAAGGGAGGGCGGGGGCTGATTGTTACACAATCCATCAGGGCGGGCGGCCGTGACAGCTCCGCTCTGTGCCTCCTCCAATTGGGGAGTAATTGAGTGGCTCTTCCGTCAGGGCCCATGGGCGGATCCGCGTAGGGCTGAGCTCTGAAACCTGAGCGACATGTCAACAAACCTTTATTGAACGAATAATAGATTTTTACCAATGTGATACAAGGATATTTGAGTATGGAAGGCATTTTTATTTTCTTTGCTGTTAGACTTTATTTTTTTACATTTGCGCTTAAGAGCGCATAACCAGCCAGCGGACGAAAATCCACATTTCGTCGAAAGATGTTCTTACGATCGTACAGGGCGGTTCCAATGAGAAGGATAAGGTATTCTCCGTACCAGCTTTTTAAAATTATAACTCAATATCGATTTTATTTCATTCCAAAGTTGCTTTAATTTATACCTGCATCCAAAAATGCTGAAAGGCGTGACGATAAAACTATTAAAATTATGTACTTTTTGTAATTATTTTTTGATCCTAAGTATTTATCATTTTTCAATAATGTCTTAGCAAAATTAGAATGTAAAAAAATCTGAAATATATTAGTCTGTAAGTGCGCAAATAAATGCACAAACGGACCAATTTTCGTCAAGAAACACATGTACTTATATATTTTTTAATAATTTTATTTGAACTAAAATTAAAATTCTGTTACATACGTTTACCAGATAATGTATTGATTTATTTTACTGCATGATTATATGATTTGAAATGGGTGTTGTATAATACATGTACTTTTTTGAAAATTTAACAAATCCGCCAACGACCTATGGTATAACCTTATTATATTAAAAATAAACATTTTTTCTGAAAATTTATTACATACGTTTACTAGATAAAATAACAATCTTTCGAATTCAATTTATACATTTTTGTGGAAAAGAGTCAATACGTCTAAACACTAATTGAAAAATGACATATTTCTGGTTTTCTCTGGTTATACACTCTTAATTGCATAATCTCAACAGATTGATTCCATCGATCTACGAAGTCCGGAAAAATTGATAAATATGATGAAGGTTTATGTTAAGCATTAAGTAATTAGTTCTCACGTACTTTTAAACAAAGATTTTAAAATATTTTAAAAAAGTATTTTATTGGTTTAAATGCTTATACAAGAACCTACAACATATGCAAGGAAAATCTGAAAATATTTTATTTCAGCAATGGGATGCTTATCTATTAAGGAAAAGGAGGTTAAAATTACAAATTTAAAATTAGGAAACTTACCTCATGGTCTTATTTAATGTTAAGATAACAAACATATCTCGTATAATTTGGAAGGCGGGAATGGGTACCGCTGCCCCGGGAACCTTTATTGGATAACCAACACCTCTGCTACATGTCACCCTAATTGCTTCCCACGTTTCATGATTTATCAGGGATACCCGGGTTCATGGGGTGAGGTTTGTCTAGGTCTTGGAGGCGGATGACTAGGACACACTGAACCCCAAATTCCTACCCACTCCTTAAACCCTTTTCCTTCACAGAACTCTGCTCTCCTCCCTTTCCCTAAAAAACCCTCCACACAGCATCCCCAAAGATGACATGGGCCCCGAGGGAAATTATTTTCTTCAGGACCTCCTGTGTGGAGCTCATGTAAAACAGTAATAATGCTCCTTTACTATAAATCATCTCATCTATGAGGTAGATGTTTGAATCAACAAAAATCAAATCCAGACTTTTTTCAGGTCACGACTTCATTTTCATTATGAGATATTATGCTTTTTTTTTTTTTATTTTTTTTTATTGATCTATATACGTGATGTTTACAATATATTATTCGATGCCTGTCTCGCTAGGGTATACCTGTGTTGAGACAGGCGTAGAGGTACATAATTACATATCATATATAAGAGTAATATAATTAACAATTAAACATAAAGATGATTGAAAGTGCGGGTAAATCACATAAAGAGAGTTTTCTTATAAATGAGGGAAGAGATACAGTACAGTAGTAAATCCTGTCAAATCTATTTATGGATTTAGATTATTTAGGATTTTATAATTTTAATTTGTTTTAAATGGGTAAGGACGTATGTAGATGGATATTTCTGTCTATTTGTAGTTTATTTTACAGATGTTTGCAATAGTGTGACGACCAGTACTTATAATCCATTTCTTTACAACTTGTTTGAATTTGGTCATTGATTCGGTTTGTCTAATCGTAGCTGGTAGTGTATTGTGTAGTTTGCAAGCTATGTATTTAAAGTGTCTTTGTCCAAATGTGGTTTTAGAAAAGGGAGTTTGGAGGAGTTCTTTGTTTTTGGCTCGGGTAACACTTCAAACACCAATTTCTTTTAAATTGAAACAACTCAAGACTCACTTTTTTTTCTTCCACATTTATTAGTATTTAACAAGACAATCCAATAGATTTTGTGGAAATTACCTTCTGATATTGTGATGAATTTATTTTTTCAGCATGCCAAATACAACTATCCAGAAGGTCGAAGCTGCGTAAAACTAGTCAAGTATTGACTATTAAGTGTACATCAACCCCTATGAAAATAATTCTCACTTGGATTTTTCTCAGCCCTGACGCGTCCCGCGTAAGGTAGTCCTGTTTGTTCCCCGCCGCCCTAACCGCCCCCGCCCACCCAAAGTCCCGTCTGACGATCCGCCGCCCAATGATTTATTCATCCATCATCGGGGAGCCACCATTTGTCCCCTGTCATTGAGACAATCATCATTACACTTCCTCTTTTGTCCATTAACGGTCCGGATATCCGCGATAATCTCATGATTAATTGATGCGGTTTTTTCACCTTAGTCGCTATGGTGATTTATCTTCCGAAACGAGACGTGCAACAGGTCTGTTTGTAATGTTTTCAAAAGTGACACCTATGAGCTTTTTTGACAGGTGATTGTCTCTGATCTGATATTAATGATCTGTTTTTCGTTTGCTCAAATACGTAAAGGTAAAATGAATATTTTTTGATAATAATTGGATACGTACGAGATAGTCGATGTGCGTAGGGTTTAAAGAATTACCAACAAAAAATATAGCAGCGTTGAAAACAGTTTCAATAAAAAAATCTCTAATAATGATTCCAATTGCTACGTACTCTGATCACTTTTGGCTTTTAAAAATATTTTCCTTAGAATTTCAGCACGCCTTAATATAGTATTTACGTCCGTAAAATATTTTTTTTTAGGAAAATAATTTCCCTCAGGGGCTATGTCATCTTACTGGATGCTGTGTGAAGGGACTTTTTAAGAACATTAAGGAGAAGGTGATCCGGTAAGTAAAAAGGCAATGAGGCAGGAATCTGGGAGTCAATGAATTCAAGAGTGACGGGCTTATCAATCCATCCTTCCACCTGTGGTACAAGGCAATGGTTTGAGAGAGCCTGGCTAGAGAGGTCAAAAGGTCTCCCTCAACCAGTCTCTTCCGATCTGGCCCGCCATGCAGTAGTTGGGCAGACTTACCCGCCGCCAAGACCTAGATAAAGCTCACATCATGAACACGGGCACCCCAGCTAAGCAACCAAACGTAGCGAACCACTTGGGGTGATCTATGGCAGAAGTGTTGGTTATCCAATAAATGGTTCCCGGGGCGGCATAAAATTGGATAGGTATGAATTGTTTAAAAAAAAAATCGACATCTACTTTAGTATACCAAAAAAATATATTATTGGAAAAACATCGGTTAAAACCCGGAGTTTCATATGAGTGTTTTTTTTTCAATTTATTCAAGTTTAAAATATAAATACAAGGATCTACAAACTTTATTCGTGTAAATTTATATACTACAGTTCTACACTATAATAGTTCCACGTTTGCAAATACTGTAGTGTTTAAACCCAGGGTACCTACATATTATCACAAAGCACAAGTTAATCCTAGTTAGGTTTAGCTTCAAGTCAACCAAATAGAGTCCCAACAACTTCCAAACTAAAAATGTCTGAATTTAATCTATTCTAAAATTCCCTTCCACATATATCTCTGGCAGTGAAGCCTGCTGGCAGTGATAGCGGCTCAGCCTAGACGTATCGCGCGAAGGTAGAAGTAGAAACCAACCCCAATAAATCTGCCTAATCATTACGATTGCCCCGCCTAATGCCGGAGACATTTCGAGCCATTTCCCTCAGGATATACGGTGTTATTTCCAACGAGAAAGACAAGCGGGATCATTGTGTATTATTTCGTCTTCCGCGCTGTGTTGTCTTCGTCTGGGTAGTCGCTACCTCCCCGAGCTATGATACTTGATAAGCGAATATCCTTGATTCGGTTTGCAGCAAATGGTGCCAGTAAATGTTTCAATACGAATCGGTCCTGGAAAACTACGTTGCATGAGAGTTTCAAACTTTTTCTATATAAAAATAGACAATTACAATATAAGTTGTATAGTCGTAATTAATATGGAGATTTCCTTGATCCTTGTATACAGAAACCGCATTTTGAATATTAGATAAAAATAATTTTGGTTCTGAAAATTTTGCGCTTTGAAAGTTAAGACGACAATATACCCTAAAATATATTCAGAATCTTAACTTTGTAAATAAAGAAGCCATGTATACAAATTGCGACCCGCGACTCGTGTATTGGACGGACCTACTGTCGAATTTGTCCTATCAAAGAAAATAACTAACTAACTAACTAACTAACTAACTAACCATCACGCCGTTTCCCCGCAGGGGTAGGCAGAGAGGACGGACCGCCAAACAACTCGGTCTTGGCACACACTCCTTGCTTCGTTCACATTCATACACCGTCTCATACATGCTCTTCTATTATTCTGACTCCTGACATGGCCCGACTCAAGTATCTGATTCACTTGGTCGTGCCATGTCTTTCTCGGGCGTCCCCGACTTCTTCTACCATTCACATTTGCGTCATATATTCTCCTTACACTCCTTTCCTCGTTTATTCTCTCTACACGCCCGAACCATCGGAGCGTTCCTTTCTTGATCTTACTCATTATGCTTACATCAGCCTTGCATTCTTTGCGGATCTCCGCGTTTCTCACATGATCATACATAGTTTTAGCACACATACGCCTCAGGGATCTCATTTCTACAGCATTCAGTCTACTTTCATCCTTCATCTGCCAGTTCCATGCTTCACTGCCATACATCAGGGTAGGTACCAGTACTCCATTATGGACGGCTAGTTTCACGTTTTTGGACAGTTTTTTGTTGGTGCCAACGGCGTTCAGTCCTCCATTAACAGAGTTACCTGCATTCACCCTTCTTTCAATATCTCAGTAAGTAAAGAAAAGAAGAAGTAAACAAATATGCGCCCGCGGAACGGTGTATTGGACGGACGTACGATCGAATTCATGCTAGCAGACCTCGAGTTTCAACCTTTTCGCCGGGTTCATTTTAATTAATTCTGAAGAACGTGTTACTAATATTTAAGATGTTTATAAATTAATACCTCCCGAAATTCATCGTCTAGAAAAATAAAATCTGGTGCTCACCGCTAACATTAGTTGTACAATGAATTACACTTTTATTAAAGGCGTTGTACGTTAAAAAAATGATGGCAACGTACTTTTTTTATTAATCTACACTATAAATAATTCACATCCCTTAGGAGGCATGTAAATAAAAATAATAATTCAATTAAGAATTCGCCGAAATAAATTAAAATGAGAGCCTCAGGCAAACCCCCGATAAACGTGGTTATGTCTTGCCTTAAGGGTATTCTCAAAATATATTTAGAAACTTCACACCGATAGATGGCGTTATTTTCAATATTTTCGAATAAAACGCTTTTAACACGTTATGCCTTTTAATATTGGAATGAATTATTGGTTTGCGAACGTAGATAAGATATGGTAATCTGCTTAAATAGTTTTTTATACCTTTAATTTTATAATATTAGAATGCGGCTGAAAAAAGCACAATTTTATTATAAAATTAACACGTAAAATACATTTCCTACAATCCCGCGCGCGTTCATAAAGAAATACCCAACCGAAACATATTTGCAAAAAGGGTGCATTTCATAAATTTAACGGTAGAACCAACGCGTTCAAAAGAGACGGAAGACTAGAGGTTTAATGGATCCAGTAAATTAAATCAACACCCGGGTAGATAGAATAATTTATAAAAAGGGCCGGCCTGGTTACAAGAGCGTATCTTGCGGTTGCTGGCGTGAACTGGACCTTTTTTTAAAGACCGCTTGCAAAATTTATTTCGCTGTGTATGATGTTCGGGCAACGGAGAAGTCCGTATTACATGGTTCCAGAAAACTGTATTGTATTTTTTTCTAGTGATTTATATTTTTTCCAACGAAAAGTTCCAAGTTTCATGGAGGTTTCCGTAAATATTATGTGCTGTTGTTGAAAATTTCGCACTCCTTCAACGCCACCTGTAGTTTTAATAACCCTCTTCAGCGTGTAAAATAAATTAATTTCGACGTAGATACCTATCGCTTCAATAGAAAAATCGTCAACAGTATTTTTTTTCTTGTGTGGAAGTTGTTTATCCTTCAAAATAATGCACCAACCTTCACGTAAATTCTTCGAGATGTATCAGTAGCATCACTTGCTCAATGAAGAACGTTGTAGTACAAATTATATTTATTTAATAATTTAAAGTGCTTGCCCACGTAAGGGCCTCCAAATAAGTGGAGTAATTTTAATCAGTTTTAAATATTTTAGTTACTATAATAGTGTTCAATGAGATCGCGAAGAGTCAGTATGTATAATCAATATTGATAATATAATATATGTATATATTATAAAATAAAGTCCAAAAAAACGTGCGGCTCGCAAAAACTTAGAAACGAGTCCCGGTACGATCAAGTGAGTTATATGGTGTGGTAGATCTCTATCCCCCTCCAGGGTGACGGTTTCCATTTTTACCTAAAGGGCGTGCTTTTAAAGATATAAGGGCTGGAAGTTTCACCCTCTTGAAATTGAATTATTGTTACTGGCTTACAACTAAGATTTATAATTATAACTAATCACTTACATCTAAGCTCAAACATGATTGCAAACGCTGGTTTTTTTTCTAATACCAGGCATCATTTTTCTGACAAGTTTTCAGTAAACTAAATGCTTTATCGTGTTTAACGGGCTCTTTCAACAAGGACGCAAGGCTCTATGTAGATACCCTCGCACCCGCACGTGCTTGCTTTTTTCTAAGTTAGTCAAAAAGCAATAAATGAGTGATATTTGTCAAAAGGTTAGGATTTATTCCTATATTTGTATGCGGCGCATTTATCAAACAAACAAATTGGTGAGTATTGCTATATCTGAGAAATGGTTTCTCGGTTATGGTACCGCCGCGCGCCGCCCCGGGAACCATTTATTGTAAAACCAACATACGTCACCTCAAGTGGTTAATTTTGATTGTGTTTGATGACTTAGCAGGGGTTCCCGCGTGATGGATACACAGTAAATAAATAAATTAGATGATAATTACAGTACCTACCTAGCAAATGTTTGTAAAAAGAATATGTAAGTATTTCACCCGTTCTGGGATTCGTTTCTTCCCTGAATATTTGTTTATAAAAGGCATGCCTAATGTTTTAGAATAACGCTAAACTGTGTTATGATAAAACAATGTTATTTAGGTATTTATTTTTACTATTGTAAAAATAAATAAAAAAACATTATTTTCTCAGCTATGGCTACAATAGGAAAATAATTTCCTCCAGGGCCTATACCATCTTTAGGGATGATGTGTGGATTGTATTTTAAAGGAAAAGAAGGAGATGATGTTTTGGGAAAGAAAAAGGCATGAGGCGTGGCTAGGAATCTGGGTTCAGTGGGTCCAGGAGTGACGGACGTATGAATCCATCCCTCCCACTGCGGAGCAAGGCGATGGATCAAGAGAAGAGTGCAGGAAGGCTCAAATGGTCCCCCTGAACAAGTTCCTCGCTATCGGATTTATGAAAAGCTCAGCACCTCTAACTATATCTCTATGTCTTGAGGTAATTTTTCGAAAAAACGGCGCAACCAAGTGGATACATTATTTGAGAACGGTGAGTCGGATTAACAGAAGAGATATATGATGATATGAAGACCGACAGATCATCTGATCATGTTATGTGACAGAATGTATAAACTTACGCAGCTCGATCTATTCATTTTATTGTTTAGTAAGTCGCAACAACAAAATAACTAGGCAAGTCTCTAGTGATAGTTACAGATTTACGAAAGTTATAAATTATTACAGTGGCCCTTATTATCATAATGTAGTTAATTTCGCCTCTTTTACTGCGTGCCTCCACCGCAAATATTCCCTGCGCCCAGAAACATTCAGAAAATCAGAATAGCAACTTGACATTTTTTCGACAAATATCCAACTACTACACCATAGGAATATGCTGAAAGCGTGCACGAGACGGGCATATCGGGACCGCTCGCACAAGTTTGTCGCCTTCTAACATACTGATAGGTATTCCCGCGCCCCGCGCTCGCGCCCCGCGTCCTGCAGCCGACGTCGCGGATTTTAGCTACCTGTGTAGGCTAAATCTGATGAAAAATAATTACTTTTGTTAATGTAATAACTTGGTTATTATAAATCATATGACAGTGAAATTTTCGTTCGCGCTAATTAAATTATTAGTATTATTTTTCTGTACTAAAATAAATAAAATATTATCTGCAGTTTTCGAATGCGGCTGAAAACCAGATTGTATGAGAATTGTCGCTTCTGTTTCACCTTAAAGCAAATTTTTAAAGCTCGATAAAAAACAACAGCGTTCGGTGCATTCGAACTTTATCATTGATTATGAACGTGCAAGCTTTCACGATAGCAAATCAGAAGAATATACCTACATTATTATATGTATTGAAACTAGAAATGACCTATACCTGAATACTACACTGCTATAATATATAATATAAACAAACAAAAGGTTTTTTATTTATCACCAAAAAATTAAAGATCATCAGATTAATTGAATATGCAAAAAATCGAACCTCCAAAAATATTTCATATTTTTTTTGGCTTTCTCGGTATTTCCAGGTGTTGCTATAGGGGTTACTAAAGAAAAATAATATTTTTTAATCATTAAGAAGATAATATTAATAAATCTAAACGAAATATGAAACATAATAAAACACTTAAAAGAAAAATGTAACGGTCGCAACTCGGGATCGAACCCAGGGCTTTTGTCTTACCGGTACAACGCTCTAACTACTGAGCTTTTCTAGACTTGTAGAAAAGTCAATAGCTGTCCCATAAAAACAAAAATCTGACAGGTACATTCAAGAAGCCATATATCTTACAAAGATTTTTTCTTTCTTTTAAATAAAATAATAACTTTGTAAACACCACTTTTATCATAGACATATGAATATTAATAGACCAGAACAGAAAGGTGAGGGGTAGAAACCAACTGCAGCGGGACGAAGAGTAGGAAGGTAGCTTTGGTGATATGTGATTCGTCAAAACTCAATCTGACAGTATACAGGCATCTCGCACTATAATATCACCATTTAGTTCTTAAAAGTAAACTCTGCTTTTGAATGAATAGACTTTTTTACATGGGAGCGCGAATTGCACGCCGCGCAATGAACAATTTTGCGAAGTCCAAATAAGCAAAGAAAGGTCGAGTTCAATATTTTGCTGAGGTATTCAGTTAAGCCACTTTTACAAATGTTTCATAATTTACTTTCCCCAGTAAAAAACGACGGGCAAACGCCGTGTATCTCGAGTGATAGTGGATTTTGAAAAACGGTCATATTATGTGATCTGAATTAGCTTAAAATAGTCTAAAATAATGCTTGCCTATGGAATGTAATACGACAATTCGGTTTATTCTGTTTTTCACTTTTATTTTACACGTTTTCAAAACACAAGGCACTGTTTTTACGGTGTTATTTCGTAATATGTACCGATTAGTGCTCGACGCTGGCTCGCAGAAGAATGATGACGTCACATTTTTTTTTATTAACGCGAACCCATACTTGATCCCAGCCGGTTCCAATGGAATGGTTCCAATGGGAGGGGGAAATAATACGCTTTTATCACTTAGGGCAGGTCTACTAATATTCATATGTCTATGACTTTTATGAATTATAATGTCTCATAACAAAGTATCTACTTCATATGAACAAAGATATTATTGTAGAAATTTGTAATCATAAAAAGAGAGCAGCTAAAAAACGGGAATTACATGAGGATGATATCGGTAATTCCATAATTAAGATTGACAAAAATGTCAGTTAAAATAATCATGTCTTATTTATTAGCTTTAGGATACTGCGTTGTTCCGGTCAAACAGGTCTTGGGTTCGATCCCGACTTACGAGCGTTTTTTCCGTGTCTTATCCTGTTTCACATTTCGTTAAGATTTATCTGGTTTTTAAATGATGGAATAAATTCTTTAAATATGTGTGTAACCTTCAAAAGTTTTTCCAATAAATTAAATAACAAAATCAATGATTTAAATTAAAAAAACTAAAACATTTTTATTTCCTTTTTCTTTATTTATGTATCCACCATTTGACATAAAAGTTACTTTTACTGTACATATATTAGATATATAATGAAAAAAAAAATCCTGGACTGAGGTTCCTTTAAAAATCTTTTTTTTTTATTTATTGTCGTTGTCTATATATTTTTTGTCTTTGAATCTCAAATGTGTCCACAAAGATATTTTTTAATTTATTTATTTATTACAAGAATTTTGTTTGTACATTGCAAATGATTACATATGCAAGGTTATACAATAATTAATTTTATATCCCACTATTCCATAAGTTGAGCTCAAGAGCTCGTGTTTATGGGAGGAGTATTTACATGCAAAAAAAGGAAATAGTGTTTAAATGAGATGTTTAAATACTGATCAAAGAAGTTATGAAATAAATACAAATATTAGTTGACATAGGTACATAATTTGGAAAAAATAGATTTAGAAGGACAATAGCAGTATATATATATTTTATATTAAATATGACTGTTTATTATTATTATTAAGGGTAAATTAAATTAATTTACCTTTCATTATATGTAAAAAAATTTAAAAAAGTCATCTGAACCATCGACATTGAATTTGTTATATGAAATAAACAATTGGTGCATGACAGATAGGGAAAAAATAAAATAAGGTGATACTTAAAAGAATAGAAAAAAGTACTCTTTCACAGATGGCAAGTTCAATTATTTTCGGAAATAACCCTTTTTGCAAGTTATGCTTTAAAATGTTAAGATGAATTAATTGTTGGTGTCCGTATATACGCAAAATGAATACGAATAAAATGTTTTGTACATAAACAAACTCAAATCTTTGAAGAAAAGCTAACAAATACAATATAGTATCGGTGACACAATCCAATATTGTATTTGTCAGTCTTTCTTGAATGATTTGATTTCGTTTTCAAAAGTATTTATTCATATTGAATATGTACGGGCGCACACAATTAGTTCATCGTAGTATTTTAATGCATAACTTGCAAACGGAGTTTTAACCTAAAATAACTTAACTAGAGTCATATACGAAAGATTAGATTATGAATTATTTTCTTAAAATGATATTTTAGAAAAGAAAGAAAAAAGATTTTTTTGGTTGATTATGAAAAACCATGCAGTTCTAACTTGTTGAGAAAAATAACTATTATATTTATTTATTGTTATCAAGTTTAATTTGTAGAACTCCATTTTAATTTTTATTTATTTTATATATTCAATAATTTTATTATTAAATTAATAAAAACAGTTTATTTATAAACAAGTTCTGCTGGTAATTATTATTACGCGTGACAGCTGTTTCGCCTTCTGAGGGCATTATCAAACAGTTTGATAATGCCCTCAGAAGGCGAAACAGCTGTCACGCGTAATAATAATTACCAGCAGAACTTGTTTATAAATAAACTGTTTTTATTAATTTAATAATAAAATTATTGAATATATAAAATAAAAAAATAAAAAATAAAAAAAAAATAAAAATAAAAATAAAAAAAATTAAAAAAATTATTATATTTATTTTAAATATCTAATTTGTTTAATTTAATCAATTTCCATTTAAACTTTTTTTTGAATCTATGGAAAGGAATGAAGAAAATTTTCTTTGATATCTCATAATATATTTTTAAGTACTTAGTTAAGTGTCAGTGATTCAATTATTAATTTATTCCATGAATTTGCCCATTGGATTTTGGATTAAAGAAAAGTTTTAAAAACAAATTCTAGTTCATGAAAAACCACGTTTAAAGCTTTAACTTGTTGAAAAAAACAACTATTAAACTTTTTTAATATCTAATGCAGGGTTTCTTAAAGTGGGGTCCACGGACCCCTTAGGGGTCTGTAGCATGTGTATCAGGGGTCCGCAGTAGGTAATATTTACTAGGTAAGTTCTGGTGTCAATAAAAACAAAAAGTCGCAATTGATTGAAAGTCGCAAAAGACATGCGCTTTGCCTTATTGAAGACAATCCCACAATTTAACGTTTTGATTGAGGCCAATCAGCAGCACCCTTCTCATTAACTTAGTAAGTAAGTAAGTGTAATGAAAGTACCAATAAATGTATTTTTTATTAATAAAATAAGGTTTTTTTATTTCTAAAAATATTTATGTCGGGTGGGGGTCCGTGGAATTGTTTGAATTGTGAAAGTAGTCCGTGACTGCTAAAGTTTAAGAAACCCTGATCTAATGTTATTATATTATTATTATTATGGTCACCCTACATGCTTTCATTGTAATGTACTATCGCCTTCAGCTGATAAGGTACCTACTAATTATACTCATTATCTGTAAGAAACATACAATAATATTGTTATTCAATAACTGTATTTTTTTTGTGTTATTTTATTAATTGTAGAGTTGTTAACCTCAATACAGGCTTGACCTTGTGAGGTTATAAACTGATTCGTTAACATTTGACCTAGGCATCATGTAAAAAAACAAATAAATAAATAAAATAAATAAATGTGTTTAATTTGTAAGCATCAATTTAAATTTAAACCCTTTTTATAATCTCACGAAGAAAAATTTCCTTGATTATCTCAGAATATGTTTTTATTTACTTAAGTGTCTTTTAAAAATTAGTTATTCAATTATTTATTTATTCCATAACTTTAATAAGCCCCAAAATATATTAATTAAATCACTTCATCTTTTGTATAATGATTGCAAACACTTCCGCAATACATACTACACGCAAACACTAAGAACAACTTCTCTCAAGTTTCGCATAGATGTAAGTATAGAACAAGAGCAACTCTAAGGATACCACGACTTCACGTAAGAGACAAGGATCTCTTGTTTCTGAAGATACGGTGGATTGTGTTCTCCGTAAAATTCCGTTAAAGTGGGACGTGTGTCAGTTACGGGAGTCACTCCTCGCATGCTTGAATCCTAATTTAGATACGCAGCCATTGTAATCTTCCCCTACGAGCTGCTCGATTTAAACGCCGTATTTAATAATATTTGCGAGACTAGAGACACTGTTTATTGAGCCTGTTAAATCCTACAATATTTATTGCTACTTTAAATGATATGTCATTTGAAAGAAAGCGAATTAAATGTCTTTTCTGACCAAAGGTAAATGGTTACAATTAGTAAAATAATGTGATAATTAGGGTTAAGAGCGTATAACCAGAGAAAACCAGAAAAATGTCATTTTTAAATAAGTGTTGAAATATGTATTGACTCTTTTCCACAAAAAAAATTTTTTTTTGCGGAAACTTCACTGGTTAATGCACCCATGTAATATGTAATTACCTTATAATATGTACAACTGTTTGTTTCCCTAATAAAAAAAACAAAAACAAAAACAAAAAAATTGATTTAGAAAGATTGTTCTTTTATCTAGTAAACGTATGTTTTAAATTTTAAGAAAAAATGTTATTTTTTAGTATAATAAGGTTATACCATAGGTCGTTAACAGATTTGATAAATTTTCAAAAAGATTTTGTATTATACAACACCCATTTCAAATGATAAATAAATCAATACATTATCCGGTGAACGTATGTTACATAATTTTAATTTTAGTTTAAATAAAATCATTAAAAAAAATATCCGTATATTAATTATTTAATATATTTCAGATTTTTTTACATTCTTATTTTGCTCAGACATTATTGAAAAATGATAAATACTTATAATCAAAAAATAATTACAAAAAGTACATTATTTTAATAGTTTTATCAACACGCCTTTCAGCATTTTTGGATGTAGGTATAAATTAAAGCAAATTTGGAATGAAATAAAATCGATATTGAGTTATAATTTTTAAAAGCTGGTACGGAGAGTAATTAATCTTTCTCATTGGAACCGCCCTGTACGATCTTAAGAACATCTTTTGACGAAATGTGGATTTTTGGCCGCTGGCTGGTTAAACGCTCTTAAACGAGAATGATTCTGGATTTTTTATACCTGAGTCTTACATAAACATCTTTATTATACAATTATTGGAATGTCATGAAGATAGGTACTTTTACTAAAGTTGAAAACGCATTTAAAACAAAACAAGCTTTTGTATCCATATAAGAAATTAAAATTTATTATGTTATCATTAGGTACCTTCCTAATATGTTATCTCATTTTATTTTTTAATTTTTTATAATTTTTATTTTACTCTATGTTATAGTTGTTTATGTAATATGGCAGACTGGAATTGCTATATCCTTCCATACCTGCTGGAATAAAAACATAAATAAAACAAATGCATTAAAGTTATTTTTTAAACATATGTACAAAATGTTACACGTAGGAAGATTTGTATTCAAATAACATTTTTGGAATAATAATAAAGCGCTTTTTGACCGAACGTTATTACTATGTTTAACAACGGTAAAGCTCTCGACTAGAATTCCGAAGGTCGCAGGTTCAAATTGATTCATTTGTGTTATTTCACAATTTAATCATTAC
Organism: Limnephilus lunatus; assembly: GCA_917563855.2. Taxonomy (NCBI): domain Eukaryota; kingdom Metazoa; phylum Arthropoda; class Insecta; order Trichoptera; family Limnephilidae; genus Limnephilus; species Limnephilus lunatus. The sequence continues at coordinate 81,252,523 of OU830598.1, forward strand.
AATATGTTAAAGTATATTTGCATCACATTCCATAGTGAAAGATATTCTCAATATCGCCCTGATGTAATGCCGTCATTCAGAATCGAAACGTTGCTTTAAATGGCTTTAGCCGTGTTTTGTGACCAGATCTGAATAGCCAGGTACTCTCCACCTTTCTCTTCCCCATTTCCATTGCATCCCCACTACCTTCAGCCTCACAACATACCCCAATTGTGGATTGTATTGTCTCACAGACTTCATATAGTTGGGAGCAATTGGGACTCTTGTGCGATAAAAACTAAACATTTCAGGTATAACAATTTTTTGTTTCGGTATTCTAGTACAATACTCTCGCTAAATGATTAAAAAAACATCACGAAAAAGATAACAAAATATTTTTACCATTTTTACATTCTGCTAAAAATGGAACGATTTTAGAAAAAAAACACGTCACGAATTCATGCATCTAAAAGTAAATAAACATATTGAAGAGCTTTCGCATGGAGAGCAAAAGTTATCATGAGGCTATAAAGTAAACTGGCTTCTGGTGATTGTTGGCGCACCTCGAGTCATAATACTACATCCCCGCCTTATCTTCTGCTGTATCCGTCCATAGTCCATAGTCCATACTCCATACTACATAGTCCATAGTCCGCAGTATTAGCTGTTAGCTGTTAGCTGCACGCGACGATTTATTCACAATGATTTTGACCTGAGCACCGAGTCTTCTATAACATCAGGCTTAATGTGTCTGACGCTGGGAGATTAACACAAATTCCAAATAAAACTGATAAAATATTATTTTGGAAATTGTTTGAACAAAACGGCATCCATGGTTGAGGTGTAAGTTTCTCGACTACGAATCTGTCGACTACAAATCGTGCATGCTATTTTTATGTGATTAATTTGTTTCGTTTTACAATTAATTCATAAAAAATAATACATTGTAACTTTCTGGTGAAAGACAAGAATTCAGAATTGAAATGTTGAAATGGCTTTAGCCATGTTTGGTGATCGTATCTAACACAGCTGAAATAGCTTTCTGGAATAGCTTTCTAGAACAGACTCAACCTTCTTATCTCCTTCATCCTCATAACATACCCCAATTTGGGATGCCATAGAATCACTGGCTCCAGGATGTTGGCGGCAGTTCGGACTCTTGTTGGTTATCACAATAAAAAACATAAAAAAATTGTTAGTAATTTTTAAATCTATTTCTATAATATTTCTTAAAATCTTAAGGCAGCGTATACATATGTGCAACGTAACGTGAACCGAACCACAGATTATGGGAAAGGAATGAAGTAACCGCAAGTGGCGTTTCGCGCCGTTTGTTGTTGCTTCATTCCTTTCCCATAATTCGCGGTTCTCGTCACGTTGCACGTATGTGTACGAAGCCTTTGACTAAAACTTCTTCATGTCTTGCGTTGTTTTCTAGAAATTATGGAAAAAACGTTGTTGTTCAATAAATTATTAAATAAAGTAGTTAGTTCTTACAAAATCAATAGCATAAGATATATAATAAAAAAATACTTTATTCTAATTATTAACGAATGGTTAGTTGCTCTGTGGGCAACTAACTTCACTCGTATGTGTGTTTGTAAAGAGTGGCGGATGTAAACTGTGCGCCTCAAGCGTAAGTTTTTTTTAATGGAATTAAATGCTTCCTTTGTGAGAAAGCACATTTAAACAATATACACGTAAATACATGAACAGTGATAGCTATTTGCCATGTGCCATAACGTAACAGAATCACTCTGTGGATTTATCTTTATGAGATGTATATATATATCCCCAAACATCGCAGGGTGTATATTTTTAATGTAGACAACAAACGGTTAAATTATGTGAATGTGACCATAAACAAGTCAAAATAAACGCAGCGAGAATATAAAATACTTTAGGAACACAAAACTAGCGACAAATATATCACCCCATGTCCCGGAAAGGAACCGAATCCCGCAAAGTAATATCAAGCAATAAATAATAGGATTTGGTTCATGGCGTTCTGCAATACTAATCCTTATAACTGCCGGCTGTAATGGCGATTACTTTAATTGGCTCAATCTCAATTCAAAACCGCCCCCCTCTCCCGCCCCCTCCTCCCGCAGAATTCTCCCACCCACCCTATCGCCCCCCGTTCCTTGGGCAAGCCAACCGCCCCCTTTAACCACCCGAGGATTACTTAAAGAGGATTTTGATTAAGGATTTATCGGTGCTATTTGATGAAGACGATGACGCGCAGTCCTGATTTATAGAGCTTGGGTAATTAATTAGAATATTTTCGGAAATGTAAATTGCATAATTTAAGATAAAGGCAATAAATGTAACCAGCGTTTTTTAATGCATCAATATATTATGATACATTATATTCTAGTTCTTAATCATCTAAATTACTTTCGTTAATAAGATGCCAAGAAAATCAAACGATTAGATAAACGAAATAAAATATTCACGTTCTTTGTGCAAAAGGGGAAATTTGTAACCCGATGGCTTCTAGTGAGATAAATTGGTGCACCAAAATGATTAAAAACATATATATTGTTTATATACCTTTATTTATTACTTTTTTATAAGTTTTTTTTAGCTCCATACTTATTAGATGCCCTGGGAACAAAAATTCACCTCAGTGCCTATGTCATCTTTGGGCTGTGTTGAGGGTATATCTATGGAAAAAAAGGAGAGGAAGTTCTGGAAAGTTTAAGCATGAAGGGTGTAAAGGAATCTTCAGTGTCTCCAAGAATCTTCAGTGACGATTCATCCCTCAAACTGCGATGGAAGTCGATGTTCCGAGAGATTTTTGCTGGAGAGGTTAAAAGCCTTCCTCGACCAGTCTCTCCCGAACAGAATAGGCAGATGCATTCACGGCCAAGATCCAGACAAACCCGGACCCTCCTATTAAGGTTCCATTGTTCATTATCCTATAATGATTCTCGGAGCGGTGGTACCCATACCCGCTTTCCTAATTACGTCGATGTGTTTGATCATTAATAGGCTGGAAAATAGTTTTTTTTTTTTTAATTTGCGATTAAATCAACCCGTGAAAAATTACGCGATATAGTCATAAAGTCGTTATGGCGTACTTATATCTATCCAAAACATTATCCGTAATTTCGACAGGATTCGGTAATTTTCGGTCGTTAATAAATTAGACTAATTGGAGGTTAAAAAGTGGTACCCTTTTTTTCACTTTGAGCCCCTTATTATATTACATCAAAGGAGATGAAATAGGTTACAATTTTAAAAAATGCCATTTGAAATAATTTTCCTTAAAAAATATATTTATGTAAAGAAATCGCCCCATGCCATGTTACGTGTTGAAAGCAGTAGACAAAACATAATGGGCCGCTTATGCACTCCTTTAATGTATACCAGTTTTGCACAACATTACTACACTTACACTTTAGTGGTGTGGTTCAATCAACTAGAGACAGAGCTGAGGTTAGAACTTGATCATAATAAATTTAAAAATAAAATAAACTATTCTATCATAAATAATTTAGCTAATTAGAATCAATTGAAATATGATTATTTTCTTATTCTATTACTTTTTAGTGTATCTAGTACTTTTTTTTATTTTTATTTAAAATAATTTGTATTGAATATATAACTTTATATTATTATATAATACAAAAAGTTCTTTTCACTTTTATATGTACAACAATTTTTTTTTGTTTTTTTTTCTTCACACTGAATGTTGAGTTATAATTTTTAGTTATTTATTATTTTTTTTATTTTTTCCCCTATACACATGAGTTTTTAACTCTCGTAAAGGTAAACATGTCTAGTTTAAAATTTGAAATATATATTATCATGTTAATTTAAGTTTAAACTTTAACCTTTATGATTGTAATAAAAAAAATAATAAAAAAATAATAAAAAAAAATGTTTATCGCTTGTCTGGATTCGCCAAACAAACACTTCTAATTTCGAAATTTAATTTTATAAAGCATGTACAAATCAAAAATCCCAAAGATTTTCCTAAAATCTAAGTAAAGCTTCTTGAAAGTAAAGGGTTAATTAACCCTTATAGATTTTTACCACTACCTCTCTGTATGAAATTGAATCCTCACAAAAGTATTAATTTCCATGCTAAAAACAAATCAAAAGAAACCGAATTCTGATAAATCGATCAGAATCCCAAAAATGGTATATTTTGCTGAGCGAACACTAGTACCAATTCATCGAATGTCCACCCATTTCCTCCGCACCAGCTACGAATATTTCGTATCTAGGTAGCAAATCAAGAGTTGCGCATACCGCACCAGTGTAAATCTTCAATTAGTTTGTTTGATGATGGGTTAATCTTGACAAAGCTGTTTTGTCTCCGCATCATCAGGTCTTAGTCTGGTTTGTTTGTGACGAGTCCCGACTAATTGAACCAATCTGGGAGACTGAGATCTGAGGGATGTCTGGCGAGATGGGGGTGAGTCCCTCCCTTGGTTCTAATTCCAACCCTTGTGTTTGCCTTGCGTAACAGAAACATATGTAACAATCAAATGCCTTGAAAAATAAATGGCTAACCCTTACATCACGACGTCATGTTGATAAGTTTGAGTTGTAGATAATCTCCTCCCAGCAATTTAACTGTGCTGTAATCTTATTTTTAATACACCAATTGGTATTTAAAGTTTCTTTTAAAATACGTATAGGTTCACAAATAGGTAAATTTTTCATGTTTATTTTTTGAGGTGTTTTGATTCATCCCTTAAATTTTGGTTGTTTTATTGCAAGCATATTAGAAATGAAACTGAAATAAAAATAATCAAAAAAACATTTATTTGTCAACAGATTTTTACAAATTTAAATATCTTTATAACATTGATTCTATTGACAAGTGGGTCATTGTTCAGCTATACCTTCAAGATTTATCATGGAATGCAGCTGGTTTTCAGCAGTGCCTCCCAATGTATATCTACAAGTAAAGATCTAGGTGTTTATTAAGGCAGCAAATTAATTTTTGATAAGCATATCGAACAAATTAAATCAAAATCCTACAAGATTCTAGATTTCCTATTAAGAATATGTAAAGTTTTCAAAAGTGCTAAGACTCTAGAAATGTTGTTTTGTTCATTGGTCAGAAGTCCACTGGAGTATGCGTCCACGGTATGGAATCCTCAATACAAGGTAAAGATAGTTATGGTAGAAAGCATACAGAAAAAATTCTCAAAACATTTACTCAAGAAATACAACAAAAATACAAATAACACGTAAAGATTACAAAAAAGAAGCACATTGTCAAATCTGTTGTTTTTATATAACAAATAGCTAGCAAATATATATTAAAATTTTCAAAAAAATCGGTCGAACCGTTTCGGAGGAGTGCGACCACAAACACCGTGACACAAGTTTTTTTTCTATGTATAGTATGTTCGGTTGATTCTGCAGTCAGCAACCATTTAAATATAGGAAATTTTTTTTTTTAAGCAGTGATCTATCTATTCACTGAGAACAGCAAAACTAAAACTTTGTTGTACTGAAAATGAAGTAATTCTTTCTTCGCTGTGAGTTCCAACACGATCCGTCCGATTACTATTCGAGTCTCCTACCCTAAGTAATAAATTACTATATCTTAAGTGCTGTGGTATCAAAAATCGACCACCATGAAAATTTTTTTATTTTAAAACCGCCAGTTTATTTACTGCCATGTGAGACATGGAGTCATTGCTAATAGTTTGCAATAGCGATAATAGGTGGCGTTACACGGTTTTATTGAGTATTACAAATTAGTCATATCTATTGATTAAAAAAAGGTAAGGAAAAGTTCGTACTTAGTTCGTAAGAGCTTAGTGGAATGTTTGCTCAGCCCGTTTCATACAAATCTTAATTTTGGATTTGAGATCAAAATACCCAACCAAACCGAAAAAATATTTTTGCAATAAAAAGGTGTATTAAATATCTAGAACAGACGTGAGCAACTTTATTTATTTTTACTTTAAATTATAAGATATAGGCCATTACGGATTTTAGAGTTTCATAATTTTAGAAGCAACTAAGACAATTATTTAAAAAATAAACAATTGTATATATTAACAGGTTTTATGACGATCCAACTGTCATTAGCATATGTAACTACCGTGGAGTTTAGTCTGAAAAGTTATGTCTAACATTTACACAATAATTATATCGCGCCAGCTTAAATCCCACGTAAATAAATTAAAATAAACTTGCGGGGTAATAATAATAATTGCAAAAAGTCACACCCTCCCCCACCGCCCACCCCTCGTGAGGCTTATTTCATATTCCTCTTCAGCCGTCTGAAGTCTTAGCAACCCTAAACGATGATCGATGTTAATACTTGTATTACACGTCCAGACACTAATCCCGAACATTTACATATTCATTGTGTCAGTGGAGACGAGAGAGTAGCTGCTAGCTAGTAGATGGTAAAGGCAGCAGCCACCGCGAGGGAAGGACGAACCAGGAGAGAAGGATTCGGAGCAGTGCCGGATTATCCGTTAGGTAGAATAGGTAATTGTGCACGGGCGCACTACTTTTAGACGCCCGTGAGATTGAATCAACATTTCCAAAATAAAAATTATTCAACTCACTAACGATCAGCCTTCCTTAAAGTTTTTGTGAATTAAAATATTGCTGTGGTAAGTTATGCAGGTATGAATTCTACGTTGATACAGATTCCTACCTACTCTTAATGCGAGAAGGAGTGTGCTCCGCGTTAAACAGGGCTTATATTATAATATAGCTATAATGACAATTATGGCATGCACTTATTTTTTATATTAAAAACAATCATTATTCGTTTATAAAAATAACGTTTTTTGTTTTCACAAGTTATTAGGCATGAAAGGGAAAAAACATGTTAGCATCGTTCTGGAAACATTTATTTCAATTTAAGCATATTTTCCTTTCAATCTAATTAATAGTTTTAAAAGTGTGATTTATATCGGTTTGACAAAAAAAAACATTTTATCAATTTAATGACTATTTGTTTGACTCTTTGAATCCTGCGCTTCAGATACTCCGATGCAATTAATTAAAACTTCATGAAATTATTTCGTTATTTGAAAACGATCAACGTGTGCCGTGTTAAACTACCTCCTTTAGAATCATTTCGAAAATCATTACCATGTCCATCATTAGGCAGATTTGCAACACCACATAAAACCCCAAAAATAAAACACATTTTACTTTTGACTGTGAAAATGTAAAATCATGGGGTTTAGTATAAATAGGTAACTCCGAAACTAGAAAAGTAACTACATTTTTGTAAATAAATATCCCAAAAAACCAAAATATAAGTATTAGGTTCCCAATACATTAATCTACGATTTAGCAATACTATCAGAATAAATGTACAACATCCGATTTATCAGATAATCTTATAATTCAATTTCCCAACAAAGCTGATACCGGTTACCTAATTGTAGTAATTACCCCACGATAACACACTTCATTGACTCAAATAACGAAAAAAATACATACAATAACGTAAGAAAATGATATGGTTTCGGAGGGATGCCAGATATTTTGACTGCGTAAGGGCTTCCACACTTCAGCAGGCCTTCATCCGGCCCTGATGCAGAGGGGTGGTTATGAGGGAAGCAGGGCGGGAGTGCCATCACCAAGACTTGAGCTGAGATTACCGTGGCAAAACTTTGCGGGGCTTACGGGCGCGGCTCTGCAATGACATTACATATAAATGAGCAGGTTTGTGACGAAAACAAACATGTACGTAGATATGCTTAATCTGCAAAGAGCGGACAAGAATTGTTATTCTGACTTAATCATAAATTAGATTCTTGTATTTTTTAGTCTGGATTACAATGGATTCCTTATATAGGGTGATAAAATATTCACTACTTACTTTCTGTGGCTTGTTTCTAAAACGTCAAATGTCAGTTTTTCGACATTTATTTTTTGCTATTTCGGCTCATAATTAGGTTGTCTTCCGAATTGCAACCCTTCAGAATTCGGGCGTATTTCGTCAGTAGGTAAAAATATTTCCGTTTGCAATAAAACGCAAATAAATGGAATACTTGTGAACGTATCAAAAAACTAAAAACAGATTTCGAAAGGTGATGCATTACACTTTCAAATTGTATTATTGCAATTTTTTAAATATAAATTTTTTTAATGCAAACTTTAAAAGGTTCTGATAACGAAAAAACAAACACACACACACACACATATTTTATTAGACAAATATCCCCTCCCTTATTTGTCGTTTCATGTAAAAAAAAATTTTCAAAATTAACAAAATTTAATAATTTTTTTTCAAATCGCGTTCGGAAACTTTATTTTAATAAAGGTGTACATTTTAATTATTTTGTGGTTAACTTTTAGTTGTTAATATAGAGCGTGTTGTTTTCTCTTCCCAATGCCGTTTAGATCATAGATCCTCAACCTTTTTTTTCCCACCGCCCACTTTGAAATTTTTTTTTTTCTAGCGCCCCCTAACTCGTCAAAATCTGAACCAGCAATTGTCGTCCGGTTATATTTTGCACAACGGGGGGGGGGGGGGCGTAATGGGATGGTATGGGGCAAGATGGGGCAAGATGGAATGGAGTGGGATGGGTTTCTCTGGATCTCCTACCGCCCCCTGAAGATCTGAAACGCCCTCAAGGGGGCGTTATCGCCCACGTTTCCAACCTATGGCTTAGATTATACTTCTCACAATGATAGTTAGGGAGACACGACGATTTCTATGAGCCTACGTGGGACAAATATGGTTCCCTGTGATTAAACAGAACCGATTTTGAGAAACGTAGAAAATCGCCTTTCTTAAAATTAAAACTTGCCAAAAAGTGCACAAAATAGCCCTTGTAATATTAAAAAAAAACCGACTTTTGGCCTCTTATATGTAAACCACGGAATTAATGCTTTAATTTACTATTGATAATAAAAACTAATTTAAGAAGCGATAACAGGTATGTTTCGTATACAAAAAAATGTTGTTTATCACTTCATCCTGACAGAAAGATGTCACATCAGAAATGACTTTTACATTAATAACATAATTCATGCCCCAGCAATACATCAAAATAAGTTTCTACCTATGCGACCGGATATTTTGCTACTCATACATGTCGCCAAAAGCGGCCTTAATGAGATTTTATCAGAATTATTAGTCCACCCTAAATTGAGGAGGTAAAACAAACAAAGATCATCAAAGCATACTGAACATTCTTTACAAAAAAGTTAATATAATTTGTGTGGATTATTCAGGATTAAAAGAGGTATATCTCCCTTTTTGACTAAGTTTCTTTTTACTGGGGGTGAAATTGTCAGTATCAGGCTTAAGGGGTTCGTCGTTGAGTCCGTTAATAATCATTTGTCCTAATAATGCAGCATATTTTATCATCCCTTATCCTGCGGGCCATCCCTGAGGCATCCCTTTGATACATCTATTCAATCAGAATGACAAGTTGCTGGGATTTGTGGGAGAAAAATGCCACCGCGAGGATCGTCCAGTTATTGAAAAGGCCGCGCGTAATGGTGAAGAAGATTGATGCCTGAATATTGAAGACGTGTGGAGTTGTGGAGTTATTGTCTTATTATTGATTGATGCAAAATACTTTATTGATGGATGTTTACGAATAGTTTGAGTGCGTTTCGTAATATGTATGCTGAAAACATATCATAACAAAAAACAAAATTGGCGAATGTTTTTTGTGGAGGTTTTCCGTATCCATTATTAAGGTCATCAATAACGTTGCGTAATTGTTAAGGTGATGAGTTACACATGCTTGTATTAAATTTTTACAACTTATTTGCCTCTGGAAGAAATCGTCATTCTCTCATTTTTATACTGCATAATTTTATTGATTTTGAATTTTCCATTTTTGACACTGACAATTCGTGGTGATAATTAAAATTAAAATTAAAAAAATACACTGACCATCATAATAATATATGAAATGAAAATATAAAACTTTTTCCACTTAATTAATTTATGATCGTAACCAATTTCAGCTTGTTTAAGCCATCTTCAGACTAGTACAATTGTTTCTTAGTCTACGGTTTATGTAAATAACATAAGGGGGAAGAGGGGTGTTCTACACGGAATTATGGAATTTGAAGTTAATTAAAATTTGGATTTAAGGGAATAAAATCCTTATAGACTACCCCCTCTCCCTCCCCCATATATTATGCATATAAATCGTAGGTTAAGAAACAATTGTACCAGTCTGAAGATGGCCTTGAAACCGGTTGTGGTCATAAATAATATATTTTTTTACATAAATACCGCGCAAGAGTCCCAACTGCTCCCGTCTAGAGCCAGTGGGTCTATGGAATCCCCAATGTTGTGAGGCTGAAAATAGTGGGGAGGGGATGGAGATAGGAAAGAGGAAGGTGGGAAAGTACCTGGCTATTCAGATCTGGTCACCAAACACTGCTAAAGCCATTTCAAGCAACGTTTCAATTCTGAATGGTGGTCTTACACCAAGGCGATACTGAAAGTATCTTCCATTCTGGAACGTGCCGCAAATACACTAAGCATTATTTTAAATGAATAAATTTTGAAATAACACAAATTAATCAAATAAAATTTATTATCAAATAATTGGAAAAAGTTAAATATTTGTTTTAATATATTATTATTATGTTGTATTTTAAAATTGTCGATAAAGGCATTTGAAATGAACGAAAACAGTTAATAATGTATCTATTCGATAATTTTAAAGCAAAAAATCTGTTATCTAGTTGCAAAATCTCTATTACATGGTATCCGGTTTCGTTAAATTAGCTCATATTTTTAAATATTTATCTAGAAATAAAAAAAAATAAAATTGTGTAAATTTAACAATACCAAGGCCTACTGTATGGTGCCTAATAGTCATCTACATTTGAAAAGTAATATAATAAGCCTTAATTTTTATTTGTTCGTTTCATATTACGCAATTTTTAATATTAATAAAAACGTTCGGCGCCAAATAGTGAATACTAAAATTAAAAATAAAATAATTTATTTCGTGTAAATTAAAATATTGTTTAAGCCACTCAAATAAATACTTTTTCGGATTTCTTAACCTAAATATAATTAATCATCATTATTTATCAGAATTACGACCATTACCTAAGTCGGCTAAAATTATAATAGATCCCGGCGCATGAGTTTTTTCATCTCCCTCACAGTAATGTGGCAATATGTCTATTTAGCTCTGTCCAGGTTACTAAATAAACTCTTAAAAAACTACTCCCAGTGGCCGGTAGATGGGTGGGGGGAAGGAGGGACTGAGGAGGGTGACTGGGACATGGAACATAGAGGAGAGGCGCTGTTTAAGACCCGGCATTCGGAATTTCTTCCAATTTATAACATACTAGCTGGTACCCGGCATGCGTTGCTATGCCATTTATCCAATTTAGGTATTGCAGTCGTTCGGAAGTTATGCATACATTTCGGAGTTTCATTTTGATAGATATTAACTATGAAGGCGATGGGTCGAAGGATTCTGGCTGGAGAGGTCGATAAACCTCCCTCAAGCAGTCTCTGTCGATCCCAGGTGGGTCCATGCAGCAGGTGGGCAGACACATCGGCCGCCAAGACCTAGACAAATTTCACCCCCCCATGAACCCGGGCACCCCTGCTAAGTCACCAAACGTAGCGAACCTCTTGAGGCACTCTATGGCAAAGGTGTTAGTATTTTTAATGATGTGTTATTTTTTAAGATAATATCTATATGAACCGAAACGGTAATTATATGAAATTCCCGCTATAGAGTATGCAGAGTAAAAACACTTTTATTACGTTATTTAACATGTTATAGGTATGAAAAAAATCACTGTTCATTATAGGCATTTGACGGGAGCTCTATTACAAAAGAGTCATGTTTTATTATATATTTCCAGTTTTTTTTTCAATATTCGCTATTCAATAATCGCTCCCTCTAATATTCGTATTTACATATATCTAATTATTATTTTTAATTGGTAAACTAATGTTTAAGACAAGATTTTTATGCATAGCACAAAGGGTAACAATTATTATAAGCAATAAATTATAAGCCTGAAACACTCATCAACATTGAAAAAATCTTCCGAGTAAAGATAAATGCCGCCGACGGGACTTGAACCCGCGTCCTTCTGATATCCGGTCAACTGCTCTACCAACTGAGCTACTTATTACTGTCGGCTTATCTCCCACCCGCCAAATAATTCAATATATACTAGTGTTTCATTCAACAATTACTGCTTATTACATTTTTCACCTGAAAACAACCAACTTTATTTTTTGTGTGAAAGGCATTATAAGTGCTAACTCTCCTACTAGATGGCGTCGAGACAAATTATGTCTACATTTTTTGGTGAAATTTAGTAAAATATATTATCAATGTAAGGCAAGATTATCTTTTAAGTGATTAAAATTAACCCACAAAATAATGCCAAAGTTTCCTTTAAAATCACACCAAATTAAATTATTTAATGGCCTATACATCATGATTTAAAAGAAATATCCGTTCTATTTGTTACACCCTTTGATAGAAAAACTGTTTTTAATCAGTTTGGTTGGGTATTTTGGCCGCAAATACAAATTTAAGTTTGGCACAGCTTAAGATACATGTAAGAAAAGTTGGTGTTTTATCATGTCAATATATGTACACGGTTGACATTTGTCACATGATAACAGGTTGTTTCTACGACTCGTTCTTGAGTTCAATAGCTCGACTATGGAAAGATTTGCCGGCCTTTGTGTTTCCTCTCTCCTACAAAATGAATCTCTTCAAGAGATTCACCCCATCCTCTCCTCAAAAAGACCATCCATACAGCATCTTCAAAGATGATATACGCTCAGAGGAAAAATGTTTTCCTCGTGGCCTCCTGTGTGGAGTTAATATAAAAAAAATGAAAAATGTTTTTCTTTTACAGTTTTTCCAAACATAATGAAGGTGATGAACTTTTGTACCTACATGTTACTGTAAAAGCCCTATATAGGTAATTCTTAGGTTTTACTAGTAAATCTTTGGTTTTACCAACATAAATTGTTGGTAAATCTTAGGATTTATTGGAAAATCTTAAGACTTAAAGTATTAGGTGTGGGGTTTTACAGTAACATATACATTTCATATAAAGCAAGAAATTAGACTAGTAACGCCATCTTTTGGACATCATGCGGACCATCCATTACTTATTTACGAAAATAACGAATTGAACAAAATTCACTATTCAGTTGTATTGTTAAAAGTTACGGTTGTAACTCGGACATCTTGAAAAAATACAATTTGGTGTTAAACATAAGGCGAAACCTTCGAAAAAGTAGAAATCCGCTCTTTCGCCATCGGCGGGGACACAAATAAATGTTGCGTAATAAAGTACGGACTGGTGACTAAATCTTCATTTTTGAGGCGGGGAGAATATGCATCGGTCCCCAGGGGCGGCTCCATCTTGTCCATTAATGTCCGCTGGCCAGTGGCGCAACACACACGCGACGGCCCCCCATACGGGTGATGGGCGAGGGCGAATTAAGGGAGCTTTTTACCGTGATTTCACGATGATGGAGCGGCTTATTAATGAATATTCATAGCCAGCTCAGAAAAAGGACACATTGTCAAGACACAAAGATGTCTCGGTAATTAATTGATTCATTAAATATGTTATGATAATTATATTTGAAGGGATATACATTAATAGAGATGGATTGCATTGCGACGCCATTATACCTAATTACGGAAGGTGGGTAATTCTGATTTTCCTAAACTTTTCAAAATGATATTATTTTTACTTTCTTAATTATTTTTTTTATTCCGAACTGCTTCTAATTTGAGGGTATCAGTACCGCCGCCCCAGAAACTATTTATTGGATAACCAACATCTATACCATAGGTCACCCCAAGTGGTTCGCTACGTTTGGTGACTTGGGGTGCTCGGGCTCATGGGGTGAGGTTTTTTCCGGGTCTTGGCAGTAGATGTGTCTGCCCACCTGCTGCATGGTAGGCCGGATCGGGAGAGAGTGTTTAAGGCAGTCCCTTTGACTTCTATAGGAACATCGTCTAGCACCGCAGTGAGAGGGATGGATTCATACGTACGTTTCATACACCTGGACACACTGATACCCAGACTCCTACCCACACCTAATCCTTTTTCTTCCCAGAACTTCATCCCCTAAAAAGACCCTCCACACAGCATCCCCAAATATGGCATAGGCCCTGAGGGGAATTATTTTCCTCAGGGCCTCCTTCTACTACTTTTAGGAAGTAGTACTTCCTAAAAGTAGTAGAAGTACTACTTTTTATAGTACTTCTCCCAGTACTAAAAAAAATTCTGGGAGAAAAAGTACTGATACTGAGAGTAGCTAAAACTTTGATTGATCTATCTATCATTTAAATGTGATTTTAGGTCGAGGTGGAGATGAGTGGACGCAGCCTAGAAAAGAGTGAATAAAGATATTGATGTAGCCATTAGTATGAAATAACAAAGTGGTGAAATTTATGGCAAATCAACATCATCTATTCATGTGACACCATTCATCAGCCCCCCTTTTGTATCCTTCGAACAAATGATATTATTTTATTAAATGGATACTTATCTGTATGCTGTTTCGAGACTTTCTCTTGGAGAAGGAAATTTGGCTTTGTACTAAAACCTCTTCCGGGTTTATGTGTCCAATGAGGTGAGGGTTATCTAGGCCTGCGTGAATGCGTTTGCCCAGCTACTGCGTGACGGGATGGATTGGGAGAGACTGGTTGAGGGTGATCTAACATAGAACTCTCCAGCCAGATTCTATCGGTCCACCGCAGTGAAAGGGATGTCGCTCCCCGACACATTGACCCCCAGATTCCTACCCATTCCTCATACCTTTTTCCTTCCCAGAACTTCCTCCCCTTCCTTTCCCTAAAAAGTCCGTCCACACAGCTTCCCTAAAGATTACATAGGCCCTGAGGGATTTCTTCCTCAGCACCTCCCGTGTGGAGCTATTGTAAAAAAAACGGTGCCCGTGTATAATCGAACAACGTTGAAATTATCGATAATGTAATTTATCGAAAGAGCTTCTATTGAATGCCGACAGATGCCAGCAGGAAAAGAGCTTCTATCAGATGTTTTTAAAGTAGTATAAATGTATGGAATATATATAGTCTTGCCTTAAATCTTAAATAATCGAATCACTGAAAACATTTAGATTGTCGTGTCACTCAACCAAATCGAACTGTATTATGTATGTAAAATATTCGTTGACAGAGTTGATGTTTTTTTCTGGAACAAATTTGTCGTCCAAATTCGAAGGGCTGACATCCATAAATATCCAAAATGTCAAAACATCAATGTTTTGTGAGGAACATACGACTTATGTTTGATGTTAAAAATACTACTTGTAAATCATTTTTTCTTTGCTATAATTTTCCTACATCCAATTATAGTATTTACCGATTAACAATCTCACAAGATCCAAACTTTGAAGAAAATGATCACTGACGAAAGTTTGCAAGATCCCTCATCACCCCCCTCCCGGCCTACAGCCAGTTGACGCAGGACTGGCCAAAGTGAGATGGAGATGGCCCAGGGAGCCGGGGACCGGACCGGGCCCGGATTGATGCGGGCCCCTCCATCTCGCGCCCCTGGGGCCGGCCCTGTCACTCCGAAACCTACTCGTACTCTGCTACCTTCGGAGACTTCTGGGGCTTTCGGGATGATTTTAAACTTTAAAAGATTTTTTTTCTAGATTAGATAATTATTGTATTTTGCCATTGATAACTGGTGAGTTCTCTACATTAAATTGTTATAGTAAATTTGTTGGATTATTATCTTGATTTATTTTGGGGCATTATGCCGTGTTGCGCATCTTCCTTTTTTATCGTATATTTCGGACATCGATGTGTACATTAGGGTGGGTCACGACTGTATGAGAATTTTTTTTCTTCTTGTTTTGATTTGTCAAATAGTGATAGAAGGGTGTTAAATGAAGATATAAAATCACGTAATTTTTTTAATAATATTTGGATATCATCTTCTTCCTCCGAATTGACTTTGAAATTTCACATAATAGAGAAAAACCCACCTTTGTTAAATTTAAAAAAAAATGGGACTAGCCATTAAAAATGAACTATTTTTCAATAAAACACGAAATAGAGAGAATATTTTGATTTGTTTATAAAAAAATATATGAATATAATTGAAATTATCTCGAGGCAGTGTATTCAAATACCAGCAAAATCCTTCATACTCTCAAATTTCGGCATTATTTTGCGAGACTCCATCTTGGGACTTTTGTAAATGATTTCGTAAATATATATTTCTTATATATGTATATTATATACATTTGCTATGGAAGATTACAAAAAATATGGTTTAAAGGATTCATAGTGACTTTAATATACACTAGAAATTAATAACCTCTTAAAATTAAAATTTTCTAAACTTTGAAGTGAATCCGGAGGAAAAACATCGTATCAGAAATTTAAAAAATTTAAGCACTTCGTTTTGAAGCCATTTGTCTTTGAATTCAAAAATAACTTTTTTTTAAATGACCCGCCTTATTATTCATCAGCCCTGTTGATGGACACTGAGCGCAATCCGAAACAGTGACCAAGGAAGGAGGTAGCACAAGACAGCATAGTACCCCAAATATAAACCATTATAATACTTTTGGCCGTAAAAATATCAAATCATATATTTGTGCGTTATGTTTTTTTTCTTCAGATATTTGCAGCTCCAAGCTGTGCGAAATGTGTATTTCTTTAGTCCGCTTGCAGATAACTTTATGGCATTAGGATGAACGTAATTAAAAATGATATTCATTTTTACTATTGCAGAGGAAATTAAATTAATAATAATAACTAAACAATTTTATTGTAGAATTAGCAAGCTTTAGGATATTTCCTATCTTAGGCATATTTTATCACGTCAGATTACTTAAAAAATATATTAAAAATAACCATCTACAATATATAGAAAATCATTCTTTTCAATAATATTGGCCCTCCACAATGAAGATTCATAGTTACTTTTTACAAAAACGGCGCTCTAGAAATTATCCAATTATTAATATTTTTTTCAGTTGTATGGTATAATAAACCACAACTAGTAGATTAAAAACGATCGGGAATGCTGTTTGAAAACTTCAAGAGTTCTTTTTGAAAATAACAGAAGGCGCCACTTCTGTTTACAACAATCTTAAACTGTACGATCATTAGTATAATAAAACTATCAGATTATATGGCTGTCCACAAATTGCACACGTATAACTTACTATTTCAGTAAAATGCAGTATTCATTAATCACTTTGGTTTGAACTTGCTACAATTATGTTTCAAAAATATTTTTTATGATTTAATGTCGTCCACACGTACTAACGAGTCCACCATTATGCACTATCCAACTCTCGAACATAATTCCAGTATCATTAGGTTCTAATTTATTTTCCATGGGCGGACGACATTGTGACGGAAGTTGCGGCGGAAGCGACGAAGGGCAAAGAACTGATAATGGCCGGCGGTAAATTATTGTTATAATTCCCAAGTTTTGGATTTATCGCTCCTTGGAGGACCCTTGCCTATAGTCGGTACTATGGCCTGTACTGTACTGGCTACTGGCCGCTTCTAGCTGCAGCGGCGAACACACCAGAGCACCCTGACTGATTTATGCGCGCCTGGTAATGTGATTTTAAATTCACAAAGGCGACCTTATTAAAAATGTATAATTTCTATTACGAATCTGTTTGAAATGTCATTTTTCAAAAACAAAAGTCAAAGAGCTTTGATTTAATTAAAATAAGCTAGTTCCCATTAATATCCGCCCTGATGAATTTTGGTCAAAAATTAGGTGTGAATGTCTGATGTGGTTTCTTACAAGGAAGGTGATGTCATTGTTATTATTTCTTAGAGTCTTCTACTTTCTTTATAAGTCGTGTTTAAATATGGACCTATAATAATTAAAACATGTTTTTAAATATATAGGTATTAAACATGTAAATAGAAAATAACAATGGTATCAAGTTATTACAAGTTCGTTCTAAACGTGAAAAAAATAAAATAGATAACTGGAATCATAAAAACTCTTTATTTACTACTATGCTTTTCTTGATTTACTACACTACGCGTTTTTCTTGATTTACTCAAAAATAATAAAATCCATTAGGGTGGGTATTGGAACTCAACGATCCATATAACAGTTACATCAATTGACATGTCAGTGGCGCAGTTGGCATAGCGTCTGGATTCCACCTAAGACTATTGAGTTCAATTACTCAGCTGACTCCTTCATCACGACACAATCAATATTTTCCCCTTTCAGTGATGGTAGTAAGAGATTTTTTAAATATTTTCGGATTATTCTTAACCCGATAGGTAATATTGTAGTTTAAGGGATTTAGGGCCGGTTTTCATCCGTTCGTTACGCTTGATACAATTTTTTTTAAATATTCGTCGGCAGAACTTAAATATTTGTTTAAAATGGTATGAAGCGTAACAAATGGATTGGTTATAAAACCAGCCCAATGGTTAACTATTTTCTGGTTAGATTCTTTGATTTTAAATGAATTCCAACTGGTTTTAAAATAGAAAGAGCTTTTCCAGCATGATTCTACGTTGTTAAAATTCATTACATTTTTTATAAAATTTTATAACCACTTGAGCGATGGGTTGGGTTTAGAATTGGCATTATTGTCAATCTCATATATATTTTTTTTGAATAAACAACGTTATCTTCAACTTTTTTTTTCATGTTATAGGCAACTGCCCTTTTCATTGGAAACTATTTTGTAACCTAGATAGTGTCTCGGATAAATACTTCCGATTTTATTTATATGGAATACCTATTGACCTTTTTGTAAAAGTCTAAATGAATAATATTGATTTAATTGCATTATTTTTATGGAATGTAATATGTTCTGTAATATGTACTTTAATACGTTCTGTAATATGTTCTGTAATATTTTCTGTAATATGTTCTGTAATATGTTCTGTAATATATTCTGTAATATGTTCTGTAATTAGTTCTGTTGCTTTAGAGCTTAAAAATACAGTTATTAATTAATCTAATTACTAATCAACGTACTGAAACCAATGCTGTTAAAAATCTTTATAGCTTTATTATAGAGCATTTTCAGATAATAATTTTACATAAGTATCTAATCAAACTGTTGAATTTTTAAACCTTATCGTGTGCAAAACAGATTATTGTCGGCTAATTCTCGTCTTATTTAGAAGGTTTGAAATTGCGATGAATTCCCAAAGAGAAAATTAACAAATTAAAATAATTGCGTACCAAATCCAGAACTAAGAACTATGTTACAAAAAACACTTGGTTATTTACCATTGAAGGACTACCATAAACTTGGGTTATTTTATATTATATAACGTATTGGAAAATTTCATCGTGTGTCCTGTAATCCGTATTGCTCTTAAATACCACCTCGGCTTCTTCACAGTTCCTGAGAACCTTCATCCAGCCGTTAATACTCCTCGACCTTCGACCCTGGGGACATAAACTGGCGTGGGACGAAGCTCCTTGCTTATCGGCCGATCTCAGCGGAGACCCCCGCAGAATAACGGCGGAAGGTGGCATCGAATGGGTGCGGATCTCGGATAACGGTAATATGGGAACCCTATCGGCCGCCGAATTAACTACCGAATTGATTTATCATTTCAATCAGCGCTTGATCATTTATAATTATTATTATTGTTGGTAAGTTTGTGATTAATGAGTGTTATCGGCAGTAGAAAAACCTGTAACTTGAAAATTACAGTATTAAAAATACAATTACATTATTGTTTTCGGAATGTGTGGATTTTTTCTGACTTGTTCACTTCCGGTATGATCATGTTTTTCATCTTCAAAATATCACGTGTCTTTATCAGAAATAGCCATATCTGATTACTTTATTACTTCTTGATGAAATTTTGCACACTTGACGTTTAAAATAAGAGGAAAACTAATAAGACGGGCATTTCTGATAACTACATCTCATTTATCACTACAAGGTGTCCACCCGAACATTAAAAAGTATTGAACATAATGAATTATGTCAAAGTGGTAAGTAATGTGTTAAAATATTACCTGTACATAGTGAAATATATAAATATGATACATAAATAGACATCATAGGTTTAGGTAAGAAAAAAAAACACCCGACTGCCTTTTTAGCCATAATATTATTAAATAATTAAACATAACATTAACTGCGCTCAACCAAACTATATTTAAATTCGCTGTATTTAAATATCAATAATAAATACTGATTATCCAAATTTGCCCAAATCTGCACGAAAGATATTAATTAATTACTTATTATCACGTGATACACGTACACGGGACGAGAAACACAAAGCAAATTAGATTGCCTACAAGGAAGAAAGCAAGCACCCAGAAATCACTTAATGTGTAGGTATCATACCGTCCAATTCTATGACAAAATCCCGAATGAAAATACCCAGATTGAAAATATGGTAAATTTTGGATAAGGCCTGACACGCTTATTAGGATAATTTTTAGAAAAAAACTTTATATTCGCCTTAATTACTATAAAAGGAAACTTTTTGCATTTCGGGTGGCGGAAATTTATGCATTTTAATTTTCAATTGCATAAAACCAAAATTCACTGACCGTAGCAATCTTCGTGGGATACAAAAAGAGGCGCGGAGTTTGAAAACACAACAAAATATGCATTTAGTCCACCTCAAGGTTAATACGGAACTTCGAGGTTAAATTACGAAAGATGCATGTTATCATAATTTAAAAAAAACATCCCAGGTTTTGAATGGTATGTTTGGCAAAGCAGGGTTTGTCTAGCGGGTTTGTGTAATTATGATTGATTGTTTGTGAAATAAAAACAATATTAAAATGTTAATTGCATACTTTTGGCATGTTTTTTGCCTCCCGCAACATAAATACTCTCTTTTCGTGATAATAAAGCTAAGTCTAACTGAAGTGATTCTGATTAGAGGTTCGTTTACATTATATTATTAATTCTGTTTTTCATAATTCCGCGCCTCTTTATGTATGCCACGAAGATGGCTACGGTCGTATTTAGCTCTTGTTAATGCATCAGTGATACCAACATAAAAGTGACGTACCTAATGGCCGCCGACAGTCCCCGATCGGTTTGCGAAGCGAATTTTGGTTTTACGCGATTGAAAATTAAAATGCATAATTTTCCGCCGCCCGAAATGCAATAAGTTTCCTTTTATAGTAATTAAGGCGAATATAAAGTTTTTTTCTAAAAATTATTCATAATAAGCGTGTCAGGCCCTATCCAAAAATTACCGAAAATATTTTTAAATTTGAAAAGGAATTATGAAAGTGTATCCACCTCAAATACAAAATAAAAGGCAAATACTGACAACGAAACATTGATAGAAAGAGAAAATGAGGTAGACGCAGATGATTTGGGAGATCCAATCACTAGAGAAGAGTTTGACCTCGCACTGAAAAATCTCAAAAACGGGAAAGCACCCGGAATCGATGACGTTCCGGCTGAACTCATTAAGCCAGCAGGAAAAGGAACTACAGATGCCCTGTTTAAAATGATACAGACAATGTATACGACTGGAGAGATACCGGAAGATTTCGAGAAATGCCTAATTGTCGCATTACCAAAGAAGGCAGGCACGACGAAATGTGAACAACACAGAACTCTTAGCCTAATATACCATGCCTCAAAAATATTGACTAATATCATTCTAAAAAGAATCGAACCAAAAGTAGAGAACATCCTTTCCGGAGACCAGTATGGCTTTAGAAGAGGTGTAGGAACCAGAGAAGCAATATTGTCGCTACGAATACTACTAGAAAAAAGAATAAAAAGAAACCAAAACACATTCATCGCATGCATAGACCTGGAGAAGGCTTTCGACAAAGTAGAATGGAAAAGACTCTTCGAGATTCTGAAGAGAATTGATATCAAATATAGAGATAGACGAATAATCCAGGCGCTATACAAGAATGAGGCCGCTATAATTAGATGTGACAGTGATACAAAAGAAGCCAGTATAAGACAAGGGGTGAGACAGGGATGCTCTCTGTCACCTGTTCTTTTTAACGTTTATATACAGAGTGCGATTGACGACTTGAGAGAGAGAATGAGTCACAGAAAAGGTGTAAAGATACACGGGCAAAAGGTGGATATGATAAGGTTTGCTGACGATATTGCTTTGGTTGCTGAAAGCGAAGAAGAACTGCAAGAGGCCTTAACAACCATGCAAAGCATTCTTCAAAACAACTACAACATGAAGATAAATAAAGACAAAACAAAGCTGCTGACTGTAGGCCGAACGCAACACCAGATGAGAGTAGAGATGGCAGGAGTTCCACTAAAGAACACCAAGGAGTTTGTCTACCTCGGGAGCAAAATAACATGGGACGGTTGGTCTAAGAGCGAGGTCGACAGCCGTATACACCAGGCTAGGCTTGCATTCAATAAAAGGTCGAAAGTAATTGAATCAAATAATATAGACCTAAAACTGCGAATACTCCTCATCAAGACCTATGTGTGGAGTATCTTGATGTACGGCTGCGAAACATGGTGCCTATCCGAAAGAGATAAACGGAGACTAGAGGATTTTGAGATGTGGTCCTATAGAAGATTATTAGGAATTTCCTGGAGAGACAACATTACAAATGAGGAGGTTCTCCAAAGCATCGAAGGAGGAAGGCACCTGCTCAGGACCTTGTCCGAAAGGCGTGCAAGATGGATCGGACATGTTATACGACAAGAAGGCCTCTTGCATACCATAATGGAGGGTATGACCGAGGGGACAAACTCTAGGGGACGCCCACGCCGAGAGTACCTGGACGACCTGCTGGTGGACGTGCGCTGCTCATCATATGCAGAATTCAAAAGAGCCGCACAAGACAGGAAAGAATGGAAGAGAAAATTAGAGGAAATTGCTGCAAACCAATCCCAGGATTGAAACCAGAGAGAGATCCACCTCAAATATTGATTTTTTTTTAATGATTGAGGGGAATTAATTAAAAAAAATTAAAGTTATTATACTCGTATCATATTTGCCAAAAATTGTAAATTTAAGTTATGAGTGTTTCTTAAATTATTAGCACGCACGACAATGTGAGCTAACTCAAGATTAATAAATAAATATAATCAAAGGTGGGAACATTATTTATATTACTTTATTTTATTGTTTAAAATATAAAATTGTTACAGTAATAATGCCAAAAATATATTATTGAAGCCATTCCAAAAACTGAATTCTCTACTAGACCGCGTATCCATCACACTAGATCGAATAAAAATTACATAAAATACATTCCAAGTTATAAAACCACATTTGGACAAAGAAACTACACTTATTTTGCATGAAAACTCCATAACTTTCTTCCTCAAGACCTAAAACTAATAAAAAAATGTAATGAGTACAAATCAAGAATAAAAATATGGCTGGGAGAGGTCAACGAAAACACCCTAATGAAGACACTAAAATCGACATAGAAGACAAAATAAACTATTATTAAACAATTTTAGTCCGCCTTGGCACAGGAATCCCTATTGAGGAGGACTAAGAAATACAATATATTTACCTAACATAACCATTATATTTTGTATGCTTATAGAATTATTTTATATAGTGGCTTAAATAAAAAAAATAAAAAAAGCATACTACCTACTACGGCAAAAACAAAATCGTAAATACGCATTTTCAAGGATTTATCTGTGTAGGAGTTATTTCATATTAGGCCACTTGCATGGATTTCACAACGACTTGGAAAAAATCGTGTCTATAGATTTTTTTTACTAAGATTACGAAAATGTTAGTATAGTTTTTTTTTTTTTTTAAATAAATAAATCCATTATTTGAGCTCGTGACGTCACTACATGAAAATGTACCGTCTCCAATTATGTTCCCTTAATTTTGTAAAATTTCACACTGATTAATTTTTTTTTTATATGGCAACTCTTTGATTTCCGGCGAATTTTTGAATTTGCGTTTAACGTTCACTAGATTTATTGTTTGTTCTATGCGAACCTTTGGTTTAATTTTTTGATAAAGATGGCGGTGTTTTTACAGATTTTACGAAGAGAACTCCGTACAATTTATTGCTATTCATGTGGAAAACGTTCTTTTTTTTTAAATGATTTTCGGCTATGTAATTATCGTTTTTTCGCACCCATAAAATTATGTCCTGTCTTCCCGGTTTATAAAAAATGGTCTGATTTTTCGGATTGAAATTTTCAAAAAATCGCCAATCGCCAAAATTTCAAAAATACGATTAAAAAAAATACAGAATGTCTTAGAATATTTTCCCAAACCGGGATTTTTTTTTAAAAAAATGTGATGCAAGTGGCCTATTATATAATAGAGTGCATAACAAATATAATCTTAATATAAATTATAATATGTATGGCATGAAATGAAGTTACAGCATTTTGATTGGTAAGGTTATTGTTGTTAATTTTTTAATAATAATTTAACCTTTTTCTTGAGTGTTAAAATATTTTATGCCTTTGTAAATATAATTATTGTGCATTTTTATTATGTTATTAAATAATATGGGGGAAAAAAACGAATTTCCAAGAACAACACTTTAGTAATTCGATTCGTGGAAAGCCTCTGGATTCCAAGAGTTGATCATAACTCTAATACAAATCATCGATTTTCATTTAGGGGCGGATTTCTCATTCTGAATCACACAATCGTGGACCGCAGTTGGAAATTAATGTTTTACACACTCCCCGCCGTATGTCACGTTTTAAAAATATTATTCATTTTTAATGTGCCCCGAGCTTTCATTGGATGGTAACTCGCTATCCTCCCTTTCATATTTCGCCAGAACATATATCTTACCTTAATAGGCAAAATAAGTGGGATGTGCTGAAGAGAGGAGGGTGACTATGAAAAATTTCCGTTTGAGGATGAAACAAATCCAACGAATTCACTGAAATTTTTTAAATGTGCAATGTATTTGATAGAAGTTTGTTTTATTTTATTTAGATACGTTTTTAAACGGTTGGTCATCTTGTGGTCAGTGACATTAACTTAAAGATCTTCAAATTAATTACATAGAAGGCGGACTTGCGTTTAAACAAGATAATGCAATCACGCAGCTTGAAATTTCATGCTTTTTTAATTAAAAGAAAACTGAGTATGCAATTCACACGTGGTAGAAAAGAAACCTTCAGAAAACTAAAGTCGACAAGAGTGGGAAGGCTACGAAGCACCGCACAAAAAGGAGACCTAGTATACTTTCTCATTCTCTCGCAAGCTAAATCCTATAGATATGTGTATGTCTCTTTTTAGTGTCGCTATTTTTCGTTTCATCAAGTTTTAAATCAGAACGGTGCCTACGGTGAAAATTCACTTAAAAAATATTAATATCGATTACTTTAGCAATCTGCACAATTTAATACATTTTTAGACATTATTTTATTTTATTTAACATGGAGCGACAACGTCCTCAAAGATATATATATTTTGGAGCTTCTAAACTGGAGAGAGCTGGCACAAATCCAAGATGAGTGGAGGAAGACTCTTGAGGAGGCTAAGAGCCACCAGGGGTTGTAGAGCCAAGAGTGATGATGATGATGATTTTTTTCTGCTCAAACAGTTTCATATGGCGGTATTTGTTTTGCTGCAATATTTGCGATCATGGCTTGCGTACATTGGTCGAGGCAATCGACTTGAAGTCTAGAGTTATGTATATGGTATGTATCCGTATATCTAGTTCATGATTTTTTTCTGACATTAATGTGAGTACTAGGTGTGAGAATGGGCGCTAGGAATAAAAGGGTAGTGGGTAGATTGCTTGACAATTTGGACGCTAAGAGCGTCTTGCTCCAAATGTAACCGCATTAGTCTAGGTCTAGGGAAATCTCAAACCTTAAAAGATTTTCGCAATTGAAACATCAACCGTCCAATTTGTTAGTCTCCAAATATGAAGTTTGTTAGTCGGACATCTCCAAATATGAAGTTTGTTAGTCGGACATCTCCAAATATGAAGTTTGTTAGTCGGATATCTCCAAATATGAAGTTTGTTAGTCGGACATCTCCAAATATGAAGTTTGTTAGTCGGACATCTCCAAATATGAAGTTTGTTGGTCGGACATCTCCAAATATGAAGTTTGTTAGTCGGACATCTCCAAATATGAAGTTTGTTAGTCGGACATCTCCAAATATGAAGTTTGTTAGTCGGACATCTCCAAATATGAAGTTTGTTAGTCGGACATCTCCAAATATGAAGTTTGTTAGTCGGACATCTCCAAATATGAAGTTTGTTAGTCGGACATCTCCAAATATGAAGTTTGTTAGTCGGACATCTCCAAATATGAAGTTTGTTAGTCGGACATCTCCAAATATGTAGTTTTGACATAATGAAGAAAGCAATTTTCGAATACTCACCAAATAAAATATTATCTGCACGAGTCATGTTGAACATATTAAATATGCTACATAATAACAACGGGAGGCTCAACGGTCCCGATACATTAAATGAAATTTTCAAATATCTTGATAGTGACCCAGAAAATTCCAACACTTCGTTTAATTCGCTACACGTTTTTCTGCATTATAATTGATTTGGTGGTGTTTATGAAAAATCTGAGTATTGTACCTGATACAGAGTACACTTTTACATATAACTGCATACTCAATTCAAATTTTGATTTTTCGGAGATGTCGGACTAAACAACTGGACGATCGACATATTTTTCAAATGCCTTTTGTTGTAAGAAGTTTGACTTCATTTGATATATATTCTTTTTCATCGTATAAATATATATTTAATTTCTAGTTATTTTCGATATCCTAGTTATTTTTACTGAAAGAGCTGCCTAAGATATCAGAGATCCTGGAGGGTTTCCTTTGAGCGTATAATGCAGATATTTTTTAATGTAACTTCTTCATCTCAAAAAGACGTCCCGACGCCTTGCCACCCTGAACAAAATCGGTGTCCTTCTACCTGCGCCGGCGGTGAGGGAGGGGGGTGGGCGGGGGGCAGCCGCAGGAAGTCGAGCGATGATTTAATGCCTTTGATTGTGCTTTCGGTTCGAAACTTCCCCCCAAGGCTCTGATACCCGATAAGGGCGCCCCGTCGAGGGGTGGCGACCCCCCCACCCCACGACTGAGGTGTCATAAAGTATTCCGGTGGTATTTACAGGTTGTATTGAACGGTGGACAACCCTGATTGCACGTGGTATCGACACACCTTGGATCTTTGTTCCGGCGAACATGCTAATTATCCAACATATTACATATTATTACATACAGGAAATATGGTGATGAAAGGAGTAAGAGGTGAACAATGGGGTTTGATAAGCATGGAAATTAAATTTTCTATGTCGCATTATTTTACAAACACTTTTCTACGTGTCTTTTTTCTGAAAAAGGTAATGTTGTTTCATTCAGAAAAAGTAAATATTTTGTAGAGGCTCCGAGACAATTAATATATTTTTGACTATCACAAATCAAGAGGAAACAATTATTATCGTCAATACAATATTTTAACCCTCAGGCCTAGATCATATTTTAACAGAGGAACAACGGAATATTTCTGAACTTATCCGAAAACAAAAAACTGTTTTTGAAAGGTGATAAAAGATGCTCTCAAATTAAATTATTCGAAATAAACATCTACTTTTTTAAATATAAAAATTTTGCATGCAAACTTTAAAAAGTTTTAAAAATGGGTTTTTAAGTTTTTTTTAACTAAACGAAACTTACTGAACGAATAAAAATTTAAAAAAAATCATTTAAATTTGATTAGACAAATGTATTACAAACGTTATCGACAACTCCCTGATTTGTCGTTCCATGTTAAAACCAAACACGCCGCATGAAATTAACATAAGGATTCACTCTTCACCAAACACTCAACAACACCACTGTAACTTACTGAATACTAATATTGAAATGAAAACTTCAACCAAATATCTAGGAATCACTATTGACCAATGTCTAAAATGGATACCGAATATAACCATTCTTAAAAACAGAGTACGAAAATTGACCTATATTTTTAGCTGTTTGAGACACATTCTGAATAAAGAACTACTGAGAATGAAGTAATTCGCTTTCTGTCAATCCATAATCCAATATGGTATAATAGGATGGGGTGGCGCCTATAAAACTCACACGCAATCTCTTTACATTGCGCAAAAACTAATAATTAAAGTAATATTAAAAAAATCATTTTTATATCCATCTGAACTCATATTCAAAGAATTTAAAGTCAGAAAATTAAATACTCTTTTTCTGTATCACTCAACCTTACAAGTCTACAAAGAGGATATCCTAAACAAAACCATACCTTTCAAAAACACAGCAAATCTCATGCAAAAATACATGTTACCAATTCCCATTTGTAAAAAAACTTTAGGCCAACAAAACTACAAATACTTGGGAACAAATTTCTTTAATAAATTACCAGAAAATATAAGATCCCTTTGTGACAGTTTCAAAAATTTCAAAACATAATTAAAAAAATATACTGAAAACCTTAACTAAAAAATAAATAAATAATAATAATAAAAATTATATATATGCATATATTTATATAAACATACATTTATCTTATTATTTACATAAACTAAATTTCAAAGTACTAAATATAAATAAAAACAGCAATAAAAAAAATCAAAATAACCAAACAAATAATACTTCCTCCCGTACACACAAGCATTTGTTTATTATGGAAGAATAATTTAAAAAAATATATATATAATTGTAATAATTATAATTGTATTAAGCTTTTATATACTTTCATTATATTTATGTATCTATTGTATGTATTGTACCAAGGGAAAATTTTTTCAATAAAAAAAAAAAAAAATGTGATAGAAATTATATAAAAATTCCCAAAGATTCATTCTTTTTACTTATTTTCTTGAAGCGTGGTGTTTTCTTTTTCCAACACCGTTTATATCATATCTCTCACATTAAGATAGACACAATAATTTCTAGGAGAACTGTGTGAGTTTTTCCGAAAACCAAACAAATAGACTCGACGGGTTAATTACTTGATTTAAATGCTCATTAATAATACTTGGCTAATTCATGTTGCGCTGTTTTTGCGAAATACCACCTCAACCAAAGCTAGACAAACTAAAGTTAGATTGAAAATCTTTAAAAACTCATTATGAATGTAGAATTGACCTTGTACTGAATAGACCCTTAACCTGATCAAGAAAATAAAAATTAACATAAACAAGAACAAGAACCTAGTAAAAAATAAAAGTTTGTACAGGATGACTATTGAAGTATGATTTTTACAACATTTTACATTTCAAAGAAAATAATATTCCTGTATCACTCAACTTTACAGGAATAGCAAGAAGAAATTTTAAACAAAGCCGGACTCCGCGGACTGAGTGGAAATCCGCTGTAATCTAACCTAACCTAACCTAATCTAAGCTAACCTAACAAATGAGTCAATTCACCCTAAAAAGATGGTGTTAATTTCAGATAAAAAAGTTATATTATATGCAAGTAGGAATCTTTATGGTTTTTTGCTAAGCCGACTGCACGTATAAGTATGTCGTATTTTGTTATTAACGCATGCTTCTTCGGAGAGTCGAAATTATTGTTAGTAAAAATATTTTTACAGCGGGTTTCCACTCAATATGCCTTCAGATATAAGTATATCGATTTTGGTTGAACGGCCGTATATCCTCTTTGCATACTTACTTGAAGAAAAAATCTTCTAAATGATCAGACCGGATGAACTGTCGGCAGGATGAACTGTCGGCAGGATGAACTGTCGCCGGATGAACTGTCGCCGGATGAATTGTCGGCCGGATGAACTGTCGGCAGGATGAACTGTCGGCAGGATGAATTGTCGCCGGATGAATTGTCGGGTCACCAATAAAACTTTGGGTTAAAAGAACTACAATAATGTTTGGATGATTTCGTGAGACACCTCAAGGCTGGAAATAATCGACAGAAAATGTACGATCCCTTAATAATAGCTTCAACAAATTAAAAAAAAACAATTAAAAAGATTTACTGAAAACTTAAATAACAACAAAAATTATAAAAACTTTAACGAAATTAAGAATCAGTATGTTTTTCTCCATATTTTAATTTTATTTTTATAATAGATGAAAAAACTTTTTTCACTTATTCTACCTATGTAATACTAACTTTATATTTTATATGTTTTTTTAAGTCTATTCTATACTTTGGGTACTTGGAAATATAGTATTTTGTTTAAATATTACCCACACTCAGGCAGTGCCTTAGTGGGTTTTCATTTCTTGTTCATACTATTTGTTATTATATATTATGTTATTATATACTATTTGCTATTATACATTATGTGTAAGAAATGGGAATAAATAAAGTTTAAAAATAAATAAAAAAACAATATTCTTATCTTAAAATATAAAAATGAATGCTTCTTTGTTTGTTCGTTGTGCGTTTCTAAACTATTCGTTGGATTGCGATGAAACTTTGGTGATTTGAAGTTCGCATGATCACGATGGTTTCTATGAATAATAGTGAGCTCTGGCATTATGGAAATATTTTCTATACTATTCATCTGACCGCAATGCAACGTTGGTGATTTGTTGTGCACACGCCATCGAAGATTTCTATGTATACTAGAGAGCTCTGGCGCTATGAAATTTCTATAAACATTTTGAGATGCGTGGCGCGCGATTTGTTCGGGAACGCGGGAGGGGAAGGGGATAGGGGATAAATTGGAAAGGATACGAAAGGAGAAAAATATCTTTATAAGTGGCATCGCAACGCATGCCGGGTACTTGCTAGTAACTAAATTAATAACGTTTTCCTCCCAAACACATAAGCATAGCTATTTATTAGAAATTATTACATCTTCAAAAATATTGTGTAAAAATTGTGAAAATGAAATGTTTCATATATATTATACATGTAATTATAACTCTGATTTCATTTACATTTATCCTTTAAATTAATTCAATTATAAAATCCTTTTGTTTATTGTTTTTATATTTAATCTGTAGAACTCTATTTAATTTATTAATATTAATAATGTTATTATCAAGTTTTGCAAGTATTTTAGTATTTATTTTTGTAACAGCTGTTTCGGCTTACAGGGCTTTTTTTCAAAATTAAAGTTTTTTGCGGAATAGGATAACATTATTAAATTTAATTTAAATTAAATTTAAAGGTTTAAAATGAAATAAAATAAAATTCCAATAAAAAAATAATAAGAAAAATACAATAAAACTTGGGCCTCTAACCAGCCAGCAGCCAAGAATTTTAATTTCGTCGAAAGATGTTCTTACGATCGTACAGGGCGGTTCAAATGAGAAAGATCAATTATTCTCCGTACCAGCTTTTTAAAATTATAATTCACTATCGATTTCATATAATTCATATTTTGATTTAATTCATACCTTCATTCAAAAATGCTGAAAGGCGTGATGATAAACCTATCAAAGTTATGTACTTTTTGTACTTATTTTTTAATAAAATACTGACATATCTTTCCCAGATAATTTATTGATTTTTTTTACTGCACGATTATACGATTTGAAATGCTTGTTGTGTAATACAAAATTTTGTTTGAAAATTTAACAAATCTACCAACGACCTACTGTATAACCTTATTGTTCTAAAAATAAACATATTTTCTCAAAATTCAAAACATAGCTTTACTTGAAAAAAAGATAGTCTTTCGAAATCAATTAATATATTTTTTTGTGGAAAAGAGTCAATAAGTCTAAAATTTGATTTAAAAATTACATATTTCCGGTTTTGTCTTGTTATTCTTTTTTAAGATTTTTCGTGAAATCACATATAGAAAGATTACCAGGATTAATTTCCCTACAGCTGTTTACCAGTTACCAGGTTAGCATAAAACATAAGCGATCGCTTTCCACGTACACTGTGAAATCGCGGAAAATCGCTTTGCTTTTGCAGTCGTACAAAGAGAATCAGATTCCATGGGTTTTATTTATTTTTTGACGTGTCTGAAAAGCAGGGGCGGCGCGGGGGCGGCAACTTCGGCTGATTTGTGTTTTGAGGTGAGTGCGATTTACAGCCAATCGGGTGAACTTATTCATCCGTGGATTTTAAAACAATAAACATACATTATGTTGAATTTTCAATGCGAACAAGAATTATTATTTTCATTTTCTGCTGGGAGTTCTATTAAAATCACGTTTACCATTTGCTGTTTGTTAGAATGAATGAAATTATTTAAATGGCAATATATTTTTAGAAAAATGTTTTTGAAAACTTCTTCAAATGGCATCATTTCGAAGAACAGCTATTAATAAAGATGTCTTACAACATCTAAACATCTAAAGAGATATCTTTTCTACATATGACACCGTTTAAGGTGATCGTCACAAATTATAATTTTTGATTATTCGGTTTTAGTTCATAACTAAAGATTTTGAAAAAATACGGATAAAATATGAGCAGGTGCTTACTGCATAAAATAAGATATCTCTTGGTTAAAGAGCAGTTAAGATTAAACGGAACCTAGGTCAATCTACGCATTCACAGATGGCGCCAATTTCATTATTTTAGGTTAAAACCCTTTTCGCAAGTTATGCTTTAAAATATTAAGGGCAATTAATTGTTTGCGCCCGTGCATATTCATTATGAATATGAATAAATACTTTCGGCCATAAAAAAATCAGATTGTTCAATAAAGGCTAACAAATACAATATTGGATTGAGTCACCGATACAGAATTGGATTTGTCAGCCTTGCTTGAAACATTTAGGTTTGTTTATGGATAAAACTATGCATTCATATTCGTATTGAATATGTACGGGCGCAAACAATTAATTCACTTTAATATTTTAAAACGTAACTTGCAAAATGTGTTTAAAAATAATTAAATTGGCGCCATCTGTGAATGCGTAGATTATACCATAGGTGTTGTTTACTTTATTATAAGTTCACGATTTTTAAAGAAACCAAGTAAATGTGTTAATTGCCGACTGATTTTTAAACAATAAATTTATAATGCAATATAATTTGAAAAGAAGTGTAATATTCGACGCCTTAAAATTCACGCATTTTAGAAGATATTTATGTCGAAGATGTGCGAAGAACAAATTAATGTGACAATTTCTGGTTGGTTTTGGAAGGAACTCTATATTAACAATATTGAAAGACGCATCGAATTAAAATCGTTATTTACGTCATAATGGTGTCAAGTTTAATAACAGTAAAACAGACCTGAACCCGATTTAATTTTAATTACAAATCCTTTTCATCCACCTTGTGATATCAGCGCGCCTGTCGGATAGAATGAGCACTAAATAACGAATGTAACGGCCAGACGAGGCGGCAGATCACCCGGGTGATACGGAGTAGGCAGGGTTTGGTGTGTAAATTATATCACCTGCCGGCCGGGCAGACAATTTTCTTAGCCGAGAAACTCCCACTTGAGGGTTGGTGATATAGCCGATTGATATACCTTATGAACACCGTAAAGGGGTTCTCTAGAACTGGCACTGGCGCTGGTAATGCAGATGATCTTTGATACGAGCTACAAAATATTATTACAAATATAAGCTATCTTTCATCTAGCAATTTGTGTGTGTAGGCAAATATATTTCTATTTGAGACAGGGCTTTCGGAAGATCTTTAAATGGTAGTGCTAGAACTGTATTTAAGATAACCCTGATGTAATTCTTGCGAGTTGTTCGAATACGTCGCACTTCAGCATTATAAGAAATATCTGTTTGTTTCTGAAATACCAAAAATCTTCATAACTGGCGAGACGTCATTTGGACGACTTTTTCTGTCTAGAATTTTTAGGTCAGCGAAGCTATTTCAGGTCGGAACTATTTAGATCATAAGCTATAGAGTAGTGTAGAGATTTGAAATTTCCATGAAAAATCATTTATTTCGTATATTTGTAGATATCATAGATCAATAATATATATTAAATATCTACAATTCACACTACTTTGTTATAATACAGATGCCAGTGGATGCCGTTGGATAACTAGTTATTTACATAAAAGACCCCAACAAGTAAAGTTACTCAATCAAATCAGCGATTCAAAATATAACGAGTTTTTCAATACCCCAAGGTACAGTTTTGGGACCATTGTTATTTATTATATATGTTAATGATATATTCCATGTTTCCAAATATTGAGACATTGTCTACGCTGACGATACAGTCCTACTACTAAAAGCAAACACCTGGTCTGAATGAAATAAAATGGCAAATACAGATATCAATGCACTAAAATTATGGTTTGATAAAAACCTGTTGACTTTAAATTCTAAAAAAACCTATTATTAACCATTTTAATTAAAAAACAAGAAACACCTAAAGAAATAAACATGATAATCCACTGTGTGACAAATACAGAAAACCACAAATGCAATATATTATGTACAAACATAGAAAGCAAGACCGATATTAAGTACCTGGGCATAAAAATAGACCATCGTTTAAAATGGTCCCAACACATAAATATTCTGAAAAACAGAATAAGGAAACTAACATATATATTTAGATGTTTAAGAGATATTTTAAATGAAAAATTACTTAGAACCACATACTTCGCTTTCGGTCAATCAATTATACAATACGGCATTATAGGATGGGGCGGTATGTATAAAAATCAAACACAAACAATTTACATACCAAAAAAACAAATAATAAAGACATTGTTTAAAAAACCCTACATATATTCGTCAGAACTTTTATTCAAACAATTTAAGGTCAGAAAATTACAAATTTATCATGCAACATTACAAATTTATAAAGATAATATTCATAATAAAGTTGCACCCTTTAAAAATAACAGAAATCCTAGACAAACGTCAATACTTCATACAATAAAATGTAAAAAAACAATAGGACCGTTAAATCATAAATATCTCGGAGTAACATTTTTTTATTCACTACCTGAAAAAATCAGAAACATGAACAGTAATATAAAAAATATTTAAAACTCAGCTTAAAAATTATACCGAAAATTTGAAATGAATAATAAAAAATTAAACCAATATAATTACACCCCCATACACACAAGCCCTGCTTTTTTATGGGGATAAATCAAATATGTACACATATTATGAAATTAATTATTATATTGAATTTATTGTAATTTATGTATCTTTTTCTGAAAAAAAAATGCACCGAATATATCGTACGTCCCTAATATGAGATGGAGGTGTTTTGTCAACATTTAAATAAGAACAGCTTCTATAAGACCGATCTCGAAAATGTCAGTACTCGTCCGGACGCCGATCACATCACACTCACCTGAGAGAGTAATTAAGTTTTTGTGCCTCACCGATTTGATATTTACGTAAGTTTCACTTTATTTTTTCTCAAAAATTTTTCTCCACAAAATTGTCAATCTTTCACTGATAGACAATATTATTATTTAAATTTCGTGTTTTCAAAATGATTTAAAGTTAAATTCAAGTAGATTTTATTCTACGAATATATTTGTTCGTATTGATCTTGTTCCTGATAAGGGATTCTTTGATGACCCTAATATGGAATACTAGTTCACATTAGGTAGAGTTTTTCCAATATGGAATTCTAAAAGAACAAAATTTCTTTTTGCTATTCCTGGTTGTATTTTAGCATGTCGTAGTCGAAACAGTGTGAAACAATGTAGTAGATGAAACAGCGGAAGACGTGGGACAAAAAAATGATAAAAGTCATGGAAGCTGTAAAATCAAAGACCGTGGGATATCAGAGGCGAAGAGTGGATCCAATGTTTAGCCTGCCGCCATTGATGCCGTATTGAGTGTTCGGGAGCCGATAATATTGATTTTTTATGTGATTATTGCTTGCAATATTTAAAAAATCAGTGTATCTCATAATAAGACAATTTTTTTAATATTCGTTTTTTAGTTCGTTTAAAATGAAGACGTTTGTGTATTTCTTTTAATACTTCGTTAACATTTTAAGTTCCGCAACTATATTTCCAAAAATTTCAATGTATAATATTTCAATTATAATTAATGAGATTTTTTTACCTAAGCTATTCCATATTCGGTACATATCCTATACTTTATTTTTGGTGAAATTTCTTCGGCGCCAGTAGTGACTTGAAATTCGGGTGAAACGGAAATGCGTCACAACTCAGTTCTACACAAATACTCAAATTGACAAATTATTTTTTTTACATTTTCATGAAATTTCATGATATTTCATGACATTTCATGAAATGTCATGAAATGTCATGAAATATCATGAAATGTCATGAAATATCATGAAATGTCATGAAATATCATGAAATGTCATGAAATATCATGAAATGACATGAAATTTCATGAAATATCATGAAATGTCATGAAAATGTAAAAAAAATAATATGTCATAAAATAAGTTTTAGATTTTAAAAATTCAAATAATGGAAATATGTTCATGTAGTCAACAACCTAATTATTTATATTTTAATTAAGATAAGAAAACAATTCAACGTTTAAAAGTCGAGCCAAAATATTGCGTATTTTTCTTTAACCATTTTTCTCCCTCTTTTTAAGCGTGAATTAAAAATTGGTTTACTCTTCTATAGTCAAACGTACATTGTTATCTCTTAGCCCCGTTGTTAGGTAACAGACACAGGGATAAGTGAAGCGGGATGCAAACATTGCACACGCAACAAATTTATAATAAGAATAATATTTCGTGATATAATGCAAAGCGAAACTGCCAGATGCAAACAAGAAGGAAAGGCAACGCTCCCGCAGAGATGGAGACTGCTATTAAACAAAAGAAATAATAATACGGCTTCTTTCGTTATTCCATTTCCACCCATACGCGAGGGTACAAGGTACAAGGCGCCTCCTAGCGGTTCTTTGCTTTATGAGATCTTTAAGGCAGAGCGCAGAGTTACCGACAGAGACCACTGGAATACGATAAGGGAACTAAAGTCCTTTGACTGTGGGGTAGTGGAAACTCATCCAGCCAGCTTAGATATTACATTCCATTATCAATAAATAATAGGGAGGTGTTTTAAAAATGTTCATATTACAGTGGATTTACGTATCCTTAAGGTTGGTGACAAAGATAAACATGGGACTCAAGATTAGGTATACAAGATAATTATTTATACGATATAATATTTTGTTGTTTAAAACAAAAATTCTAAACACCTATCGAAAAAAATAATTACCTAACAGTTATTAAATATAAGAAATAAAACATTTGATTTATATTACACTAGCTGACCCGACGAACTTGGTACCACTTCAGAAACAAAAATCAATAATTGTTATGTTAACTTATTAGCTGAATTAAATTCAGTTAAAAATTACACAATTAATCAATTATCAATGCGCAACTGTCCGTGTTTTGTTTTTTCAGTATCAAAGATGGCGCTGTGTAAGAATTAATATTTTTTGTGATTTTCTTACTTTTCCACTTACTTATGGGAATGGCGTTTCATTTTGTTTATACGTGTGAGGGAGATTTATTATAATTATTGTATTTTTTCTTTGGAAGGTTGCAGACTTGGTAGGCGGGTTTGGGTACCGCCGCCCTGGGAACCATTTATTGGATGACCAACACCTCTGCCACAGGTTACCCCAAGTGGTTCGCTACGTTTGGTGACTTAGCAGGGGTGCCCAGGTTCATGGGGTAATGTTTGTCTGGGTCTTGATGGCGGGTGCGTCGGCCCACCTTCTGCGTGGCAGGCCGGATTGGGAGATGCTGGTTGAGGGAGACCCTTTACAACCGGTTACCGTTGTCCGGGCCGCTCGGTAGTACAGGGGCCCGACCCTTAGGCTCACGACTGAGGGTGGGCTGCCCCATCAACGAGTGCAAAAACCCCACCGCTGCTGTTGTGCCGGTTCGTGACCGGAGGGGACCCAGCAGTTGCGTTTGGGGCGCATTGGGCGACCTCTCCAGCCGGACTCTCCCAGCCCATCGCCTTGCACCGCAGTGGGTGGGTTGGATTCATACGTCCGTCACTCCTGGACACTCCGATCCCCAGCTTCCTACCCACCCCTTATACCTTTTCCTTTCCAGATCTTCATTTCTCCTCTTCAAAACAAAAAACTTAAATCAATCATGAACTCACAAAAAAACATAAATAACATCTTTACAACGGCGAGAAGCAGGAGTCCCCGGTGCAGGCCAAAACTGTTGGTGAACTTCACCAACATTCGCGGCCTGCACAAAAATCTAAATTCAGTCCACCACCACCTTGTTTCCCAACGTCCCAACCTTCTCTTCCTTTCCGAAACGCAGATAGCTGAGCCTACAGACGCCTCCTATCTGGATTGCCCGGGTTTCACCCTCATGGGCAAATTCAGACCCAAAGGAGGTGTATGTCTCTTCAGCCGAGCTGACGTCAACTGTGTGCGACTGTTGAATCTGGAGAACTCCAAATTCGACGTAATGTGGGTGCGCGTCAATCTTGCCAGTACGGTAAGGTTTTACGCGTGTTTATACCGCTCACCGAACATTAGCGTTTCAGATACATCCGAACTCTTCAAACATCTAAGTAATACTGTTGATGACCTCTTGCCCCGCTTCCCTACAGCAGAGTTTGTGGTCCTGGGGGACTTCAATGTTCATAACGAACCTTGGTTAAAGTTCTCAGGACCAACGGACTCGGCTGGACGAGAGGCGGAATCCTTTGCCCTCTGCTACGGACTGGAACAAATGGTTCAGGAGCCTACAAGGGTTCCTGATGTCCAGACTCACCGCTCCAATCTGCTAGATCTGTTTCTAACCACTGTGCCACACGGCTACAAGATTGAAGTCACAGCGCCTCTAGGATCGTCCGACCACTGCCTGGTGACAACATCAATCCCCGTAACCTTCAGACCGCCAAATGAGCGGCTGAAGAGAAAAGTGTGGCACTATAGATCAGCAGATTGGTTTGGTCTGCGGGCTCATTTCAATGCCTTCCCGTGGTCAGCTGTCTGTTTTCAGACTTCGGATCCCTCAAGATGTGCCCAGGAAATTGGTGAAGTCATCACATCCGCGATGGATGGCTTCATCCAATCCACTGTGAAAGAAACTGGTGTGGGCTCAAAGCCGTGGTTCAGTCGACAATGCTCCGAAGCAGTGCGACGAAAAAACGCGGCTTACCGAGCCTACAACACATCTCGAACGTCTGAAAGCAGAACAGTATATAACAAAATGGCAAAGGAATGCAGGAGGATCATTAACAGGTCAAAATTCGAGCACGACCTGCAGATCAGCAGTAAGCTGGCTGCCTGCCCGCACGGCAGCAGAGCGTTCTGGTCGCTTGCGGGCTCAATAGGTCGCAATTTCTGCAAATCCAGTCTGCCACCTCTCACCAGACCTGATGGCTCTCTAGCAAATACCGCCGCCGAAAAGGCTAACTTATTAGGCAAAATGTTCGCGGAAAACTCGACCCTCGATGATCAAGGTGCTACCCCGCCGTCGGTTCCTCATTGCAGTTTTCGTATGAAAAAGCTGAGGATCCGGCATCGGGATGTACTCCAAGTCTTACGAGGGCTTGATGTTAATAAAGCTAGCGGGCCTGACGGAATACCTGCCCTGGTATTGCAGAGGTGCGCTGTAGAAATAGCTCCAATTTTGACGAAGCTTTTCAAAATGTCCCTGAAGACTGGCTCTGTGCCCTCTGGTTGGAAAAAAGCGATCATTCACCCTATTCCAAAGAAGGGTGACCGCTCCAACCCAGCCAACTACCGCCCCATAGCGATCACATCTGTTCTGTCAAAAGTGATGGAACGTGTGATCAATGACAAACTGCTCACATACCTCGAGAAGAACAAAATTATTAACGACCGTCAATACGGATTCCGGCGGAACCGCTCGTGCGGTGATCTTCTCGCGTATGTGACGCATGTTTGGGGACGGTGCCTGGAATGTTTTGGTGAGACCCAAACGGTTTCACTGGACATTTCCAAGGCCTTTGACCGGGTTTGGCATCGAGCGCTTGTCAACAAACTGCGTTCTTACGGACTTCCCGCATCCTTGTGTGCGTGGATTGCCGACTTTTTGAGGGG
The DNA here is from genome assembly GCA_917563855.2 of Limnephilus lunatus. Taxonomy (NCBI): domain Eukaryota; kingdom Metazoa; phylum Arthropoda; class Insecta; order Trichoptera; family Limnephilidae; genus Limnephilus; species Limnephilus lunatus. Next base: position 81,292,278 of record OU830598.1, read on the forward strand.
GAGGTCGATTCAGGCGGTTGCTGACGGTTTCACCTCTTCCTCGCATTCGATAAATGCTGGCGTCCCACAGGGATCGGTTCTGTCTCCGACTTTGTTTCTGTTGCACATCAACGACCTCTTGTCATGTGCACCGATTCATTGTTACGCGGATGACAGTACAGTCCATGATAGCTTTTTGTTTGACAAGCCTCCAAAGGGCACACAAACCCCAATAGCTCGGAGGGCTTTGAAGCAGAGAATGGACGGTTACCTCGAGAGTGTTTTCTCTTGGGGTAAGAATAACCTCGTCGAATTTAATGTTTCAAAGACCCAATCATGTCTGATAACGTCTAAAAGGGATCGAAGTGATAATCTAGTGTCCTTCAACGGAAGCATTCTCCCGAACAGGACCTCCATTGATATGCTTGGTGTAACTCTTAGTGACCAGCTCAGGTATGGGGGCTCCATCGAATCCAGAGTTAAGTTAGCCTCTCAGAAACTGGGCGTACTGTACAGGGCCCGCAGATACTTTAATAGTACTCAACTGTTAACCCTGTACAAATCGCAAGTGCGCCCCACGGTTGAATTTGGCAGCCACCTCTGGTCTGGAGCTCCAAAATACCTAAAAAAAACCCTTGACTCTGTGCAGAAACGGGCGGTCCGTTTGATAGATTCTCCCATCTTAACAGACGGATTGCAATCTTTAGAGCATAGGCGTCAGGTGGGAATGCTGTCCTTGTTCTACCGGTATTACAATGGAAGATGCTCCGAGGAACTAGCGTCATTGATCCCCTCGGCACCGGTGCATAGTCGGGAAACACGCCAAACACGCGCCCAACATTTGTACACAGTTGATATTAGTCACATGAGAACGGGTCGTTTTTACGATTCGTTCTTGAGTTCAACAGCTCGGCTATGGAACGATTTACCGGCCTCTGTGTTTCCTCCCTCCTACAACATGAGTCTCTTCAAGACCCATGTTAACTCCTTCCTTTCCTCAAAAAGACCCTCCACACAGCATCCTCAAAGATGACATAGGCCCTGAGGGAAATTATTTTCCTCAGGGCCTCCTGTGTGGAGTTAATGTAAAAAAAAAAAAAAAAAAAAAGACATACGTTCACCGTTTACCTCATTTTCGACTACGGAAAGTATAAGAAAGAGGGGCAGCATTATATGTTTAAGAACAAAACCAAAACAATCAGAGCATTGACATTTGACGTTTTTGAATGTTTGGGATTCACTCACTATTCAATATTATATTTATCACAATATTAAGATGTAATAATAAGTGTGTTTTCACGTCAACGCGTATGTTTCCACAGAAATCGTTATAACTCCGTTATTCTTCTAGTGACATCCCTAAAACAAAAAGCAGCTTTATAATAAATCAAGCTATCTATCACTAATACAAAAAATACCTATTCTGTCAGATACATGGGTATCCTTCCCAGTTGGACGGGTACCCTTCCCAGTTGGACAGACAAAGTATCATTTTGTAATGTATTTTAATATAAACTAACTAACTAACCATCACGCCGTTTCCCCGCAGGGGTAGGCAGAGAGGACGGACCGCCAAACAACTCGGTCTTGGCACACACTCTTTGCCTCACTCACATTCATACATCGTCTCATACATTCTCTTCTATTATTCTGACTTTTGACATGGCCCGACTCATGTATCTGATTCACTTGATCGTGCCATGTCTTCCTCGGACGTCCACGACTTCTTCTACCATTCACATTTGCGTCGTATATTCTTCTTACACTGCTTTCTTCGTTCATTCGCTCTACATGCCCAAACCATCTGAGGGTCCCTTTCTTAATCTTACTCATTATGCATACATCAGCCTTACATTCTTTGCGGATATCCACATTTCTCACACGATCATACATTGTTTTACCACACATACGCCTCAGGGATCTCATTTCAACAGCATTCAGTTTACTTTCATCCTTCCTCTGCCAGTTCCATGCCTCACTGCCATACATCATGGTAGGTACCAGGACTCCATTGTGGACTGCTAGTTTCGCTTCTTTTGACAGTTTTTTTTATTAGCGCCAACGGCATTCAGTCCTCCATTAATGGAGTTACCAGCATTCACCCTTCTTTCAATATCCCTATCAGCCTTCCCATCTCTCGTAAACATACTACCCAGATACACAAACTCATCCACCTGCTCCAAGTATTCATCATTCAAAACTATATTACATACTGTTTTCGTACTCTCTCTTTCAAACACCATGACTTTAGACTTACTTACATTCATCATTAACTCATTCTTCATACATACTTCGTTCATCCTAGATACGAGACACTGTAGATCTTCCATGGTATTAGAAATCAGCACCGCATCATCAGCATACAACAGGCAACATACTTTCAGATTACTCAATTTCGCGCCCAATCCCACTTCTTTCAATTCTTGCATTTTAATATATGTATATGTATATAAACAAATAAACATGGTAGACCGACAAATCGCCTCCCGCTGTTAAACATTGTTATTTTTTTATTAAATATTTTTGAATGAAATGATAAATAAGTGAGGTGATTAAATTGTTTATTATACATTTATGCAATAGAATAAGTTTTTTTTACGTAATCCGTGATTTTAGTGCCGTTTTCACATAAATTATAATTTTTTTTATGATTGCATTGTAAATTTTAATATTTAACAATGTTAATAGTTATTTTTAATATAACGATTTGAAAGTTTGTTTTGTAACCTTTCCAAAACAGTTTTTAGTATTCCGCTAAGTTTAGAAATGTTTAATTTATAGAGCTTTAATTGTGAAGCGGAAATATCACAAAGTTTTCGTAAATCTGTCATTTCGCTTAAGACGTAAAAAGTGCATATTCGCGATAGATCGGAGTGGTTAATAAATTAACAAATAAATTCTCGCAACAGGTAAAATACTTGATTAATTTATCCTATATATAGCTACCATTCCTATGTTCGATTACCGTATCGTACATTTAACTCAGACTTAATAAATAAATAAATTTTTTTTTTTTTTTTTTTTTTAAAGAAATATTAACATAGTACATAATTCATATTGTTTACAACTTTTTCATGTAATTTTTTATATTTATATTGGTAAGTATATAACATGTTTCTTGATTTAATTTAATACCTCCCTAATTGAGAATAACTCGTGTTTAGGGAGGGAATTTTTACAAGATTTGTTTAATTTCTAGAATTATACCTATAATTAACACTATATACACTCAATTTATTAGCGTACATATATGCACTGAAGAACAGATAACATATATTAAAAAAAAACAGACAGTTCTTTAAAATATATAATATATAATGCATAACCTTTACGAGAGTGTATTGTTCGTTTGAAAAGGCAGAAAAAAAAGTGATAGTATCTATAAAAAATCAATGAGATATTTACTGATTCTAATTAGCTAATTTATTTATGATATTATTATTTAATTTATTTTTAAATTTATTGTAATCAGGTTCTAATCTTAGTTCTGTCCCAAGTTGATTAAACCACACCACTCCATTGTACGTGTAGTAGTGTTGTCCAAAACTGGTACGCATCAATGGCGTGCATAAGCGACCCGCTGTGTTTTGTCTATTGCTCTCAACGCGTACTAAGGCGTGCAACTTCTTCGAGTGATCTTTGTGTATTTGAAGCAGCGTATTTTTTATGTATGTGTTTTTTAGAGGTGGGACTTGAAAGTCTTGAAAAAGTTGTGAGGTTGAATAATCTGATGGTTTTTTAGTAATAATTTTGATTAATAGTCTCTGAGTAATTTCGAGTGGCAAAATTGAGGTTTTGTATGCTCCCCCCCAAGCAACTATACCATATTGTATTATTGAATGGGCTAGAGCGTAGTATATATTTTTAAGAATTTTTAAGTTTAGTATATTTCTTAAGTTAATAAATATGTATATAAGTTTTCTTAATCTATTTATAATGTTGGTAATTTGAGTCTTCCATTTGAGGTTATTATCTATTATAATACCTAGATATTTAATTTCTTTTTTATTTGTTATGCACAAACAGTCAATATTTTGACATGTTAATATTTTAGTACTACATTTTTTTGCATGAATTTTAATATTTAACGTGGTAGTAGCTATTTTTTTGTTATTTATATTAAAAAGTATATAATGTGTTTTTTCAATATTCAATGTTAATAAATTTTTGTCAAACCACTCTTTTAGCATATTAATGTCATGGTTAGCAGTTATTTCAATTTCGTTCCATGTGTTTGCTTGGAATATAATGGCAGTATCATCTGCATATGAAATGAGTTTTCCGGTTATTGGCAATTCAAAGATATTATTAACATATAATATGAATAGAAGAGGGCCCAAAATGGTGCCTTGTGGTATCCCAAAGTCGCTTGTATTTGGTTCACTAAGAGTGTTGTTTATTTTTACATATTGATTTCTAGAATTCAGGAAACTTTCAATCCATATTTTGGCGTTATTTGTAATTCCGATTTCGTTAAGTTTGTATATTAATTTTTTGTGACTTATGCTATCAAAAGCTTTCTTTAGATCTATAAATATTGCAAGAGATTTTTTCCCTTTGTCTAGTGCTTGGTATATTTTTGTTGTTAAATCTATGATTGCGTCTTGTGTGCTTATTTTTTCGCGAAATCCAAATTGTTGGTCACTCAAAATATTATTCATTCTAATAAAATTTTGAAGTTGTTTTTTGGCTACTTTTTCAAAAATTTTTGAGATATTTGACATAACTGATATAGGTCGGTAGTTATTAATTTCTTTAGAGTCACCTGATTTATAAATCGGTGTAATAATAGTTTTTTTGTAAATAGATGGAAAGATTCCTTTTTTAAGACTATTGTTTATGATGTAAGTTATAGGCTTTTTCAAAAAGTTAAGATGTTTTTTTAGGTTTTCAACAGTGATCCCATCGAAACCTGGTGCTGAATCAGTTTTTAGATCTTTTATTATATTAACAATATCTTTTTCAGTTACTGTTTCGAATTTTCCTACCGTTTTTTTGGATGATGTTATTTTATTTTCTAAGGTGGAAGTAGTATTATCTATGTTATTAGTAATTTTGTTGGCGAGATTTTTTCCCACGTTAGAAAAAAAAGTATTGAAAGCATTCGCACAGTGTTTTGGGTTTTCAGAAACTTTTACCATATTATTATTAATATTTAGCTTTAAGATGTCACTTGTTTTCCTTTTTTTGTCAATTATTTCATTGATTGTTTTCCAAATTATTTTACTGCTGGTACCTGCATTCAATACCTTTTGTTTATAGAATCCTTCTTTGGTAGTTTTAATTAGTGCCGTTAGTTTGTTTCTGTATTTTTTGAAGTCTGCGATGATTGAATCATTTAGTGGATATTTTTTTGTTAGTTTAAATAAATTTTCTTTTTCTCTTATAGACACCACTAGGCCATGAGTGATCCATGGTTTAAGTTTACGAAATTTATTTTTATATGTTTTGCTTGGTATTTCACAGCTTGAATCTTTTATATGTTTTTGGAAGGTGTCATGGAATTTTAATGCACTTATATTTACATCTTCTGTGGTAAGTACACATTCCCATGTTTTGTGAGACAGTTTTTCATAAAGTATTTGTTGGTTTATTCTTATTTTAGGAAAGGCAGAATCATTACTATTATTTTCTATTTTTTGTTTTTCTATGTTGAAGTTAAGTATACATGTATGATGGTCCGTTATGTTATTTCTCCATATTATTGTTTGTAGATTATCAGTGTAGTTGGAATTACACCATATGTGATCAATACACGATGGGATTTGATTATTAAATTCTCTAGTATACCTATTTATGCAGGGTTTTAAGTTTAAAGTCGTCATCATGTTGATATAATTGTCCTTTTCGATAGTGTGGTTATTTTCAGCAATGTTTATATTAATATCCCCAATAAGAAAATTATTTTTACACTTATTGTTTAAAATAATATTATTCAATTCTGTTATGAAAGTTGGTATTACAGCTGAGTGTGTCCTGTAGATTGTTATTATTTGTAAAGGTAATTTATTATTAATGTTTAATTTTATCATAATACAGTTTGCATTAGTCATATTTATTTCAGTAAAGCATACGTCTTTATATATTGCCTTAGTATATATAACAATACCACTATTTTTGTTAATATAATGGGAACTCTGAAAGTTAATGTAATTGGGGAGAGTTGGGATGATCGAGTTAGTGTTTAAATGGGCTTCAGTCAATATGATTATGTCCGGATTTTTTTTTAATAGATTTAGGTTTACTAGGAAATGGTCAAAGTTTTTATTTATAGATCGTATGTTTAAATGTATTACTGTAAAAGAGTTTGGAGTCATTTGAAGTATTGTATTACAGTCATTTGAGCTGTCACAAATTAAATTGTGAACGTTAAATTTTTTTTCTAAATGTTGAATAATGAAATCATCCATTTCTAAATATTCGATATGAAACTATTATTGTAAATGTGTGTCTTCGTGGTAATATACGTGGAAAATGTGGTAATACTCGTATATTATCTAAATTTATAGTATTAAGATGGGCCTCGGTCAAATTGTTTTTAATAAATCAAAATGTACGTTATCATATGGACAATCTCTGAGGAGAATGGTGAAATACTCCCTGAATTTTAAAGATATCAAGTACTTTTGGCAAACTCGTTTCATTTAGTTTTTTTAAGAAATGTGTGGATGGTTTGGCTCGAGTTGGGTTAGTATCTTTTTCACATCCTTGTGTAAATCACTTCGCCTTCCAGTAAATCCTGACAGACTGCCAGAGGACAAACATCCGCCAAAACAAGGAATGAACTATGTACCCCGTACAGTCCCAGCTATGTCCTACCAACTACCATTAACAATTAGACAAAGAGCAATAACACTAAATCAATTCGGCCTTAATCAGTGTGCAGAAAGGAAAAACACTAAATGGAAACCATTACTGGGAGAGAGATACAAGATAAGAATACAGCCTTAATAATATATAAGGGAGAATGAGACGAGGACAACTGTTCGCAGAACAACATCCACAAATCATTTCATCCCCGCTAAGAACGGAAAGTCTGATGGTCATAAATAAGTTCGAAGAAAAAATCACCCCAGAAAGTTGATCATAACGCGAAAGCTTCATTTGCGGCCGAGACTCCGCGGGGAGCTGCTGCCAAATGTTTCCAATGTCTGATTTAAATTCCAATGAATGAATTTAAACTGAAACTATCGATGCGAAATATTATGAACAACACAACACAAAATTTCTGGACTTATCGAAAGGTTTTTAAGAATTGGTTTTGAAAAGCAATGTCATTTAACAGTTTGTCATAAACAACATATTTTTAACAAATATTATAATCAATAATTATCAGCCTGAAACACTCATCTACATTGAAAAAATCTTCCGAGAAAAGATACTGGCCGCCAACGGGAATTGAACCCGTGACCTTCTGATTGCCGGTCAGGTGCTCTTGACCACTGGTCAAGAGCACCTGACCGGCAATCAGAAGGTCACGGGTTCAATTCCCGTTGGCGGCCAGTATCTTTTCTCGGAAGATTTTTTCAATGTAGATGAGTGTTTCAGGCTGATAATTATTGATTATAATATTTGTTATCTACCCTTTGTGCTATGCATAAAAATCTTGTTTAAACGTTAGTTTATCAATTAAAAATAATAAACATATTTTTAACTTAATTAGTTAAACCTCGAATTCTAATATTTAATTAGTGAAGAGAATATTAGTGAAACTCAATCGAAAATCTGAAACAGAAAAATCAGAAAAAGATTCGGTCACATCTAGCGCTCGAACCCAGGACCTCCGCTATACCAGGGTGCAGCTCTACCAACTGAGCTAATGTGTCCCTATCCATTTCGGTCATATTAAACTGTATCATACTGACTAAGAACTACCAACATTTTCTTCATTTTTCTTAACGCATATTTTTATTGGCTGCAATCTTTATGTATGATTGCAAGAATCAACCAAAAATTAATGCTATCTAGATAGTCTTGGGTAAATGTATCAATTTTTATTAATATGCGACTTCTATTGACTTTTCTGCAAGTCTTTTAACTTAATGGGTAAAACCTCAAATTGTGATTTTTAATTAATTAAGACAATATTAGTGAAACTCAATGAAAAATCTGAAACAGAAAAATCAGTAAGAAGTACGGTCACATCTGGGACTCGAACCTAGGACCTCTGACTTGCCGGATCATTGCTCTACCTTTTTTTAAATAATAATTCGGTGCTACTCGGTTTTGACGGCGTTTCGACACATTTTCTAATGGAAAATTGAAAATTACAGAACCATCGACGCATTGCTTGTTATTAGTGATAGTATTTAAGTGAACACAATAATGCTTAAAAACTCAGTATGGAAATTACGTTAAGATCTTAAAACACGTTTTATTCACCGAGAAGATGCAATTTCATAACGTCTAAGATCACCTCATACCGTATTTTTTTCAAATAAGATAGTATCGCAATCTACCTACTAATCCATCGATCTTATACGAATCGACCGCTCCAATATCCAAGTAAGCCAGTTATCCTTAGATATTTCCTGAAGTCATAATATCTTACGTCTTTAATAAAAATGAATCATCGAGTGGAATTGTTAAAGTTAAGAGAGCATGCAGTCAGCAGGACATTATTTGTGGACAAAACAATGAGCCAAAACTAAACATAGGGAGCGGAGGACTGTGACACATTTTTTATGAGATGATTTGTGTTAAAGTTTTGTCGCGGGAGAAATTATTACCAAAGTCTCTTTCAATTTGGCTCCGGCCTGTAATATTTCGTGTCCGCTAGGATTTATAGCATACAATGGTTACTACCGTGAAATGGACAATCTTTGTGATGTTAACTTTTTCCTATACGCAATAGGTGGACTTTATTGTCCACCACGTATTTACAACACATAAAACATGAGCTTTTTATTTGATATACTTGTAAATGTTGCATTGGTATTTTTAAAGGATCGAAAACACTTACATTTTCTGCACAAAAAACATATCTGCAAGATTCTCGTAATATAGGATTGCTGAATAGGAAATTGTTAAAAACAGTCTGCTAGGATTTATAGCACACAGTGGTTAATTCCTTGAAATGGACAATCTTTGTGGTGTTAACTTTTTCTTATGCGCAATAGGTAGACTTTATTGTCCACCGTAAAATTTACAGCACATAAAACATGAGGTTTTTATTTGATATACTTGTAAATATTATATTGGTATTTTGAAAAGATCGAAAAAACTTACATTTTCTGCAAAAAAACATATCTGCAAGATTATCTTAATGTAAGATTGCTGAATAGGAAATTGTTAAAAACAGTCACGTTATTTGTCAGATAATATATCAATCTTTCATGCCAACACCGTTCTGCGACTAAATGGTGGTATTCAAAAGCGTCAAACAAAATGGCGCTTGTTATTTATATTTACTTAAGAAGTGGCGTCGTGTAATGGATATAGATGAGAACGAGCATTAGCTGCTTTCTGGGCCGCCCGGCGTCGCTCTCTTCTCCCAGCACAAATAACAAAGGCACTTCCTCATTTCGCAGACAGTTTTATGATCCCGAGAGTTTTTGTAATTTCGGATACATCCTGCCCGAGGGGGAGGGTGCCCGTGGACCCCGCAGGCCCTCCCCCTCCCACTTCACCACCCCCTTCCTCGTGTTGGGACTGGGTGGACAAGCTACCCTCAGCTGCCCCTGCCCCTCTCTCTACCACTACCCACTACGACTGGAACTACGCCATCGTAGCACTGGGATTGTCGTAGCACTTACTGATGGCTAACTCGGAATCCAGACCGTGTATGTTGCAAATATTCGACTCAATTCTTAGAATCGACTGTCAATGCCTACTGTCTGATACCCAACTGAAAATTCATACACGCTTTCTTATGAATAATGCTAACACAGGGAAAGTTCAAATCTTCATTCTGATATTTAATCGAACAATATCATATTAATTTTTTCCTGGGATTTCCCAATTGAAGAGAGCATGAAGTCAGAGGGACACAATAAAAAATATATTTTGTACAGATGATCTCACGAAAGCTGAATGAAATGTAATTTTAAATTATTTCCGGAGATTTCTCGAAATAAATATTTATAGGAAGATAGCTAGAAGCATCAGTTACCCTTTTTGTTTGTGTCAAAACAATTTGATTTATTTTTCAGAGCCTAAAAAACACATAATATATATCTGGGTTAGTCCGCTTTTATTAATTTTTCGATTCCTGAGTAAGTATTTACACACCGAACATGGGTGATGTACCCCTGGGATGAATAAATATTAAAACAGCATAGAATTTTCATAATGTCAGAACAACTAAGGTCGTTTATTAAACGTAAATAATTTGTGATCCTCCGGAGAGGGGGGACGACAGCCGGGACTACTGATGGGACGGGGGAGGAGGTCCGGTGACTAAATCAGGACATTTTCGCTTTTAATTATTATTCAAACACATTTATTTATTCATTTCTAAATAGCAAAAAACCATTATAGTGATCAGTAAGATCAGACAGAAGCAGTAAATAAGTTTTTCCTCTAACGCAAGCAATCTGACCAGAAAAAAACTATCTAAAAAAAGATTTTTTCTTCGAATCTTCTTCTTCAAACAGGGCAAACTTGTTTTGTGGCACAATTTTAATTCAAAATTAATAAAATAATTAGTATTAACCACTTTTATTGTTTGAAAAACCCAACATGTTTCGTAAAAAATGCTGACTTCCACAGGGTTTACTTAAAACTAATTACCATAAAAAACATGTGAAGTGAAATAATATATTTCGTTATTATTATTATTATAGATAATAATAGATTTAAGGATATCAACGGATATGTGGGAGGGGGGAAGGGGGGGGGGGGGAATAGGGGTAATTTACAAAGTGAACAAATTGAATAACGGTTCATTTAAAAATAAGTTTTGGTTGTTTATAATATTTAAATTCATCTTTACTCTTTCTAATTTCCGATATTTCTAGTTTGTCTGAATGGATTCCATTAACACAACAGTGTAGCAACTCTATTCCATTATTAAAATGGAAAGTGTGATTGGTCTTCAATAAATGATTAGCTAAGTCCGAGAAACCATTATTGTTTAAACACCCCATATACTCCTTTATCCTAATTTCAAAGTTCCTCGAAGTTTTACCTACGTAAAAGAGTCCAAAATATTTATTATTTTTTTTTTGTCTATAATACTTTTATTTTTAAATGTCATTTAAAACTTTAAAATATATGTACGTATATTTTTTTGTTTGACTGAGGATTGAACTTTTCTCCCTGGGGACTGGAGCCAAATGGAGAGTACCGACATTTATTTCGTATATTAACTGCTGTACATTTTTAAATATCAACTGGAGCAACAATTAAAGTTTAAAGCAATTTAAAACTTTTTTCTCCGATTGCTCGAGATTTTTTGGTGATCATTTTGAATATTTTCCATCCACATTAAAAAAAATCATGCCTCCGAATTTTAATACGAACAAGTACAAGCCAATGAATTCACATATTCAAAGGATTTATAAAAAAAAATCTATGAAATCATAAACTTCTACTTAATTATTTACAAATAAGGAAAAATTTGACAAAATTGGCAGCAATCCGAGTTTTTTGATTAAAATATCATCCAATTTCAGAAAAATGTGTGTATGTGCGTAAGTGTCACCAAAATAAAATGCTTTGTCATCGACAATGAGTCTATCTCGATGTCGGGAAGTGGGTTAATTTCCACATACAAGATTACACTTCATTTATTTAGTCATGGAATGAATGTATTTAAAAAAAAAACTGTTTATTTGCGTCTAGCAATGAATTTAAATTAATCGAAAAAGCAAGTAGGTACCTGCTAAGGTATCAATAAAAAAGCAGGTAGGTACCTGCTAAGGAATCAATAAAAACATAGAGCATAATAAGATGCTCAATTTTTCTAAAACCCGCAGAATATATTATACTCTTAAATCTCTGAACACCGTTTCTGAAAAATCTGATATTTTTGTTTCTAGACAAGGAGTCAACTCTATTGTATTTTGAACGTCTGATTTCTTAAGCGTCGAAGTACAAACTTTACGAAATAAAGAGATTTTTCTTAATTATCATCTTATCGAGACATGCTTTCATGCATTTACAAAGACCGTAACCCCATCAGTTTTACAATAAGTCAAAAGTCTCGACATTGGAAATTTATGAGTATCTCGTAGCACTGCTCGCGATCAAAACCTTTCTCCGTTGTCTCTGAAAACTAATTAAAACACTTTCTTTACACTTGATTTATACAGAAAATTATCTCGCCAAGTGTAAGTGAGGGAAGCAGGAGCAACGTGTTCGCGTAGTGGGAGGTGGTAGGTAGGTAAGGGGAGATGCATCGAATGTAAAAGTGGAGCTACGTCATATCACTTGATTGCTTCTAAATGTTACCGCTAGGTGGCGGGTGGAATCGTAAATTACCATTATCTGCAGACATTTGGTGCTGTTTATTATTTATGGGCGGATCGGTTCGTCGGTCGGGGTGGTAAAGATACCGGGGGTGGGTGTGCGTCCCGGCTAAATGAGAAAAGGATAATTTTCTGCCATACGAACATTATAAATGTGTTGATTTGTATGGCTTTGGCGTGGGATACACGTACAGGGTGATTTCGCCATTGGAAAACGTATTCCGTTGTATTTGTTATACGTTAAAAACTCATTAGCAATACTTTATTACGATAGCGCACTTCGCTGCCGGTCTCTGTTTTTAGGGATTCTGAATTCTAGTAAGGTTTGATTTATTTTACGGTTCATTAAATGAATTTGATCTTGGATTGTAATAATTTAATTCGTTTTATTAACCGGTATGTTGTAGTGGGTAGGTTTGTATGACAGTATTGTGGATCCTGAACAAAGATGTGATTAGGTATCATATTAAACAATCGCAACTTCATTTAGTATTTCAGAATACCATTTTATTTTGATTTCGTATTCACAAAAGATAACGATGAACCGGGGAAATTGGGATGAATCGTTGCCTACCAATAATGAGTCACAAGAGATGGGATCAATGCAGTGGCGTTACCGCTAGCACCCGAACCCCCAGGAAAGCCGAAGCACGATTCCATCAGTTCACTAATAAATCAATAAAAAATATTATCTCGACACAGATCTGTGATTCGGCTTGTTTTTAAGGGTTTCCGGAAATCTTTTATCTACAATTAAATATTTACGAACACCCATTGCCTTTCTTTCCGTAAATTTCATCTCGCCATCAAAACAATTTTTAATAATTATTGTCAATCGAAAATATTTCAGGAAAGATATTTGACAGTAAAGTTGTAAGTCCCGATATTCACTGGTCTCATTGGGGATTTGGATCTCAACTTGTCTATGTTTGTGGGCATGATGAAATTGTTTACATGGGTATATTGTGTTTGTAACATATAATTAAAATTATATGTATATATAATAAACATAATTAAAAACATGTACTTACCATTTAAAAACTACACGCAAATATAAATTTTATGGAAATGCTCTCTAAAATCAGGATACACAGGTTCCATTCATTTTTACATACGTAATTGGTACTGGAACACTTGACTCCAGGGAAATTATTTTGGTTGGCCTCTCTCAGAAGCATGATGGCATCATGTGATGCCACGTGTTATGCACCTTATATATAAGTGTTATAAAAGTTTTTCTAAAGAAAAAAAGTCTTTTTTTTCTATAAGTTTTTATTCCAGTAAAAAAGAAAATAACATTTTCACTTACTTAACTAGAATATTGAATTCATACATAGTTTTTACATTTCATAACCTAGCTTTTTGTAAACATTTTAAATTAAATTAAAAGTCTTATTATTTTTTGGAAATTTTCGTAATTTCGTACGTACGATAACAGCGTTTTTCATTAAAAATATTAATTTATATATTTATCAAAACGGCATTCGTCAAAACATATTCGAAATCGGATGTATTAAACTAATTGTGTTAAACGGGCAGTTCGACACCAAATGAAAAATTTGTTAAGATTTGTGAAGTATAGCGAGACTTTTACAGTCTCTGTTCGACGATAAGTGAAGAGCAGGAGTGAAATAAAAAAATAAAAAAATTCTGGAAACAGGTGATACCGTCATGCGAGAACAGTTTTGCTGGTTCTCATAAAATAATAATCAAAATAATTGGATTATTTATTTAGTGCCAATTTTGCAAAAAAAAATTCTAAGGCGCTATAATTACGACTTCGTATTCTTTACAATCCATTAACGAACCAAATCAAGACTCAACTATAAGTTGCGAATTCTTCAAAATAGGACAATGAGAATAATACTTGGGCAAAATAGATTTTCAAAAGTAAAAAAATGAAACCTTCAGATAACTAATGTAAATAAGAGTGGGGAGGTTACGAAGCACCGCAGAAAGAGGAGACCGATTATACTATCCCATTATATTATATCGTAGACTTAATCCTATAGATGGATGTGTTTGTCTCTTTTTAGTGTCACTATTTTTCGTTTCATCGAGTTTCAAATCACAACGGTGCTAAAGAAGTTTGCTCTTCAAAGGGACAAAGCGAATATGCAAAATAGTTTACAGGTTGATAATGCGCTATTATAGGAGCTACATTAAGAAGGAGGATATATAGTTTATATATTATAATTAGTTAGTAATTTTTAAAATTTGATGTACAAATTACTAAAATAAAATTAAAAAATAAATAAATAAAAAATAAATATTAAAGATACAGAAAACAAATTTACCTGGCAGACCACTTCAGATAAACACACTTTTATTTGAAAGTTTAAGCTTGGAGAAGATAAAAATATGACTACGCGCCACGGACGTACAAAATATATGGACATGCCCTTACGTGTTAAAAAACGTGTTATTTCCCCCTCCCATTGGAACCATTTTTCGGAACCGGCTGGGCGTGTCCGGGCCAGTGTCGTGCTCTCGTCGTACATTTTACGCGCGGACGCTGTATGTCTATGAAACACATACTTAGACAATGAAGAAGACTTGGCGAATCACAAGTCTCTTTCCTCTCTTCGCCCCGCCATAGTTGGTTTTTACCCCTCATCTGTAAGTTCTCGTCTAGTTATTTGTATGTCTATGCTACGCGCAGATAAATCTATATTAAAAACAATAAAACTTTGCACGTTTTTACAATTTCTATTTTATTCTTCATTAGATGTATATATTATATTGTGTAATAAAGGATTAAAATAATTGAGTTTCTGCGTGGTGTTAATCCATTCATCTTAGTCAACTGGAATTAAACAGCCCTAATATTAAAAGTTGATATACTATGTATTTGAATATATCAACTTGTGCCCCCGAGGCCTTTCCAAGCGGTCACCACGCCACTGAATAAATGGTATTGAATCGTAAATCAAATGTATACTCGTGCTCTTTATACCATCAGCGTTTCTTCAAGCTTTACCCATAATAAATTAAAACTTTATTTCCTATATTTGTGACAATTTAATTTATCTGAGTCTCGGGAATGACGCTGCGTATAAAGTGGGCTAATATAAAATGAAGCAAGATTTTCATTTATATCCCATGTTTTTGGTAGAATAATAATTGTTTTTTTAATGTTGAAGCTTTATTTTATGTAAGTGAATTTGAGATTTATTTATTCGTTGGTCACATCCTTGACCAAGTTAGTGTGCGTACAAACATACTTATCTATTCACCCTGCTATAAGACCACCTTCAAAATATTTTGATTGAAGTGCATGCAAACATTTTTTTTTGTGAATATCGCACAAATGCCGCAACTACCCCCAACCAGCCAGTGAGACTATGGCATCCCCAATTGGGGTATGTTGTGAGGTTACGACCACGGAGGTCATCCTTCAGGGGAAGTGCTCTAAGCATTTGTGAACAGGCTTGCTTATGAGTATGCTCATTTCGATCCGGTCTCAGTCAGAACCCAAATAGATCTTTTGATTTTATTTTTTCTTTCGCCAAAAGTTTCTTGAGTAATTGCGTTGCAAGCGTTAAGAATATTTTGTTGACTTCTGTTCGGATGAAACTGGCTCTATTATGTCGTTGAAAACTGTATAACGTCATTGATTATAACTGTATAACCGTTGACATCTTGAACACAAATCAACCGTTTTATTGTCTTACTTCAAAAGATTCTTAAATAATTGCGTTGCAAGCAATAAGATTATTTTGTTTAGCTCTGGGCAAATGGAACTCACTCTATTAGACAAGAGCATGCTAATGATCATAAAGAGCTTGTGTGTTCTTGTTGCTTGTTGTTTTTTAGCATGCTCTTTCATGGGTGTGCTCAAACCAAGCATGCTCATTAATAAGTAAATGTGTACAGTTGATGAGCATGCTTATTTATGAGCATATGTGTCAGTACGATAAGGGACTAGCTCACCCACCAAGTATGTTATATCGATGGGACTAGCTACACCAGCGTCTTGTGCGTTCCTGTAACTCTCCTTGAAGGTCTTCATTTCGTTGGAGCGGCGTGGGTTGGCAGCAACGCAACACGGAATGTTCGGGCAATGTTCGGACAACGTGGGTATTGTATCAAAATATAACTAGCTGTTGTAAATAACAGCTAGATACCATCTACGCCCAACGCTATTCGTTGACGAGAATTTGCGTCAACAGTTGAATATAACTGATAAATTAAAAAGATACATTTTTATTTGTTTCAATAATTTTTTCCCATTATTTGAAAATATGGGCTTCACTGGGTACTTAAATAACACATATAAAAACCCAAAAGCGTACGTGAAAATTAGGCAATATATTCGGACATACGTGGCGTGTCTTGTGTTTTATGCATATGTTTTGTAAGTATTGAAATTAATGCAGTTTTATTTCATTTTTATGATGTGAAATTTGTGTAATATTGCGTTTTTATGTTCTTTAATCCAAATCTTAATTTTTGTATGGGAAATGTTTAGTGTTTTTCTCATTTTTTGTAAGATTGTTAATTGCTTTTATTGTCTGATATTTATTATGTCTTTGTCCAAAGCTTGTGCTTGTTGACGGAGTAGTAATGATTTGTGCGTTTGTCAAACTGATCTTATAATGTTGAAACTTGTTTTTTCAGAAATTTTTTTTTTTCATATCGTGTTTTTTGTATGTATTGATATATTTGGGCAGTATAAGCCATTCTATGTTTTTTTGAAGTTATATTCTTTATAATTTTCTATACTTTATAACAGTTTTCTATGTGATATTAATATGACTGAATTATAATATTCCAGTAACTGATTAACTTACACGAATATTAATAACGCACCAAAATGACTACTTACAAAAAAAAATTTGCTGTATTGTTTTGGCATTGCACATGGAAAGATGTAGTTGCATGAAAAGAGAATTATATTATGCTTTCGAATAGTGTTTTGGTTATATACATTCCTACTGAAACCTCTTCCTAGATTATTTGATACGACGGCTAAGTGGTTCCGTTAGTGGAAAATGAAACTTAATTGTTGGATGTTGGCGTTATAGGAGTCCCAACTTGGAACTCCCTAAATTTGGGAATGCCTAATATTATTATCCCGTTTTTCATAATTTTTCTGAGTGTTCGCTTTTTTCGTTTTAATTTCAACATGATTAGTCGTTATTTTCAACGGCTACATTTAACAGTTGATAATCGCCAACGATAGCGGCGTTGGCGTTTTTTACAATCGTCGCTGACGTCCAATACCTATGAGTTCGGACAACGTACGAACAATGTCGGACAATAAACGGACAATGTTTGGACTAAGAGGGCAGAGCCGGCTACCTGAAGCGTAGTATTATAAATTACAAGAATGGAAGCACTACGAAAATATTTAATGCTGTCGGGTGATGATTTAAGGACGGGACTCGTAATGGACCGATAAATCGTGGCAGGGCCGGATCAGTAACAATTACCAGCCCGGTGTTTTGTTGCCGCCGATATTTATTGTGGCCTGTTTCGGCCGCCGGTTCTGCGGTGGTGTAGGAGCTTAACATTAAGTCGTCTGAGCTTTTTAGAATGGCTTGCAATACTGCAGACAAATGTTGCGCACCCCTGAACTTAACAAAAAATATGCATTGATTCACGCGATAATATTAAATTTTCATTCTAAAAGTTGGATGCACGTACATATTTAAAAAAAATGATACAAGGTTTTGAAATCTATGTGATATTCATATATTACTGGCAGTAAAAAAAATTGGCGGCTTTTGGTTCGGCTTCGCCCAGTTTGAGTGTTGGTGACCATTTTATAATTCCGATAGGAAATGGTTCCAAAAATAACCGGGTTAAAGTAACCGCGACAGGCAATGGCGTCATATGTATCTAGTACATAGCCGCGCCAAACTATTACATATTCACAACTCTAAATATAACCGTCTATCTTTACATATTCGGAGAGACACTCAAATTCTACAGATTGGTAGTACTTATGCCTAGGGGGGCTCATGCGACCTGCTCCTAAGTGGCGCCATCCTTTGACCAATTCTTGAATTCGAAACCGAATTACAAAAGTAGTGTTTTTTAGCGTATTAATATAGATGGCAGCACTTCCGTTTATATCTATTTGTGAATCGAGTGTGTATGACAGACGCAAGGCTATTAAAACTGTTTGATGGTGATTTCCTAAAATAAAAACTTTTCTTGACTAAAATCGTACCATAAAGCTAAAAATAAAAATTAATCATAAATAAAATTATATTTTTCCGGCCAGTTCAAAATAATATACCTACATAAAAATATATTTTAGCTACCTTCTTGTGGTATTTATTTTTCCACTGGCCATAAATTCTGAAGAATAGTAGTTTTGTAATGTAAGAATGAGTAAGTGTGTTTTTTTTAAAGAAAACATCCCTTTTCCATTTTTTTCGTTCCTATATTTTCAACAAAAGAGCAATCCTTCTGTTGTGGAAAATCTTTTTCTGACCGATCGAGCGCAAGAATTGCTTCAGTCGCTGGTTCACATGGATTCCACAGTCATCTCTATAGGTAGTCATCTCGCATGGTGTCGCGAATAGGGACACCAATAAAACATCGTAAATAGGAATAAACGAAACACGATTATTTTCTGTATTACCATTATTATTTTTTTTTGTTATTTGAACTTTAATAAACTGTGATTGTTTCATCAGGATTATTAAGGACGAGTTGTTTAACGGAATTCGAATAATTCGGCAAAATTTGAAAGTTAATATTCAAGTTTTGTCATTATCCAAGTAAGTGTGAAGCAACCGGCCAACGATGAAATATTAAAAACTTGAGTTTTGACTTTGGAAAATTGATTAATTGTTAAAATTCTGTCAAACAACCCGTCCCAAAACACTCTTTTAGGTACTTATGAAACACATCGAAGGCATCATTTAAATATTATCGTTCAACTCGCTAATTTCGGTACTCTGTGCATTCTGTGTAACTCTGGTTCAATGAACTCAAAGTTGATTTGAATTTAAGTATCATTTTCAAAATTTGAACTGATTGTGTAAAGAATTCTGACGGGCGATAAAGTTTCATCTATTGATATGTCATTTTCCAATAAATTTTTTTTTTTTTGCCATTTTCAAAATCTAAGCCTATCCCGTGATTTTTTTAACAGGTCTGCCCTAGTTTGGGTAATACCAACAAATGGTGATATTTGGTAGTAACGGCTAAGTAACCGATACAATCACTTTAGATTATTAACCGTTTTTTTAACCCTATTTAGTTTTAAATCTGTTCGGAAATATTACACAATAATATTGTTTCTTCAAGTTAAATATCGCACCCTTTTGTTGGCGACAATAATTGCATTTTTATTGTTATATATAATATGTGTACTGAACACTCTTTACAGCCACAATATTATACTATAATTTTAATCATAGGATGAAGTTTTTTTTTAAATCTGATGATGGACTCTGTCCGTAACGTGTAGTCCGAAACGTCGCCGTATCGGCTACAGAAAGATGTACAACACGATATAATAATCCAAAAAACAATAACATTTATTCCGATTGTAGATTTATCTTAAACAAAAAATTTAATAAAAAAATTATTTTTTTATCAAAATGACTAGATTATTATTTATGTAAATAACGTGCTACTGTGTGTGTGTGTTTTTTTTCATTTGATGAACATCTGGAAATAAATTCTACACCAATGTTGTCGTTCCACCCACGTTATAAGGTAATTAAACTTCGATATTGTTAATTAACGTTATCATCCGATTGATGTTTTACAACAAAAGTGCATTCCCTAATACCCAAAACATCGAAGTTGTCGCACCTGGAGCAAGGTATAGGTGCGGACACGGTGTGGTGGCGGGAGGAGTGGAAGACGGGGTGGGAGAGGTAGGGGGGTGCCACAGGTCAAGGGACGAGCGTAAATCTACCCTCAGATACAATCCGCCCTGATAAAACCCACCCTCTTAGGTCAATACATAATGCCGAAATATTACAGCCTAATGTAAGGGTGGCTAATGGTTTATCGCCTCACATACAAACTGCCGATGCCCGGCATTGACTGGTATAGCAGGAGTAGATAGACTCTTGCGACACGAAGAAAAAGAGTGTTAAATAATTTATATTTTATAGATACATATATTTATGAATTTATGCAAAGTGGTAATAAGTTGGTAAGAATGAAATCATATTCGGTTCCATTTAGTGGGACCCATTTTCACACGAATCCGGAAAAATACCTGTGGCCAAAAATTTAATAACAATGTCGAAGGTCCTGGGTTCGAGTCCCAATGGTGCCAATATATTTTTTTGATTTTTCTGTTTCCAGATTTTCGACTGGGTTTCGCTTATATTGTCTTCAATATTAATTAAATATTACAATTTGAGGTTTTACTCATATAAAAGTTAAAAATAAATATTCATCCTGGACTTATCAAAAAGTCAATAGATGTCGCATATTATAAAAAAATGATAAAAAAATTTCCAAACACTATCTAGATTGTATTTAGTTCGAATTTGAATCTTGTAATCATGCATAAATATAGCAGCCAATAAAATATGCTGATAATGTTGGTGGTTCTTAGTCGAAGTATGATACAGTTAAAATGACTGAATCGGATAGGGATACAGCTCATTTAGTAGAGCCGCGGCTGGTTTGAATCCCAGAGGTGCCAATAACTTTTTTTGATTTTTCTGTTACAGATTTTCGATTGAGTTTCGCTAATTTTGTCTTCATTTAATAAAATAGTAATAATCCGTCCACTTCTATCCCCATTCGAAGTGGATTGCATTGATTCATTTTTATGAATTTGATACATAATGTTTTCACTAACAACGCTGTATTTTTTCACGTTTTAAGCTTAGAGTATGATCCGTAACGCCGACTGAGTTTCGATGTGATCGTCTGCTTCACGAACAATAAGGCGAGGAGTCCGACAAGTAAATAGGATCCGCACACTTTGGGTACCCACGAGAGTCGCCCGCCGACAACTGTCTAGTTATGGAAGTTCAACCATACCCATCGCTATTGTGACATCATGGTGATTACTTTATCGCTGCCGTTATCGCTTTGCTAATGTTATTTTCTTACTGTGTTAATCATACTAAACTACCTGACTCACCAATCGATTATATCGTCGTTGTGTGAGTAATTATCGTTAATTAAAATATGCAAGTGCCGACCGAGGGAATTTAACTTATAACAAGCAACATTACCTACCGTGAGTACCTTTGCAACGTAACTTGATATTTGGTTTATGCAGACACCCGATCGTGATCCATTGAAACTGTTTGCGTAGAGTGACATTTAGTTACTACTCTAACCCCCTGTAAGTTGGTGCCATGGACTTTTTTTACATTATCCCCACACAGGAGGTCCTGAGGAAAAGAATTCCCTTCAGGGCCTACGTCATCTTTGGGGATGCTGTGTGGAGGGTCTTTTTAGGGAGAGGAAGTCGTGGGAAGGAAAAAGGTATGAGGGGCTGGTAGGAATCTGGTGGTCAGTGTGTCCAGGAGTGATGGACGTATAAATCATTCCCCACCGCGGGTAAGGCGATGTTCCGGGTTTCCTGCTGGAGAGTTCTACAGATCTTCCTAGGCCCGTCTCTCCCGATCCCGCCTGCCACGCAGTTGGTGGGCAGACGCATCTGCCCCCGAGATCTGGACAAACCTCACTCATGAACCCGGGCACCCCTGCTAAGTGTTGGTAATCCAATAAATGGTTCCGCCTCCCAAATTATGACTTGCCTTATAAAGTGAATGAAAATGAATTTATGTTTTACACATATATCAATAAATTGAAAAATCTCAAATTTATTTCCATAAAATATATAAATTTCATTAGTATCACGTTACTTATAATTTCTTTTTTTTCTTATTTGAGCACCTTATTTTTTTTAATTCAAAATGTTGCTTGCACCTTAAAATTTTATTTTTTACCATTAAAATAAAGGGTTGGTGATGAATACCGTAGATCACGTAATGAAATAGTGATAAACGATTCTCTGTAATGAAACGGACTCGCCGAAAGTCTAAGACTTGGGGTGGAAGATGGTTGAATGGGAGGGGGGTGAAGGGAGCAATGAGGGATGGGGTAGGAAGGTTTTAATACTCATTTTATCAACAATGCTCATCGGGGTCACATAAATTATTAGTTCAACAGACAAGATCACTTTCTGTGTAGGGTTAAAGTAACATCAGCGTTGAGATGCAGGGTGGTTATGCAGATACTTATAGTAATAAAATATTTAAATATTCAATTAATTTGGACAAAGTAAATAAGTAATTGGAGAATATCTTTTACGCGGGGGAAAGGTCTTAAATCAATAATATTATATGTTGTTGAGGGGAGCCAAAATAAACTTCGCATGTCTATGCAAAGCAAGTAAACTGTCACAACAATATAACATAACTACTCGTTCATTTTTTAGTTAACCAATTATTTATTCTTGAAATTTTGACTTTTTATTTTTCTGTATTTTAACGTTCTCAATTGCGAGTCTTTTGGATCATAAAAGATGCATTTTTTAAACCAATGTGGCATAGGTATTTTAGCTTGATGTTCAATATTATATAAATATTGATTAATAGCGTAATCTTCACAAAATTATGCACATATTATTAATTTGAATATGACTAAGATTTGTAATTTTTTTATAGGTTATTTGTATTTAAATAAAAAATTTGACTTAAGTTGTTTTTGGAAAAAAAAATTGTCCCGTATCATAAGTCGACTTACGAGCGTTGGATCAGTATTCACGGTGGCATCATTTAATTTATTTTATTTGCTGTTATTAACGTCATATGGTCTACATACGTTCGTAGGACGAATGACTTTTTAATAAATTAAATAAACACATAAGTAGGCAGCAAGCATTTATATCTGGAATTATAAAACGTAATTTGAATCTATGTCCACCGCCATTTTGTCCTATATTCATAGAACAAATGACATTCAACTGACAAAAAAGGAATACATAAGTACTTAAGGCTCAGTTCCCGGCCCCAAAAAGAAGAAGATGGAGAGATATGAAATTACGAATGTTAGAAGAGCGCGCTAACATTTACAGCGATAAAATTGATACAAAAATCGTGAAAATCTTTAATAAAACACGACTCGTTCAAAATAGAGCCAAAATCTCGCGATAATTGTCTTTAATTTTATTTAAAGAAACGCTGTGAATTTTTTCATACATATAACTTGTAAAATAACTGAAACTAACGTGTTTATAATCATTTTTGGAGCATACTTTTCGATTTTTTCTATCGAGGGAATTTTATATAATTTGCATTTCGGCGCGATAAATGTCTAGATATTATCTTCAAGAATAACATATATTTTTTTAAGAGCTTAAAAACATCAAATGTTTAAGGGAGGTTTGCAAGAAATCGGTTGAAATTCAGAGAACCTCCTCTTAAGTGGGAAGTTTATTTATCTAAAATTATTTTCAAATTTCATGCGTCAAGAAATTGGTTTATAATGAAGTAATTTTGATTAATTTCTGACTTAAGACCTTTATCCCGCCCTTGAAAGATTTACGCATTTACGATGTAGAAAGGTTTCTGATTCGATTTCTCTGCGAATCACATGTATTTGCCTTACAAATCTCATACAATGCTTATAAAATTCGATGCCATCAGCATTGAACTACGGTGATAAAGTTATCATGATTGTTAAGGCATGTTTTGGACGTCAAATAAATGTTTTTTAAACGACTTCGAAAAGGAGGAGGTTATCAATTCGACGGTTTTTTTTATGTTTGTTACCTCAGAACTTTCGATTGGGTGAACCGATATTGATGATTCTTTTTTTAATAGAAAGCTGGTGCTTTCCGTGTGGTTCAATTTTAATTTGGTTTAGTTCTGACAATGGGATCTATGAGAAAACTATATTTGTCTTAAATTTGCAATAAGTATGTGCGCGACAAATGGACGAATAACTCAATTTTACGCCAACAGATTTCGATGATTCTTTTTTGAAGTAAAACTTCTTTAAGCACGCTCATCACTAAAATCAAAAATTAAACAAAAATTTTAACAAAACAAAAAACGACCTAAAAAAATGCGCTAAAAAGTAAAAAAATAATTTCGTACGATTGTTATTTTTGAAGTCGGTGTCAGCCAAGATCTCCACATCTCACCTATAACTACCTATATATGGAGTTACCTTGGCTGACACCAACTCTAAAAATAACAATCGTACGAAATTATTTTTTTACTTTTTAGTGCATTTTTTTAAGTCGTTTTTTGTTTTGTTAAAATTTTTGTTTATTTATGGAAATGATACATCAACACTATTTTTAATGAGAATTACCCAAAAGTATTCAAAAACTATATTACTCTAATCTCGTTCGCACGCATTCATAACAACAAACACTCTACCTAAATGCCATGCTTAGGTAGATATTAAATTAAATGATATATTTAATACATACGTAGTTCACATTTCCTTCAAGCGGGAGCACCGTGCATCGAAGCCTTCCACACTTAAATTATTATCAGTATCACATCCAAACTCTCAATAATACATAAAATCGAAGAAAAGCTCTGGAGAGGTCGCGAAAGTAAATAACGCAAGCTCCGCTACATTACCGCTCAGTGAGCAGTATATCAAATTCTTCTTCTCGCAGTCTACATACTGGAGGAGGAGTACAAACGAAGAGTCGATATTCGTAGCGAACTCTGTAGGTATATGAGAGTAGGTGGTAGCTTCGGCATTCAGTTATGGAATGTAAGATTTCCAACCCAAGTGTGACACTGTGTGTATGGTATCGATAAAATTAATGGCCCCACTCTTCTCCTATTTCTTTTCTATCTCTCTATGCCGAATGTGTTTGCCTGCGGGAAGGGGCCGTGAGCTACGATCCGTAGCGGCGTACGGCGTAGCACCTAGCACCGTAGTGCGGTGGTGGTGATACGTTTCGTCATGGCTTTAAAATATTGCCGTGAATTAGCTGCAGAGGTGGATTTCATAACAATTTTATTATGGAATTAATTTTATATGTAGTTGTGTAAAATAAGAAAAATCAAACGTCAATTCAGACAAGCGACTAAATCCGTATCTACCTATAATAGGATTTTTTTAAAATTCTATTTGTACTCGTATATTAGAAATGTGTATTTATTGTGTTAAAGTTTTTGACAGATAATTTTTTAAGTTAACTAACGGTGTTATTTTGAAAGGTACTTCTGACTACTCTAATTTTTCAACAAAAAGTAGATATTATTATTTTATCATTATATTGTATCAATATTTGAAGAATTATCCATTGCAATAAAACTCATGAAGCACGATATCTTTTCCTTACATAAATGGTCACATGATGTAGGTCTTATAATTAATTCAAAAAAACTAAATTAATGCATAAACGATCTCCACATGACAAATATACCACTACGCCTTTAATAAAGTCACATACATTTGAGTGTATACACAATTCTTTACAGTCGTGCAAATGCGAAACCATTGAACTTGTACAAACGTATGTATATTTGGGGATAACAGTAGGCACGCATATGAAATGGGATATTCACATAAGCAACATCTGCAAACGCTTGCGAGCTATTGCGGGACGAATTTACAAAATTAAATATTTTATGCGCATAAGTACGTTGAAAATAATCCATTTGTCACTAGCGGAATCTTCTATCAGATACTAATAACTTCTTGGGGAAACTCGTGCAAGACGAATACAGATTACATTCAAACAATTCAGAACGCTACGACTAAGCTCTTGGCAAGCAAACATTTATGTATGCACAAAGATGAAACATAAAATTATTATATGAGTCAGTTAGTATATTACCTGTGCGAGGGATATTATGGTTTTAAATTGCATGCCAAAACCTATTGTCGGATTCAATATACAAGGAAAAAGTAGATCATGCATATGGCACTAGATTAATTAAAAATGAGGGGTTGTCCTTTCCGAAAATTACAAATAAATAAGGGCAACGGACAGTCACTTATCTTGTCCTTGTCTTTAATAAGATGCCAATGGACATAAAAAAACGATTCAAATTGCATCACCGATCTCAAAAAAAGATTTAAAAAATGTCTAATAGATCAAGACTTTTTATATTGAATTTTGTTTTAACCTTGTGTATAATATGAATAAGAGTAGGTAATTTGCCTGTGTTATATCTGTCTTTCTGAGTATTTTATGCCTTTATATTTTAATTACTTAAAAGTTATTCTTCTGTTTCTATTTTCTTTATTGTGGTATCTTGTTATAATTGTTCTTTTGTGTTATATTAATATTGCTAAGTTGACCAGCTGACCACTGCTTCTCTTCATAGAAAAATCGCAATTGAGGTGGCTTGGGCATGTACTAAGAATGTCTGATGACCGAATTCCGAGGAAGATACTGAGTGCGATTCCAGAGTGTAGATGTCCAGTGGGCCGCCCCAGACACAGTTGGGCGAGGCAACTCCAGAAACTGTGTGAGGAGAGGATGGGTCTATCATGGACAGAGGCCGAACAATCAGCACAAGACAGGGACTTATGGAGGAGCCTTGTCGATGCAATGGGTCCCCGACCCGAATAGGACAAAGGGAAGAAGATGAATGAATGAATGAAGGACCTGCTGACAAACTGCTTAAAAGCGGGTGCTTAAAATTAAGAATAAAAATAAAAATAAAAAATAAAAAAAATATCCTCGGGCATTTTTAAAGTTTTAATATTTGATAATATCCTCGGGCATCATCGATCATCAATAGTCTGATTTCTCCGAAAAATAGAAATTTGAGTTGAGTTTGCAGTTACATGCAAAACCTCTATCTGGTGCAATACCTACTCATATTAACAAGATATACATTTTCTTGAATTTGGCATTAAGTTATTTGAAATCCATTTAACTTATTTTACTATCAGTTCCAATGTTTTTTTTATGATCATCTATTTATTACGTAAAAACTTTTAGGTAGGTATACCAAAATTTTATTCAAATTTGAGTTTTTTTTAAATGGGTCGGTATTAATATGTTAACTCAAATTACTATATATTTGTGCATAACTCCCTTTGCGTAAAATCCATAAGTACATGACCGGTCAGTGGTTGAGTGGGCATAGCGCTTGGGTCCCACCCGGGCGCCGCATGTTCGATTCCTCGGCTGGCTAAGTCCTCCATCACAACACAAGCAACATTTTCGGCTTTCTGTGGTGGTAGTAGGAGATTTTTAAACATTGTTGGGTTATTCGTAATCCGGGAATGTTTGTCTTTCTTTTCAAAAAAAAAATGATCTTTCAAATATATTTGGCAATAATTTTTATATTTCCCTAAGCCAGCCCTTGTAATAACTTCCATATTTCCCGCACCGATTGTGTGTCACCTTCGATAGAGTGCTGAATGAGAATGAAAAAGTCACCACCTTTAGTTCAATAAATAACTTATAGACTTTTTGATCGCGTTCACCCAATCTCTTCCCCCGCCCCACCCAACCCTCCGCGTACACCGACCCTCACCACCCTCTTCCGTGGCATTACTTGTGGTTTCAAAGCACAATACTTTAATTCGAAAGCTTATGAAACAATAAATTACCAAGTGACATTTAAAAAGTTATTTTTTTACTAGCGCCTACCGAATACTGAAAAATCACGGGATATTAAAATTACAATTATGATGAGGATTAGAGGTAATAATAATGTAATAAAGTAGTGTGCAAGCAATCATCATTCACAACTATATTTCACACTGTTTTCGTACTCTCTCTTTCAAACACCATGACTTTAGACTTACGTACATTCATCATTAACTCATTCTTCGAGGAAATTTCATATAATTACAGATTCAGCTCTATAAATGTATCTATAGATATTATCATCAAAAATAACATTTATTTTTTTAGAAACTTTAAAACAGCTTTCGAGAAATATAAGTTGTAAAACGGCATAAATTCGGTATTTAAAGCATATTTTTGGTTGTCATAATGTTAACCGACTCATAGTAAAAATAAATCGATTTAGTGATTTCACGTTAACTAAAAAGAAAATTAGGCACAGGTAGTTTCACAGAATGTGGATAATAATTTTAGCAATATTTGGACGATTTATATAGCTCCGTTTTTTGTAAAAAGTCACCTTAAGGGCGCTGCACAAACTTATCATATATGTCTAAAATCTAGAAAAACTACAAACTAGACAAAAAATTAAAAATGAACTATGTTATAACGTTACGAATAACCTGACAACATTTAAAAATCTCGTACTTGATATCGTCACCAAACTTTTATCAAAATAATGTCGTGATACTTTTTAGAATTAGCATTATTTTTATAGTTTAACATACTTTATTATTAACATAGGTAGCTAATTCTAAAAAATATCACGACATTATTTTGATAAATGTGTGGTGACAATATCAAGTACGAGATTTTTAAATGTTGTCAGGTTATTCGTAACGTTATAACTGAAGTAGGCGTCCTGGCGTAGTCTCGGGAGGTCTCCGGTCAGGTTGTAAGGCTGACGCTGCTTTTTTGGCCTCTTTCGTTTCAACGCCAAGATGGGCGTACTGGGAGGAGAGATTGAGGGTTATCCTTGAAATACTTGTGTTCTGGATTAATTGTAACTTTATTTATAACTTTACAATCGAGGTGACTGGCAAATAGTTAGTTTAATTGAGTCGGTAAGCGAGAATGATGCGAGAATTTCTAGAAAGAGAATTTTTAGAATGAGGTTTGCAAAACAATGCACCCGTATTTATAAACAGCAAGATTTTACGTGACCACAGAGAAAAGACAATATAGATGAGAAGTTAATGACAATATTACACTATGAAATAGCATAGACATAAAAAGTTAAAAGTAAAGGACTGTACACATCGAGATAAATACTAAGAATGAAAAGTGTTATGAAAAGAATGAATTTAAATATGAAATAGGACAATCACAACACAGTGGACACGACATACTCCCGGCTTTGACAAACCAAGTTTGTTAACAAAATAATTGTTCGATGAAAGTCACTTGTAACAGAATGTCATGGTGTTTGTTGTCACTAGGGAAAGTCACTGTAGGGAATGTCACTGGAGAAGTTATTGTAGAAATGTCACTGGAGAAAGTTATTGTAAAGATTAAGATGATGATGATGATGATGTCTGCTCCATGGGCAGCAGCCTGAGACGGTTGACAGCCCTTGTCACCGTCGATTTAGCGGTAGCGACAGTAGCTGCTCGTGTGATGCCATCTGCGCCAGGGTGTAGCTTCAGGATACGACCAAGCGCCCACTTGGTAGGAGGTAGGTTGTCTTCAGACAGCAGCACCAAGGAGCCTGGTTGCAGCATGTCTGGGGTCTTCGTCCTCCATTTAGCTCGTTCCTGCAAGAGAGAGAGGTACTCCTTAGACCACCTTTGCCAAAAATGTTGAACGAGCTGAGTGGTACGTTCATATCTGGACAGCCTTCCAGGATTTGTAGCGGTCAAGTCCAGTTGTGGTGCAGCAACCAAAGATTCGCCAATAAGGAAATCACCCCTGGTGTGAGAGGAGAGAGGTCAGATGGATCAGTTGAGAGGGGGGTGAAAGGATGAGAATTGAGGCATGCCTCGACCTGTGTTAAAACAGTATACATTTCCTCAAAGGTCAATGACAAGTTACGGAGAACTCTGGTCAAATGATACTTGGCTGACTTAACTGCGCTTTCCCATAACCCGCCAAAATGAGGAGACCTAGCCGGAATGAAATGCCATTGAATGGAGTGAGAACCAAAAAAATCCGAAAATTTATCTTGAGTTGAACAATTCTGTAAGAAAGAGGTTAAAGATTTGAGGTCATTTGAAGCTCCTGCAAAATTCCCAGCATTGTCTGAGTAGATATGAGCACATTTTCCACGTCGTGCGATAAAGCGATTGAAACATTTGAGGAAACCAGTAGTAGATAAATCCGTAGCGAGTTCAAGATGAACTGCCTTGGTAGAGAAGCACACAAAGATACACAAATAAACCTTAAGAGTTGTTTTACTACGAGCATTTCCTGATTTAATATGATAGGGACCTGCATAATCAACACCACATGTAAGAAACGGGCGTGTTTGTTGCAGTCTAGAATGCAGTTGGTTTCCCATCAATAGTTGAATTATGGTGGGTTTCGACCTGAAACAAACTATACATTTACGAAGCACACTGCGAATAGTGCGTCGTCCACATAATGGCCAAAATTGTAAACGAATGGATGCTAGTAATGCTTGCGGTCCAGCATGTAATAATTGTCGATGAAAATGGTTTATAATTAGGTTAGTAAACTGGTGATCGGAAGGTAAAACTACAGGATGTTTTTGGTTATAGGTAATGTTTGCATTTGATAGACATCCGCCAACGCGAAGTACGTTTTCCGAGTCTAAAAATGGGTTCAATGAGAGAAGTTTACTATTTGACAAAAGACGTTTTGAATTTGACTGTAATACCTTGATATCTGATGCAAAGCATTGCGCTTGAACTATTTTGATAAGCGTTGTCATAGCAGTATTCAGTTCAAGTACGGTTAGTGCGTTTGTTTGAGATTTAAACTTGCGGAGAGAATTTGTTTTGAAACGATTACAATAAGTTACTACTCTTTGCAATTTGGATAAAGTAGAATAACGATCAAAGATATCGGTGTCATGTATTTGTGTTATGAATGCTTGAGTAGTGGTTTTTTGTTCCGGAAGTTCTGGTGAATCTGGGATGACAGTAGTTGGCCAATGTGTATCATCTTGAGATAGCCACACAGGACCATTCCACCAGAGATTGCAACATACAAGATCCCTTGGAGAAACGCCTCTAGTTATGAGATCAGCGGGGTTTAGTTTAGTTGAAACATGTCTCCATTGTCCGTGCGAGGTTGTGTCTTGAATCTCAGATACGCGATTGGCGACAAAGGTTTTCCATCGTGCAGGCGATGCGGCGATCCACGCGAGAGTTATCGTAGAATCGCACCAGTAAGTTGTGGATCCTTGAAATGTCAATGAGTCTGTTACTTTCTTCATGAGTTGCGATAATAACAGAGCTCCTGATAGTTCTAACCGAGGTAAGGAGATTGTTTTTTTTTCAGAGGCGCCACTCTTGAGCGAGCGCAGAGCAGCCTGCAGATCCAGATGCCGTTTTCGAAGGTACGCATGTAAATGTATACTCCATATGCGCGTTCAGAAGAATCGCAGAATCCGTGTAATTCCGAATATTCTTGAATTGTAGGTACATGTCTAGGTATAGATAGTAGATTAATGTCCTTCAACTGATGTTGAAAGTTGAGCCATGAATGTTGAATATGACTTGGGACGTCTGAATCCCAGTCAATTTTTAATTGCCATAGATCTTGAATGAACAATTTTGCAGTGATATTTATTGGAGCAATTAGACCGAGAGGGTCGAATAGTTTCGCTTTTTGTGACAAAAGATTTCTTTTAGTAATAGATAAATTTACAGATGAGGTAGCATGTTGATATCTAAGTGTATCTAGAGTAGAATTCCAACTCAGACCAAGTGTTTTGGAGGTTTCGGATTTTCCCAGTAATGTTGAATCGACACACTGATTGAGGGATTTTTCGTCCGAGATGAGATTGACGTCGTTGGACTTCCATTTTCGTAAATTCATGCAGGCAGATTTTAATATAGAAGTTATACTATACTTGAGTTTCAGCGTTGTCTCAAAATCATTACTTCCTGTAAGGAGATCGTCTACGTAAAAGTCATGCAGGATGCGCTGGCTTGCGTCTGGCGAAGATTCTTGTGAATCCAGTGCAAGTTGCCGTAGACATCTTGTCGCTAAATACGGAGCTGATGCCGTGCCGTACGTAACTGTGTTGAGTCTGAAATGAGACAATTTGTTTGAAGAAGGGTTTGACCAAACAATTCTTTGAAAATCACAATGTTTAGGAGTAATTAGGATCTGACGGTACATTTTTTCTATGTCCGCAAATATTACATATCTGTGAGTTCTGAAACGTAGGATTATTGAGAGTAGATCGTCTTGAATGGTCGGTCCAACCATGAGGATGTCATTTAGAGAGAGCCCTGAGGATGTTTTTGCAGATCCATCAAACACGACCCTCAGTTTTGTGGTTTCACTGGATTCACGTAGAATAGAATCATGAGGTAAGTAGAAATGATGATTAGTGAATGCATTATTGTTATCAATAGATATTTCAGACATATGGTTTAGTTGAATATATTCATTAATGAATTCAGAGTATTGCAATTGTAATGTAGGTGAGTTTGAGAGTCTCCGTTCAACTGAGAGCCATCGTTTTGTAGCTGTGTTCAGCGATGAACCCAAGTCTTGTGGGTTTCCCTTGAGCGGAAGCTCCACTACGAATCTACCATCTTCATTTCTGTAGTAGGTATCAATGAAGTGTGATTCGACGGCTTTTTCTTCCAAAGACTGAAGTGGATGAGAAAGGTTTTCTTCCAAATGCCAGAATTTACTCATGAGATCATGAAGGGCATTGTTATCTTTAATGGAAAATAATGAAATACCTTGGCTAGCTGGTGTGTCGGTGTGTGTAATTACCCAGCCGAATGCGGTTTGTTGAAGTTGCGTTCCTAGGATGTTTGTGCGCTTGCGTTCTAGGCAACTCCAGAACATGTCGCAGCCAAGAAGGATGTCGACTGATGCAGGCTGATGATAGGTTGGGTCTGCTAGCTTCATGTATGATGGGAGCGTAGCTGCGGCCTTGCTGGTGATCTTGTGTACTGGAATGTTTGGAGTGATTTCATTTAAACAGATGCAAGATAATTGTTTTTTTAAATGTTTATTAAGTCTTGAAGCAATGGTAATATTGGTTTTGAAATTACTGTTAAATGAAGCACCTGTTTTTCCAGTAATTGGACTATTAGACTTTATTAGCTCAACGACTAGCTGCGTAGCTAATTTTGTAGTAATGAAGTTGGTTTGACTTCCAGAATCGAGTAAAGCGCGAGCTTGGATGAAATTTCCTTGCGCATTCTTCACATTAAGGACGAAAGTAGATAATAATGCATGAGATTCGTTTGCCATGGATGTAGCGGAGATGATTGGACTTTGTTCAGATTCACTTTGAATTTCTTTGTGAAACAGAGTGTGGTGTTTTTTGTTGCAAGTTTTGCAACGTATTTTGCTTTGAAATTGTTCGTAAGAACGACCCTTTCCTAGACAGTTCTAACATAATTTTAAATCCTTAGATGAGTTTATTCTGTCTTGAAGAGTCATTTTGAGAAACTTAGGGCATTGATAGATTGTATGATTTTCAGAACAAACCTTACAACAATAATTATTATTTTTAATTGATAAACTAACGTTTAAACAAGATTTTTATGCATAGCACAAAGGGTAGATAACAAATATTATAATCAATAATTATCAGCCAATCATCAGTCACGGGTTCAATTCCCGTTGGCGGCCAGTATCTTTTCTCGGAAGATTTTTTCAATGTAGATGAGTGTTTCAGGCTGATAATTATTGATTATAATATTTCTTACAACAATAATTTTGAGAAGTTAGAAATGTGAGATTTGGATTTTTGCTATTATTGTTATCAGATTTATGAGATGTTACAGATGACTTTGGAATTGATTGAAGCATATTAGATTTATCAGTTAAAAACTTTATGAATGTTTCCATGGAATGTACTTACATATTTGGTTCTGGAATAGGAATTCTTTTCCACTCTCGAGATGTTATCGGATCAAGTTTTTTCGATAAATAATGAATTAGTAAGGCATCTCAATGTTCTGTAGGTAGGTTTAAGTTTTTAAGAGCACGTAAATTAATTAAAATTTTATCTAAAAAAGATTGAATTTCTTTAGCAGATTCAAATTTTATTATTGTAATATCAAATAAAGATTGAATGTGATTTAGAATGATTAGACGTTTATTTGCGTATCGATCTGTTAATAATTCCCATGCAATATGATAATTATTTGATGAGATTTCCAGATATGTTAGTAATTTGGATGCATCTCCAGTTAAGCATGATTTGAGATAGTGAAATTTTTGGATTGCAGACAATTCATGGTTTGTTTCAATTAACGATTTAAATGATTCTTTAAAACTAGTCCACTCAGACAATGTCCCGGAGAATGTAGGTAGCTTTATAATTGGTAACTGAATTTTAGAAATAATATTTGACTGAGATTGTTGTGAATGAAATTTGGAGTCGATCGTCAGACGCAATTTTGCTTCAGTGACTGCCCGAAAATACATTGTTTCAAAGCGGTCGTTTTCATCATCCGAAGCGAGATCCAAAGTTTCATCACACACACTGATTCTGAGTTGAACCTCCATGAATAAGTCATGCAGGGGTTCGATTTTGGCTAATCGGGCTTGGATGATTGACGGATCTGTTTGATTCTCATCCAACAATGACTGAAATTTAGTAATCAGCCCTTTGATCTGGCCCCTTCTAGCTACGAGAGCCTTCAGGTTATCCGCCATTGTCAGACGATCAGAGATCCGCGCTTGCAAAGATTAAGAGAAAAGCAACAGTTTTACACAGTAAGGAGGGAAAGTTGAAGGAATGACTTAACTCTGGTTGCTGTGGTGAAATGCTGTTTTCTCCGGTAGACTGGGTAGCTTGGGTAAAGATTGCTGATGTGCAATCTGGCAGAAGGACCATGAAATAGGAGTCCTGGCGTAGTCTCGGAAGTAACTTGTAACTTTATTTATAACTTTACAAACGAGGTGACTGGCAAATAGTTAGTTTAATTGAGTCGGTAAGCGAGAGTGATGCGAGAATTTCTAGAAAGAGAATTTTTAGAATGAGTTTGCAAAACAATGCACCCGTATTTATAAACAGCAAGATTTTACGTGACCACAGAGAAAAGACAATATAGATGAGAAGTTAATGACAATATTACACTATGAAATAGCATAGACATAAAAAGTTAAAAGTAAAGGACTGTACACATCGAGATAAATACTAAGAATGAAAAGTGTTATGAAAAGAATGAATTTAAATATGAAATAGGACAATCACAACACAGAGGACACGACAATAACATAGTTCATTTTTAATTGTAAAAATAATTCTAAAATAATGCTAAAATAGTTAAATAGTTTACCTATAGTTTAACAGCCTTTCTAAAACCCGTCCTGAAATTTTTTTTCATTTGATGTGAAAACATTACTTATTAAAAAATGACAAAAAAACATTCCTGGAAAGATATTGCTTACACAGCCAAAGGGGGTAGTTTATCTATTATATATACTTGTTTTATTAATAACTTACGATTTTTTTTTAGAAATACCTACCAAATACCTTTACAGAAACTATAACCATTGACGGTAAATTAGATAATGTTACCTTTGAAATAATTGTATTTAAGTATTTAAAGTTTATTATTTAAAAATTGCGATATTTTAATCTTCAAACACGGAAAAAATTTAATAAAAAGCTTGCTTTTTAAGAAAGAAAAAAAACACAATCGTTTTATTTAATGAATTTGGAAGAAAACTGTCACCTCCCCTTTTCTCGTTCATACAATTACAAATTATTTAAAAAAATATAACAATTATTACCCCGAGAGTAACGGAAAAAAATCTCTCATTTTGGATTAATTTTTCACAATGTGAACGTTAATAACTCAGTAATACCCATATATATAATAACACAGGTATACCCTAGCGAGACAGGCATCGAATAATATATTGTAAGCATCACGTATATAGATCAATAAAAAAATAAAAATAAAGTATTTGTTTACACATGCACGAGCCATTTATTTTATTAAATAACATGAATTTTATTTTTAATTTTACGAGTAAAACCTCAAATCGTACTATTTAATTAAATGTAGACATAGCGAAAATCAATCGAAAATCTGGAAACAGGAAAATCAGAAAAAAGATATTGGCACCCCTGGGACCAATACGACATAGGTGCCAATATATTTTTGTCTAATTTTTCTATTTACAGATTTTCGATTGATTTTCTCTAATATTGTCTTAATTAAATTAAAAATTTCATGTATTAAACTCATCGTCTTCTTTTGGCAAGCTATTCAATGTTTTCATACTTTTTAGTTTAGTTTAATATTTAGCAATAGTTCAAACACTGTATACCGTTAAATCACAACTCAATACATTCGCGTGGGTAAAGAATAGCGTTATCAGAAAGCCAGTAAATAACCTGGCATTCGAATTGCGTTACATTGGGGTTGACATGAGGAGAGATAGATACGTAAATATGTATTCGAAGAGGTGGGGGTACCTACCTTAGCGTGAATCCACCCTATAGGTTTCACAAAAGTTTATTAATATGAATAAAATCATATGTAAAGTACCTACATACGCTCTTGTTTACTAATGAATTAGCTAGTTGAATAATGTTATGGGGTGTCTTATTATGACTTTAAGTAACCGCATGGTAAAGCCTACGTTATGCCTGGTTTAAGGCCGTTTTAACCATGCAAACGTCGTGGTTTGTCAAGTTTTTCACTGTTCCGACCTTATACGCCGCGTTATAGTTACAACGCGTTTATAAGTAATGTGGGGCTTTTCTTAATGCCCAAACACGTTTTCTGAATAATTATAACGGTGACCGGACAACTCAGAAAGATTTCAACTCAACACCTCCTCTGAAAAGTCATTAAAAGTGATAAAAAACATTAACAAAAAAATTGTTAAATAAGTTACATTAGGTTATATTATATGCTCTTTTTCATAGCTTTTAATGACTTTTCAAAGAGGTGTTGAGTTAAATTGATTCTGAGTTAACATTTTAACATAAGCTCCACACAAGCGGCCCTAAGGAGAAAAAAAAACCTCGTCGACCTGCGTTATCTTTAAGGATGCTGCGTGGAGGGTCTTTTAGGATAAGGAAAAATAAGAACATTTAGAAAGGAAAAAGGTATGAGGGACGGGTAGGATTTTTTGGGTCAGTGCATCCAGGAGTGACAGACAAGACAATGGGTAGAAAGAGTCCGCCTGGAAAGGTCAAAAGATCTCAACCAGTCTCTCTCGATTCGGCCCGCCACGCAGTAGGTGGGCTAACACATCCGCCCCCAAGACCTAGATCAACCTCACCACATGAACCCGGTCACCTCTGCTAAGTCACCAAAGTAGCGAACCACTTTGGGTGACTTATGACAGGGTGATGGTTACCCAATAAATGGTTCCCGGGGCGGCGGTACCAATCAATCTTATTTAGCGATTGAATTTGTTAATCTTATTTTGGCTGAAATTGTACAAGAATTAATGGATTTTTTTATGTGAATAGTTACTCCACAAGAATAAGAAGTTCCGACTGCTTCTCATCATAAACCGGACTTAGTCGTATCTATGTACCATGGCAAGTTCAATTGGACTATGATGTGATGCTGCGGGAGTGAGGAAGGGAAGATTACGGAAATAAAGAAAGTTTGGGAAGTTCCTGGCTATGAGTTGGTTACCAAACATGGCTAAATCCAATTCAAGAAATTTTGGGGGCGGGAGACGAGCAATGGGTTCCGCCACCCCGGGACCATTTATTGGATAACCCCTGCCAAAGGTCACCCCAAGTGCTTGGCTACGTTTGGTGACTTAGCAGGGTGGCCCGAGCTCATAGAGTGAGGTCACCTACTGCGTGGCGGGCCAGATCGGGAGGGACATTTTGAATTATGGAGATCTTTTTACCTCTCCAGCCGGACTCTTGAGCTGCATGGTATCTCATATCACACCTGGACACATTGACTACCCACCCCTTATACATTTTTCCTTCCAGGAACTTCCTTTCTCTAAAAAGATTCTCCACGGAGCATCCTCAAATATGACATGGGCCCTGTAAAAAATTGTTTTCCTCGGGGTTTTCTGTGTGGGGTTGGGGTAAAATAAGAGCAACGTTTCGATTCTGGATGTTGGTCTTTCATACTAATGCCTACAATACCCGACATATTTTTTCAGCCCGATTCCAATTAGAGACCAAAGTCAACATTTTTCATCTCTATTTTCATATCTACGATTTCAATTGTCATCACTGAAAACAACACATGAACCATGCTGTTTGCTGTGATGCCAACTGAAATCGTATATATGAAAATAGAGATAAAAATAGCGATCGCGTTAAGCGAAAAATGTTGATTTTGGTCTCTAATTGTAATCGGGTTGAAAAAAAAAAAGTCGTGTATTATAGACATTAGACTGTTTACCATTACCAGGCTTCTAAAGTGATTATTTTCACAGAGATTATCAAAATGTTACCTAAAGGTCTGAATATATATGAATTTAAGTAATTTAAAATACGCAATGTCAACTGCTAATTCCGCGGCGCGCAGCGACCGAATAAATTCGCGTCCAATAATTATCATCCGCCATTCGTTCCTGGTTCCTGGCTCTTGTGCCAAGTCGGAATCAGACATCTCCAGTCTCTGACCGTGAGTTAGTGAGTTAGTGAGGCATCTCCTCCAAGATAAATCAGCAGAGCCGGGGTCGGGATATGATTTGTGGAGCTCGGCTCTCGTCTGCAGGCCCCGCCCCGACCAATAAAATACCCACCCATCAATAAATACTCAACTCGGGACGTCACTGCCCAGGGCTAAAGACCACGATAACTCTCGTTCCTTTAATCGCACAGAGTTGCTTTTAATTACTGTGCCCGTGCACCCACTTAATGGGCCGATCGGAAAGCAAACGGTTATTACGCTGATGAATGTTTCATTAATTTTTAGTTTATATGATTTATTGCCACACGTCTTCTATACCTAAACCTACTTATTTTCACCCCCATATTATGACTTAGAAATATTTCAATACTTTTATTGTTTGGCGTGCGTAATATCGCAGCAAAATATCATGTTAATGTTAAACCAGAAATTTAACTACAAACGTGTGAACTTCTACCAACCTATGAATGATAATTAAGTTCTATTTTTGAATCAAAAATATAAAATTATTTATGTTTTAAACCGCTTACTAGTTAATACGGAATATTTATTATTCAAACAGTTAGATTTAGCTTTATTATCACGAAAAGTGAGTATTTATGTCGCGGGAGACAAAAAACATGCAAAAATTATGCATTTAACATTTTAATTTGGTTTAAATTAATTCGCTTACCCGGTAACGCCATTTTATATTTACCGTTTTTATTTCATAGACAATCAATCATAATTACACAAATCCGCTAGACAAACCCTGCCTTGCCAAACAAACCATTCAAAACCTGGGATGTTTTTTAAAATTATGATGACATGCAGCTTTCGTAGTTTAACCTCAACCTAAAAAAGGAATATTCCGTATTATCCGTGCATCAAACTGCGACAGCACGAACGTTCCGTATTATCCGTGAGGTGGATCAAATGTATGATTTATCATATAAATATGGCCGACCTACCCTATTTTTTCATGAATATTACTTCAATCTTAGGCATGTGGTTATTATTATGCATTGTGTTTATTCAAAAAATTTAAAATAGATGAAACAAAAAAATTCCATGTTGGCAACTACTGTGGTTCAAATATTTAATTTCCCTCTTTGCAAGACCAACTCCATACAGAACTCATTTATCTGCAGATCCACACATTCATTTAACTTAAATTATTACGACATTGACACTTTTAACTCGACGTTACGTGACATAAAACGAAAACTCACTAAGCAACACAACTCAAACTATTAAGTCCAATGTACCCCTCCTCCTATGTAATCTTAATTCTAATCCTATATTTTTCCACCCCCCCCCCCCCCCGCCCCCACTTTCAGTTTAAAAATACACGAGAAAAAGCTTTTGGAATGTTTGAAAAAGTTATTTGTGTTTTTTTTACAGATTGATTTTGCAAAGGCCTATAAAAAACGTTAACTCCTTTTTTACGCATTGTTTATTACAATAACAATGAAATTTAAAATTGATTTCACGGAATCAAGCGACGCGGAGTCTGAGACATCTATTCCCCGTCGCGGCCGGGACGGAACTGATACAAAATGGGTGCGGCAAGTCTATAGTCCTTAGGTGGACGGCATAAGGTTCATTTTGAAAATCCAAAGTCGTAGAATGCCGGCCGTATTGTAAAATAACAACGCGAAAATGGAAATTTTATTTTATTTTGTGAAGTTCGGGCGTAAAAAATATTTTTTTGCGATTATTATCTATAATAAAACTGAGTTTGCCACATTAAACAATAAAACTATATCTAAAAAGGGATTTATAAGTAGGAGAATTTGCACTTGAAAGTTTTTTTTAAATACTTTATACTTCATTTTTTTCTAGGCTTATTAAAAGACTTTTTAAGGGCCAAGACATGTTCTACACGCAGTATTTCATGAAAGCATCTATAATACTTCTAAGCGATTAATTTTTCAAAACAAAAATACATGATTATTTCGCATGGCTTCATCTTAAGTACACTGCAACTACCTAAGCAACAAACATCTTATATCACATGATTCATCCATACCGTTTCTCCGTTTCAGCCATTTCATTACATTGCATCAAGCCCCTCGCAAACAAGTGCCCAGATCCTACTTACAATCATCAGAAGATCCTTAAGTTATTCCAGATTAATTACTACCTTCGGATGGATTCGGAATTATTATTATTACACAATACTTCGGCATTATATTAAACCTCCCCGCCCACTGCCCATACAACACCTATCTATCACTCGCATCTCTCATCTGGAACAATTAAAACCGAGAAAAAATTAACAAGAGTTATAAATATGTCGATATTCCCTCCTTCAAGAAGCCTTAACGGATGATTATGTTTCGAATAGGGATTGCAATACCAAAAAAGGAATCAAGTTTTTATTAATGTTTTATTACAAAACGTATTGATATTCTCGACCATATTTTAAAAGTTGGATTTAATTTACATGCATAAATAGTAGTCAACAAACTGGAAGTAAATGCCGCAGAAGAAGGGTTATGCAGCTATCGACTATTTTAAACTGCTGCTAGCCTGTATCGAGAATTCAGCTATTTTTATCGATGTTTCTGATGACTATATAAGTCAGCGTCATCATGGACTTAGATCTTCTTACCTGTAGGACCAACCTGCAAATAGTTCTCGCGGTGGTGAGGAGAATACTGTTCCTGGACTAAATTTCTTCGCATTTAGATCGGAGAAGATAGAGGAGAGTTTCGAATAGGAAATACTTTCGATTCTTGAAAGATACTCGTGCAATTGACCCGATTACCATCAATGCTTGCATTTTTTTCCCTTTTAAATATGATTAATGTTTGTAATCTTATGCCTTTGCATCTTATCTTTTATATCTTATTTGTATTATATTTGATTTTGTACATATAGAATTTAAAAAAAAAAATGATTATAATTTGTAATAATTACCAGGCGTTTCATTACTCCACAGATATCACAAGATTCTCTCATAATGCTATTAACCTTTGGCTCCAGTAAAATATCATTTTGGTAATTTTTAAATCATGACTTATCAAAAATAATTAGAAATTAAAGTTCCCCGGCTTACACTATTTTAGTTGGAAAATGCAGCATAAATAATGGCTTATGAGTTATTCCGGCATTTTTTAATGGTGTAGGTACGTAATAACCACGGATTTATTGCCAAATACACGCTATACTATAATGCATATCACTCTGTTAACATATATTCTTATATTTCAGTGCAATTCAAACTATTTTTTTAATGAGTCTTTCATTGTTGAAGGTATTGCCAACACTAGAGCCCACTCCTCCCCTGGATGATGTATCGACCAAAAATTCGATCTCTTCTCAAGGG
The DNA here is from genome assembly GCA_917563855.2 of Limnephilus lunatus. NCBI lineage: Eukaryota > Metazoa > Arthropoda > Insecta > Trichoptera > Limnephilidae > Limnephilus > Limnephilus lunatus. The sequence goes on from OU830598.1 coordinate 81,334,233, forward strand.
AATGACTTTGATTTAAGGTTTTTATTGCCCTTTGTCTGTGAATAAATGAATAATGATATATTAGAGACGTTAATAATAGCCTTTATGAATCTCGAATTTAATAAATGTATGTAATTTTTCGAAATTTAAGTACGCAGATGCCGATTCGGAGGCGGCTATTTATACGAATAATAATTATAAAATGCGTTGAATTCCTGGTTAATTGAATAAACGGGTTGGCAATGGTACCTTACGTTTTCAATAGTTATTGGGTAGTTATGTGTGTGTTTGTGTGTTTTTTTTTTTTTTTTTAAATTTGTCTATGTCATCTTTGGGGATGCTGTGTGGAGGGTTTTTATAGGAAAGGAAGGAGAGGAAGTTCTGGTAAGGAAAAGGGCATGATGGGTGGGTGGGAATCTGTGGGTCAGTGTTTCCAGGGTGACGGACGTATGAATAATCCATCTCAATGCGGCGCAAGGCGATATTCCGAGAGTAGAGAAGTGCTGGAGAAGTCGAAGGGACTCCCTCAGTGGGCAGATGCATCCGCCGCCAAAACCTGGACAAACCTCACACCATGAACCATATAGCATATAGTATCTATATTATAGGTACCCATGTCCCATACCCATATAGGATACCAAAGCAAAGGGGATTGTTGTTATTTTTCTGCAACTTAAGTGGATTTTTTTAAGAGATTCCTATTGGTAAGTGGTTTTTCTCAAAAGAAAAAAATATTCAGGATAATATTTCAATAAATTTATTGTAGCAACTGGTCCGATAAAAAATTAAAATTCACATATTATGTGTATCTACTCATTACTTTCAATAAATAAATTTCTAGAATTATCGCATATATAAAATTTGTGATGTCAAATATATATATATTTTTTTTTTAGATAATTACCCTTTTAATGGGATTATTAACTTTGTGTAAACCACTATTTAAACGAAACCATCGATACGTTTTTTTTTTTTTTTTTTATTTGTAATTTTTGATTATTAGTTTGTCTTGACGAATAAACCAGTGGTTTTGAAACGTTTTGATTATTTTGATTAAATAGTGGTTTACACAAAGTTATTTATTTTCATTAAATTAAAATGACGGGCAAGGTGAATTTGCAATTATCGACGTAGTAATTATCGATTTGCAAATAAAGCTGAAATAATGTTATTATATTATGTAACAAGACTTGTGGTAGCAATAAATAAATAGGTAATACAGATTCTGAAATAAGCTCCACCGTTTTTCACGAACCCATCAACATTATTTATAATTACTTTGCTACAACCGCCGATACACTGTTATAAATGTTAATAAATAAAATGATCTCATAATAACGTGCTCTTTGATTTGTGCAAGCAATCACCGCATTCACACACCCCCGTTCCGCTTCCACCGGCATCACACTCCAATCGCACACACCTGCAAAAAACACACGTGATCGTCGATTGGAATGCACGATTTGTAGCGTGCATCGGTAGATATCTGCGGGGATAAAATAAAACAAATGCCCGCATATTCCAGTCGGTTGATGAGAGCGTTTTGTTAGTTGGAGTGGAAAAATAAACTAAACTAGAGGTTGGTAAAAATCATCAACCTCATCAAAAGCGATAAATCATACATGTAGATATGAAGCAAGAGTAGTGGGTATGATCTGCTCCTTTTTTTGTTTGTGGTAGCTATTTGTATCGTTGTATCCGCAACAATAACAGCTTATTTTTCATTGACAGCAAAGGGAGGGGGTTCAACAGCACAAAGCAGTTTGAGAACTGGCCAGTGATCATTATTTAAAACACCCTTTTCCTGGTACAGCCACCGTCTTCTGAGCTAGACTGCAGAAATAACAAATTGCGAGTCCAAAGTGCCTTTGTAATTTGCAATAGGACTCCAAATGCAGAAAACTAATTCTGGGCTATCAACGCGGCGCACTTTCAAAAACTTATATATTGTAGTAACGTAACTTTTTTTTTAAAGTGAAACTTCTTTAGCGCCGCCGTTAGTGACATAAAATTCGGATGAAACGGAAATGCGTCACAACTCAGTTCTACATAAATACTCGGTTCTAATATAATGCAGTAAATTCGCAACGCGACGCGTGCCTTCCATAGCGTAGTGGGCAAAGTGCCTGACAAGTATCAACGGCCAAAGAGACACACATCAAGCGAACGGGTGTTCGAATCCCATGAAATAAAAATAAAAAACATTTTTATTTTTTGAAATTGATATCCAATCTTCGAACCACTTTAAAAAAACAAGCAAAAAATGAAAGAAAGCGACATCTAGCGACTTTCTAGTTTCACTTCTACCGCGTGTGAATTATACACTCTAATTTTTTTATACGAGCCCTACATAGGAGACCGTGAAGAAAATATATACCTTCAAGGCCAATGTCGTCTTTGGGGATGCTGTTTGGAGGTTTTTTTTAGGAACGGAAGGAAATGAGAGTTTTGGGAAAGAAAAATGTTTGAGGGGTGGGTAGAAATCTGGGGTTCAGTGTGCCATGGTTATCCGCCGCCAAGACATAGATAAACCTCACCCCATGAACCCAGGCACCCTGCTAAATCACCAAACGTAGCGAACCACTTGGAGTGACTTATGGCAGCGGTGTTGGTTATTCAATAAATGGTTCCAGGGGGCGGCGGTACCCATCCCCACAATTAAACAAATTATCTCAATTCTTTGCCATGTAGGTAGGTACCTACCCATGTGGTTATCTAGTCTGGTTCTAATATATCCTCTTCTTCGCAAATAGATATTTTTATATAATCCACTCTTTCTTGAATGCATCCATCTTATTTCACAATTGCATCACGTTATGCGTATCACATTTTTATGTAATAAAACAATGAATGGATTTAACAATTTCCTTCATCTTTAATCCGACACAAGCTAGTGGTGTTAAGATGCCAATCAGTAAACAAAATACATTTTCCATTGTTCACCTTCCGGATTGCCCGCACGCAAAAATAACATCCTGATTTCTCAAAATTTGGCGTTATAAAATTTGTGTTTTCTTTGACAATAACGACAATAATTATGTGTCATTACTTAACACAGAAGAAAATTATGTTTATGGTGGTTTTTATTGCCATTTTCCGCCAAATAAGTGTTCATTAGATGACATAAATCATAAACCGTTGCATTTAGTGCGAGCCTCTCCAAGAACAATGTTCCATTGTCTCGCGTTGTTTATTTACGATCAAAACAAATGTGTTTATTGTGAATAGGAATCATGATTAGGAATCATGGCGCATAAATGATAATATTAATAAATTCTTCCATATTACTTTTTCTGTGTACTGCTTAAAGAACTTAGAGGTTATCCTCTTTGTTTTTTCAGTACATACTTATAAGGAATATGATATAATAATGAAAATGATATAATAAAACAATGTATCTAATATCGGGATTTGTACGTAACATTGTAAAATTCACAAATTCCTAAATATTATTATTTTCATCCAGGACTTGCAGATAAAAGTCAATAGATGTCGCATATTAAATAAAAAATCAGAGTGATGTCGCTGTCTTTTTTTGCCATTTTATTTTAAAGTGGTTTGAAGATGGATGTTGATTTTACAAAAATAAAAATGTTAATTTTTATTTGGATTTGGTAGGTTTTGAACCTCCGTTCGCTGGATGTCTCTCTGGGCGCTAAGAGTCAGGCGCTTCATACCGTGGCGCTATTGTAGGCCCGAGCGTAGTCGTGAATTTACCGTATTATATTAGAACCGAGGACAGTCGAATGATACATTTTTGAGACGCATTTCCGTTTCATCCGAATTTCAAATCACTAACGAGGCTAAAGAAGTTTCACTTCAAAAAATTGATAAATTTATCCAAGACATTAGGTATCACAGGTACACAAGAATCTAGGTAGCATTTAGATCGATATGAATCTTTCAATCATACAAAATAAAAAAAAGTTGAAAAAATCTTGCAATCATACAAGTTAAGAAAATGAAGATAATGTTGGTAGTTCATAGTCAAAGTACGATACAATTAAATATGACCAACAGGAATAGGATCCAGTAGCTCAGTGGTAGAGCATGGCAAGGCAAAGGCAAGGCTAAGATCCTGGGTTCAATTCCTAGATGTGACCATATCTTTTTTTTTTTTTTTCAGTGATTAAATCTTATATTTTCAGAATGTACATATGTACAATTAATTTATGCCATCGTCCTTACAATAGTCGGTAGTAATGGTCAGCATAGTTGCGTTGGAAACAGTTGATCAGGGTTTGATTCTTGCCAGTGGAATTTTTTTTTAATTTGAAATTTTTATATATATTTTTTACTTCAATTTTTATAAGACACATATTAAGTTCGAATCTTGTGTCTCGTGATTTTTCATGGATCTGTGCTAGTAAAATAATATTTTGGTTCAGTTGTGGGGCTACACAAACCACGATAAAACTAGTTAGTCCTTATTTTCAATTAATTGAATGACAGTCATTTCTAATACTTTTTTTACAAGATTTAAGCATTTCCTTTTAAAAAGAGACCCAAAACTTCAAAAGGGAGACAAAGTGATTGTTCCAAAAATATGCGTTTCCGTAAATGATTGTTATGATTTAGGCTAGCTCTCAGATACACATTTGCATAGCGTTCTCAATTTTTATCATATCATTAACAGCTGGAGTTGAAAACAGAACCAAAAGATCTATAAATTAACATTGATAGTGTAACGGACAGAACAAACTACCTAAAGTTTATCTTTTTCTTCAACTTCACACAGGAGGCCCTGAGGAAAATATTTTCTCTTAGGACCTATGTCATCTTTGAAGATGCTGAGTAGAATGTCTTTTTGGGGAACAGAATGAGTAAACACGGGTTTTGAAGAGACGCATAGTTTTGTAGGAGAGAGAAAACACAGAGGCCGGCAAATCGTTCTACCAGCCGAATCGTAGAAGCGACTTGTTCTCGTGTGACAAATAATGTCAACAATATATATATATTTTGGGCGCGGGTTTGACGTATTTTCCGACTATGCACCGGTGCCCAATGACGATAGTTCCTCGGAGCATACTCCATTGTAACACTGGTAGAACAAGGACAGCATACCTCTCTGACGCCTGCGCTCTAAAGATTGCAATCCTCTGGTTAAGACAGTGGAATATATCAAACGGACCGACCGTTTCAGCACAAAGACAGGGTTTTTTTTTCCGGTCAGTGGTTGAGTGGGCATAGCGCTTGGTTCCCACCCGAGCGTCGCGTGTTCGATTCCTCGGCTGGCTAAGTCCTCCATCACAACACAAGCAACATTTTCGGCTTTTTGTGGTGGTAGTAGGAGATTTTCAAACATTGTTGGGTTATTCGTAACCCGGGAATGTTTGTCTTTCTTTAAAAAAAAATATATATATATATAAACAAAATTCTATTGTGTTTTCATTATTAGACAACCGTTAAAATAGAGTAATAGACCAATACGTATCGAGATCTCAAAAAGTAAAAACAATATGCGTTGTGCAATTATGTTCAAGGCACTTAACTGAAAAAATATTAGGGGCCTACTCTAGATGGTACCCATAATGATTTTTAGAAAATATTCACGAAAAGCATTCCATTGCACTGCATCCACCACCGTAATAAATCCTGTGGAATGGTTCAGAACTGCACTTTTAGTAGTGCATCTTGCTGCACCGGCCCAAGCTCCTCGGGCGACCAAGGCGAATGGGCATTTGTCTCTGTCCCTGTGTCTCTGTCCAAGATGCTGAGTATTAATTTGTTTATATAAATCCTTAAGTCGCAGATGCACAATGTACAGTGTACAGTTACTGTAATATTATATCCAAAACATACTCGCGCAAACTACGATGCAATAATTCAATAGTTCATTTCTTCACTCAATCGTTAACAAACCAGGTAAATATTAATTTAAATTTCATATGCTACGTATTTACTTATTTATTTTGAAACTAAAAAGATATTTTAAGATACACTTTTATAATTCAATAGATTTAAATTAAAATTTAAATATATGCGCCTTGTGACATTACATTACATTTATATACACAACAATTTGGACTAAACATTTAGTCGCCTTTTAAAATCGCCTAGTATAGCACCTCGATCACTTCCGATTTTCTGCGGATAGTACAGGTTTCCCAAGATTCAAAATGAAAATGTGTAAAAAAAATTCAAATAGTCAATGCTAAATCTAAGCTAAAGAGTTTAAACAATCCAGTATTCAAAAGATTAAAGATTTAAAAAGCAAGTCGAAGTTTGAAGATTTAAGCTTAAAGCTCCAATCTTAAAGCTCCAAGCTTAAAGCTCCAAGTGTAAAGCTCCAAGAGAAAAGCTCCAAGCTTAGAGTTTTAAGCTTACAGCTCCAAACTCACAGCTCTAAGCTTAAAGCAAAATGCTAAAAAGTTTCGAGTTTAAAGCTCCAAACTTAAAAAGCATACCTCCAAGCTTAAGACTTGTACTTTAAAGTTTAAATCTCCAAACTAAAATCACACATCTTTATGCTCAAAATCTTAAAAGCTCAACCACCTCAAAATACAGAAAGTTTAAATAGTTCCGAACATATTCTAAAATAAATCATTTCCCTCGATAATAAATGATTAATTCTTGGAGATTAAAATGTTAAGCCTGTTTTTTCGTCAATAATTATGTTTAAATGATTTCAATTCTACGTCAATTAATGAGTATCTGTTCTTTTTTCCGTGTTAAAAATAAAACCAACTTCAAACAACTCTACAAAATTTAATAATATATTGTAAATAGAAACATCCAAGCCGCACGCTCTGAGGGATCCAAGAAAAACGTGCCACAAAGGGTCCGGCCGTTATTTATAGGAAATGGAAATTATAAATTATTGCATTATTGTAATCAGGATGAGGCCGGACTGAGGGCAGAATGACACCACGTGATATATGGTGTACGGTTTACGTCTCAGGGAGTCGAACTATAAGTTACCGCCTTCAAAACACGACCACAGAAACTCTCCTTTATGGTGTTTGTTGTTTTACTTTTATCTATATTATGAATACCATAGGATATATTTTAAAATATTACCAAAGTTTATGATAATTTACTTATTATTATAATATTTTTTATATTATGTTCCCCTCTTTGCGTAGGTATCAATTCCTGTTTTCAATAAGCCTGGTAGTGAAAACAGATGATGGTATATAACTTCCTTTCAAGAGCCTTCTGGCGTCCAGCTTTGAACATAGTAGACCCACCAGAAATCTGAAACCGGCTTGGCAGTCATCTCGCAAGTCGTCAGGCCATTTCATCTGCGGGCAATATTTTTCTCAACCACGAGTTCCATCCATCGTGTTATATAATCAATAACATTTTATATATCGAAAACATATTATTAATCATCTTAAAACGTATAGAAGATACCCTTTACTATTCTTAATTTGTATTAAATTCTTTAGTTAGTTTCTAACGCACCTCTTCCGAGTGCTATCCAAGCGTCCTACCAAGTAATTTTACAATCGACTACCCCTTGATTTCAACTAGCCGAAGTCCATTTTTTTTCTTTCAAACGAGTATTTAGAAAGGTGCACTTTTAATTGTTATTTTCAAAAAATTTGATTTATTGCAAATGAAATATTTTTCTAGTGTTGTTTTTAATAAGTGGTTTCAGAAACACAACCATTGTAATTAAATGAATAAATAATATCACTCCAAGTTCTAGAAACTCGCAGTGGTATTTTGCAACTGTATCTAAAATTCCTATAACAGTACCAAAGCAAAGGTCATGACAATCAAAAGCGGCCTCTTTGTTTTATGATTGATTTATGAAGTAGAACCGCAGATTTTATGGCGAGGGATGTGTTGAACTGGATTAGGGGTTTAAACCTAATAAATTTATGTTCGCCCCAAGTGCCAACCAAAAAATAAAAATAAAAAAACGGTCAGGGTTGAACGTAACAGAAGGGTATGGATACCTTTGTAATGTTTTATTATTATACAAAATTTATGTGTCTTCTTTTCTGTTTCTTGATTTAATCAAAGAGATTTATGGCCGTCCGTTGTGGGAAAAGCGGAGATAAAGATTTCAGAGCAACATTTTAGGGTACCGACTTTGCTAATATACAAATGTTTTAATTACGGGGTTTTGACGGATCTTCTCTCTCGTCTGCAGGTAGGAAATGCTACAAATTGGATCACACGAAATACGTTACTAGTCCAACAGCATTTTTATGCTAATATCGTGTTGTTGAATCGATTATCAATTATTCTTATGGTAATTAAGTGTCGTTACAAATCGTACCTACATCTTGGTATTTATTAAGTGATTGAACCAATAATAAACCATTTGAATAACTTGTTTGATTGCTACTTGCTATTTACGTGGAATAATTACATAGTGGAGGAAGTTAAATCTTCATTTGTTGAGGTGATCTTACGCTACCTAATGGTATGTGATATTATTCATTACAAAGGAAAGCAGACATATTTTCTGTATATTCCCACGAGTATCATTATCAGGTTTTAGAAATTTTTAATTTTCGCTTCTCGACAAAATGATTTTGATAACTGAATAATAATTTTTATTTCCAATTTTTGTTATTACTAAATAATTAACAGCCGTTAATTAACTAAAAACTATATTGTAGATATATTGCACTACATTAAGACACACTAATTCATTAAAATCATCGAATTAATTATCATCAGATATGTTTTTAGATTTTCACGGCTAAAAGCATTTTCGTTATTTCTTTTTGGGGTGTTATGCCGTATTGCGCTACTTCCGTCTTTAGCCAACGTTTCGGACAGCGTGTGTGTCAGACATCTGTCGGATCTGCCAGATCTGCCCTGATGATGGAAATTGCAACGCTGTCCAAAACGTTGGCTAAAGAAGGAGGTAGCGCAACACGGCATAACACCCCCCAAAAAAATAACGATAATTATCATAATTTTAAATAACTTAGCTTTTCAGACTGTATTTGCAATGAAGTTCAATGCCGTGGTACCTAGGTACTTTAAACTCTTATTGTAATATTCATCGTTATTTATAGAGATTTTAAATGTTCGCTTAATTGTCAACAATTAAGTAAGTGCAGACAATATTAGCGAAACTCAGTCAAAAATCATAAAAAAAGAAAAATCAGAAAAAATACGGTCACATCTAGGATTCTAACCCAGGACCTACGCCTTGCTCTACCAACTGAGCTACTGTGAGCTTATCCGATTCAGTCATATTTAACTGAGTCCTTGATGAAAACGTATCTTTTCCAATTTTTCTGTTTTCAGACTTTGGATTGAGTTTCGCTCAAAGATGTTGAAATATAAGCAGATGTGCTATCCGCCGTTTTTACTAGGTGAGACTGCGCTTCCGGATGTCGCCGGTGTTGTTTACCAACTAAATTAACTGAATGAACGAATAATTAACGAATAAACTAAACGAACGCTATACTAAATGAACGAAATCTTTCCGTATACAAACTATATTGTTAACCAATAATAATGCACACCTTCAAAAAATCAATAAGATGAACAAATTCTTTTTGTATGCAAACTACGCTTATTAGGTCGTAGTTCGGCGACAGTCGCGCGGACATCATAGCATATCCCTTTTGTATTTGAATATCTTTGATTTCGCTAATATAGTGAGTTAGAAATTGAAGTTTTACTCGTTGAGTTAAAAATAATAATAAATACCATAAGTGTTAAAACTTGGACGTAGTTGATGATAAAAATGGAATGGAATTTGAAATTTCAAAAGATTCAGATTAAAAAGAGTTTGTTTTATTATTTAGCGAATTCTATTTTTAGATTTGTAGGTTATCTAAAGTCGATATCTGATCGTAGCATTAAAACCCCGAAAAATATCACCTTTTTCGTCAGTAAAAGTCTACTTCAGATTTCCAGCTAAACATCAAACCCGACGAGGATTAGAAACGCTCAGAGAGGCGAGGGAAGGAAATTTATGAGTGGAAAAGAAGTACGTTTATGGCACGATAAGGTACATGCTCCTGGCATTTGAAAACTATAAGTCTTACCAGGGAATGTGGATGGATATCAGAAGGAGAAGCCTTGATGGAGAAGGGGGCGCATTAATCCAGAAACGCCAAGTCTCCGGTAGATGCGCCTAGTAGACTTGGTTTTACAAATATTTTTTCCAATGCCAAATACATCATGCATAACGACAATTTTTTTAATTTTTGTACTTAGTAAAATTATATGTTCAAAAAAATGTATTGACCTAAGAGGTAAAAAGTTTACAAGAGGAAGAAAACAGCAGAATATCTTTTCACCATACGGTTGGGAAAGGACGAACTTTACAATAAATACGAGTATTATATTTTCTCGCCTCTTTAAAAATTCTACTTTTTTATAAATATGTTTATTCAGTTTTTAATTGTACAATATTTTATCTTAAATCTTACAAAACTGATCAATCAGTTTGATTGTAAGAAATCTCTCATTATTTATTTTTTGCATAAAATAATATAATTGCATGTTTATCTTATCTACTCGAGCGATACCACATTTAGGTACGTAGTTTTTATACGACGGCCTTCGTGGTCCAGGGGTAAGGCTCTTGAACTGCAATCTGAAGGTCGCAGGATCGATTCCCGACGTGCGCAAATAAATTTTATTTGATTAATTTGTGTTTATTTTACAATTAATTCAATAAAAATAATATATAGTACATTTGCGACACGTTCCAGAGTTGAAGATACTCTCAGTATCGACCTGGTGTAAGACCACTATTCAGATATTGAAGCGTTGCTTGAAATAGCCAGGTACTTCCCTACCTTCCTCTTCTCATCTCCTTCCCCTCCCCACTACCTTTAGCCTCATAACAAACCCCAATTGGGAAAGCCATAGTCTCACTGGCTCCGACGGGAGCAGCTGGGCTCTTGTGAGGAAATCACATAAAAAAATTTAAATGATTTATAAATCCTAAATATATAGGATAGATGGTGAAATTTATGTGAATTGGTTGACTTTAAACCGTTGTGAACAGTGTTCGTATGTTCCCGAATTAATATTTTGAGGTATGATCATATTAACCGAATACAAAAAAAAATCTAACCACTGAAAATCTCCATCACTTGAGTAGAACCTAAAATAACTGGTAATTCTGTAAATGGTAAACCACGCGTTCAAAAAAAAATCAAATTTTCTCTGAAATCATAATATTTGTAAGTAGGTACAATACCTACCTACTAATGAACCATACATATTTAAAATAGTATTTTTTGTATTTCAAATAACGAATTATGCAATTTATGCAGAGAAAATGATAACAGTCTATCACCTGGCAACATTCTTCCGGTCCTGTCAATTTTTCCTGAACGCGAACGTCGTGAAAAACCTTTTTTCGTAAATTTATGTGGACTTGACTCGATCGCTTGTAGTGCCAAAATATAAGAAAAAATTCAAAATGAAGATTGGAAAGAGGAATATGAGCATGTTAAAGATGTGGGCTGGATCCCTGGCCGGATTTGGTGCAGTAGCGGGTTCAGCACTACTATTGTTTACGGAATGGCAGGTACCGCTCCAATTTCTGCCCATCTACAACCAGAAATTCCAAGAGGACCCCAACAATAAGTGAATATCACAAATGAGAACAAGGATTTCTCAAGAACTTATTTTACATCTTTTTGTCTCAAGAAATTCTTCTCATTACATACATTTATCTAAATTATTATACTGAATACAATATACGTGTTAGAAAAAAAATACAATATCTGAACGAAAATTATTTTTTAAAACTTTCACCGGGCCGATAGGTACCATAATATTGATTATTCCCATAGGAACCACATTTTTAAATCGGGGAATGGGGTTATTACTGAATAAAATGGGTTGTAATTGTTTTTGTTGTTTAATTCGTAGAACTCCATTAAATTTAAAAAAAATTATTTAAAATTAAATTTCATAATTTTATTATCAAGTTCTGCAAGCATTCTAGTATGTATTTTTGTTACAGCTATTTCTGTTTACATGACCATTTTCAAACTGTGGTTGAATGACTTAGAGACGACGTATTTATACGAATCTAAATGTCAATTTTTGAAGGTGTCTAAATTGATTTATTATCGGTTTAACCAATTTGCTGACAAAATAAGTAGAGACAGTAGACACTCCTATGTTTACACTGTTTTCCCGCACTAAATGTTAAGGTTTCCTTAATTACATAAAAATGACTTTAATGCTATGACTTAAGTAAGCACTTTATATTGTTTAGGTTTTGTAAACATACTAAGGAGTGCGGAATAAATAATTTTCCGCTCTTTATTAATTAGCGTTACATTGGGGTCATTCGTTCGTTTATTGATTTCTAATTGTTTAAGCAAATTTATTCTACGACCCTTTCTTTCTATATGTAATGGTTTAGGCTTGTTGTTTTTAAGTGGAACGTAAGTATTCACTAAGAAATGTTTTGCGAATTTTGAAGAAGTGTTTTTATTATTAAAACATCTTGTATGTTATTTGAATCTAGTTGAGAATGCTCTACCCGTTTGTCCGATGTAGATACGTGGCGTTACAGTCGGCGTGGTCACACTTCATAAATGCCACCGTTATCAAGTTTAGGATTTCTAACTACCATATTTAATTTCAATTACATTTAAAAAAAATGGGTTGAACTAGACTAAGAAAAAAAACGAGTGTGCCTTAGACCACATGACTGAAGTAAAACTTCACTAACTTATAAAAGAAGAGAGAAATGTGCGCGCGCACTGCTCTCTCTTGCTCCTACAGTGTAATACAGACAATAGGCCTACACTGTGTCTTAGATATACGAAACGTAACTGGCTATGAGAGAAAGACAGAGAGAAAATGTGTGCTCGCACCTCTCTCTCTTGCCCTTACAGTAATATACGAAACGTAACTCTCTCTCTTTCTATCTTCACTAACTTATATCTCCCTCTCAACCTCCGTTCGCCTTGCCCGATCACACTTTTCGTAACGCTCTCGTCACGCATTCACCAGCTTACTTCCCAATACAAGCGTGCGTAAAGAAGTTTTACTTCACAAATTTCGTCCTCTTCTGACCCGTCTTGTTAAAAAAAATGAAAAAGACAGAAAATACTAGAAAATACTACACATGCACCGTATCTCGCTGTGACTAGTATACGAGTATCTATAGAGAAAACACACTCGGTACCTACAATTTACTCGTTTTAGGTATCTATAGTAATAAATAATTTTTGCGTCACTTGGGCTTTGGCGATGGCATATAAATTTTACATATTTTCTTAAAATTCAGGGATTCATGTAGTTAGATCTAGTCCGGTCTACTTGAATCCCCCGCTCACAAATCCTGGGTGCGTGAGGAGTGACTAGGTAGGTAGTAGGTACTGGGGAACAGAGCGCAGGGAAGACTGAAGTGATTTCCGCCCGGAGATCCCACTCAATCAGGTGCTATGACCATAAAAACGTCAGGCCGTATTGGAATTCTCTGGATCTTACCAGCTCTTGTTAGCTGGAAATAATGTTTAAAGAAAATCTTTATGGGATCCCACATTGTACCGAGCTATGGAAAACGATTTGTTTTGGACAGCATTACAAGGTTTTTTAAAAGTCATTCGAGTTTATCATTTTTTTTTTTTTTTTTTTTTTTTATTGTTTTCAAGATACAATCCCGTTAAACCGCAATAAAGCAGTTTGTGAACAGGATGTTAATGTTCAATTACAATTTAAACATACATACATATTATTATTACTATAACTATACAAATAGACACAATTAACAAACATTAATTAATATAAACAATCTCTATTTAGTAACCATTGTTTCAGCATATATCTGAATCTATTTGTAGAGTCGCAATTTTTTATATTAATTGGTAACATGTTAAATATTTTTGGCATGTTAAATTCCAGGGTTCGCCGTCCGTAGTTATCAATAATTACTTGTATTATCACCTTTTGAATTTATTTTTCATTGTTTAGAATTTATATGCAACTGAAATTTAAACAAAGTTTTTTTTATTTTTTTTTTATTGAGTAAATTTTTAAAAATAAGTTTATTTAATTCTAATATTACATATTTTATATACTCTCCTAATAAAGCTAGTGCTTGTGTTTAGGAGAGGACAACTTGATAATAACTTTTTTTTTTTTTCAAATCCTTATAACAAACTTAAGAACTTAACTTATGAATAGATTTAGACTTAATAACATATTTTTTACAGATTATAAGGGTAATTAAACAAAATATATATAGGATGTACATAAAACCTTTGGAATAACAAACAGTCATAAACATATCTAATAAAAGTTAAAATTATATGGTGGGACTACCAAAATATGATTTAATTTTTTTTTTATATTTGTCGTAATTTTTTTCTAAGTAAGTTGTATCAAATGCTCTTTGGAGCTTTACTATAAACTAGCACATTTCGAAGGGTTGTAATGTAAAATTCTTAGAAAATGATACAAATTAAACGGTTCCATGTCAACCTCCCAGTAAGGTATGGTTCTGTAAATTTTCTGCCTATACATAACATTTTTACGCGGCATCACGTTATTGGTCAAATCATTATATTGTACATATATTTTCTTATCGGTGATCGATGAACCGGTGGAAACAATTTTTAGACATAAGTTTTTACAATGGTTAGTCTAGTTTGTAGTTACGTAGAAGTAAGATTGTAGAAATATATTATAAGTTTGTACAGCGCCCTCGAGGTGATTTTTCTCAAAAACGGCGTTAGATATCATCCAAATATTGTTATTATTATTTAACTAAACTTATTGGCACTTCAAGACACATTTGGAGTCATTAAAATAGATGATTTTTTAAAAATGTTTAATAACCTAACCTAAAGTAAACAAGTTATTTTTTTCATTACTTTTAATGACTTTTCAAAGGAGTGATGGAGTTGCTCAATGTTGAGTTGTCCTGTTACCAAATTAAACAGATACCTGTACCAGGCCCTCTAGCGTGGTTGATCAAAAAGGATTATTAGGATAAATTTCGACAGTTTCTCATCGTTTCCTAGCAAGGCTGCAGATCGCCAACGAATAAGTAACATCTCACAAAAACTAAGTGTTCTTAATATATTCGACGAATAATTTTTATTCACCGTATTAAAGTAATCGTAAATAAAAATGTAAAAGTAACAAAAGGTCCCGAGTAAGCTGCCACGGGAGATTTATACTTGAATACAGCATGAGTTCGGAAAAAAGTTTGCTAGAAACGTCCACTTCCAATTTTATGAATGACCCCCTAGTTATATGAAACATAATATTTTGTATTAAGCCATCCAAAATGTGAACCATACGTAGATATTATACGCACGTAGTTTTATTTTTTCGTTATTATTTATCATCGTGCCGTTCGCATTCCCCCAAAACTCATGTTTCGTGCAATATCAAAGCAGAACGTACACTCGTGTCCGAAGCTTACTTACGTCAAAACTTTCGGTTGTAAATCATAGACGACACAAGAGATGGCGCTACTATCAGGAGGCTGCAGACCGTTGGGTGCCGTCGTGGGGGGGAGAAGGGGAGTCGCGGGGGATCTGACCCTCCGACCGTCCTCTTCATTTCAAAGCCTCCGGGTCGGGAGGTGAACGAATTCATTGAAAAATCCACGGACGTCGTATAAATCAATTGTTTTATATTTAAAAATGCTGGACTTCAAAATGTTGAAAAGGGTTGCGGCAGTAATAATATTTTAAATGTGATGTTATAAAGTTTGTAAAAATAGATCAATCTATTGAGAGTTTGTATAAAATTTGTAAGAATCCAGGTGTTAACTTGCTTATGAATAAATTACTTTATAATAATATATATACCTTCCGAGAAAGTGACCATCAAAAAATGCTTTAACGAGTAAAAAATAACATTATATTTTGCTTTTTCTATGTCAAATGGAAAATCCGTTTTCTTTTTCGGGACATTCAATAAAGAGTGATGTCCTTCGGTGGAAGGGATGCTGGCTATATTTAAGTCACCGTTGCGTTAGACTGAAAGAAGGGTTTACTCCATAACCCAAAATCAAGTCGGTACATTAGCCCAGATATCTAAGCCTTAAAAACAAGCTGTCGCTCTTGACGTCGGAGGGTGGTTGCTGTGATGTCGGTGGGGTGGTGGGGTGGGAGGGGAAGGGGTGGAAGACCAGGACACATCCCATTAAAGCAGATGTCGAGCCGTGAAGATTTAGTGCCGGACTCAGGGTGTTCCATCGCACATTCCATCCCCCCTCCCCCCACGGGCTCCACTTAGGAGTTACTTTATATCTCTACTCGGGGCTGTCCGTTAGGGGTGCGTGCTCCCACGTGACCGGGGGTGTGTAATGTGTAACCGTTATTTATGCGTGTGCGTGAGAAGAGAACCATGCACGCGTACGTCTGTGTGCGTGAGCTTCTAGCATACAACAAAACAATGCACACGTATGTGAAAACTATGGAAAATTAAATACTACTAGTGGCTTAGTGATGAAAGTATGCAATGTCAAGTTTGTTAAATGAGGCGTATGTTTATTGGTAAAATCATGTATGGTTGTGTTAAACTTTGGAAATCCGAAAAGAATGCAGGAGTCATTTGAGCGTAATGGATAAGATTGGGAAATGGACCTCTTAGACAGTTTACAGCTGATGATCGCAGATAAAAGTGTAAGAAGAACATATGAAGCTTAAGTCACTGGTAGAAGTAGAGGACGCCCAAGCATTACCAATGAATTTAATACTTGAGTCAGGTTATACCGAGAAGAAAATCAGACAGTATGTAGGTAAGAGACGCATTCATCTGAATGAATCAATTCTCAATTTTGTGAGGCGGTTACGGGTGCTGCAGTCCCGGGAACCGTTTATTGGATAATCTGCACCCCACGTTTGGTGACTTAGCAGCGGTACCCGTGTTCGTGGGGTGATATTCGTTTAGGTCTTGGTGGCGAATAAGTTTGCCCTCTTCCTGATTGGGGGGCCCGATCATGAGAGATTGGTTGAAGGAGACCTTTTGATCTCTCCACTCGATCCGTCGCCTTGCACCGCAGTGGGAATGATGTATTCAAACATTCATCACTCCTGAACATGTTGACCTCAAGATTCCTACCCACCCCTTATACCTTTTCCATCATGCCCTCATCCCAAAGATGACATAGACCTTGATGGATTTTTTTCCTCAGGGCGTCCTGTGAAAAAAAGAAGACATAGGGGTATGTTGGTCTATCCTCTCTGTATACCCCTCCGTGATGGCTGGTTAGTTAACAAAGGGACACAAGCACCCAGGATTGGGCGAATGTAACAGAAAAAACCTTACATAATACGTATCTACGTAGGCACCTTTTATTGACACACATAGATAGTTACAACATACTAGTACATACATGGTTACATGATGTGTGCTCCCTGAGCGTAGAACCATAGATCAAGGATCAACGTCAGAAAACTTTTAAGTTCTTTTTTAGAGGCTATTATTTGATCTGAACGTCGAATGAGATCTAGATGCTTCATGACTGGAACATTCTCACTATGTCTTCTTCAGCTGAATCTGATAAAGCACAATAAGTTTATTTATAGGACTTGATTATTTTTAGCTTCTTCTGCTACAACAGAGGCTCAAAATACTATATTTCATCGATTCAAATATCGGAATTTTTTTTCTAACTCACAAAAGTTGACACTTAGGATGGGTTGTTTCACGAAATTTGGACAATTCATCAAATTTACAGCCCAAAATTACCTACATACTGTGTTCAATAATATTTTTACTTTATATATATATATTTTTTTTTTAAACTAGTCGTTTCATATAATTTCGTAAATATTGTGATATATGTCTGTGTAAAAGCCTAAATAGGCGTAAATAAATAAATAAATAAACAACAACAAAAATTATAAAAATTCGACTTCTGTGAAGGTTCTAGTCAAGTTCTGTTATCATTCCAATTGGGTGAAACAACTGGTCAATCATGATATAATAACAGAACTTGAATAGAACCTTTACACTACTTAATCTTTGAAATTTGATTAATTTTTCAAATTCTGTTTAACAACAGACCATTGGCATTATTTTAATAGCACAGTTGATCCAAACAATAAATACGTGGGAAATTGTTTATTGGCAAACAAGTTTATTCTAATATTTGATTAGTAACGAACTACTGGCATCTGTTTTTCCTCCTTCATACAATCCTGGCATCTCAAGACTCGCATTAACAGCCCCTACTTTAACCCGCCTCACAACACTGTCCAATCGAGTGTCGACAGAGGTCCCCTGTCTTTACATTGTACAGATAGGAGCGCTCTTGTGAGGTGTCACATAAAAGAAAAAGTTTAACATTCATTCGAATATTTTTATGTGGCATGTTAACTGAAGGTTTCTGATCTGAAGTCGAATAACGTATTTGATACATGCTGAATGCAAGCAATGCATCTATGTGAACACTTTAATGTGCTCGACTAAACTCTGGATGCGATATCTACACCTCATATTTGTGTACCTTATAATAGCAAAACAATGCTTTATGGTCATTGATATATATATATATACAGTGGCGGCCAGCTCTAAGGTGCGGAGGAGCGCCGCACTCCCAAAATATATCTATTAATTTAAATCTAATCTAATTAATTAATTTAAATCTAAAAATTTCCGAGCGCCAAAAAACATATTTATTTCCGACACGCCTCATCACAGTTCACAATATACACTCGGTTATAATGCAGCGTAATATAGGTGCCTACACTGCCTACTGGACTGCCCGCGTAACAAAGCAGATCGTTGTGTGCCTATATTCAGAGTGGTGGTTCATTTTGCAAAGCGATCACAGGAGTTCTTCTATAATTCTATAATGAGCCAAAATCGTAGGTAGGTTGAATGCTTTGCAAATTTTACGAAATCGCCGGTGACGATCCAAAAATTTCCACCACATCAAAAGGAATGGTTCGTTCTGTAGCATGTTAAACGGGGACACGTTTGTGTCATATTATTATCCATATCGTGTCTTTATTTTAATATCTACTCTTTTTCATGCTATGTTTCACTCAGCATCGACCAACGACAGCATAACAACAAACATTGCGGACATTATTTGTTATGAGTTATGACAGTATATATTTCATTGGAGTTACGGAGCGTAAGGAAGACTTTCGGATGTGTGATAAACTGAACATTATTTTAACTCGATTTTCGTGCCAATAAGTATCTAAATACAATTTTCTGGATAGGAGTCAACTGTTATTGAATTTGAATTTACAATCGCGGCGACTTTACAAATGGTGATGGATCAATATTTATTTTACTAGAACTCTTTTAAAATAATGGAATATGGAATGCTTTTTCAGTGAGTTGTTCCTCACAATCCTTATGATATCTGTTTAGATTGAACGATGTTGTTAAACTTTAAAAGAATTTAATCTATCTTAATAAATATAATTAATTTAGACTCAATGTGTTGCATGCACCCAGAGATAATGGAGGATCGACCTAATTTACAAATAGGTAGGATTTTTTTCATAATTGAATTTATTTTAATTAGAGTAGGTAGGTCCAAGATTTATGGGATATCTCTATGGTATGTGTGGGATTGCACTCACCTTCCCACATTTTGAAATAAAGACCATTATTATTATTATTTTAGCGCACCACCTATTTTTATGAACACCAGCCGCCACTGTATATATACATATCTCTATGTTTATGGTATGAATTTACAACTGAATATTAGATCGGTGAAACAACTAGCCCAGTCTATTTATTTAATCTAACCTTAAGCTGTATTCAGTGACTTAGGAATATTTGTACTACACATGAATGCACAGCAATATACTCGTATAAGCAGGAGAAGCGAGACATCTCTCTTCATTTCTGCCTAAACCGTTATAATGACACCTGTCCTGTCACACAGGTAAACCACCTACCTGCCGTGGAGAGAGAGGCCGGCGGCGAGTGCCTCCATCTGTTGAGAAAAAATCAAATGACTATACTTGTCTCAATCAGAGGTAGATGGCAGTGCTGAATAATTAAAGTCCCAGGACGCGGGACGAATTGTAGGTTTATTTTACTTTGGTGCAGAATGTTTGGGTGTGAGAATCAGGAGCGAATCGGGAATAAAGAGGTAATTTTTTATTACGGTTTGAATTTAACCAATTAATTTTATGGGTATTTGAAGCAACTTCTATGAATTTAATTCATTTTTCGTGAGATTTTTGGCAATAAAGTATTGTTTTTTTGACGTGATTTTGATAACATAATTAGTAGCTATATCAAATTCTTTTTATTCCATTTTTTATTTATTAATTGAATAATAGTTTTATTTTATTTTATATAAGACTAGCTGACCTTCGAACTTCGTACTTCTGAAATCAATAACTGTTGAGTTAACTTATTAGCCGAATTAATTCCTTTGGGGGGGGATGCAGACAAATGTTCACCGTTTGTCCCATTTTCAACTGTTGAAATTTAGTGTTTAAGAAATAGGGGCAGCATTATATGTTTAAGAACAAATCAATATTCCGAAAATCAAAACAATCAGCGCAATTTTCGGAATTCACTCACTATTCAATATTATACTTCTCACAATATTCCTGCAGTTCTTTTAAACGATGAGAATTCGTTCCATACAAAATATGTGAGGAAAATAATTATTTTCTTAATTTTATCTAGTGATTTTTCAAATGTTCTATTTTTCTATTCGGGTATGGAGAAAAATCCAACAAATCGAAGATCGTAAAAATCGGTCCAGCCGTTCTCGAGTTATACCTAAACGGTGTAACTAACCCGCCTTTGTTGAAGATAAGATATTCGACAAGTTTTTGGATTAAGTCCACCGATAAACCCCCAATAAAATACGTAAAAAAAGGAACATCTGCTTCTAGTTTTTAATTTATTTATACGTCATCACTGATTAATGGGAACGTGTCACTTATAAAAATTGAAGCTGACACGGATGTGGCACCCTTTGTTATAATACTTAAAACAAGACAATAACATATTTTTATTTTGACTTCTGTAATTCCCCAATACCTCCTTCACCTTCTGCTCTCCTAGACTACCTGTTACCTGGAGTGTTAGTAGCAGGAGGGTATCGTGTTACGGCTGTAAAAAACGGTATGATATTTTAAGGACCGGTTGTTTCACAGAAATTCAATTGTAACATCGTTATAAAATGGCCATGGCGCTGCTTAATTTTTTGTTTATATTTGAAAAGTCCCTGTTCAGCCGCGGCATTCCGAATTTCTACCGTTTAAAACATATTTCTCTGGAACACTTTTAAGTTTAAAGTTGCAAAAAAATGTTATTTTTTAAGATAATATCTACACATATTCCACGCCCAAAACAGTAATTATATGATTTTTTTACTAGAAAAAAAAAACAAATTATGCCCTGAAAATTATTGTTAATACGTTTTTTCTGTTGTTTTACAAGTTATACATATGAAAAACCCGGTGTTTCTTCAAATGCTATTTAAGGTATTTCCTGCGAGATTTTTGCTCTATTTTAAACGAGTAGTGTTTTATTAAACATTTTCATAATTTTCGCTTATATATTAGCGCGCTCCCTCTAACATTCGTATTTACATACCCCCACCCCCTTCTTCTTGTTTTAAAGAGCTTACTAACGGGCCTTAAATGTCAATTCTAGGGCGTTTCAGCTTTCTATCACATATTAAAAAGCTAACTAACAACATGATAGTATTTTATTTTTTTTTTACTTAAGCGACAATATAAAATAATTCCATAAGTATACAAAATATAATGGTTAAGTAAGGTTAAGATATTGTATTTCTTAGTCCTCCTCGCTAGTTGTTCTCTTCTTCTGATTACAATTATTTGATCAAAGCTGAAACTGACTTAGAGCGTGTTATTTTCAGAATTTGAACAATTCATTAAATATCAATTTTAGTATTCAAGTAGGTACTTTGAAAGTCCTATTCAAGTTCTATTATTTTCCAAGTACCTACTGTGAAACAAACGGCACAATTTTGAAATAATAACAGAATTTCAGTAGTACTTTCACAGATCTTTTGATGACAATGTTACATTTAAATTTCTGTTAAGCATCCCGTCCTAAACCTTTAAAAAAAATCGATGGCTAATAATTAAGATAATAATATAAATAATAATAAGAATTTAAAAAAAAATAGATAACTAATTTACTAAACTTAGGGGTTTAATGAAATATATATCACACAAATCATTAGATTATAATCATACTGTTACATAGATGCGTCAAATTTTCCTTGTTTCTGTTAAAATTGATAAAAAATTTCCAAATATCGAATTTCTTTCATGAGCAGAATAAATTCTTAGGCATGTTTGGGGCCTAAGTATCGAAAGGTCAGATTGGCGACAGCCGTTTTCTTGCAAAATAGTATAATTCACACTTCTAGGGCTTATCTGTCAGTGTCGGTGAACGCACCAGAGATAGCTATGTTGAATTTGTCGAATTTTTTGACAGCAATGCAAATTATTACAACAGGTCAATTTTTACACGTAAACATTCATATACTCGTACAATAATTATTACCGGTTATGAAAATAAGAAGATACTAGAATAATCAAATACATGAACATGGGGCGACAAATCAAAAGCTCAAGATAACCCAGGAAAATATTTAACACAATAAAAACACTTTGTATTTGGGGTTGAAATAATTACTCCATACCTTGGTTTGTATAAATAACTAGCTGGTTACCGGCATGTGTTGCAATGCCATATTCAAAGAATTAAATTGTTTCTCCCTGCATGTCCTTTCCCGTTCATCCCCGTTTTCCTCCCGCGTCCCCTTCCCATACCGCGTTCCCCTTCCACCTTCCCGCCTTCCCTCTTCGCTCTCCCGCTCTCTTGCTCCAACAACCTCCTTCGTGCGTTCCACCCAGTTGAATGTACTGGGTGGAACGCAAGGTTGGTTTACATTCAACTCGCGTGCCACCTATTACAATTTTTTTAATCAAATTTTTTAATTTTTCGTTTTTTTAAAATATTATTTTTTTAATATTATAAGAACAATCAATCAAATTTGGTAACGTAGGTAACAATTTTCTAACATAGGTACCTATTTAAAATATCTTTAATTATTGATTCAATTCAAAGTATTAGTCGAGTACCTACTTCAAATAAATTCATTAATTTAAAGTGTTTCGAAAATTGAAATTTGATTTAGCAATCATTGTTTTGCCAAATGTCATTCTCAAATTTTGACATTTTTGACTGTTTTGCAAGAGTTTTTGTAATGATTAAAAAAACTTTTCTGATGCATTGTCATGTGATTGTAATAATCCAAAAACCTTCGGTGAGGTTTAAAGAAGGTATTTTGAAAGTTTCAAACATTTCCTATATTTAATATAGCAATATATAGATATCTCATATGCTCACATATATATATACCTATACCTACACCCAAGCAAGCATATTTTGATTTATATTATATACGACTACACGAGTATACAGATTAAATTACGTTTGCGAGTAGTAATTATTGTTTAGCAAAACTATGTAAGATACCTAGTAACTGCATGCATCTATGAATAAAATAGGTAGTACTTTACATAATATAAAGCCTTTAATGCTAATGTTTCTTCGAATATTTCTAGTGGCATGGCGTAGCGACCGCTTGGGCGGCCGGCAGCGGCCAGGGGGCGGGTCTCAAAGGGGCCCGCGGCAAAATACCAAAACATCCAAAATAGACTTTAGTAAATTAGTGTATTGCTGTTGCGACTTAATAATTTATTCGTAAGAGGGGCAATTTTTTTACACATAAATAAACCCTAAATACAAAAAAAAATATTCCCACTAAAGACAAACCAATTGATAATTACAGTATATAAAAGAGAAGACCTTAATTTATAGGGGTGCATAAATATGTTTATTTATTAGTTATGTAAGTAAAGAATAAGCGTGATTTGTGCTATTTAACAATTTAATTATTTAAAAATAACGTAAGAGTGGAAGATACTATCAGTATAGTAAGAGCACAGAGCCTAGAGCCTAGAGCACCATCGAGAATAGAAACGCTGCTTGAAATGGCTTTATCAGTGTTTGAATAGCCAGCTACCCCCCCACCTTCCTCTTCCCCAACATCTTCCCCTTCACACTACCTTCAACCTTACAACATACCCCAATTCTCAAAACTCTTGTGCAGTATTCATATTAAAAAAATGGCTGTAAATATTTAATAACTACTGACCTACCTGTTTAATTCATTAACAGAGCGATTCATACCTGAAAATTTAGCCTGCGGCGCCTCAACAATCTGCAACAATCCCTTGTAACATTATTTATACTTTTATATACATTTTTATGATGGTATTTCTTATTGGTCAGGTGCGTATTTTAATTATGTAGGTACATAATACATTTATATTTACAATCTTTGAGAAGGGGCGGAGCACATTTAACGGATTGCCCGAGGGCTCGACAATTTGTCGCAACGCCATTGAATTTCGCGTAGATGCAACCAATAAATGCCAAAACAAGTGCTTAAGATTAACTTCTGCCTTCAGGCAAATTATTCTTCCAGCTTGATTAAATCCATTGGCCAATATTGTTCATAAATAATTCAACTAAATTACAAAAAGGTCTTAAAATAAAGTTGTGATGTAGTGGATAAGCGACCCTACCCAAGAAATGTCAACTGCCTCGGACAGGGTATGATGGCAGAAGGTGTTCAACATTCCTGTTACGCAGAGGACACCCATTCATATCCAGAAGAGGGTCATTGCTCAGGAGGAATGAATGATGCAAGATGCTGAATTTATTTATAGGATATGAACGTGAGAGATATGATCACTTAAGACTTAAAGATTATGATATCAATGATATCTTCATATTTATAATAGTATATTTTAAAACCCGGTTCAATGAAGTGTACCTACACCAAGTATGTGATTTAAATTTACAAATTAGAACTGATTGTGGGATAAATTCACGAATTTTAAATGCCTTATCCAATTAGGCAGTGGCCGAATTCGTCCGATAAGACGAGAGGTTATGGGTTCGAGTCCCAGTTACGACCGTTAGTTGTTGATTTTTCTGTGTCTTGCTCTCTTTCATATTTTCGTTTAGATTATTAGTGTTGTCTTCTTCTAAAATCGTGTCAAACATGTTTTCATTCAAATTCATCAGGGATAAAATTATTTTTCTAGTTATATTTTTTGTAAGTAGATATATCGTATTTTCCCTAAACCGACCACATATTGTACATAAAAATGCCGGGGGCCAACTGATGGGGGATCAACTATCGAGTCACCACCAGAAAGTAGGTTTTGAACGCAGTGAAAAGGTGGTTTTTGATTCCAATTCTATATTTACATTTTTTCATCATTACACTTCTTTAGGGTTAAGAGTTATCTCCAGTACCTACTGATGCAAAAAGCTTTTTCTATTAGATGTTCAAACTAGTATAAATTAGACATATCGAGATATAATATGTTTATTTAACTTTATACAAAATGTAACAAAGGACAGATGATTAAGAATATTGCATATCTTCTTAATATATAAAACAATGTCGGGTCAGTTACACCATTTATACCTCGAGAACGGCTTGACCGATTTTGATGATCTTTGATTTGTTGGATTTGTCTTCACCCCGAATAGCAGAATAGCTATTAAAACATCTGAAAATTTGACGAAAAAAAATAATTATGTAGAAAATTCTTTTCCTCATACACATTTTGTATGGAACGAATTCTCATCATATTGTGATAGATATAATATTGGGTAGTGAGTGAATTCCAAAAATTCAAAAACGTCAAATGTCAATGCACTGATTGTTTTGCTTTTGTTCTTAAACATATAATGCTGCCCCTCTTTCTTACATACATGTCAACTGTCGAAAATGGAACAAACGGTGAACGTATGTGTGCACCCCTCTAAAGGAAAAATACAATAATTATAATAAATCTCTCTTACCCTTTTAAAAAAATGAAACAAATTCCTGTAAATGGAAAAGTAAAAAATCACAAAAATTATAAATCCGTACACAACGCCATCTCTGATACTGCCAAAAATAATACACGGGCAGTTGTGGATCTATAATTGCTTCATCGTGTATTTTTTAACTTAATAAAAAAACTGAATTTAATTCAGCTAACACAACAGTTATTGATGCTGAGGCGGTACGAAGTTTCCGGGTCAGCTAGTATTGTTATTAATATGAAACCTCATGATTTATTGATTTAAAAAACAATTAGCACAAAATACCAACGGTTTTATACAATCTGATGGAACATGGCATATAATGTATATATCCAATCATGTCACGTTAGTAAATTATCACGATCTCGCCTTCTTTGGTATTCATCGTGGTCATATCGACGCCGACGTGATCCTAATTTGTTGTACGTCCCTTCCAGAATGAAGTAGATACAGAAATAAATAATGCAGCATAAGTATTATAAATTATAAGTGAACCTACTGCCTTCCTACCTATGCAGGTTTCTTCACATATCCCAACGTGTCTTATACAAATTTATTTATCTGACAGTAAGGACGAAAAAACGGTCATTTCTGATTTTGACTTTTTTATCGCCGCGGCACTGCCATCGTATAAAATGTTTTTTAAGGGATTAATATATTAAACTTTTTTCATTGCGAGCCTTCTCGTGGGATGATTTTAGAGTCATAATTTTAGTTTTTTTATTACGAGATGTAATATTTCATATATTTTATGAGCGTTAAACCTTGTCTTTGCCGACATATCGTTTGCTTTTTTATTACAATTCCACTTTGTGCTTATTATTCACGTAAAGTAGTTTATTTATGCCCTTAGAGTTATTGAGCGGCGAGAATTAATATCACAAATGATACATTCATTATGTCCACCATTTTAATGATACGGAGAATGTATAATTTGACGCACGATTAGAGTACTTTAAGAATTACGTGCGTTTATTAAAACCATTGATTAATAATTAAACGATCAATAACTTACAGGTACGGACAACTTAAGAGGATTTTCATTCCATGGACGATAAACAAGGTGTGTTTATTGAATGGTGTTCGAAATAAACCTCGAACATATTATTTTCGTTTGCAGATACCTTACAGTCAGAAATACAGCAGTGGTGTAAGATTTTTCACAAGTCTAAAAAACGTATAGATAAAATGTTTTTTTTAAATCCCTTTTCAAGAGTTTTTTTTTTAGTCTGATCAAGAATTTTTCAGTTTAAAAAAAATGTCTGAAATAATTTTAGTTGACTGAGCGTTTTGCATTTCGTCTGTCTGTAAATTTGTTTGTGCGTCCCGTTTCCGTTTCAAGATGGTGGCCTTTTTAATGGTTCTATAATATTATTTTTATTTTAAAATCGTTGTGTGTACTCGAATTTTCTTGTTTGCAATTTTCAGTATTATAGTGCCTCTCTGCATAAAGAATGTTTGAAAACGAATTGCCATTGATATAATGACATTTCTAAGGATAAATTGTATAATTCGACCGGTCAGTGGTTGAGTGGGCATCGCGCTTGGGTCCCACCCAGGCGTTCCGTGTTTGATTCCTCGGCTGGCTAAGTCCTCCATAACAACACAAGCAATATTTTCGGCTTTATGTGGTGGTAGTAGGAGATTTTCATGCATCGTTGGGTTATTTGCAACCCAGGAATGTTTGTCTTTCTTTAAAAAAAAAAACTTTATTTTAAAGAAAAAAAAAGTAATATTAAATAATTTGATTAGGTATATTCGTTGATATTTCAGTCGCTTTGTACCTACTTTGCTTTGTATTTGCTAACAAATCTTATGATTTCAGATGAAATTTTTGGTTTAGAACAGTGATTTCCAAAGTGGTCCAGGTGGATCCCCATGGATCCACGGGAGACTCGACGGGGGTCTACGTTGGCGTGATAAAAAAAATGGGAGTTCACAAGTTGTAATTGGGGGTCCACGAAAATTGATCTGGTTTCGATAGTAAATAACAAAAATGTTAGCTTGGCTTTACCTCTCAATGTAGGCAGATAATACAATACTCAAAAAAATTAAGGGAGCAAAAAATTTCAGTGATTTTTAACAGGCTGAATTTTGGTGAAAATAGTCGTATTGAGACTTTAAAATCATTTAAAAACTTTAAGATTCACATTTTCATATTTTTAGCTAAAATTTTTTAGGAGCTACTGTTATCATGCAACAACAGATGGAGCAAAAAAATATATTTGAAAATTTTTTGCTTTTTTTTCCACGGGCTTGAAAAAAAAATTCTATTAAGTACCTATGTAATCATATTATTTTAATAAATATAACACAAGGAAATATACCATTTTTATTTTTATTTTACCACTCCGAATTTAGAGTTGGAACTCAGCCGCGACGCAAACTTCCATTGTTAGATCTAATCTTCACATTTTTTGACGAGTTTTGGGAATATTGTAGAAATGTAGCAGCAAAGGGTTCACCAAAACTAGTAAATTTTTTTTAAGTGGTCTACGAGAAAAAAAAATTGGAAACCTCCGGTTTACATTTATTAAATAAGTCTTACAATGAAATTTTTCAATTTAAAATTGCGTCATATATACTTAATATTATATCGTTATAATAATAATAACAAGGCAGTGTTATAGGTCCAAACCTTTTTCTAATATATATTAACGAGTTATGCAACCTAGATATCGATGCCACTATTATCAGTTTCGCCGATGACACTGTCCTACTCTTCCAAGCAAAAGATTGGCTTACCGCTTATTCCAAAGCGGAGGAAGGAATTCAACAGGTAAAATATTGGCTTGACTCAAACATATTACTCTAAATGTACAGAAAACTAAATACTTACTGTCTAGTCTCACCAATATCCCAAAGTCAAACCTACCCCCGCCATTAAAAATACACGTATGTAAAAATTCATCTCTAAACCAGAACTGTGACTGCCCATGCCTAGAGCAAGTAAACATTATCAAATATTTAGGAGTAACCTTCGATACACACCTAAATTGGAAGCAACATAAACATAATACTACAAACAAAATCCGCAAATCTATATACTTTTTCAAACAAACACGCAATTTCTTTAACCTAAAACTTTTAAAAACAGTATATTACTCACTGTGCCAATCTCACATCGAATACGGAATTTTAGCCTGGGGTAATGCATATTCCAATGCCCTTGATCCCATCATGAAAACACAAAAACTAATC
The DNA here is from genome assembly GCA_917563855.2 of Limnephilus lunatus. Taxonomy (NCBI): domain Eukaryota; kingdom Metazoa; phylum Arthropoda; class Insecta; order Trichoptera; family Limnephilidae; genus Limnephilus; species Limnephilus lunatus. The sequence goes on from OU830598.1 coordinate 81,363,204, forward strand.
ATAAAAATAATTCTTAAAATGCCACTTACTACCAGCACGGATACTATATTCAATTCCTTCAACGTTATGGACATAAAACAGATCTACTCAAGATCCATACTAATTAATTTACACAAAAACAACAAAACACTATACAAAGCTACACAAACAATACACAATACCCGAGCCAAAAACAACGAACTTCTCCAAACTCCTTTTTTCAAAACCACCTTCGGGCAAAGACACTCTAAATACATAGCTTGCAAACTATACAATACACTACCAACTACGATCAGACAAACTGACTCCTTTACAAAATTCAAACAAGATATTAAAAAATGGATTATAAGTATTGGACGCCTCACTATTACAAACATCTGTAAAATAAATCACACATAGACAAAAATAACTATTCACATACAATCTAACCCTTAGAAAATAAATGAAAATAATGGAATCCTGTCAAATTGACCTTTAAATAGATTAGGCAGAATTTACTTCTCTACTTCATCTCCAACATTTATAAAATAACTTTCTTTAAAAGATTTACCACCCTTCCAATCACCTTTCTGTTTTAATTCTATTCAAAGTGATATGTGTTTTACCTTAAATATCCTTGTAACTACAATATTCATTTATATACCTGTACGCCTGTCTCGACACAGGTATACCCTAGTGAGACAGGCACATACATAAAACTATTGTAATTATTTATTTATTTATTTATTTATTTATTTATTTATTTACGGACGAATAGTCCATTACATAACAATATAACAAACACGAATAAAAAGAGAGATGACAATGGAAGGAGAATACATATATATGAAGAGCATTGACAAAATACATATAATATAAAAGTAAATATAGAAGATAGTATAATATAAATACATATAATATAAAAGTACATAAGTAGCTTGAAGACGGATTTAAAAGACTTTAAAAAATCACATTGCGTATCGACTGCCGAAAGTCATTTAGGCTTACACCAAAAAATTCAGTGCTTTGATTTGCGTTGACAAGTCTCGACATTCTGGATAAAGGAGAATGATATCCATAATTAGTAGAATGTTGATTGAGGAACAGCAATTCATTATTTTGGAGTCTACGGGAAGGGATGTTGAACTGGATGAGTTGTAACAAAGCAGGTGCGTCAGTAATACTGTGGATAATTTTGAAAATGCATATTAGATCAGAGTCCTTTCTACGTTTTTCTAAAGAAGAAATATTTATAGTTTGTTCAATTTCATCATACGAGTACTCGCCTCTTTCAAGTCCTAACCTCCAAGCAATCCCTCGCAGGAAGCGATGTTGTACAGATTCAATGTGATATATGTGGACAGCATAGAAAGGTGACCAAATAACACTAGCATATTCAAGGTGAGGGCGAACCAGTGAACAGTAAAGAGTTTTAAGTGTGCTTATATGTTTGAAGTCAGAGGTAATTCTATGAATGAAGCCGAGTAGTTTAAGTGATTTGTTTACAATGTTATTGATGTGATCACGGAAAGAAAGTTTGCAGTCTAGAGTGACCCCAAGGTCCTTGATAGATGTGACAGTAGAGAGACAAACATTATTTAGTTTATAATCAAACTGAATAGGTTTTTTGGTTCTATAAAAGGACAAAATTTTGCATTTATCAACATTAAGTTGCATGCAGTTAATTTTGCACCAATCATTAAATGAATCAATATCGAGTTGAAAAAGTAAACAATCAAGATGGGATTTAATTATCTTAAGAATCTTATTGTCATCGGCAAAAAGCCAAAAACGTGTGTGAGAAAAAACTTTAATGATATCGTTAATAAAAAGATTAAAAAGAAGCGGGGCTAAATGGGCTCCTTGCGGAACGCCAGAGGTTACATCAATGTTAAAGGATTCAAAGTTATTTATTTTAACCCTTTGTTTTCTATTTATCAAGTAAGAGTGAATGAATGATAAAAATGGGTCTCTAATGCCTATAGCATAAAGTTTGGCCATGAGGATACGGTGGTTAACTTGGTCGAAGGCTTTGGAGAAGTCAGTGTAGAGGACATCGACCTGAGTGTTGTCTTCTAAGGCTTTAAGAATGGTATTTGTAAAGGACAGTAAATTAGTTGTTGTAGATTTGGCCGATCTAAATCCATGCTGTTCCTCAATCAGAACATTTTTGAAAATAGGAGTGATTTTCTTTGTAATTATTGACTCAAATATCTTTGGAATATTAGATATAATTGATATTGGTCTGTAATTTCCAATATTTGACTTGTTTCCGGACTTAAAAATGGGTCGAATAAATGAAATTTTCCATAAGTCAGCAAATGTTCCGGATGAGAGTGATAAATTGTACAACATACAAATTGGGTTAGATAATGAACATTTACATTCTTTTAGCAAGATTTCTGGAATGCCATCAGGTCCGGTACTTTTTTTGTTAGAAAGATTATTTAAGGATTGGTAAACCTCTGCAAGTGAAATTTGGCAATCATTCAAGTCAATATTATAATCATAGTTAAGTGGAGGGATGGTGGATGAAGCATCAGAATATACAGAGGAAAAGTGTTTAGCAAAAAGGTTAGCGATGTCGTGACCATTTGTAGCGTGAGTTTCATAATAATACATACTTGAAGGGAGATCATTATCTGTACGCTTTTGCGCAACAAATTGCCAAAATTGTTTAGGATTTTGCAGTAATTTTGTCTCTGTAACTTCTACAAAAGATTTATAGCATTTGGCTGATTCGATTTTAGACAGTTCCCTTAATTGAGAAAATTTTTGATAAAATTTTAAGTTGCCAGTGTCTTTAAATATCTTATGGGTTTTCTTTTTTTCAATTATTAACTGTTTAAGTTTCGAGCTAAACCAATTTGGAAACTTGGGTTGAGAGTAACATCCCTTAGGGACAAACAAATCTATAGCACGTGTTACACATTCATTAAATTTAAATACGGCGTCATTAATATCAGAATTTAAAAAAAGTTTTGTCCAATTAATCAGGGAAAGATATTTGTTCATGTTAGAATAGTCACCATTAAGATATCTGTAGTGATACGAGACACTTGGTTTCAAAGATTCAAAATTGAAAAAGTTAGTGATGTTAATAGCGAGAGGTGGATGATATTTATCAATAGGTAACAAAGAGACATCAGCTTCACTTACTATGACATTAGGTATGCTAGTGAAAATTAAGTCAAGGCAAGAACCTAGACAGTTAATAACTGGATTTACTTGAAACATATTCATAAAAGCAAAAAAATTTACAATTTCAATAGCTTGTTGGGAAAGATTACTAGTAGGAGTTTTTACCCCTTGGTTGTCATTCAGCCACAATATTTTAGGTAAATTATAATCGCCACAAATAAGTAAGGAATCAGCGTTTCTAGAGACACGCTCAATTGAAGCAGTATGCGACTTGTAGACTTCTACCGAAGAGGAAGGAGGAATGTAAACACAACCAAGTACAAACTTTTTGGTACCAAATATAACACATAGGAACAATTGATCAGAAACATTGTTAGATGTTTCTAGAACATGGCAAGGGTATTTTTTATTAACACATATCATCACCCCACCACCTTTACACTTCACAGAAGAAGTAGAACGGTCACAGCGAAAAATGTTGTAGTCAAACAGTCCAAGTTCAGCAGATGAGACATTATCAGAGAGCCATGTTTCGGTAAGAAATAAAAAGTCGTAAAGACATACACTGACATTAGAACGAATAGTGTTCAGTTTTGTATTTAGGCCACGAACGTTTTGGTAGTATGTTGAAAAGGAATTATTCACAGAACGATTCTTCAGATTCAATTTATTTATTTTATTTATTTATCTTTAAATATGTTTTATTAAAGACAAATAAATAAAAAAAATATTCAAACTAAATATTTTGGAAGATCCACAAACGCACGAAACTCTCAAAGATTCAATTAATATGAATTGTGTTTTTTTTTTCACTACTCCACACTGGGGTAATTTAGGTAGTAGTTATGCACAAGGAACGTAACAACAATGACTTTAAAATCACCCTTACCATTGCATGTCCAATGTCAGTCTATCCTCTTTACCGATGCGCCCGCCGTCACATCGTGGTAATTTTGCATGACCATATTAAAAGCATTTCACCTCCTTTCCTCACAGCATCACTCCGTATATCCTTCCCCTTCTCGGCTCCGCCTGTAGGTACTTGCAGCAACTCTGCTTCTTGTAGTACGGACGTAGGTCATCCATAAGTAATCCGGAATGGTAACCTTTAAGGCGATATACGATCCGGGCATGTGACACAGAACACAGATGCACGTTTTATCCGACTGCTGCACTTTTGAAATATTCAAATTGCACCGTCGTTACTGCATCTCATATCGTCTGATTAACGGACGAATAATTTGCGCGATAAACTGGCCGACAGGGCCGGCAAATTGTATTTTTATTACGGAAAAATGAATGAATTTTTATAATTGATTGAAGCTGAATTTAAAAAAAAGGTTCAAAACATTGGTGAGATATCACCACACCGATTTTTTTCAAGTTTTTGTTCGGACTGGAAACTAACAGAATATTATTGTTGCCATTGAGAGAGAGATCATTAAGGGAACTAGATATCGAGGTATACCGAAATATCGATTTTGGAAGAACTAGACAGCAAAAGAACCTGTCAATATCTTGCTATCAAGGTGTTTGGGATATTGCAAACACAGTGGACACATCGCTAACCAAACTGAAAAATTGACCCTTGCGATAAGTACTTAAGTTTTAAAAGTTTATATAGCCATGTGCAGGAACCTAGCAATTATTTGGGGTTGTAATTCTTATAAATGAAGAAATGACTAAAAAGAAAGTTAATTGGTGAACTTGTTATCATCGATATACTATTTACGTCCAACTTAACCTAATCATTTTCAAAACCAGAATTTGTCTTTTGAGGGATACAAATTCTTCTTTTTTCTACCCCAGGGCTGGCTTGGGGCACTGTCCTGAAATGTCCCACACTTGTTTATTGCACTGAAATTGGAGTAGGTTCTGCAGCATCTCTTAGAATTTTACCTATCCATGGCCGAGAGAGAACTTGCTCTCCTTCCTTCCCATAAAAATACCCTCCATACGGCATCCTCCAAAGATGACACATTGGAAATTGTTTTTCTCAAGGGTGTCATGTGTGGAGCTAATGTAAAAAAAATAAAAACAAGGGCTTAACATAAAAAATAAAACTATTAAATAACGACCGTCCAATTACAACAACATGTAATAATAAAACTATAAATATGTTAAAAAAATACAACAACAAAAATACAACAACAACAACAAAACACAATAATGTTTGGGTTAAAGTGAATTCAAGTGAAAACCATAAATTCGGGAAACATAAGAGATTGGAATTTGTTGGTTCTTTGGAAAGGAATATGGAAACTTTCGGGGTTTTCTTAGTAGATGGTAGACAGTCTTTAAAATTGGTTTTGTTTGTGAACAAAGGGGATTATTCTACACATTCATTTACAATTTCTAATGGAAATTTATTGTCATTTTTGTCACGACGCCTAATTTAATGTTTCTAATTAGAAATATTCTAGGCGCTTTTTATATTTGCTGAACAGTTTGAACAATCCAGTTCTAAGGGAAAATAAATGATTGATTCGATTCGAATTGATTCGAACAGATTCGATTCTTATTTTGTGAAGCTGCGTGATCGAAGGATAAGGCTTTTGACTCACAAACATTTTAACATAATTATTTGTGCCCGGCGGGCACAAATCGATTTATTTGTATTATTTCACAATTAATTAATTTAAAAATAATATATGGTATATTTGCGACCCTTCTAGAGTGGAAAATTGAGAATTGAAACGTTGTTTGAAATAGCTTTAGCCGTGTTTGATGACCAGATCTGAATAGCCAGGTACCTTCCACCTTCTTCTTTCCTATATCCTTCCCCTCACCATTGCCTTCAGCTTTACAACATACCAAAATTAAGTGTACCATAGTCTAACTGGCTCCAGACGGGAGCAGCTGGAACCCTTGCGAGGAATTCACAAGGGTTTCTTACATATCCCCCTTAAACATTTGAAATTTTTAAGCTCTTAAAAAAAATGTTATTTTTGAAGATAATATTTATGCATTCCCCACGCCGAAACACAAATTATATGAAATTCCCTTGATAGAAAAAAATCCTGTTTCAGTTATTTTACAAGTTATAAGTATGAAAAAATTCACGGTGTTTCTTTAAATGCTGTTTCAGACAGCCCCTACGATATTTTTGCTCTATTTTAAATGAGTCGTGTTTATTAAACATTTTCACAATTTTCGCTTCAGTTATTACAATATTTAAATAATTTCCGTTTTAAATACTAGCTCACTCTCTCCAACATTCGTAATTACATATCTCTTCATCTTCTTCTTTTTGAGCGGGGATACGGCGCCTTAACGAAGGTAATTTGTATCGAAAAATTAACGCGGATTAAGCAAAAGGCTCAAATACAATATTGTTCCGAAATAGGAACGCAGATATTGTTGAAGAAGTAGATGGTAGATGTGTTGATAGTGATAGGTACTTGAGGACAACATTCCTGTCGGATATTCCCGGATGAAATAATAAAATTTCCTAGAGCGAGGAAAGTAAAGTTCTGCCCGTGTTAGTGGGCTTATTCCGAACTTAGCTAAATCAGCTTTTACCAACGTGATGTTTTCTTACAGGTGTGATTTAACAAGTGAAAAATTAAAAAATTTTAACATTTCAATAAGAAGCTAGCAGTATCACAATTATTATTTTGTTCAGTCGATTATTCAGACATTTTTATTTAATACATGAAAAATCGAAAGTACATATAGTTTTTTTTATGATATTTCACCCTCCATGCTAGGGATGACCCTGTTTTATGGCGGGTGAAGTTTACAGTTTTCGGATTTCATTTATTAGTACTAAGTTTTTATTCAAATACTAAGTTTTGAGATAAATAGGAAAGTGATATTTGAATGCTCACCATAAATCAAATATTATTGAGACGTGTCTTTGTTTTACATATAAAATATGCTATGAAATAATGCAGGGAGGTATAACGTTCCGGTACATTGGTATGACAATTTTAAATATCCTAATAGTGACCCAGAAAACATCAACATTTAGTTTAATTCACTACAAGTTTATCTGCATTATAATTATTGTGATTTGAGTATTGTGCAAGATAGAGGGTACACTTTTATATATAACTGCAAACTCACCTTAATTTTCGATTTTTTGGGGTTGTCTGACTAATCAACTGGATGATCGATACACGTTTGTATTTAATATATAATATAATCATTACAGTGTTTTCAAGATTGTAGGCATTATCTGAGCATCAGAAATCTTGAAAAGTAATGCTTCCACGACAATATAAAACTGTGGACAACATAAAAAAAGGAAGGTATGATTATTTATTTATTTATCTCGATCGAGACAGATATCGGGCGAGATCTGTCGTCAGGTTTGTGTGATTTTCTAAGGCTGTTAATGAATAAATAATCATGCATACTTGCATGAATTGTGTTTAAAACAAAAAAAACCTTATGTTTAGAATTAACTAAACTAAATAACGTGACAGCTTACAGCTGAAATTCTGACATCGGCCCATAGAAAAAACAAATAACAGCCATATAAAATCACACAAATCTGACCGCAGATCTCGGCTGAGAACTATCTCGTTCCCAGAAAAGATACAGAATAGCTCGTCTGTTCTTTAATCAAGTTAGTGTTTTTTTTCCACTGTTTTGTTTAATCTTGTTACCATTTAATATAATTATTATGTTGGCTTTTAAAAAAAAATTATAATCCCTGCTTAGATAAATAACAAATTACAATTTTTTTTGTTTCAATTTCACTTTGTGTTGTCACTTTAATTAAATGAAAACCAATCACTTGCACTTATTTAATCAAAATCATCAACGTGTTTCGAAACCAATCCAATAATAGATTTCTCTATTTTATCCTGACGAAGAAACCAATGGTTTAGAGACGTATTGATAAATTTGATTTAATAAGTGGTGTATACAACGTGACTTGTTTTCATTTAGTTACGTTTTTACGGCTACTTTTGTACGTTTTCTGATTTCAAGGGACAAGTTTAGTAATGATCATAATAAAATAAACGGGGAATTTAATTATTAAGGCCGGTGTTTCTCCAAAACGCCGTTGAGAATAATCCCGGACTATTCGCTCGGGTTGGCCCAACATTCGTTTATAACGACAACTTGAAGTAACGGCGAGGTGATGGCGTCGGGCAACGGCCGGCCGTTATCCGTTATCTCTCGTTATATCATTTCTTTGGAAAGGAGAAAGAAAGACATCAAAATAGTTTGACATCCGTGCACCAATGTCCGGGACTACCTACCTATTGTACCTCTGCTCTTGGCCGGTAGCCGGTACAGTAGAACGAATAGGAATTATTAGAACCATCTTAATTAATATAAAATAGTGGGTACATATATTATTATGATTTATATACCTTGATAACTATGAGCAGATAATGCACACACACCTTCAAATTGAAATGTATTCCTTTTAGATTAGAATGGAAACCAATCTCTCTCTTAGGAAACGATAGGGTCGTTTCTTCAATGTAAAACACTGACAAGTTTAGTTTCAGACTTTCAGGTTAAAACATGATTAAAACATTATATGCGACAATTATTTCTACAGCCTTGTTCCCCGTTCTTTTAACTAAAGGCTAAACAAGCCTTGTTTATTAATCTACGATTAGCGATAAAAAGAGGTAGGAGATACAAGAAACCACCCCTTTACATCAAAACACTGCCTTAGCAGTTACTGTCATCTGAAAGAACTGATACTAGCGCCATCTGGATGCCCAACAGAAACCTGTATTATCGACATACGACCTGTTGGCAAATAATCTAGATAAACAAAAAAAACTGCAGAGGGCAGTCAGTAACTGCACTAATCCAAATCACTGATATAATGCCTTTCAACTATTAAATCTAAACTATAAAATAATATAGCATATCTGTCTTTCTGCTACCCGACATCGTTCTCGTCATTCCATTTGATTTTAAATTTGTACTATATATTATTATTTGTATAAATATAATATATATATATATATATATATATATATATATATATATATATATAAATTTGTAATATATATTAATATTTTAAAATTTTCGAAATCACGAAATTTTTCTACATTGCATTTTTTGTGTTCTTCAATTATTGGATAACCAACACGTCGGACATAGGTCACACCAAGTGGTTCGCTACGTTTGGTGACTTAGCAAGGGTGCCCGAGTTCATGGGGGTAAGATTTTCCTGCGTCGTGGGCCGGATTGAGAGAGACTGCTTGAGGGAGGCCTTTTGAACTCACCATCCGGACACTCTCGACCCATCTCCTTGCACAGTGGTTGGAGAGATGGATTCATTCGTCCGTCACACCCTGACGCCCTGACTCTCAGATTCCTTCCCACCCTTATTTTTCCTTCTCATAGCTTTCTCTCCTTCCTTTCCTTTAAAAAGACCCTCCACACAGCATTCCCTTAGATGACACAAATAAAAACAAATATATTAGGTGCCGTTTATCTTAATTTAAATCACGCATTCTAAATAATGAAATCCTAGTTAGTGTAGGTATACATGATATAGATTAGGTAGTTAGTCAAATAGAATAAGCATAGTTGTCATGCTGTTATGCGTGATAATTGATCGCAATTTGATCAAAAGCTGAAACGGGCCGAGTAACAGCGTTTAATGAGGATCGTTCAAACGATCGTCAAATTGGAGAGATGAGATGATGTTTCTCTTATGTTTGATTCTCATCTGACATCTAAATCTTTATGAATTCTTCTTGAATTATTTTTCACAGAAATCATGTTGATATATATTTTATTTATTAAGTTTCTGTATTGCAACTAAAGCCATCTCTAACTGCATCATGTATATAATGGATTTGTATTAGTTCGCAAGCATACTACATATGACAAGCTGTGCCTTACATAAATAAGTTTATTTTTTCTGACCACTCTTACGTTTTATATTTCTGTTCTTTAGACTTCTACCTGCTTTCACTTTTTTTATTGTTTTATTGTCACTTTTAATTGAATAATCCATCCATTTACTAAACTGTACTTTTATTGTCTTCGTCCTCACTTGTCCACAAAGCCTATCAAATCCTCAACCTTTGTCATACCAAACTCACCCCTATTCCTTTTACCTCTCAGCTTAGATTTGCTAATCCATATTGAACGCTTCAATGTCCTTCAGGAATTGTTGGTCCAGTCATTGGCGCATACGCTCGTTCATTTCAGCTGAGATCGTGCCAAGTTTGGGTGCGATGGATACTGGACATAAAGGGTGGAAATAAGGCACCACACTCAAAGATAAAACATCGAATCCAAAGAAAAAAAACCGATACAAGAACACAGAATTGACGTGTGATTATGGTTTATTTTTATTTTAAACTTTTAAACTAAAGATGTAGGCAGATGTCAATTGGTCGGGATATCGACACAGCTTTTTATTAGTTGTCATTTACGTATCTTGAGGCGATAAAGTTTAAGATTTAATTTTGATCAGCTCTTTTTTCGTCTTTGTGTCTGTGATAATTTATTGGCCTTTTTGCGGTGTTTTTAATATACGAGGCAGTTGCGATCGAAACGGGATCGAATGTGGGCTTTTTACGTCTTTTTCTGTTGATAAGTATCATGTTTATCAACAAAATATTAAATCATGATTAAAGTAGGTACCTAAAGCTCGCAGTCTCGTTTATGATTGTGTTTACATCGTACTAAAAATGAACATTGAGACGTTCTGATGGTTGTTAAAAAATAATTTGTTGGCTGATCTTGTTTGTTTGACAGGAAATACGAAGGTTCATATTAGGAATTTGAATATTTATGAACAAATAATCACGTAGGCAGAATCTTATTAAGAAAACGAAACCAGAATATCTTCTTTTTGCATGCTTTTTGTTAATATATATATATATATATATTGTTTTAAAAAAGAAAAGTACCCATCGATTGAAATATAAAAATTATTACAAAATTCAATTCAAATAATTAACAAGAAAAATAAATTTATTTATTTATGCACTAGCTGGGTTACCCGGCTTCGCTCAGGACAACATTCGAGAGTGTTATGGAATGTTGCACAATGATGTTCCCGATTCCCTATTCCTGATCATTCCATGACAACTCCGCCACTCCTTCCAGAACTTTCTACAGCTCTATGGAACCTTCAACCTTTCTTGTTTATACTATATGTTATTATGTTTTATGTTATAATATGCTATTATACATTATATGTACAAAGAAATGAGAATAAATAAAGTTAAAAAAAATAAAATAAAAGAGGGCGAAGCTTTCTGCCCTTATATCTTCAAAAGCACGCCCTTTAGGTAAAAACGGATACCCTTATTCCTTAGGGGGGATAGCGATCTACCAAACCATATAACTCCCTTGATCGAACCGGGACTTGTTTCTGAGTTTTTGCGAGCTGCACGTTTTTTCGGACTTTCTTTTATAATATATGCCATATTCAAATAAATAAAATGTTACTCCTTACATGTCCTTTCCCATGCGTTCCCCTCCAGCGTTCCACTTCCACCTTCCCCGCCACCGCTCTCCCGCTCCCCTGTCCCGCCAACCCCCCTGGCACTTCATTTTTTGACTCCTCTCCCACCCGGCCCGTAGCCGAAACTTTTTTCTTATACTAACAATTTTAAACTCGTGATATCTTTCTAATTAAACATCCGAATTGAAAAATTCAAAAAGTTAAATAAAGGTATTGAAGCTATCTTGAATACGAAGTATTTTATTTTGATAAGGATTAAAATTAAGATACAAATAAAGAGCCTTTTCAAGCGGCAATATTTTAATTAAATTTTTAAATTAAAAGAATACTTATTGTGGCATAACCATAATAGTTAGACATATGCTGTTGCGACCTTTTTTGTAAATAATTATGTATTCTATAAAGTCGTACTAGATTATTTTATTCTATCATCAATAGTTTTCGCAGCGCACGCGATTTAAAGAATATTTTAGGTAATTTTTTTACACCCTGGGTTACATTATTGAAGTTTTAGTAAGGATGCCTATTTTTTTTAAAATATAATATAGCCTATGTCACCCAGGGATAGTGTAGCTTCCCAACAGCGAAAGAATTTTTCAATTCGGTTCAGTAGTTTCGGAGCCTATTCGATGCAAACAAACAAACAAACAAACAAACAAATCTTACCTCTTTATATAGTGTATAGTAGATAGTAGAAGTAGATGAATTTAGAAATCAAAAACTTCTATTAATTTTGCTCTTTGCCTATGAGAGAAAAAATATTATGATCGATACAATAAATGAAATAATGAAACTTATTATTAAAGACGAAGATAATACTAACAAATATAAACAAAATATTAAAAAAAAAAACATGCAGAAAAATAAAATAATAACGGTCGCAACTGGAGCTCGATCCCAAGACCTCTGATTTTGAAGTTATTTTTGAACGTTATCTTTTTTTTGTGTTTAGTTTTTTTCCACTTTTCATTTAGATTTATTAGTGGTATCGTAGTATTCAATGATATATTAAATTGATGGGAGTAACCTTCAAAAGTTATTATAAAAGAAAGTTAAAAAACATAAAATGGAATAATAAAAGTTTTTTCATTATATTACTTTGTTACTAATTAGAAATTTGATAATTATCGAAATTTATGTACTTTGAGCTTTATTATGGTGAAAGCTTTTCTAATAGTTTCCCGATACTTGGTAACAGTAATAAGGTCCACCTTTACGTCACGTAGTCTTCTCTCCCGCCATGTCTCGCGTGGCGTGCGATCCTCAGCGGACAACATGTTTCAATAACAAGCCTCCGCAGCAAGCAAGCCTTCATATTACCCGGAACCGGGAGACTGGAGATGTTTTGTTTTTACTTTTGTTTTCCCGTATTGTCTCTTGTCCTCTCCTCCCCCCCCCCCCCCCACCCCTGCCATATCCCGCCACCCAATATTCAAGAGGAGGTAGATGGGAAGTGGAATAGGTGGCCGTCTGCTCTGGCAGGAGTACGAAATCTTTCTCAACTACTTTTCAACTTGAACTATGCTGAATAAAAATAATAGCCTCTTTTAAATCTTTTACTTTACAGCTTTTCTCTCGTTCCAACTCCTATGTTTATATATGTCGATTATTCTTTATATTGACGTTTAATAAAAACAATTATCGCAGAAAATAAAAGCGAATTTTTAATATCAAACACCACGTTTCATATCTAGTTTCTTTTCAGATTGGGTAAGTTCTACTGAAATGCTACATAGAAGCTTAGTAATTTATTTTTTGTTACGACTTTTATTTTTAACAAAAACATAAAACATATTATTACTATTTAATTATTAATTAACATTAAAGCCTTTTGACTTTTACATAACGTGACACAGTATAAGGCATAATACAACAACAAGAGAAATTAGAATGTTTTGTAATAAAGAGCCATGAGCTTGTAAAACAGAAATAATAGTAAATAGTGGTGCAAAAAACAAACTTATAAAAATTATCATTAAATTACAAATTATACAGTTGTTGTCGTGCTTAGTTTTTGCGAGCCTAGATTTCTGATCGCTGTAAATTTAAATGATCTTCAATTTATAACTTTCTCTATTCTTAAAATGTAATAAAGTAATAATAATAATATTTTAACATTATTATGATCAGTTTTATTTTAATTGTCCGAGTTCAATGCTGAATGAAAGGCGTAGCTATAAGTTAAGTATGGTCTTGTATATTTTGTTCATTTTAACTCAGCATCACGTTCGTTGGTCAAATGCATTGTACGAATGGTTTTGTATTAGTTATCGATGAACCGGTGGATGCAATATGTTAGCCATAAGTTGTTATAATAGTTTGTAGGTATAGACAATAGCGTCAATAGCCCTCGAGGTGATTTTTCGCAAAAACAGTGCTGTACAAATCATCCAAATATTATTATTATTATTTTTAACATTCACATGTTCGAGGGGGGTTTGACCCTAAGGGTAGGGGGGGGGGTTCGATCCTGTGGAGGGAGAATTTATGAGAAATGTTTTTGGGACCTCTACTTACTACAACTTATTATTTACATCACATTGATAAAAGATATAGCGAATTTAACATTATCGTGTTTTGCTGAAATATAATCGTCAAGTGCTCCTAAGCAATAATGAGACCGATTGGGATGGTTTGAGCCCCCTAACCCCTCCTTCTTATGTATGCCCTTGGACACTTCACAATTTGGTTTATTGGCTTCAAATAACTGCGATTCTCGCACGGTAAAAATATAAGTTTAAATACTGGCTCTCATTCAAGGGTTGCTTATCCCTGCACTATGCTACTTTCTTTATTAGTCCAGTACCCGCTGCTTGAATTATTTGTTTTACTTTACTGGTGTAACAAATAATAACAAATAAAGCTGTTTCGAAATATCGTATCTAATCCCCGCAGAGCTAAGTGTTTTACTTTACTTTTATAGTTTTTCAAAACTTGGGACATACATTATTACATTAGTATAACCATCAATGTATTTATTTGTACGAGTACCTACCATCAATGATATATTAATATGTACGGTGCCTATAATATGTACATATAGCTATTCAATATCTGTGTATTTAACTACTTTTAGATATATTATGTGTTTTGTAAGATATATTGACGTCATAAATACAATGTAAGTGAAACTAGCAATAACGAGAAAACTGATAAATTATTGCGTTGGTCATTAAGGGAATTGTTACTTGACGCATTGTTTACGATTCAGCTGCAAATATTAAAACACATAGGAACTTACTTATAATTTACGATATCATATGTCTATTTCACTATATTTTATACAAGATTTTATGCATTTAACGATAGTAATGTTAATGTTTCCGAAATATTTTTTGGTTTGTTTTTTAAAGGTTTGGGCTGGGGGCCACTGCAGGCGCCTGGCATCGAATTCATGCTACTTCAATTTAGTAACATTAATAAAAATAGTGCATAGTCAATTTGATTAAATTAATTAAAAATACCTATATTATATTTGCGGCACGTTCCAGAGTGGAAGATACTCTCATTGGAGGGTACCCCACCACTTTCCCAATGACGTTATAAGGAAACAAATGGTTTCCTCCTTTACCGCACTACTTTTTTATTGAACGAAGCTACATTTATTTGAACGACTCTAAACCCTCCAATGTCCATGCATAAGGGGTTAGTAAGCAGTATGCAAGTACTTACATTAATATTACACAAAAGACAAATAGATGTAGCAGCCCGTAGAATAATTCTTCTGAAATAGGTAACATAAAAATAGAAATAATAGTGTTAGTAAAAGAAAAAGAAAAATAACGGCTATAACCAATCGAAGTAACCTTCTGAAAATAAAAAAAAAACAGTTGTAACATAACCATATAATGTAAGTAATTACTATAATACCAGAAAGAAAATAAAATATATCAAAAGAATAGAATAGCCAGAGAAGGTATTCCACAGACCACCGGGAAGTCCCAATGAGAATGCGTAGAGATACTCTGAGTATCGCCCTGGTATAAGACCACCATTCAGAATTTAAACGTTGCTTGAAATGGCTTTAGCCATATTTGGTGACCAGATCTGAATAGCCAGACTCTTCCCCATCTTCTTCTTCCCCATCTCCTTCCCCTCCCCGCATTAAAAAAATGCATGTAAATATTTGGGAGTCATCCCTGTCTTATACATCTACTTTTAAAAAAAAGAAAAAAAACCTCTTAAAAATTTGAATTAACTAATATCCTTCAGTATTTTCGGTTTTGATATCTATAATTGTAGGTCCTATACATTTAAAATTTTATATTTACGGGTATAATTTTCAATTGAGGCATAAATTTCGGTTGTTTCACTTTATCGTTGAGTTTCTTCCACATATTTCCTTAAGTCTTATGAGGGTAACAAAGTTTCTTACGTATCCAGAGAATAAGTCGTCATCCATCCCATTATCTCGAATAAATCCAATTTTACAACTTCATGTCATGCACCAAGTCCATGAGAATCCATTACCATGTACTCTCGTTGGAAATCAAGTCACCAAGCCATCACTCGTGTATTGATGAAGATCGTTAAGGCTACATTCTTACGCGGAGTACGTTTCTCCAGTCACTTTTATGGTGTTTATTGGATTCAGGGATTAAAATAATAAAAATAAACCGTCCTCATCTCTCATTCACCTAAGAAATTAATAACGCATTTTGTGGGTGACTCTCCGTATGAAGAAATTCTATACATAATATCATCATAATGTAAACGGTTGACATTTAAATAATATAATGGATTGAGGATTTAAATAAATGTTTTAGAAGGGAATTACATAAAAAGGAAAATGAATGTAATTTTTTTACATTAACTCTCGACAGGCCAAGATGCCAAACATAACGTCTGTAACCATGTGAGTCGGCCGATGACCCCATGCATTTTTTTTCGGGAATTTAAACCATAGAAATCCCTTTTTTTGATATTTGTCCATTTATTGGGCAAGGAATATTACCTATATTTGAAAAAAAAAATTCCTGCGATCAACGATTTTCTCACTTTTTTTTTAAACGGCACATTATGTATTAATCCTTTGCGCGGGAATATCTAAAATATTAAAAATATATTGCATGTATTTAAGTAGATATAAGAAGGAAAGTAATTTTGGGATCTACCTTAGACCCAGGGGTCTATCTTAGCTAAGGGAGAGTTAAATCCACACAAGAGGGACCTCGGACCAGGGCCTACACGTGTTGTCTTTGGTGATGCTGTGCGCAGGGTATTTTTAAGAGAAGGGAGGATGGAAAGTTATGGGAAGGAAAAAGGTATGAGGGATGGGAGGGAATCAGGGGGTTCGAGTATCCATGTGTGAATAAATCCCTCCCACTGCGGTGTAAGACGTTGGGGTTAAGAGTTCGGTTGGATGGAAACATATGACAAGAATTTTTTTAAACTGTAATGCATAAACTCTGTTCAAAAATTCTAGAACGGTAAGTTCTAGAGTTTTTGAGTTGCATGAAATTTGTAGATACAACTTTCGATCTGTAATATCAAGGACATCACATTGACACTTCTTTTCTATTATGATTCATTTCAAGATTTAAAAATTCACAGAAGTCAGGAAATAACGTACTTAATTTAAACTAATAAAACTAAATAAACTGCAATCAACTGCATTTTCCTTTACAATTTTTGATATTGTACATATATTTTTTTACTTCTAATATGAACGGGTGTATATTGATGTAGAACCTGCAGACAAGCAGCCATGTAGCAGCTTCGCGGGACTACTGATAAATTGTCTAAATTATATATTAATGTAAATTGTGTTTTTGTTGGAAATAATAAAAAAATATAATAATAATAATATTATCTATTCTGTATATTTTTCAACTGTTTAAAAAGTAGGTATTTTTAAAAAGGGGTGTTGAGGCATTGCCCAACCCGAGTAGTGAAACTACTTACATAAAGAATCATCAAAGATGCAATTTTCCTTAAGAAGTATCCAAAAATCAACAATATTTTTACCAAGAAATAGAAATTTTGAAATTCTTTATTTTTTATTGAAGACTAGTTGACCCGGCCACGCTGCTGTGGCTAATGAAACACAATGCCATATACTGGATGGTTTCCCAACCTTTTAACTCACACCGCCATCTGTTAATTTGCATACAAATAAAATCTACACCACCCGCTTGCCAGCCCGCTCGTCCACCATATATAGACATTCTCCTTTAATTATATATTTCAACCAATTTACGAAAAATCTTGACAAATTATATACCCAAGTCTTCCTCATAAATCACTCTGTATATTGGTGAAAACCGTAGAAAATCCATTCAGTAGTTTTTGAGCTTTTCGCGAACAGACAGACAGGCGCGGCGGAGGACTATAATTTATGATATGTAGAGATACACATATTTTTAAACCACTCGCGCACCATCTGCAGTATTTTTTTTCTAGAAATTTCATAACACCACAACTTACAATTATATATAGAAACACTCTTCTGTTAAAATGCAGTTCTGTACAAATTTTGCGTTAATCTATCGATTACTTTCCGAGATTTGCGGACCCAAACATACGGAACCTAAATTTTTATATGTATATAGAAAAAAAATTCTAGATAGGTACACCCTAATCACCTAGCTGTATGAAATATACTTTACGACATATTATTATACCTAACAAATATATCTACCTACATTAAAAAAAATCATAAAAATCGGTTGAGCCGTTTCGGAGGAGTGCGACGACAAACACCGTGACACGAGATTTTTGTAAATATACGAGTATCTAAAAATCAACAATATTTTTACCAAGAAATAAAATATTTGAAAATCTTTATATTTTATTGAAGATTTGTTTGACAAAATCGAATTTAATTAATTAAAATCTCACCAATATCTTCCAAGAAATAAAACAATTGAAAATCTTTACATTTTATTTAATATTTATTTGATAAATGTTGCCAGTGGATCGATATGTGCATATTTGCTACTAACTTCCAATATAAACCTCCGCAGTGTTCGTGTTGCGCAGGCTCTTCCAAGAGAGCGTCACGTCCTCCAGCTAGTTCAAATAAAATTTCAACATTGACAGCGCCATCTAGAAGTTGGCCACTCGAATTTCCAATATATTTATGTGTTGTCCGTCGCAGTGGTCCGGTGACGCGCTGCTGAGGGCGCCCGAGCACCGCTGCTCGCTGGCCGGAAGGAATTCCGGCCACTCGAGCACTGCACGGGCTCGCTTCTTGCCTGAAAGCAGTTGGATTTTTCAAAATGACATTTTAATTGATATTTTCTTTTAACCCTAGATTATTGTTATTATTTATTTGATACAATATTTTACATTTCATAGTACAATCCGGTAATGTTGGCCTCACTGGGTGACTTACCCGCGCTGAGACCTCGATTTTATAAATAAAAAATACGTAATAAATTTTAAAAATACATATGTACTTAAAGATATATGTATAAAGTTAAAGTTATGTGTTAAGGGTATGTTTTATTATTTTATATTATGTATTTTGGTAATATTGTCTTTTTGTTCTTTAATCCATTTTGATATTTTATTTCTGAATTTATTTTTGTTTTCCCTAATTATATTTTCAAGTATTAGGACTGATGAATGATTTTATAGCATAATATTTATAGTGTCTTTGTCCAAAGCTTGTATTTACCGTCGGAGTTTTTAGGTTTTCTTTCTACGCTTGTGTAACTGGTCTGTTAGTGATATTTTGTGTTTGTTTAAATTTGTTTTTTGGTCAAAAATGTAGTTTAGTAGTGTTTTAACATATAATTGGCGTATATCTAGTATGTTACAACTGTTGAATTTTTGGTATGTGTCAGTCAGTCTATATTTTTAAGTATTACCTTTAAGATCATTTTCTGCGCGGTTTCTATGTCATCGATAGCCAAATTTGTTGCTCCTCCCCAAGCAATTATTCCATATTCTATTATTGATTGACAAAGTGCAAAATATTGTTTTCATTTGTTTTATTTTATTTATATTTCTTATGTTTAAGAAAATTTGTAAAACGTGAAGATTATACAACTATCGTAAAAATTATGACGGCAAAATGACAATTTCTGGAAAAAACAATGCTCGCGTCATTCCCGCGCTTCCCGCTTCACAGTACCTTCCTAATTTGTTCCATCAGTATGCCATGCGCTTTTTATTATGGTCGGGTGTCATTTGTATGTTGACTTATAGCTAGAGTGTCGTAAAATATACGAAAGTTTAGTGTTTACGATGGTTCAGTATCCTAGGCTTAATATGTATGAAATAAAAGAGCTCATAAACGTATCTTGCTTGTTGAATCTGTTCCTGAAGCGGCAACAATTCAAGAAAAATATGTGCATTTTGTCCATCCAAGTCAAGAAAAATGACAAAAACTTTGCATGAAAAGCAAAAATAGCAATTGAGTAGAATTAAAAATAAAAATGCATTTTATTATTACGTGATCTCTTAAACTAAAAGAATGTTACTATTACTTCTAAAATAATAAAAGTTTTTGATTATCATATTTATTCCCGTTTTTCTCCATGTCGTAATTTTTGCGCAAAAATTTCAGTTCTCTAGTAATAAAACTTAATGAGAAATCTTGTATTTTTATTTCATGTATGTTTTTTTATCTATCATAATTTTGTTTGTTTGCATATGCGTTTCTATAACAAAAAATATAAATAGTTCGACCGGAGATGTCTTCTGCCTGCAAAAAATGAAACCACGAATTCCCTCTTTCCGAAAATGTATCGCTGAAAGGAGTGAGAGAGGAGAAAAATAAGAAAGGAAATGTTATGAAGTATCTATCTGTTCAAATCTCATTGTCAAGTGTAGCTAAATCAATTTTAAGCAAATTCTGAATCTGAATGGTATATACTCAACATGTTGTTGAGTAATTCCCGAACTACATACGTGCAAATTTATTGATGTGCAATGTGTCATATATTTATGTCTAGAATAATTAAAAAAATATGGTCCAAATCCAAGATTACCATTTGAACAGTTCATGGATTGTTACGTATTCGGTGATTATTGCTAATAATAAGAGCAAAATATGTTTATGTATACGTATTACACCCTAGTTATGCATGTAGAGATACATAAATCGGAGTTGAAAAAAAACCTTCTTTATTATAAAAAACCGAAAATAAAATCTTACAAATGTCAGAAACGGCGTCGTTTTCTAAAGGCTAAAATTTCTAGTCCCCACCTTTGTACATTCCTTGGTAAAGAAGGTCTCATAATAAAAGCTCACCGCACATGTGCTACGTGACTGCGAGCCATCATCGTAGAGTATTTTCCTTCGGCACTTCTGATCCCGACTCCGGACCCGGACTTCAGGCGTTGCTCACACATTCACCGTACCTACTATCTACTAGGAGTTCTATGAACAGTAGACCTTGCGTCGAAAAAGTATGTTTCTTTTTTTATTTTATTTAATAAATCAAAACCAAAAATTTCTCTAAAAATGATTTCATACATGCAAATGGAAGAGAAAATATAAAATATTAGGTGCCTTCTCCGTATGCCTTGTTTTTGAATGGAAAATTTATTAAATAATTTAAAAAATTGTAATTATTTTTATCCTGCATCACACATGGTGCTTTTCGTTAGGCACTTTCATTCAGGCTACGAAGCACCGCACAAAGAGGAGACCGATTACACTATCTCATTCTCTCGGAGGCGAAATCCTATAGATGTACGTGTTTGTCTCTTTTTAGTGTCACTATTTTTCTTTTCACCGAGTTTCAAATCACAACAGTGTTAAAGAAGTTTTCACCTCAAAAATAAAACTTCAAAATTATTTTCATATTTTTGAAAAATTATATTAAAATCGTCTCATGCTCTTCTATTTTTCTGACTCTTAACATGGCCCGACTCAAGTATCTGATTCATTTGATCGTGCCATATCTCGGTACCGGTCTGCTCTTTCTGCGGTGCTTCGCAGCCTCTTTACTCTTGTCTAATTTAATTAGAGCCTATGTCATCTTAAGGGATGCTGTGTGGAGGGGCTTTTTAAGTAAAGGAAGAAGAGGATGTTCTGGGAAGGAAAAATATACGAGGGGTGGGTAGGAATCTGGGGTCAGTGTGTTCAGGAGTGACGGACGCATGAATCCATCTATCCCATTGCGGTGCAAGGGGATGGGTCGAGAGAGTCCGGCTGGAGAAATCAAAAGGTCTTCCTCAACCAGTCTCACCCGTATGCGGGCAGACGAATCCGCCGCCCCGCCAAAACCTAGAAAAACCCCCCATAAGCCCAGGCACCCCTGCTAAGTAACGAAACGTAGCGAACCATCTGGGGTGACCTATGGCAGAGGTGTTGATTATCCAGTATATGGTTCTCGGGGCGGTCGTACCCATACCCGCCTCCCGAATTGAAAATATAATGCGTTGCATAAGAGAGTACCTACATAAATGAATTAGTATTGACATGATAGTTCCAGTGAAACATTCTTAGTTCGTGTACCTATATTAGGAAAATAAAATGAAATCATATGTTATATTGCAGGGCTATAAGTAAGGGAATTAATGATATTAAAAAGTAAGATGACCTCAGATGCCAATCTTCTGCTTTATTAATTTTAGTTTTTTTTTATTAGACGGTTATGGTTTATATTTTAAATAAGTGTATTAATTTATACGTCTTAAAATTTTGTGCTATATTTTTTTCAATAGAATCTGCGCCCGTTAAATTGGTTGACAGAAAAGCGACTTCTATCGCGATGTTTTTAAAAAGCAACTCGTTTGAACGTAAATACATTTTGTCAAAAAAGTTAATAAGCCGCAACTCCCAATCGCTGTCCACGTCCAGTTCGCCGTCCAAGTCCAACAGGAAAGTGCCTACTGCTAGTAGCTGGTAGTTCACCAGCAAAAGTTGGCTCATAGCAAAAGTTTACGTCACAACTACCGTGTGACACAAGTGGCGTTAATTGGAGAAAAACGCTACTCTTGGCGCTTTGATTCTGCCAGCCATGGCGGGAAAAAGGGAAAAGACTGACTAGTTCGGCTGTCGGATTCCAAAAGTCTTATATCTAATTTGATGTAATTATGCTAGTTTATGGACTTGGTCTTTCAGAGTTAGAAGTTTTAACCCCAACGATGTGATTTAAATGTATATACAAGGATCCCTAGAACAAGATATTTATATTGTATGAAGATTATCATTTAACTATCAAAACAAATAAGCTTTTCTGGATAATACGGAAAACAACGATGTATGAATACCAAACAGGATGATTTCAAGTTTGAAAAAGAATCTTTATTGAACCATTAAAACGGTCGCCATCTTCAAACGTAAAAAGAGCGTACCAATTAACATAAAACAAATGTGCAACCGATAAACAAATTTCCGCTTTCAAAAACAGACGAATTCGAAAAGTTAGAATTTATTAGTAGATTTTGTCAGAATGTGAACAACTTCTGTGTTCATTTTTGAAGAGCCGTTACAAAAAAAAACTTAATGGTGACATAATTTTGAAAACTCTAATCTTACTATAATATATAATATTATAAATACCTACCTACCGAATCTTGAACAGTGAACATATCGAAAAAAGTGATCTATAAATTTAAGCAAAAAAGTGCTTTAATAGTGTTTAAATATATTCAAACAATACCTCATTCTACGGAGAAATAGTAGATAAATCTACTGAAATAATTAGTTTTCCTTATCTCAAATAAACAAAGTGCATTTTATCGTATTAAAAAGTTTTTGACATAAGGAAACCATAGACACGCACCAAAATAGACTGATGACCTGCGATCAAAAATATAAAATTTAGTTTTCTGTGAATATTAAAATTTAAAAAAAGTAACTCAAGATGGATCCAAAAAGTTTTATTAATAAAGCTACAGAAGCGGTTCAAAAACTACAAAATTGCATCAATGACAGTGCAACAAAATTAAGCAAAGAACAAATTAGTAAATTAACCCCGAAAGCAATTACAATTTTGGGGATCATAAGCGAAATGGCGGCAAAAATTTCCGAAATTTCTGGGGAAAATAGAATATTAAAAGAAATCACGGGAAATAATAAGCAATGTCAAAATTTGGGAAAAAAAATTATTATCTCTCCGAAAGAAGAACAGACAACAGAGAAAACCGAAGAGGACATTAAAAAATATATTAACCCAATTGAAACAGGAGTGATGGGAATAAAAAATGCAAAAGATGGGAAAATTGTTGTTACCTGCAGAAACAGTCAGCACATTGAAAAACTACAGGAAGACATAAAAACAAAGTTCTGCGAAAAATATACAACGAAGATCCCGGATAAAAGATTCCCATCAATAAAAGTCGTTGGAATAACACACAAAATGGATGAAAGAGAAATCGTTCAGAACATAAAAATTCAGAACGATTTTCCAGAAGAACCACAAAAAATGAAAGTATCCGCAATAAAAAACAAAAAATTAAAAACAGGAGACGAATACATAATTTATTTGGAAGTAGACACCCAAACACATAGAATAATGCTACAAATGCAAAAAATAAATATTGGATGGGAAAGGGTCAGAGTATTTGATGCATTTGACATCAAAAGGTGCTACAAATGCTACGGGTTTAACCATAAAGGGAGCGAATGCAAAAGAGACTCCTTTGTATGCCCTAAATGTACAGGTGGTCACAGAAGTGAAGAATGTACTATTAAAGGAACAGAAAAGTGCATAAATTGTATCAATGCTAAAAGCAAGTTAAAAATAAACTTAGACTCAAATCATCCGGCATGGAGCTTCGAATGTCCAGTATATAAAAGAAAATTAGAAGTGGAGAAGAAAAAGGTTAATTTTTTATAAAAAGCAACCAACTACAAGGAATTCTATGTTTAAATATTCAAAGTTTGATATCGAATAGTGAGGAGGTCCAGATACTGATCGAACGAAATAATCCCACAATGGTAATGTTAAGCGAGACTCACGTAACATGCGACATTGAAGACAGCGAAATTACTTTTCAGGGATATAATACAGTACGTTGTGACTCCTACAGTAGACATACAGGGGGAGCAGTGATAATTATTAGAAAAGACATACTCTATGAAGTAATTTCCAACACACAGTACGAAAAGAACTGCTGGATACTAGCAATAAGGATAACTTCTGGATATAAGAAAGGAGTTTATGGAGTAATTTACCATTCTCCAAATGCAAGTACCAAAGACTTTCTATCATTTATAGAGACCTGGTGCACCCTAAATCTTCAAGAAGAAGAAGATAATATCTTAACTGGTGACTTCAATATAAATTTCAATAACTTTAAGGATACATATACTAAAAGATTAAAACAAATTATTCAAACTTTGGGAATGAAACAACTTGTTAAAAGTGAGACACGAATAACAGATAAATCCAGTACGTTAATTGACCTTGTCATATCCAACAGATTGGATTTGAAAGTAATAGTTCTTGATGAACCGAAAATAACCGATCATAACCTTATCCACATTACAGATAACATAAAAAGAAATAAGACGAAAACCAGCAAAATAATAACATACAGAAACTATAAAAAATATAGCACTGAAAGATTAATTGAACTTCTGGGTGATATGGATGAACTTCATCAAATGGAATACAACGAAAAGTCTAAATCATTAATAAATAACCTACAAGAAGTAATTGATAAGTTAACACCAATCCAAACTACTAAAATAACAGGAACAAATAAATGGTATAATATAGAACTACAAACAATACAAAATGAAAGAGATAGATTGTACAAAATTGCGAAAATCTCAAGAAACTCTCAAGACTGGAAAGCATTCAAAAATATGAGAAATAAATACACAAAAAAATTGAAAATTTGTAAGAACGATTACTTCAAAAACAAAATTATCTCTGAAAAAGGAGACACTAAAAAAATGTGGAAAACCATAAAAGGATTACTGCAAACCGAAGATAAAGGGATGAAGTACGACATTGAATTTCCTCATCAGATACAGGGTACCATACAGAACTGTTTCAACAAATATTTCGTAAACAGCATAATAGAATTGCATAAGAGTATACCAATACTGAAGAAAGACAACTACGTGAGAAATGTTCGGCTAAACCGAGAAAAACTTGTGTTTAAAGAGATTGATGAAACATATCTTTTACAGATTCTTAACAGCACCAAATCAAAAGAGAGTCCAGATGGAATAAGTTTTAAAGTTTTGAGAGATGCAATGCCAGCGATAGGACATCATTTACTGGATATAATAAATGAATCATTAAGAACTGGAAAATTTCTACTGTGATCCCGATTCCGAAAGTTGTTAATACCAGAAAATGTGAAGAATTTAGACCAATAAATATGTTACCAAAATACGAACAGTTACTAGAAATTGTAATAAAAAAACAACTCGTTGAGTATTTGGAAAAACATAATATATTATGTGACGAGCAATCAGGATTCCGGAACAACAACTCTTGCGAAGCGGCGATAAATATAGTGATTGATACATGGAAGAAAGAAACAGATAAAAAAAAATCACCATTGCAGCATTCTTAGATTTCAAAAGAGCATTTGAAACGATAGAAAGGAAAATACTTTTGGAAAAACTAGAAGACATAGGTCTTTCTGACGTAGCTCTGAATCTATTCAAAGAATATCTCCAGGAAAGAAAACAGGTAACGAAAGTTGAAAGCTCAGAATCAGAACCGATAGAAAACAACCTTGGTGTTCCGCAAGGGTCGGTACTAGGTCCGATTCTATTTATAATTTACATAAATGATATTATTAAAACTATTAAACATTGCAAAATTAGACTATTTGCAGACGATACCTTAATCTATATTTCGTGTGAAGATTACATAGATGCAATTAACAAAATAAACAAAGACCTACAAAATATATCAAAATGGCTGATATTAAACAAATTGAAACTGAACGTAAACAAAACAAAATATATGGAAATAGGCAATAAAAAACGTAACACAGGGTTAAATTTGACAATTAATGGTGAAAAAATTGGAAAAGTAAATGAAATCAAATACCTGGGTGTAATACTCGATTCAAAACTGACTTTCACAGCAAACTTTGAATATGTGCTTAAAAAGGTGTCAAAAAAGGTAAATTTTCTTAGAAGACTAAGACATAAATTAAATAGAAACACTACGGAGCTCATTTATAAAACTATTGTTGCTCCACATTTGGATTACTGCTCTACAATGTTATATTTGGCCAATGAAGGAAATTTAAACAAAATAGAAGTTATACAGAACAGAGCTATGAGATGTATACTGGGAAAAGGCAAATACGCAAGGATTAATAAAATGAGAGAGGAGCTAAATTGGATTCCAATAAAAAAAAGACTACTATTTAATGTATTAATTTTTGTGCATAAAATTATGAAAAACCAAATGCCAAAATACTTTAAGGATGAAATTGTTTTTAATAGAGACGTACATAATTATGAAACAAGAAATATAAACAGAGTTCGATTGCCACAAATGAAGAAATCAAAATCACAGAACTGCCTAATGTACAGAGGACTAAAGATGTATGATGAAATGCCTGAAAGTATGAAGAATGAAGAAAGAATTAATGTATTTAAAAAGAAATGTTATGCTTACTGTAAAAATATTTAAATTTATCAAATGAAATGTTACATTGTGCTTATTAGTTTATACTCATGTAGTATAAACTAACTCAATAAATAATAAAAAATAAAAAAAAATAAAATAAAAATAAAAATAAAAATAAATGCGAATGTTTGTATGGATGGATGTATGGATGTTTGTTACTCTTTCACGCAATAAATACTGAATGTAATTTAAAAATTCTTTCACTAATCGAAAGCTAAATTATTTGCCAGTAATATAGGCTATAGATATTGGTAAGTTATGACGTTATGAATACGCTGTGGCGTTATGAAATTATTTATTATACGTTTATTGTCCGAACAAAAAGCAAAGCGTGTTGCTAAGTAATTGTTTGACGTGGGCTGTCATTTTGTTATTTTTTTAGGTTACTCTGGAGATTCCTTTGGTAGCAAAAATTCAAATATGTATAAAATAGGTACTAATCTACATTTTGACCTTAGCCAACAGCTTTACTAATACTAGGAATGCGAAACTGCGCGTATTTGATTGTTACGTTTTAATAGGTGACATCGTGAAAAATGAATGTAACGGGTATGGAGGGGCGAGGGGCGAATATGCGAGCGAAGCCGGGGGCAAAAGATAGTATATTTTTGTGCAATTGATTTCCTTCTAAAGAAGTGACTGGTTGGCTGTTTGTGGTTGGTCACTCTCTCTGAACTAGGTAACATAATTAATTACCAGCAGAACTTGTTTATAAATAAACTGTTTTTTATTAATTTAATAATAAAATTATTGAATACATAAAATAAATAAAAAAAAAAAAAAAAAAAAAAAAAAAAAAAAAAAAAAAAAAAAACATAATTAACGCTTCGAAATTTCACTCGTTTTATAAGTGAACTGACAACTTGTTCGGTGGTCGAAAACTGATTAGCAATATTTGATTATCTTCAAAAGCCCGAATCCTAACGCTTTTTTAATAACAAATCAGAAATGGGAAACTAAATTAAGTCTAACCAAATACGACAAAGTTTTTACACTAGTGGAACATTGTTCCCAAAACATTTTTTTCCTTAAGGTTCCATAGTAAGCATTCAGAAGAAAATTGTTTGAAAGGGAGATATAAATACAAATTTTAGTTAAATTGGAAAAAAACTCGGAATGCCGGGCCTTAAAGGGTTAAATTGAATGTCGAGGAATTGCATGTCTTCTCAAACCGCCGCTATTAGCTTCACTCTTTCAGCGTCACATTGTCTTCTTCTCGCTCTCCCTAATTTCAAGTTGGAAGTTTCTCTTAATTTTACTCGATTGTGGATGCTGTTAGTCAAAAATGCAGATTTCCACAAATCTAAATATCAGGTTTTAACGTACCCAATTAGCGATGCTTTCAAAGTCATATCTATTATAATTGAAATAGGGCTGTTATTTTACGGAAATAGTGACAAAATAAATATTCTCAATTTCTTGGCTTTTATTAGGAATAAATTCGTTTAGAAAATAAGGTATAAGTAGTATACATTTGTATTACCTATTATCGCCATGAAAACTTTGACATATTGATATTGAAAGAAGGGTGAATGCAGGTAACACTATTTATGGAGGACTGAACGCCGTTGGCACCAACAAAAAACTGTCCAAAGACGCGAAACTAGCCGTCCATAATGGAGTACTGGTACCTACCCTGATGTGTGGCAGTGAGGCATGGAACTGGCAGAGGAAGGATGAAAGTAGACTGAATGCTGTAGAAATGAGATCTCTGAGGCGTATGAGTGGTAAAACCATGTATGACCGTGTGAGAAATGTGGAGATTTGCAAAGAATGCAAAGCTGATGTAAGCGTAATGAGTAGGAGCAAGAAAGGAACGCTCCGATGGTTTGGGCATGTAGAGCGAATGAACGAGGAAAGGAGTGTAAGGAGAATATATGACGCAAATGTGAATGGTATGAGAAGTCGGGGACGCCCGGAAAAGACATGGCACGACCAAGTGAATCAGATACTTGAGTCGGGCCATGTCAAGAGTCAGAATAATAGAAGAGCATGTATGAGACGATGTATGAATGTGAACGAGGCAAGGAGTGTGTGCCAAGACCGAGTTGTTTGGCGGTGCGTCCTCTCTGCCTACCCCTGCGGGGAACCGGCGTGATGGTTAGTTAAACTTTGACATATCGTTTTTTTAATTAATAACTAGCAGTTATTGTTATTTTTTGCATGACTTTTTCACGATGGAGGAGGAGTTTTTAACGATTTTCGGTAGATTTTTTTTTTTAGTTGTTTCGTTAATTAATAATACCTTCATTGCCCATATTGTGAATAACTAATTATGTATAAATGTAAAAAATTCTTACTTGTAAGCTTTTGTAAAGGTCATTTCATAAAAATTCTCCAGCCCTAAAGAGTGCAAAATTCTCCAGTCTTTCAAAATAAATATCAACTCTACTTTTGTCACTTTTGGGGGTAACAAATGTAAAATCTCGCAATATCCAGTGTTATAAATATAATGTCCTCTGCGTGCAAGGCCGTATTTTCTCCAAGTACACACTTTCTTATTAATGTGTATCATTCGGAAGTAACCTGGCAGGTAAGTATGTTTTCTGTATTTGCTTGTAAATAATTAAACTAAATAGAACCTAAGAATTCATAATAAATTATACAGCACCCTTTAAAAAACGGCGCTCTAAAAATGATACAATTATTTTATTGTTATTATCATTTTATTTTTTTGTGTGGCCAAAGGCATAAAGTTTGACATACTATCTCTATGAAGTGTAAGACGAGAAGAACTATCAAAAAAATTATTTTAAATACACACATTTGTACCCACAAAATATATTCTAGTATCTCACAATTGCAGAGATCTATGTTAATCTGTACGTAAGTCTGTCAAATCACCATCAATTACATCTAATACCAATAAAAAATACACGTTTCCATTGGTTTTCAAAAAGTGTAAAAATCATCGTTTTTACCCGTGTTCCTTCCGATCTCTCTGATACATTGTATAAAATATCGATACACTTATACAACGAATCTGCCAAAACAGCAATATCCCAATAAGAAAGGCAGAAAAAACATGTCCGCGCGCTGTGCATTCCATCACAGAGGGCGCGGATAGCGGATATATTCCCCATAAGTTGAGGAGATTCCCCATCAGCTCAGGTTCGGGCAGGAGGCATCAGCCAAGGGGTGCTAGTCCAGTAAATCAGGGTGCCAGCCGCTCTGTGAGCCGAATTTATGTCGCCATAAAATTACAAAGCAGGGGTTGCACCAAGGAGGGATTCGTCTAGGAACGGACAGTGAGATAAGGTGGAGGACGCCACTAAAATGTGCACCAAATAATTAAATTAAATATTTTAATTTATAGCCTAATATGGCGAATTTAATCTGGGCGTACCGGATACTCGGGCGCACGAGGGAGATTTTATGTGTTTGAGTTATGAAAATAGTATAATATTTAATACAATAATGGTAGGTGTAGATCTAAATCAAAATAATCAACCCTTTGCCTATTTTTATGTTTGTATACGGGGAACATTCTGTTTTGTGCTGGACATGAAAATCTAATTTAAATCCCTTTTAAAAATATTTCATTTTGAACAATTTTAAAACAGTGCAGGTATCAACATTGCTATGAATAAACATAAGGACTGGTTGTTTCAAAAAATTTGACGGATTCATCAAATATTTGATGTTAATTTTAACGTTTTGTGCATGTTTTATTTAAGTTCTATGATTATTTCAGTTTTGTGAAGCAACTGGCCTATAGTTACATTGGTGAAAACAATTTACAATTAATAAGTATATTTCATGGTGGGTACCTATTATGTGTTTCATTGTAGTGTCTTATTTATGGTGTGCATATTAAGTAATTACCGGGTGTATCGGGAAGGTGTGTGTGTGAGTATGTGTGTATGTATGTATGTATGTATGATACTCTTTTTAAATTTGGACAGTGAATCGGAGAAAATGTCGAAATAACAGAACTTGAATAGAACTTACACAGAACGTGAAAATTAACTTCAAATATTTGATGAATCCGTCAAAATTTTTGAAACAACGCGTTCTTGAATAAAGATTGAAAGATGTTGTAAAGGTAGGTCGTGTTTATCCCTACCTCATTTAAACAATCCCCTTAAAGCCAAATATCGAACACAATATCGTCGCATAATCTAAAGGCAATATTTCAGTATCGAAAAATGCTAAATAGTCATAAAAATGGTTTTCAATTTCACAAATCAGGAGTGCGGTAACAAGTGGATGGTCGGAACAATTGATTCTACTCGATATTCCCAGCGAATAATATATCATCGATTAAAAGGGCGTGCGATGGAAAAAAGAGCATAAGAACAAATATAATTTTCCATAATTCTAAATTGTGACTGCCTGTGGTGTAATAAATCTTGGGGGTATGATAACAAAAAAGGCCATTTCACCATCCCCCACCTCTCTACATTCCCCCCCCCCCCAGGGCCCGTGTCCCCTGCCCCCACCCCGTCCCATATTACCCCCTTTCCCCCGGCAGC
This sequence comes from Limnephilus lunatus, assembly GCA_917563855.2. Taxonomy (NCBI): domain Eukaryota; kingdom Metazoa; phylum Arthropoda; class Insecta; order Trichoptera; family Limnephilidae; genus Limnephilus; species Limnephilus lunatus. Next base: position 81,394,703 of record OU830598.1, read on the forward strand.
CATCTTTAGCGGCAATGGCAATAATAAACACTCCTTTATTATCCAAGGGGTGGCAGGTGAAGGGTATCAGACACTTTTAATTGCTGGCAAAAAATCGCCAACGCGATAAAACTTCGCACTTTGCGCGTAAATAAAGCGAATAAAACGTAATGTGTATTGTTTTTCTCCGCTTGCGCCGGGCAAGTATGCAAAATCTAAGAAATGCCTACAAATGGACGGAATACAAATGGAGTGTCTATTTTTATGGTAATCGTAATTGTCGGCGATTTTTGGGAGTTGAGGAGAGCGTCCAAAGCGGATTTGTTTCTGGCGACAAAATGGTAATGAAAATGAACGATAAGGGTCGTTATTGTGTTATTGTTACACGTATAAGTGTCTAGACTATTTTAATTCTTTCATTGGATAAATCTAAATAAATAAAATTTTTGAGCAACCCCTGACACAAAAAATAGCTGATAACTTTGAAACGCCTGAACCCATTTTCATGAATTGTAGCGAAGAATCATTGCGATCACGTCAGCTTTTAAACAACAAAAAACGCATCAAAATCGGTCCATTCGTTTAGGAGCTACGATGCCACAGACAGACAGATAGACAGACACACAGAAAGTCGAAATTATAACACCGCTTCTTGCGTCGGAGGTTAATGAATTAATCGATCATCTGGGTATTATGAAATATTACAAAAGTACCTATATCAAGATTTTCATATACATAATTTATGTCAAAAACTATTTTTTTTATATTGTCTTTGCCTCATATTGTTATACATTTATTCATTTTCATCCTCTCTTTTTTTAACTATATAAGTTTTTTTCAATAAACTCTTATTATGTAAAAGCCGTATAAAATTTAAAAAAACAATAACATGTGTGCAGTTCACACGCGGTAGTAGCGAAACCTTTAGAAATCTAAAGTAGACAAAGGGGGAGAGGCTACGAAGCACCGGACAAAGAGGAGACCGATAGGCTACGAAGCACCGCGCAAAGAGGATACCGATTATACTATCTCTTTATCTCTCTGGCTGAATCCTATAGATATACGTGTGTTTTTCTCTTTTAGTGTCGATATTTTTCGTTTCATCGGGTTTCAAATAACAACGGTGTTAAAGAATGTTTCACTTCAATGCTATATGTATTCACCAATCTTGTATGCATCACTTATTTAACCAAATTATCAACATGTTTCGAAACCAATGGTTCCTTCTTTTTGGTTAATTACATAATTTGCCTTCATTTAATTTGAATAAACATCTAACTTCAATATATATTTTAGACTCACTGTTCGTATATATGAAAATATTTAAGCTTACATACGAAAATATTAACGCTTCATCCGTAAAATTGAAATAAGTCTATTAATTTAAACTCTTTAAAAATTAATAATAATTATTAAATGTATTAATAATCATAACACATATAAATGTTATAAAAGGTTCCTGGGAGCAAAGGAATGAAGAAGCCCGCGCCGCCACTGGCCCTACTTGCTAAACGTGTAATTGAAAAGTGATTTACGCGGTCCGGGCTGTCAGAAATTTTATGTGAATATTCTTTTGCAGAAGTAATCATTTTAAATTATTTATGCCCATTATATAAATAGGAAATATTTGACTTCTGGTATTATTCGAAATAATTTATACCTATAATTAAAGAGAAATGCTGAAATGATGTTTATTATCAAAACGATAATAGTTTTTGCTATACAAATTGCTGTGGTTATTTCGGATTTTTCCGTAAGCATATATCTTTTGCTAATGACACACAAGATTGGTGGTAAATGCTATAGCTAGGTATTAAGTTAGAGAAAAGACATATTCTTGGAGACATTTTTAATATTGTATTTAATATGTTTTTATTTTTTATTTACCATTATAACTATAAAGCTGCACATTTCGACACAGGATAACTGCTTTTTTGAATAAATAAATTAATAATATTTTTTGCCCAGCATTTTGCAGAAAAAAAAAGAAATTAAATTTTTTGGGGTCGAGGCGGTTTTTTTTAGATGAATTTGGGGTCATCAGCCAATGCTCGTAAACTACCTTTTAACCGCCTTGAGGCGATTTTCTTACGTAAAATAACGCTATAGAAATCATCCAAATATTATTATTTATTTTAATACTTTATCATCATGGATTTGCAGGAATTTTACTACGTATTTCATACATTAAAACCAAGAATATAGGAGGCCGTTTATTTTTTAAATAAATTTATTTTATTCAATGATATTAAAAAATATAGTGGCTTATTTTTTCTATAACCGACTTTTTTGAGTTAAACATATTATTTGTCTTAAACAATTCTCACTGGACGTACCTACTGATCACAATCAAAGTTTTCACATTATCAACTAGTTGTAATGTGTCAACTTACATAGATATTTAAAAACTGTTGTTTTAAGGCGCCGCCGCCGCATCCCCGCTCAAAAAGAAGAAGATGGAGAGATATGTAATTACGAATGTTGGAGAGAGCGCGCTAATATTTAAAACAATAAAATTAAAGCGAAAATTGTGAAAATGTTTAATAAAATACGACTCGTTTAAAAGAGAGCAAAAATCTCGTGGGAAACATCTAAAATAGCATTTAAAGAAACACTAAGAATTTTTTCATACATATATTCGTATAACTTCGAAGGTCTTTATAATAATTTTCGGAGCATACTTTGCGATTTTTTTCTATAGAGGGAATTTCATATAATTTGCGTTTCGCCGTGGAACACGTCTAGATATTATCTTCAAAAAAAACATATATATTTTTAAGAGCTTAAAAACTTCAAATGTTTAAGGGAGATATGTAAGAAATCGGTAGAAATTCGGGTATCGACGGCTAAAGACCCAGCATTCGGAATTTCTTCCAATTTATAACATATTTTCCCTGAACACTTTATGTGTTTTAGTCCTTAAAATAATATATGCTATTCAATAAAATTACATCGGTAAAAAAACGCAAAGTATGCGCTGAAAATTATTAAAAACACATTTTGTTCTTTTATTTAACATATTATGGGCATAAAGACCTCCGTAGTCCAGTGGCTAAGACTCTTGACTCACAATCCGGAGGTCGCGGGTTCGAACCCGGCGTGCGCAAATACATTTTATTTGATTAATTTGTGTTATTTCACAATTATTTCAATTAAAATAATATATAGTATATTTGCGGCACGTTCCAGAGTGGAAGATACTATCAGTATCGCCCTGGTGTAAGACCACTATTCAGAATTGAAACGTTGCTTGAAAATGGCTTTAGCCGTGTTTGGTGACCAGATCTGAATAGCCAGGTACTTCCCAACCTTCCTCTTCCCCACCTCCTTCTCCTCCCCACTACCTTCAGCCTCACAACATACCCCAATTGGGGATGCCATTGTCTCACTGGCTCCAAACGGTAGCAGTTGAAATTCTTGTGCGGTATTCACTTTAAAAAAAAAAAAAAATCATAGTGTATCGTTAAATGCTACTTTAGACATTTGCCGATAGATTTTGGCTCTATTCTAAAGCTCTAGTCATGTTTTGTTAAATATTTTCAGAATTTTCGCTTTATTATAGTAGTTTTTTTTTAATATTACCGCGCTCCCTCTAACATTCGTATTTACATATCTCCGAATCAAACCGTCTCTTATTCTATTTAAACGCTTACAACCCGAATTTCTACCGGTTTCTTGCATATCTCCCTTAAACATTTGATGTTTTTAAGCTCTTAAAAAAATATGTGTTATTTTTTAAGATAATATCTAGACACGTTTCACGCCGAAGCGCAAATTATATAAAATTCCCTCGATAGAAAAAAATCGCGATGTATGCTCCGAAAATTATTATAAATATGTTTGTTTCAGTTATTTTACAAGTTATAGTTGTAAAAAAATTCACAATGTTTCTTTAAATGTTACTTAAGATAAGTTCCACGAAATTTTTGCTCTATTCTAAACTAGTCGTGTTTAGTTAAACATTTTAGCAATTTTCAAATATTAGCGCGCTCCTCTAACATTCGTAATTTCATATCTCTCCAAATTCTTCTTTTTGAGCAGAGCCTTAACGCACAAAATATTAATTTTATCGCATTTTAATTCCATATTCACAAAGCAAAATACAAAGATCATAACTTTCGTTTCATCTACTTTTTATTCCAACAGAATTTTTACTCGCTTTGTCTTTACTTCCACCGAAGCTAATGAGCTAATATAAAAACAATAATCACGGATATAGTAAAACCGTCCAACAAAGGATTTTATTATAATACACCAATAAATATAAATGGGCTATTCAATTCGAGAACGTGGACATTATTTGTATATTTTATGACATGTGTTTCCGTTGGCGCTTTATTCGTTACCTAATATAAATCCGAGGTTTGATGACGCTTTGATTGACGTCTGTTTCCGACACTTCGTAAAACCATCATAATCATATTTTACGAGAGCCTACCTATAGAAAGATAATCTTTCTTTATTACAATGTGTGTGAGTTAGCTCCTTTCTTAGATTGTTTATGTTTATCTTTCACCAATGAAAGCGAGTTACCGCTAAGTTAAATATGACTCAAATACTTAACATCGGTGTTGCCAACGTGGCTAAGCTTAGTTTAGGCGGTGCTGCGCGTTTTCATCCCTCGACAAAATATCCCCGACAAATATCCTACGGACAGATCATCCTCCAACAAAATATCTACTAAAACTCAGCCTAACCTAACCTTATTTTATATTTGACTATTTTTTAATAATAATTTATTCTCTTTAAAGATTTCAGTATTATTTTTGTCCCATTTTACTATTTTTGAACAATAATTTATTGTAATTTAAAATAAAACAATAACTTTGTAAACACTACTTTTTTTCCATACTTTATGCCGACTGGGTTTCACTCAACCGTAGCTTCTTCAGGGCAGTAAAATACTGTATCTGCTTCATATGAACTAAAAAATAATTTATTGTCTTTTCAGGATGTGTGTATTATTTATGGCCATTTTTTGTTAGGTTAGGTTAGGTTAGTTTAGGTTAGGTTAAGTTAGGTTTTAGTAGATATTTTATTGGGAGATGTTTTGTCTGAAGGATATTTTGGCGAGGATATTTTATCGGGGATATTTCGTCGCGGATTCAAAAGTCGCGGAACCGTTTGGGCATAGCGGAATTTGTTTTTAAAGATATTTCACTAAGGCGGTTCTGAATATGTAAAACAATTTATTTAAAATAATTTAAGGCGTTTTGATATGTAATATATTTGCTTTACCCAAGTTCCTCCATTGGCTCACAGGCGAAACTAAATATACAAATGAAGAAAAACGGATGTCGCGTTCTAACATAGGGTACATAAAATAGTTTTTTTTTTGCTAATTTTGTACGGAAATTAAAGGTTTAAATGTTGTAAATCATAGAAAATACATTTTATAATTTTGATCTCTTCCCCTCAGTATCTACCCTACGAGTAGCACTGCCATATACATGCTTACTATATTTAAAATTCTAAAAATTCGTCAAAATAAGTTTTATATAATTAAAATATTGATTTAGAAATGTGTGTGAAATTCAAAAAAATCCCTTTTCCAGGTACTGAAATATGGTACCTTTTTAACAAGGTTTTAATCAACAAACATTTCGATCCCATTTGGCTTCGCAAGGGTTAATATATTACAGCAAATTATGCACATTATACCTACATCTGTTAAGCTCTTAAAATACGTTTACATCAAATCCAGGGTTGTTTTTAAACCAAACAATTATCAAAATACATTAAAATAACACTCCGCCCCTGTTTGGAGAATGGCATCAGCGTTTCCCGACCATTAATGTCACCCTCAAATTATAATCATAATTTGTAGCCCATCTTTTTAATATCAAACATTGTCCCATTATTATGGGGAAGGTAGCAGCTTCTAGGTACCGGGGAGTAAATCATATTGTTACGCACGTCCCCGCGATCAGCGCATTAGTCCCAGCAATAGCAATCCTTAAAACTTGTTTAAATAAAGGCTGGTTTTGCTTGTGGCATTACTCGGATATAGGACACTGCAGTTTTATAATCAGTTTTAAAATATTTAGGATTCTGGTTAGAAATTCGGTTTTTTAGAGTAAGTGTGCGCATTTTGATGCTAGAAAAAAAACAGTCAAAGAAACACTGTTTTTTATTTTAACGGATTGACGATTTTTTGTAAACAAATATTGCAGACACAATAATAATCACCTACAAATTGGAATGAAGTTTTTTTTTATTCTTAATTTATTACAATCAGTTAATTTGATCACGTAGAATATAGATGGCCAAATTTACAGACCATGGTGTAAAAAAAACGGAAGGATTCATTATCATTTCGCTCAAGTCGCTCTTTAAATAAATGATGATATTTTATATTTACTGTAATTTTTGCAAAGTCTTGACTTGACTTGACACTTCTATTTTCTGTTTGTCTTTGCTCTCATGTACCATTTTCACCCTTACAATGTACATTCCCAATTTTTTCGTTATACTATGTTGTAAATTGGACGTAAGTCCGTAAATAAATAAATTAATTTAAAAAATATACAGTGTGTTTAGGGATTTACTTTAACCAGCGATTTCTGATATTATTTGGAGTAAAAAATGTAAGAGACCTTTTTGTAGAACTTCAGTGATATTTTCGATTTTTTTTTACAACTTAAGGCATAAAAAAATCAGTATGTATTGAAAAGTTGTAAGGGTTTTTTGGTTACTCGGCTGAGTGACCAATGATTAGATCAGTAGAAGTTTTTTTCTTAGGTTTTAACCCGTTTAATCACAGGAGACCCGAATTGTTCCAAAATATCAACTGCCGTTATAATAACAGGAGACCCAAACTTAACACAACCAGAGCGAACATGCTTTATCCAGTCTTATAGCAGTCTTCCTGTCATGCAAACATTTGTGATTTCTTTTATGTTAGAAAGCGAAAGAAATAATGCTTCTTATTATTGCCTTATGAAAATATGTATTTGTTAATCCCATATAAAATTTCACAACTTCGTGGATATATTTAAAACATATAGATCATTCGGAATCGTTACTTATAAGATTTCATAACAAAATTAAACACATTTATTGTATTATTGTAGAAAGCAATCACTTTGTGGTTTGACATATTATAATAAAATAAAATGCTTTTTTGTTTAAAACCACGAGCTTTATTAATTTTTTGGTTTCGCTTTACTCAAGCATCATCAGGGTACAAATTAATTATGTCCGTCGATGTGTTTGTTATATTTGAATCATGTTGTCTCCCTCTATATTTTGTTTATATATATATATATATATTTTTTTTTTTTTTATGTTCTTTATTCAGTAAAGTTTATACATTACAGTAAATGGGTAATTTTTTGGCCATCACACTAGGCACATGCCCGTGTTGTAGTACACATTATGACTAATTGTTTAGTATTAATTTGTACCCTGATTATGCTTGAGTAAAGCGAAACCGGTCGGTTCAAAAAATTAATAAAACTCGTGGTTTTAAACAAAAAAGTATATTATTTTATTACATTTATTGTACTTTATTTTGTAATAATCTGCCTGTAAATTTGTGCATTGCGTTCCGGTTCCGTTTCAAGATGTCGGCCGTGTTGGATACAATTAAATTTATTCAGTCATTTCATCAAATCGGAATAATCAATATATTGGTACCTATCATCCGGAAGAAAGTTTGAAAACCGAAAAATATGACGTAAAATATCTATGGTTTATAATTATTTAAGTACTTATTTACAAATAATATTAGGTAGGTTTTGAAGTAACTATTTACAAATAATCTTAGTTTTTGGAGGAAAATTTTTTTAAACGTAATAAAAGAATATTAAGAACATACTTTTTTAGACACGAGGTCTAATTTTCACACAACTACCAGTATACATAAATGATGAATTCCCCACTTTTAGGAAAAACCGTGTAAATTTAACAACCTTAATTTTGAATAAAGTTTTTTGGGATCCAGTTTTATAATATAATGCGGGTTGAGAGTCGAGAGACGCCCCTGTTGAGTCTCCGTTTCACTTGATATAGATCTGCATGGCATTTCACGGAAAACTGTGAAGGCGACCTTTTAGGGTGAACTTTCTATGCATTGGAGACACTAAATCATTGCTTACGTAATGGTATTATATTCAAGTACCTACCGACATACTCCAGATACTGATATGACGCGGGGTGCAATGCGCAAATAATGGGCTTTCTTACTTTGGTGAGAAGTTTAAAATTGTCATAAACATCTACGATACTGGCGACCGGAAATTAGTTTTACAAGCGGTAAACTGGTGAATCTACATAACGTTTGTTGATTTTGTTGTACACTTTTTGGTTGTCTTTTAAAACGCATCGATGCGCGGACCCGAACGCAAAGTTCTTTTTAATTAACTCTTTATTAGTTGAGGAAAAAAGGAAAAGAAAAAAAAAATTCCTATATGTATCCAAAAAATTTTTTTTTTTTTGGTTGTCTATGCTCTATATCTATAAGATGTAGATCCACCAGTTTCCTGCTTGTAGCATTAGTTTCTGGATACTGTGTACATCCATGAAAAGTGTATTTAAAAAAATTATTTGTTTAAGATTAAAATTACAACACAATAATTACAAAAAATAAAATAATTGGATTATTTCTATAGTGCCGACTTTGTGAAAAATTACCCTAAGGCGCCGTATCCCGGTTCAAAAAGAAGAAGATGGAGTGATATGTAATTACTAGACATCGGATTATATGCATTATTTGCATATGCAAATGCATATAACTCTCTAATTACGGCGTTAATGCATATTTTAGCCTTTTTTTCCCAATCGTGCATATTTAGCGTTTGAAGACGCATTCATTATACAGAATATCGCCCTCATCTCAACACATTTCCACAAGTTACCAGATACCATAGAGAAATTGGAAACAAAAACCTTCCTCTATTTAAATCAATAGAAATACTGGAAACAATGATTGAACTCGCCAACGCTCTTCCCAAGTCAATGTCAGAAAAGCTATTTTGTTTAAAAATCCGAGTCTTGAAGACATAAAGAACATTAATGCCTACATCAACGGCACAGGTCATACATAACCTGCATAAACAGGTATCTCCAGAAATGGCGCCAAATTTTTAAAATTTTATCGGATTACGTCAGTTGACGTAGAGAAGTCGTTTTCGGCGTTTTGGGTGACAAACATCAAAAATTTTTGCTCGAAAATTTGTAAAAATATTTAATTGTTTATTGTCACAAAAACTATGCATAATTTTAAGAATATTTTGCTGTTTTTGTATCGTCTTTAATTAAAATATATAAAAATAAAAATGGTTTTTTGATTTTGCATTGTGCATATTTTAGGCATATCAAGAGTTTTTAGTGCATATTTCGGCCTTTGTTAGTGCATATTTGCATGCATATTTTGGCACTTTGTTAGTGCATATAATCCGATGTCTAGTAATTACGAATGTTGAAGAGAATGTGCTAATATTTGTGACGATTTGTGATGCGAAAATTGTGACGACTCGAATAAAATAGAGCAAAAATCTCGTAAGACTATTTGAAAATTATAATTTTCGGAGCATACTTTGCGATTTTTTTCTATCAAGGGAATTTTATACATTTTGCGTTTTGGCGTGGGGAATGTATAGATATTATCTTCAAAAATAATATACATATATCCTTTTTAAAGAGCTTAAAAAAATCAAATGTGTAAGAAATCGGTAGAAATTCGGGTAGCGGCGGCTTAAAGGCGCTGTCTAGGATAATATTACTTTCGAGGCTTTATCTTATCATAATATTTATAGATTATTTAATACAGTTTTTGCGACAAATAATCCCAAGGTGCTGATTATGTACAAAAAGATACTGAATCAAACAATCCGTCAAACAAGTACTATTACCACATACATATTTACATTTTAAGAAAATCATCAAATTTTATTTGTTCATAAAATTAGTAGGTACCTACACAAAAGTAGGTAGGTGAAAATATAAAATTTTGTAACTAAATAAAATACACTAAAGTTACATAGAAAACTAAAATAAATTTTCGCCAAGGACGGTTGGTACCGAATTCACAAGGTTCATAAGAGAGCAGATTTCAGTACCTTTAAGCCAGATTTATCATTGAATTTATTATTCATCATCACAAAATTGCATTCATGTGCATGCTACCCTCTCCGAGAGGCTTCAGTTTTACATTGTTCAGAAAACCAAATACCAGAGCAGCATGCATTACAATAAACAAGGAAATAACTTGCGAGGGTGTTCCTTAGCTCTCAACTGTCAAATGATTGTACTTGTACAAAGAACTCGCGTAATATTTGGGCGTTACATAATTCTTTCCCAGTGACGTGACGTGAAGCCACCGCCGCATCCGACATGTGTTTATCCACCGAGGGAGATGGCAGGAACAGAGCGAGACAGAGAGACATTTCAAACATCAAATGCGTTTCAAGAGCACATTACCACGTATAAATAACATAAATATCCCGGGTACAAAGCCACACAATGTTACTTAGTTAAGCAGGCATGAGTTATGGGACGCGTGAAAGATATATTGCGCACTCCTTATAACGCGGTTGTCACACGAAAAAACAGCCGTCATGCCGGGGTGTGGGTTGTGGGCTGGGGGGTGTGAGCTGTGAGCTGAGAGGTGAGCCCTACCAAGCTACCTTCCTACCTTCCTGATCCCTACAGCCACCTTCGCAGGTAACTAACTAACCTGCTTATTCCAAGGTCCTTGCTCCCGTGGAGAAATATGGGACACATCAACCAAATGTAGCTACTATTGTAATTTTATAAGGAGAAAGGATGCGATAAATCTGCGCCAACATTCGTCCCACTCTCTTCTGACATCAGTACGTGTTTTGTCAACTTTCGATGTGCTTTTTGATTTGGCGTATGTCGTGTGTTGCTCTTGTGTTGTATTCCGTGTTTACGAAAGGGGATGAGCAACAAGATACGCGTACCTACAATGTTCGTTGATTATGCTCCTTTTCAGCTTTTATTGCAAAATGAACACTAGTACTTTGTATAAATTTATGTTGAAAAGATCTTTCCGATTTTTAAAGAGAAGTTTTATTTTGGATAGCGTAATGCAGCATTTTATGTAAAATAATGTTGTCTCTATCATATTTTGTGTTTTAAATAGAAACTAGTATATTTATGAAACCTGATGTCGATTTCATCGAAATTTTTTAGCAGTTGATCAACATAACTTACAATAAATCCATCGTTTTGAACTATTTATTCATCAAAGTGTAATTCTACGATTCCATTAGTCAGTAGTGGTGCGTATAGAGACTCAATTATTTGCGAAACCGCATTTAAAAACCATCCTCAGTACATCATTTTCTAAATAATCACCAGAAAAATGACTCATAGATCATAGAACATTTCACTGTTCAAAAATTCAAATTTGCTGTCTACAAAAACACGAGAAAGCAAAATAAATTAAGAAAAGCAATTTAATTTGAACGGTAATTTCATGTTTATTATCACTTATCGGAATTGTGTATTCCAGAAAATTCCAATTCTCGACAGTCAACCCTAAGGTCAGCAGCGTCATCAGCTGTTGGAAGGTTAAAGGAACCAAAGCGCACACCAGATACTAAGTTCGGTGAGCGCGCTTTCGGAGTGTCGGGACCTAAAGCCTGGAATGCACTGCCATATGACTTAAGAACTATCACAGACTCGGCAGAATTTAGAGCTAAACTTAAAACCCACCTTTTCAGACAGTCCTATCCATAAACTCAAATTCTTTCACCTTCACATTCAATGCCCGCGACACTGTAAATAACTAACCTAAAAATGTAGAGAAAAAGAAAAAAAAAATAAAAAAATAAAGAAAAATAAATAAATAAAAAATAATAATAATAATAATCAAAAAATAAATAAATAAAAATAAAGTAAAAACTAACTATTTGTAAGCGTTTTTAAAGGTCATTTTAGTAACATTCTCCAGCCCTAAAGAGTCCTAAATTCTCCAGTCTTTTAAAATACATATTTTAATATTATCAACTCCACTTTTGCCACTAATCTTTTAAAATTTAATACTTATAGTGATGGGGGTAGCAAATGTAAAATCATGCAATGTCCAGTGTTTTAAATATAATGTCCTCCGCGAGCAAAGCCGTATCTTCTCCAAGCACAAACTTTCTAATTAAAGTGTTTATCGGAAGTGACCTGCAGGTAAGTATGTTTATGTATCCATTTGTAAATATTAAAATTAGATAGAACCTAAGAATTATGAATAAATTGTACAGCGCCCTTGAGGTGATTTTTCACAAAAACGGCGCTCTATAAATTATCCGATTATTATTATTATTATTATTATTACAATTTTGTTCCAGCGAACATGGTGTTGAGGATAGGAGTGGTGTGTTGTAGTTCTGCCCTAGGACGGTCTTGCCTGCCTGCTAAAAGTGTCTGGTTATTTTCGCCTGATCTCATCTGAGAAAGAATGGCCGACGCCTCGCTTCGAGTTGATGTTCTGATTTATTGCTTCCTTTCATAATAATTTGCAAAAGTATACAAAGACGAGTTTTGAGCAGCGTTTTGAAAGACGTGGCACTTTATGTGTGGGATTTGACGGCTGTGGGAAGCAGGGCCGCTGACAGCCAATCTGGGCCCCAAGTCTAGTAGACTATACCGGGCCCCTTCCCCCCAACTTCCCGGGAGGGGGGGGGGGGGGGGGGAAGAGAGAAAACAATTAAAAATGTCATGCTATCCTGCTACTGCTAGAAATACTATTTCATTATCTTTTCTTATTTTCTATTATCTTATACCATTATACCAATCATTTGAATTTAGCATAATTATTCAATGGAAATGTTTAAAAAGTTATGGTGAATACTCAAAATAAAATACTTGTGTTTATTGTCTTAGGCTAGTGTGTGTATTTACGTATTCCTCTTTGTTCATTACATCTGAAAGCTAAATTAAATTATTATAATATCAACACACTCGCAGATACGTTAGTAATGGAATACTAAATTGGAATATTTTTTAAATTATTGTAAAAACTTCACAAACTATAAAATAATAATAAAGGCAAATAAAAATTGTCATCTACTTTTCTTTTTTACAAAGCTATATATTTATAACATCAGCAAAGTCCAAATTTCTGGCCAGACCATTTTCTAAGGATAACATTCCCAAACTTGTTAAACGTTCTTGACCCATGGTGGAACGCAAAAAGTTTTTCACTCTAGACAACAAATTAAAAGATCTTTCTGCTTCCGCAACAGGGAAGAGATTTGACAGTTTTTGGTTTGAAAGAGTATTTAGTAACTGCAGTGGATTTAAATGTTCTGAAAAGTTTTCTGGTTGAATAGTTTTTAAGTGTTCAATTTCCAAAATCTTTTCTTCTTCAGATACATCAGTTTTATAGAGACTACACCAGTTTTTCACCCTTTTTTTAGTTCTTCTTGAGTCATACTCAGGTATTGCCAAAGAAACTTAAACAATGCATTAATATTGTTGACAGCTTTCTATCTTTGGGTCAAGTTTCCAATGACACTGTCAAACAACACATAAAAACCATTAACTTTAAAGTTCTCTTCTGGGCAATCAATCTGTTTTTCATGAAACAGCCAATTTAGTTTATCAGCCAAAACTTTTTCTTTTTTTTTGGGAGTTCTTGTAAAATTTCAATATTCTCAGCTACAAGTTTACACTCTTCTAATATTGTAGTCCACTTAGAACGAAGGGTAGTTAGGTTTTCAACAAAGTGTTGCAAATTGACAACTTCCATGTCCGGGTTGCTTGTCTCGCTTGCAAAAATATACTCCAGGAGTTTATTTCAGACAACACTTTAAACCATGCCGACGACATAAGTAGACATTCAAATGTATTCATATACTGTTCGATGCCCTTAATTTCGGCCAAAGTTTGAGAAGTGAGATAAAGCTCTTTAATCTTACTAAGAGCAACTTTCAGTCCAGGAATATGAGCAGCAAAAGGCCGCACGCTGTCAACTCTTGCAGACCATCTTGTTTTAGAATGAGAGTGAAGCGAACATCCAATGCTTTCTTGCAGAATTTCCCATCTTCGTGGATTTATACTGAATACATTGAAGCCTTTTTGAAGATTTCGAAGAACGTAATAGCCTCTACACAAGATTGAGCCGTATCTTCTCTACATACGTTGAGACTATGCGAAGCACAGGGTGAATATAATGGAACTTGAATTTTGTTTTGAAGAGTTTTAATTTTCAATATACGGAACATGAAACTTAATTTATTTTTTCTAAGTCTCCATTTATCTTTTTAGACACATAATATCATTTTGATTTGTCAGTGTTAAAAATAACATTGCTTGATATGGATATGGCCCGGCCCGCGTCCGCTCCGAGTGTCATTGGCTTTTATTAGTCAAAAATCAGGGGCCCGTCCCGGGCCCCCCCCTTAGGCCCGGGCCCCTAGTTTCAGACTTGGCCAACATACCCTCTCGGCGGCCCTGGTGGGAAGGATCCTAACTTTGTGAGTTATTGACTGACATTTTAATGGCGGAGGAAACACTTTGAAAGCTGTTTCTTTTTTGTCATCGAACATCCAGAAGCTTCATGTGTCCTTCGCATGGTTTTATTTAATAAGGTCAATGCAAAAGAAACAGCTTTGACTGTATTTTGCTTAAATAAATGCATAATCTATCTTCGCATAGTCAGGTTTCAGTTTATAATAGATATCTTGCAGAGTAACTACCATGTACCTACCCAATGTTAAATAAAAAACACATTTGGTAATAAACCTCTTCAATTATAGGATTTAATTTTTATTTTAATAATTTATTGTTTTTATGATACCTTTAACTAAATAATCACCACTATTTGATTTTTTTTGTCCGTAGGTAGGTACTTATTTCGCAATACTTGTTTGTCTATTGTTAATTTTCATTTTATCCTGACGAAGAAACCATTGGTCGAAAAATGTTGATAATTTTGATTAAATAAGTGGTGTTTACAAAGTAATTTGATTTCGTCTAATTATTCTTTTGTTATTTTTTAAATATTTTTTTATAGTAATACCTCCCAAGAGTTTGAGCTGCTCCCGTCTGGAGCCAGTGAGACTATGGCATACCAAATTGGGGTATGTTGTGAGGCTGAAGGTAGTGGGGAGGGGAAGGAGATGGGGAAGAGGAAGGTGGGGAAGTACCTGGCTTTTCAGATCTGGTCACCAAACACGGCTAACGCCATTTCAAGCAACGTTTCAATTCTGAATGGTGCATGGTCTTACATCAGGGCGATACTGACAGTATCTTCTACTCTGCGTCACTTCAAAAATCGAATCAGTGTTTTTTATGGTGTAACTAAAATTTGTATTTCAGTAAGATGGTAAGAACTGATTCTAATAAAATTATAATTTTCTTAAGTCTTCCATTAAGGACGAAATTAATAGAATAAAATATATACATATTTACAAACCAAGTGGAATCATAAAAATAAGAAATTTATGCTGTGATTCAGAGGCATCGAAAGATATTTTCAGTCAATGTTCAGATATGGACTAATATAATTGTTATTATTTTTAATTGATAAACTAACGTTTTTTAAGACAAGATTTTTATGCATAGCACAAAGGGTAACAATTATTATAAGCAATAATTATCAGCCTGAAACACTCATCTACATTGAAAAATCTTTCGAGAAAAGATACATGCCGCCAACGGGACTTGAACCCGTGTCCTTCACTCCCTCCTCACCCCATGAACCCGGGCGCCTCTGCTTAGCCACCTAACGTAGCGAACCACTTGGGACGACCTGTGGCAGAGGTGTTGGCTATCCAATAAATGGTTGCTGGGGCCGCAGTACCCATATTCTACTCCTGATACTCTGTATTCGTCTCATTCTTTCGAACTTTAGTTTTCTGAAGGTTTCACTTCTACAGCGAGTGAACTGCACCCATGATTTTTTTTTGACATTGACACACAATGAATTTATCACATCAACTATAAATATCTAAGACTGTTGCTTGTGGAATGATTTGTGTTAACTTAGTGATTGTGAAACAGATGATCGAATCCAAGAGCTTTGGATAGCTCATCTAAAAAATGGCTAATATCCCATTTCAATGAAGACGCTTTCAGGGGAGGTTAAAAATCAGCCAGGTTACATTCACTGGAGAAAGAATATTTTTACTCCCATATAATTACGGCCATAGGTCACAATTTTTCCACTGGAGCGCTTTTGGCCATATTATGGCACTATTTAAAATGCCTCGGATTGCTTTGCTTCCAATTTCGCCAAATTTTCCTTTATTTGTAAGTAATTAAATAGAAGTTTACGATTTTATCATAGTGTTTTAACAAATCCTACGAATATGTGATATTCCATAAAAGATAGGTGAATTTATTGGCTATATAGAACTAAAATCTGTTTGTATGTCTCCATATTAAAATTCGGAGGTGTGATTTTTTTAATGTGGGCGGAAAATATTCAAAATGATCACCAAATGATCATGCTTCGAATGAAATTGTAACGGTCAATTGATAGAATAATTTTCACGTTAATAATATTTGGACGATTTATTTACGCCGTTTTTGTGAAAAATCACCTCAAGGGCGCTGTACAAACTTATAATACATGTCTAAAATCTAGTAAAACTACAAGCTAGACAAACAATAGGACCTGTTTCATGTTTGAAAACAAGAGATTAACAGCTTTCAATTTGAAATTCATTGCATTCTTGGTCTTAATCCACTTGAGCGACAGTGCAGTTTAAAACTTTTTTCTCCGATTGCTCGAGATTTGGTGATCATTTTGAATATTTTCCGTCCACATTAAAAAAATCATACCTCCGAATTTTAAGATGGAGACACACAAACAGATTATAGTTCTATATAGCCAATGAATTCACCTATTTTTTATGGAATATCACATATTCGTAGGATTTGTTAAAATAGTATGATAAAATCGTAAACTTCTATTTAATTACTTACAAATAAGGGAAAATTTGGCGAAATTGGAAGCAAAGCAATCCGAGGCATTTTAAATATTGCCATAATATGGCCAAAAGCGCTCCAGTGGAAAAATTGTGACCTATGGCCGTAATCATATGGGAGTAAAAATATTCTTTCTCCAGTGAATGTAACCGGGCTGATTTTTAACCTCCCCTGAAAGCGTCTTCATTGAAATGGGATATTAGCCATTTTTTAGATGAGCTATCCAAAGCTCTTGGATTCGATCATCTGTTTCACAATCACTAAGTTAACACAAATCATTCCACAAGCAACAGTCTTAGATATTTATAGTTGATGTGATAAATTCATTGTGTGTCAATGTCAAAAAAAATCATGGGTGCAGTTCACTCGCTGTAGAAGTGAAACCTTCAGAAAACTAAAGTTCGAGAGAATGAGACGAATACAGAGTATTAGGAGTAGAATATGGGTACTGCGGCCCCAGCAACCATTTATTGGATAACCAACACTTCTGCCACAGGTCATCCCAAGTGGTTCGCTACGTTAGGTGGCTAAGCAGAGGCGCCCGGGTTCATGGGGTGAGATTTGTCCAGGTCTTAACGGCCAATGCGTCTGCCTACCTTCTGCGTGGTGTGCAGGATCGAGAGAGATTAGTTAAGGTAGGTTTTTTACCCTCTCCAACCTAAATATCTCGACCCATCGCCTTGCATGGCGGCTGGAGGGATGGATTCATAAGTCCGCCATGCTTTGATTCACTGACCCCCAGATTCCTACCCACCCCTCCTACCTATTTCCTTCCCAGAACTTCGTTTCCTTCCTTCCCTTAAAAAACCCTTAACACAGCATCCCCTAAGATGACAAAAGGCTCTGAGGGAAATTATTTTCCTCGGGGCTTCCTGTGTGGAGGTAATGTAAAAAAGTATAATTGTAAGGTTTATTTATTATAATATTGTTACCAAGTTTAAAAATTATTTTACATTTTATTCTACGAAGCACCGCGTAAAGAGCAGGACGTGGCGCGTTGTCGCGGAAAAAAGAGAACACCGATTAGTCTATCTCATCCTCTCGCAGGCCAAATCCTATGTGTATATGTAGATGTGTGTGTTTGTCTCTTTTTAGTTTCGCCCGTTTCCGTTTCATCGAGTTTCAAATCACAACTGTGCTAAAGAAGTTTTCACTTTTTAAATGAATTAAATTAGTCTTTTGACTTAAGGCGCCGCATACGAGCTCAAAAAGAAGAAGATGGAGAGATATGAAATTACGAATGTTAGAGGAGCGCGCTAATATTTGAAGCGATAAAATCGATGCGGAAATTGCGAAAATGTTTAATAAAACACGACTCGCTTAGAATAGAGCCAAAATTTCATGGAACGTATCTTAAATATCATTTAAAGAAACATTGTGAATTTTTTTACAACTATAACTTGTCAAATAAATTAAACAAACGTGTTTATAATAATTTTCGGAGCATACTTCGCGATTTTTTTCTATCGAGGGAATTTTATATAATTCGCGCTTCGGTGTGGAACGCGTCTAGATATTATCTTCATAAATAACATACATTTTTTAAAAGCTTAAAAACTTCAAATATTTAAGGGAGATATGTAAGAAATCAGAATAAATTCGGTTAGCGGAGAAAGTAAAAGTAACGCCGATGGTGGTACACCCAATCAATTTAATCGTTATTGAAAACAATATCAACAATTTATAGATCTGGGTGTAAGTCTTAGTGGGTTATGCATTCGGTAGGTAGATTAAACAATGTTAGATTGATTTATTTATCTTTTACCTACATTACCCGCATTACTAGACACTGTCTGTTCTGATACGGGAAAAAGTCAAAAATATACTTATTCTAACACAGCAAACTTATTTTGCGGCACCATTTTAATTCAAATTAATAAAATACTTATTTAAAAGCATATGAAATCTTTAAACAATAACAGTTTCTCGGAGTTTGCCAACCATTTGTTGGAAACTAGTCACACCTTTAACTTCAACAGTGGAATAGAATTAATACATTGTAATGTCAATGGCATTCAGTTGGATAAACTAATGCGATTTGAATACTATTAATGATCAAAAATTGTTTTTAAATGACCCAATATTAAAACTATTTCCTTTGTAAATTGTTCCATATTGCCCCTTGTCCCCTACCCATTCCCATCTTTTCATTTTCTATGTCTATTATTTACAATAAAAGTTGTAAAAAATAAGTATTTTATTAATTTGAATGTCAAAAATATATTTTAATTGTGCAATATCAGTGCTGCTCCAACGTCTAAGGGACTAGAGCTAGAGAATTATCATTTCATGAATCTCTGGTGATTCTTTCATGTTAGTATAAACATCGGTGTTTTTAAAACGTTCACTAACCACCATGAAAGGCCCGCTAGTTTACGGCCCTCAAATATTCACTTTACGAGCATTAGGTCGGCGGTTCCTTGAACCGTTTTTTTCATCAAACATTTCAAAATGTATTTGCACAGTCAACCCGCAACAATCTTCAGAGCTTACGCCTTATCTGTGAGCCAACAAACGTCGGGCAAGAGCAGGAACCAGCCCAAAAATGGCAATCGAATAATTCTTTTGATTTAATGTGATTAACTAACTAATTAACCATCACGCCGTTCTCCCCGGGGTTAGCCAAAGAGGACAGACCGCCAAAAACTCCGTCTTGCCTTATTATATTTCTTGTGCATACCCTCATTGCCTCATTCACACGCATACATCGTCTAATACAAACTCTTATATTATTTCAACTCTTGACATGACCTGACTCAAGAATCATGATTAACTTGATCGTGTTATGTTTTCCTCGGGCGTCCCCAACTTCTACTATTCACATTTGCGTCATATATTCTTTAAAGTCATTAAATAAATTAACATACATTGAGAATTTATTCAAATAATAAAATTGATGATGGCAACACCTTAAGGCTGAAAAAAGTGTGACTGCGGTAATAAGATGTAGATTGTAGGGAATAAATAAATGAATAAATGCTGTGCCACGCGATTCGCTACGCACTGCGTACGAAGACCAGTTCGTCAGCGCTACATCATCAGTCCGCATTAGGGATGTTATGGAGCTCCGTAACCGTAACCGAAACTATCGGATATCCGAAATAAAAAAATATCCGTAACCGTAACCGAAACCGATATAAAAGTTTCGGATAGTTTCGGATAAAGGCGGAGTCAAAATTACAGGTTACGACAGGATTTTGTCTGTTTTGTCCGGCCGAGCCGTCACCTGTCACACAAACTCAAAACGCGCGTGTCTCTTGCAATTTGCATTGTTTATTATTTATTTTGTGATTGTGGGTGTACAAACATTAAAACTTATTATTTATGAGTACCATCTTACTTGGTTTCAAAGAGTTGTGTAAATAAATTGTTATAGTTTTGGCAAAAAGCAAAATGCGTTTTAAGTCTAGTTTAATTTGGACATTTTTTGAAGAAATTAATGTAGATTCTGCAAAATGTAAACCGTATGGTAAAAACTCTTCACGCAAAGGAGGTGGCACTACTTCTCTGGAACTTCATCTTATATCGAAACACATTGTTAAATATGGTTGTTACTGGAAAAGGATACTCAACAAAAACAACAACAACCACCTCAACAGCTAACATCTTTATAAGAGTGTAAAAAACAGTTGTCAATAATAGACTCTTTGAAAAATAGAGGTTCCTGGGATGATAGTAGTAAGTATGTAGTAGTAATTTTAAAATTCTAATATTCGTAACCGAAATTATCCGAAACTAGCGGATAATCCGAAATAATTTCATATCCGTAACCATATCCGAAACCGGTATAATATTATTCCAATATCCGTATCCGTATCCAGATCCGAAATATCATATCCATAACATCCCTAGTCCGCATCGGCAGCCTAAGGCCTAGTTTGTTTCACAGAAATTCAAATCATCAAATGGCCATTCAGCGCTATTTTATTTTTTTGACAATTGGAAAGTTTCCGTTAAATGCCGATTCTATGCCCGTTTCAGCTTTTCAACAAATTGTGATCAGCCGAAGAGGGTAACTATCAAGATGTTAAATTTGTCAGCTTATTACAATTTGATGGAAAGCTGAAACGCACCTAGAAATGGCACCATTCAAAATTTAAAAAAATGAAATGGTGCTGAATGGCCATTTGATGACAATGTTACATTTTAATTTTTGTGAAACTCTGATTGTTGAGATATAATGATACCAGATACATATTATTTGTTTAAAGTTATGGTGTAACGTGGCTGATTTCGTTCTACATTATTTTATTTTCGTCAGGTAAATCGTTAGACATTCGAACAAATTTGTTAATTTGAAGCATAGACAAATGAATATTTCTCATATGTCTATGATTTGAAGATTGTCTCTTTTTCATAATTTTATGTTTTCACGCTTACGCCTGAGGAAATAGTTGAAGAGGAAGGTGATGTATAATACTCCAATTTTTTATTTGGCTTTTTTGGTTAACAATTGATTAAAGAATTTTAAGTTTAAATTCACAAAAATAACACCTCAAACTTTTTGTTCAAGAAAATCATTAAAGGAAGCCTGTTTTATTATGGTTTTATTGTGATTTTTTAGACGAAAGCCGCCTCCAAACATTCATAAAAAAATGTTTATAAAATAGTTATCTAAAGCTCATGGCTTTTTATCGGCAAGGTTGAGCACCTGATTATTAAAACAACTCGGAAACGGGGACCGTCTAACAATTTCTGCATGAGATACAATCGTGTTGACTTTCGGATAAGAACCTCTTTGTGTTTTTCTCGTGATCATTCTTACAGCCGTTTATAATGGCAAGGTGCGCACAGCCATCGCAACTATTATTAATTCCCGATTGTGTTTATTTTTTATTTTCTGTTTGGATTGCAATAAATGATTGTTTATTTAATACGCGCGATCAACTTTGGCGGGATTTAGTGGGATTATCTTGACACACAAAGTGTATGAAATATGCCCGTAACACCGTCATCAGGCGAAGCACTTGTCGGTTTAAAGGTATTCTTGACTTTGTGAAGATAATTTAAGCAAATATAGCAGCCGCCAATACTTAAGCCAATGTGGAGATGCTTAGAAAACTAAATAAAGATTGCGTATGTGGACCCATTACTTGCAAAGATTAGTCGCGCTTTTCAGTAGATGGAAGATATAATTATATCAACTTAGGAAATGATTGTTGAATTTAAAACTACTTTATCTTCTGAAGGTGCGACAGATAATACGTGTTTGAAAATTTCAGCCGTAGTCGTCGTCGTCACCACGACTTGTTCAAGATACCACATGGCAGAACAGGTCTAGCACAGCGTATCTTGACAGTAAGAATGGTGCTATTAAATGAAATTTCTAAAACAGTAGATATATTTTATTACTCTTTCTTTTGATGAGGTGTACATGATCAATGATAACTTTAAATATAATATTTATAAAATATATATGGTAATTGCCAAGACTGATTTGAGTAGCGTTTCTTAGTATTATTTGTCTACCCCTGCTACTACAAATCTTCCCAAAGGCCCAAAAGCACTGAAAGTCATTTTGAAAATATTCAAAACTATTTTGATATTTACGTCAATCGTCTGTTTTGAAAAACTTCACGAAAACTTCATGACGGCTGAAAGTTGAACAAGCTCTCAGCCAAAGTCGTTTTTTTAATATTCAGTATTCGGGATGCAAAACTCTGTATTATGTCATACATCCCAATCTTACTATTACCATTCGACAAGATGAGTTGTTTTTTTTAATAACTGCAAATTTAAAAAAAAACAAATGTGCTTACCACTCCACGGAGAAGCTCGATATACCTAAAATTTAATAAGTTTCATATAGTCAATACTGTAATACAAACCAAAAAAAAATCAAAAACATTTGATCAACATTATAATGGCACACGACCACCGTAATCTGGACCAGCAAATCTTATTTATTTCATTCTCTTGTTTTTTTTAATGTATTTAAAAAGTTGGCATTTAATTCCTCCAACAGATGGTGGTAATGTAACCAATCGGTCTTCACGAGCGGTGTGGGTCTCGGCTAAACTCGGCACCAGCCAGTAAGCAGGTTATAATGTTGCCTTCCCTTGACTGTGTGATTGTATAGGTCTAGATATGTACTTTTCGGCCGTCCGTCTTTCGCCTGTCACTTCCTTTTGCTGATCGCAAAACTCACGTTAAAAATTATGGCCCATGGGCGCAGCGGAGGGGAACAGAAACGATTCGTTTCCGAGAACAATTGCTACTTATTTTCCTTTACATAACTCTGGCATAATGTTACAATCAAGAGGAGAGATTAATTATTTTTATGAGCGTCGTAAAAGCTCTACTGCGCTATTCAGTTCTACGCGACCTGCTAACTGAAATATTAAAATGTGATGAAAAGCTGAGTATCTACATTGGAGTGGACATTTATCAAAACATTGTTTGTTTTATTAGCTTTAGCGGAAGGGAAACATCAGCATAAGATTCACATGGCAATAGATTAAAACTACTACAACTATTCTGTAATAATGAGTACTTCTTTTTTGTACTGATATGCCAGCCCGTTTCGGCATAACTAAGCTTTCGTCAGTGCAGATATAGGTAACCCAAAGTTTAAACAAATGAGGTGATCTGAAGAAAGGTGATATTGTTTAAATTCCAATATAATTCACTTACTAACTAACTAACTAACTAACTAACTAACTAACTAACCATCACGCGGTTTCACCGCAGGGGTAGGCAGAGAGGACGGACCGCCAAACAACTCGGTCTTGGCACACATCCTTTGCCTCACTCACATTCATACATCGTCTCATACATTCTCTTCTATTATTCTGACTTTTGACATGGCCCGACTAAGGTATCTGATTCACTTGATCGTGCCATGTCTTCCTCGGACATCCCCGACTTCTTCTACAATTCACATTTGCGTCGTATATTCTTCTTACACTACTTTCTTCGTTCATTCGCTCTACATGCCCAAACCATCTGACGGTCCCTTTCTTAATCTTACTCAGTATGCTTACATCAGCCTTACATTCTTTGCGGACATCCACATTTCTCACACGATCATACATTTTTTTACAACACATACGCTTCAGGGATCACATTTCAACAGCATTCAGTACTAAACATAGCTAAGATACTTCAAAAAAGTATTTAATTCGTAGGTATAGCCCAGAACTTCAGAAGACATGAACAGATATATTTATATATTCGACTGTGGTTTGGCAAAACCTTTCCAGCCACAAAATTTGTAGGCTGGCAACACCAATTTAACTGTCAAATATTATTTTAAAGCGTAATGACACTGAATATATAGAACACTGTAAATCACATTAAAAAAAAACATTATTTTTTTCCTACATGCTTAATGACATAAATTTGATTAATTGGTGATTTACAACTGTGATCGGTTTTCATTTAACTTAAAATAAATTTGAATTTAACGGTAGTGTACGAGACCTCTAGGCTTGCACAAAACTGTAGATAATAAGCGCTGGCACACAGAGACGCCTGACAATCGAAATGTCTTGATAGAGATGTGTTCTCGCCTTGACAGCTGTTGAAGTTCCGTAGTATGGTCACAAGCGTCTATGCTGGACGGGCATCTTCTGCGCATTGGGGTGGAGTGGTATTGCATCTTCCACCGTGCATTGTGAGATGGAATACTCTTGCATCGGAGCATGTAGGCTGCGGTGGACGCTGGTTGCTAGAAATCGAGACGGGCTGCGCCCCAGATGGTGTATTTTCTCGTGGATTGCTGCATATCTGGCATCAACATCCAGGGGGTGGTCGCAGCAACTCACATGTTGATTGGTTTCAGGATAATCGGTCTGCTTTTATTAAGTGTGGCGGGAGTCTATATCATATATCTTGCTCAGGCGTTATCATCAGGGCAGAGAGATGCAAGGCCCGATGCAAGGGAGCCCCAGGCTAGCAGCCCGGAGCAAGATGGCCAGGTGTAGTGCAGCGTCTTCAAGGGCCTGGTTACAATCAGTAAGTTCAAAGGAGCCCGAGGGTGGCCATGGGGCTCAGGCATCAGCATCTTCTAGGGCTTGGTAAGAATCAGCAAGTCAAGGGAGCCCGAGGGTGGCCATGGGGCTCAGGCGTCAGCGTCTTCAAGGGCCTGGTTACAATCAGCAAGTTCAAGGGAGCCCGAGGGTGGCCATGGGACTCAGGCGTCAGCGTCTTCAAGGGCCTGGTTACAATCAGCAAGTTCAAGGGAGCTCGAGGGTAGCCATGGGGCTCAGGCGTCAGCGTCTTCAAGGGCTTGGTAAGAATCAGCAAGTTCAAAGGAGCCCGAGGGTGGCCATGGGGCTCAGGCGTCAGCGTTTTGTAGGTATTGTTCAGACACATCGGCAGGCGATGTCGCTCCGACGAACTCTTGAGGTGAAAGAGACTGCAGTTTTGAAGTTCCAACTTGTAACGGCGATACTGACGTCTTGAATCGAGTAAGTTCTGTAGAGGTACTGCCACAATAGCTGATGACTGGTGACTGAATGAAGCTCCTCCTTTTGTACTGGCTTTTATAGTAAAGGCGATTCACGTTTTAATAAATGTTATGAAATCAGTATTTTTGTACTGCCGCGTAATAATGGTGCAACAATGTTGTTGGCGGTGCGTCATCTAATTGCATCACACGTTCGATACAGGTAGGTAGAAAGGAAGAATCACTGATGGGGAATTTACTTACCCTACTTTTAGACCTAAATGAGTTTAACATATTCAGATCTAAAATTAGACACATGATCTAAAAACCGAGCAACGCTAGGTAATTAAAACTAGCATTAAATAAATGTCAGAAATTTCAAAAATGTGCTTTAGACATATTTTATTACAATCTCGTTATTCTTCATTATGTTAACACAAAATTACAAAGGTATAATATACCTATGTGCAATTCCAAAATTATAATATTTTTTTCACTTTCATGCCTTTTTAATTTTTTACAAAAATATAGGTTGCACAGCTTTACATTTCCACCATGAGTTTTATTTTTAGAATTGCCATTTAACCGACAGTGGGGCCCTCCCATGTTTTCTACTCTTATTTGACAATTTATGTAAGATTTATTTTATTTATCAAAAAAATTGGTCGGCAATGCGTCCAAAGTAAATTAGTCTAATTCTTCAAAAGATGCTTTGTTTTTACATTCGGCTGCACCACTGAAGAAAGACCATTCAGTCTGCTATCGCCAGCCCACCCCCTACAGTCACCCTCTGGCTTCACTCACACCTCACACTTCCAACCTTCCTCTGCCCCTTCCCCTGGAGGCAGCAGCCGCAGGTTCCAGGGCCGGCTGAGGAAGGAGGCAGAACAGACGGGCATAACTCAGGGCGTTATCCCCGCCAGCCTCAGAAGACATTTTCCCGGCGAAAATTACTGCCGATTGGGATGTGAGATTAGTGCGCCTCCGTGGCTGAATTATCGCCTGCTGAGGAAGTGGAATGTAGCCAGCATCCAGTACTATCCGCTATCCAAAATCCACGGATACGGAACAAAGAGTCCGGCTCTTATTTGTGAAATGTTTTTAGAATACGGGATCCGGACCTCTGAAGACCTCTTTCAATGTTCGTTTTCCGTAGTCAGACATAACCTTCGCAGAAATGGTAATATTTTGTTAGGTACTTACCAAAGATATTGAAATATAATTTGAGTATCTTTGGTACTTTCCCTACTGCTAAAGCCTTATCTTAATATATAACACAAAGTCGGATTAGTTACACCATTTACAAAAATTCACGTAAAAAAAAAAATTATGAAGAAGTTTTTTTTCCTCATACATTTTGTATGGAACGAATTCTCATCTTTTGTAAGAGCTGCAGCAATATTGTGATAAATATAATATTGAATAGTGAGTGAATTCCAAAAATTCAATAACCTCAAATGTCAACGCGCTGATTGGTTTGCTTTTATTCTTAGACGTATAATGATGCCCTTCTTTTTACACACTAAATGTGAATAGTCGAAAATGAGACAAACGGTGAAAGTATGTCTGCACCCCTCCAAAGTAAAAATACAATAATTATAATAAATCTCTTTCACACGTATAAAGAAAATGAAACGCAATTCCCGTAAGTAAGTGGAAAAATAACAAAATCACACAAACTATTAATCCATACACAACGCCATCTCTGATACTGACAAAAAAATAAAACACGGACAGTTGCGCATCGATAATTTTAACTTAATAAAAAAACTGAATTTAATTCAGCTAATAAATTTACAAAACATTTTTTAATTTCCGGGTCAGCTTGTCTATATATGTATATATAAAAAATGAATCCCTGTTTCCTTTAGTCATGCCATAGCTTCCGAACGACTTCACCCATTTAATTCATCTTTTTTTAAAGTTTTCTAATACTTTTTAGAAGGTTCTAAAGGAAAGAAAAATTAAGAAATTGCACAGTAAATTGGATAATTTCAGAAAAATTAACGATTATTTTAACTTCGCACGTTTGACAATATTTTAAATAGGTACCAAAACAGATTGATTGTTCTTACAATATATATGAAAATGAATATTTGTAATATATGGAAAATGAAATTTTGAATAAACAAATTGTAATAGGTGGTACGCGAGCTGTGTGAAAACTGAATGTACTGGGACTGAATATATAGAACGCTGGAGGGGGGTTGGCGGGACGGGGGAGCGGGAAAGGGGAGATGGTAGGTGGGGAAGGTGTAAAGGGAACGCGAGAGGGGAAGGGGATGCGGAAGGGGAACGGGGACGCACGGGAAAGGACATGCAGGGAGAAACAATTTAATTATTTGAATATGGCATTGCAACGCATGTCAAAAGCAAGCTAGTCTAAATCAATAAAAAAAATTGAGAAAATTAAATTGAACATTATTTGTTGATTTTTTAATATGATATTTTGCATGCCTATGTGATTGACGCTACCTATGTACTTAAAAGTTAACAATTTTTTTATTTTGCAGTTTTTTTTATTTTCAGAAATATTAATGTGAACTTTTAAAATGAATACCAGCACATACTTACTTTAATAAAAGTTAGCACTACATAAGGCATTACATGACTTTTTGAGATTTTAGTATTTCATTGATTTAATTATTTCAATAGTTCTCATTTATTGACTGAGCGTAACCAAGTCCTGTTTCAGCTCAACATTTTTTCGTTTGTTTCTACGTTCTGTTTCCGGTTCAAGATGGTAACCGTTTTAATGGTTAAGTATAGATTAATTTTTCAAATATGGATCATTGTGATTATTTGGACATTCTTATTCCTTTTTTTTATGGTAGGTACCTACCTGCCTGAAGAAAGTTTGAAAGTTTGAAGAAAGTAATTTTCAAAGTTTGAATATAGAGACGTTTCTTTGATGTTATTTAAAATTGTTTATGGTAATTAAGTAGATATACTGTAATTAAGTAGATGGGTATTTAAGTGCACACTGTCCTAAATAACTGGGAAGTCACCTACGTATTGTAATAAATGCAAGCATTCCTATAATTCAAACATGCATATTGCATTAAAAAAATGTTTATTTGAAAGGGTCGAGTAATTTATTCCGAGGGTAATTCTCCTGTTTCCCTCACCTCCCGGCTTCCAATGAACTGAAAGAAACAATTCGCTTTTATCGCCCAGATGCAGTGACCGGTAATTGCGCAAGATTTGTTTAAATCTTTTAAGAGGACCGTTCCCATCCCATCTGCCTACACCTCCATCCGACCTCCTTCATCCCTCCCTTCCCACCTCCCCCTCGACCAGTAGACGTGCAGTTTATGACAGAATTCACTCAAGTTTTAGCGCTGTTGAATTGGTCGTTCCAAGGCGTGTAATGGACCTGCTTTATAGTTATTACGCTCTCTCTGTATTGTAAACGGCAGCGCATGTATTAGTGCTTAATACGGATGAGCTTTCAGACCCACACCATCACGAATTGAAGCTTTTCTATCGGATTGCGACGGTGTTCGCCAGGATCCATCGAAATATCCTCGCGAATAGATATACATACATATACAAACATTTTAAATTGTTGAGAGGGTATCCATGTAAATGTATTTAGAATTTATCCCAGGAGTACGTCTACACTTAACATTTTTGTGTGTGTTCGTTTCGGTTCTAATTATCGGGAAAAGAAAGGGCTCGCTATTTCGCCCTCTGTAAGCGCTTTTATGTTTGATTTATTCAAATATCCCTTCGTGTAGGAGTGTGTAGGAATACTAGGGCTTGAAGCTCGCAGTTCGCAGCTCCCGTATCTCGGGTTCTGAAGCCGGGAAGCGTGCATATCAGACTCATTTGAATGTAGGATCGCTGGAATGAAATTGTGTGAAAATAGCACTCCGTCGATTGATCTCGAGGTAACGTCTGGGGAGAAGCCATTGAGGAAACTTTATGCTATTTGTATTACGGTATTACAGGCGAAATAATGAAAAAAGGCAATACAGTTTTTTTTTGCGATGTTGTTCGTGTTGGGGTAGCGTAATGAAATTCATTCATGTTTTCGGAAAACAGTAACTCTGAGTAAGCACCTCCTTTCTTTCTACTTTCTGAAAACAATACTTGCATTATGTTACATCACACAGAAGTAGATAAATTCTCATAGGCGTAGCTATAGCGTTCACATGGGGGGGGGGTTCGACTCTAAGGGGGTTGGATCGTGGGAGAGGCTAGGAAGAAAGAGGGAGGGGGTTGGAGAATTCATTAGCAAGTTTTTTGTACCCATACTTACCGTAACTTATTATTTGCAACACATTAATAAAAGAGATGTTGCAAGTTGCAAATGATTTAATTTTTTTTTCTTTAATTAAGGTTTTGAAGATTAAATAATATCCGAATTCGATAACCATGCTGGGCATATGCCCGTATTGTGGTGGTCGATATCGTTGTATTTTCCAGAGATATAATTTACAAGTAGGTACTATTATATTTTTTCCGACACAATACTGAGGTCGATAGGGGGGGAGGGGGGTTTGAACCCCCTAATCTCACAGTAAGTGCACAGTCAGGAACCACTCCAAAAGCGCGCCCTACATTTGTATACGGTTAATATTCACATGAGAACGGGTCGTTTCCACGACTCTTTTTTGAGTTCAACAGCTCGGCTTTGGAACGATTGGCCGGCCTCTATATTTCCTTCCTCCTCAAGACCCAGGCTCACTCCTTCCTTTCCCCAAAAGACCTTCCACCCAGCATCCCCAAAGATGACTTCTGTGTGGAGTTAATGCAAACCGTCCCTTTATATACAGCCCTGTACATTCTGATGAGTTCCTCGACAGAACTCTAAGAGCTTCTGTCACAGGATTACATTCTGTCGAAATCCAAAATAAAACATATGAAATCAAGAAGTATCATACCTTTAGGAACATGTATAGTTTCAGAGTGGAAGACACTTGCTTATGATCAGTGGTGAAAGGCCATTGGTGTATTAAACTTCAGTTATGTCCAAATCTTCCTCAGTAGTATACCACACTACACTCCTCCGTATTGGGTGCTATAGATTTAGACTAATATATTAAATAGACATAGACCAACTGGCTCCAGTAGTAAGACTTTTATGCATTGAGACTAAACTAAATCAAAAAGTAAACTTAGGTACGCAAATAACGTACGTAGAATCTGATCTCAACGACAAGTTCTTCAGTATGAATTGTACGTACTGTGTACGTGTACACGGAGTTACAAAAAAATTCACCGACGCAATTCACCAACCACAGTTTGGTAGGCGGGTATGGGTACCTCCGTCCCGGGAACCATTTATTGCATAACCAACATCTCTGCCATAGGTCACACCAAGTGGTTCGCTTTGGTGACTTAGCAGGGGTGCCCGACTTCATGGGGTGAGGTTTGGCTAGGTCTTAGTGGCTGATGCGTTTGCGGACTTGTTGTATGGCGGATCGGATCTAGAGAGAAAAGTTGAGGGAAGCCTTTTGATCTTTCCAGCCGGACTCTTGATGCACCGCAGTTGGAGGGGTGAATCGATACGTCTGTCACTCCTGGATACACTGACCCCCTGATTCCTACCCACCCTTCACACCTTTTTCCTTCCCAGAACTTCCTATTCTTCCCTTCCTTTAAAAGACCCTCCACACTGCATCCCTTGAGATGAAATAGACCCTGAGGGAAATTATTTTCCTCAGGGCCTCCTGTGTGGAGCTAATTTAAAAAAAAACACAATTTTTTATCACTAGATACTATTTGGTAGTGTTTTTTATTATTGAAATAAATATTTATTTTTTAATTAATTTAATTATTTAATTCTTTTATTTTTCTTTATATTAACATATCCTGAAGAAGATAACATTGTTATTGAAACATGTCGATATTGTTTATTAAAAAAGTGGTTTATACAAAGTTATCTCTTATTAATTAAATAATAAATAATGCCACAAAGTTATTTTGCAAAGATTGAAGAAATATTTATTTATTATTTATTATTTATTAACGCTTTTCTACGGTTTTAAATGGAATAGTACCTAACAATAAGTACGCACAAACCGCGACCGCTATCTAACGTAACGTAAAATGAGGTCGGTGATTTGTTGACGGTGAATTGCGGGCGAATTCGGTGAATTTTACAGGATACCGCGTACACGGTGTCAATCACAAGTTAGATTAATAATGTCATGTGTATGAAAGATGGGACTAGATAAGAGGAAAATACAATGGTAATAAACCATAAACCAAGTACGGACGAGATAATGTCACAACAAATAAAACACGGCTTCCAAAAGTCAGGTAAACACGCCAATACTTTCCACCAATTAATTATATATGTTTCTGAACAACTCTTATAAAAATATCACAATAGATAGGCACCTTTATTGATAATTGATATACTAGATTAAGTTTCTAGTGTTGCCCAGGCTTTACGTAGAGTTTTTCGGGATCAATAATATAATTAATAATTTTAAAGATTTTAATGTTAACAATTTCGCTTGAAGGGATGGGAAAGGATGATGGGGTGGTTTTCGAAATCTCGCGTTGAAAGTAACCTTGCTCTTGTTTTGAAGGTCAAGCGTGCAAAATTTCATCAATCTCGGTAGAAAAAGATCTATAAAAAAATGAGTCTCTGTATTATACACTATTCATGTAAAAGCCCATCAGGGCGTGGAAATTATTAAATAAATCAAATAAATACACAAACACTCGCTCTTCTTTATTTGTACATTATGCACTGCCGTCAATCATGCTGGAATTTCCAAAAGTCGCATTCTGATGTAAGAGACCTTAAACATCATTAAAAGTAGGTATGTGAGAATGTGACTGTCATAGTTGCCTTTTTGCTTATGACTGTAGTATACGGGATGTCCCAAAACTCAACGTTATCCATTAGAGAGCTGATAGATCAACTCATTCCTCACCTTCCTCTTCCCCATCTTATTCCCCTCCCCACCACCTTCAGCCTCACAACATACCCCAATTGGGCATACAGTAGTCTCACCAGCACCAGCGGTTGGGAGCAGTTGAAACTCTTGTGCTATATCCACATAAAAACAAATACATACCTACATTGCTGTTCATTCTAAATAAATGAATAATTAAAATTTATCATTTCGGTTGACAGGTCTCGACGAAGAAAGGGTGATCATAAACCACCCAGCTAAAACCTTAAAATAAGAGAAAAAATAATGTTAAAATTAGTGCATTAAACTTCAGTTACGTCCAAATCTTCCTCTATTGGATACCTCTATAGACTGATATATATAGACCAACTGGATCCGGTAGTAAGACTTTTGCGCAGTGAGACTAAAATTATTCAAAAAGTAAACATAGGTACACAAAGAACGAACGTAGTATCTGATCTCTACAATAAGTTCTTCAGTATGAATTGTAGCTGTTGTCGTCATCATTCTTTTTTGGCCGTGAGGTCTGTTGTTTCCAGAACAAATAAATAATCGTCCAAAAATATAGTACATAAATAGATCAAAGTGTTAGTAATTCAATAAGTAATAAGTAGGTACGTGAAGGATTCGGTTAGTTGGGCGATGAGGGTTGGTGGTACGGGGGTAGCCTAGTGTCGGGTGCCGGTATAGGGTAGGAAGGGGAGCATCAGGCCGAGGAGGTAAAGATTACACGCTGTGTGTATAAAGCAGAATCTTCATAAACTGTCTATAAAATATTTGGTAATAATTTACGCCAGGGAAGAGCGCCCATCTTATTTAGGTGTGCGCACGTCGACGGGGTCTCTCAAAATTGAAAATATCTTAAATAAATTAATAAAAAAATAATCGCAAATTGAATTACGAAAAGTTTAGTTTTTATAACATTTCCTTCCCGATTTAAAAAAAATCTCTTGTGAGTTTGTAATACCTACTAGTTAGATTATTCCGATTTGACGGCTCTTAGCAAGAACTACGATTATGCGAACTCTGGCGAATAAAATGGTAGTATCCAAGAAGGTCACCATCTTGATACGGAACCGGAACGTACAAACAAATTTACAGATAGATGACATGCCAAATAGGCCTGTTAAAACACGAACGCTCAGTCAACC
Organism: Limnephilus lunatus; assembly: GCA_917563855.2. Classification (NCBI taxonomy): domain Eukaryota; kingdom Metazoa; phylum Arthropoda; class Insecta; order Trichoptera; family Limnephilidae; genus Limnephilus; species Limnephilus lunatus. The sequence continues at coordinate 81,427,996 of OU830598.1, forward strand.
ATCAAATACTAAAATTATATAAGCATTATTTGTTTTCAGGATTGCAGTCTGTGCCGTAAGGTTATATTTGCTATTGGTAAAAAGTCAAAGGTTTGATTTCCCACGTAGTTCAAATTGAAGTCCAAGAGTACCTGGGACGCATTCTTCCAGCAGTGGACCGAGAGGGAATAACATTTATATTCGTTTAAAATTAGCTCCTTTTTTGCATTAAAATAGGTTGTAACAATTTTTAATTTAATGTACGAGTGTCACAGAAAAAACTGAGCTAGATAAATAATAGATTCCGCAAAAATAATCATATTTGTCCACTAGAAATGTGAAATATAAATCAAAAGATTTTTTATGAAGTAATAATGCACGTATAACGCAATCGCATTGACATGAGAAACAAGTAAAATTTCAATATTGTTAAATATCTTTTATCAACGAGAAAGTTTTGCTCCCAAAAGTAGGTTAACTTTTGAGTCTAGTTAGGTAAAAGTTGGGGCGCCACGTCAACGCGCGCTGTCTCATCGGCACGGCTATAAATTTTGAGCTTTAAAACCTATCAAGATAAATCATTTTGATGTATTGGAGTACATGCACAAGTTTTGTAAATTAAAAATAACAATTGGGAAGAAAGCAGGCAGGCAGCAGGCAGCAGGGACGCGTCTCTAATCCCCGGAGAAGCGGGCGTCACAAGAGCGTCTGCGACTGGGAGCTTTATCGTGTCACTTGCGGGTTGCGACTAGATTTATTTAACCGCTAATCTCCGCAGGTAATCGATCATCTAATATTCTAATTGAAGATGTGTGTTTCAAATAATATAGACGATTATTCATTTTTAGAACGTTACTATGTACGTGGTAAATTGGTAAGATTTTCAGTGTTTATTTATTTAATATCAACAGTATAAATATATCATAAACACTGATTACATGCCACAAAATCATAGGAAAAATATTAGAAATAATTAAAAAAAGAGTATAACAGTTAATTTTGGCGTTTGAGAAATGACACCAAAGGTACAATTACATACAAAATTATATGGTACAAATAAAATTAATATTCATTAAAAATATTTTATAGCATAGCCCTCTTGTACTTACCTTCCACGCAGTTAAATACATAGATCTACCACATCTCCATATCTATTAGTAACTTCTTGCTACCTAGGTACAAGTGAGTGTTTCGTACACTCAGTCCTCGTATTGTTATATTTAAACAGGATTTTAGAACGATTTGGCTCTCGTGGGCATTGATACCTCTATGCTCGTGGGTATTTGGAATTCAATGAGTGTCAATGAGTGTTGAATGATTCCATAAATAGTAGTTACATAATTAAATACTTTTAAATTTGTTTTTGTAGGCTAAGTGGAACGGCTAGGGAGCCCTTTTCATACAAAACTTAATTTTAAATAAATATTGCAATACCTTCTGATTAAAAAATAATTATTTTGTTTGGGTTTCAACTCACCAGAGATCAAATTTTCATTTATTTACTTCAAATAATGTCGGGAATCACTGTTTAAAGTAAATCAAGTACGTCCCTTAACCCCCTATATACTAAATGTATAAGTTATTTGAATAATATATGAAAATGACCTTCAAACCGATAAAAAACCAAATATAATAACAAACACGAACGCATTGTAGTCACATCCACGACACTCGTAACTATAAATCTCCGCCACTAATACAAGCCATCAGATATATTGCAGTTAGAAAGAACTCGCATAGATCTATTGTCCAGGCCTGTCAGCATTAAATCAATAAAATGGTTTTTGTAAAATGCTGATTTATTTCATTCTTTTCACGCTAGGGAGAGTATGAGTAATCTTGTAGCAATTGTTTATCGGTCTCATAACATGGATATTGGATACTTCGATAAAAACTTCAATTTACGATTGAAGTTATTGATTTTACAGATATAATTTATTTTAGACGGATATGCAGCTGTATGGACTGTTTTAAATGATTGAAATTTATGGAAGGATTTTATTTTATTTAATTATAATGTATTACAAAAACATGGTGAGTAACACATTATTCCCAATGAGTTGAGAAAAAACTCATTACGGGAAGGACAAACACATAAGAGTACATTTTACACAAATATTACATGTTTAAAAAATATAACATAAAAAGGGGAAAAAAAATGCATTGTCAAGAATAGAGATTTTAGAAAAACTGAGGACATCCATACACATAAAACATATAAAAAAAATAAAAAAAAAACGTATGAAGGCGAGCAAATATTCACTGGTTTAAAAACATTTTCAGGAAATGTTCTTTAAGCGTTTTAACTAATTTTTTTTTGTTATCTACTGGTTGCTTTATTTCATTAGGTAATGCATTGTATTGTATATTTGCAATATATTGTAATGATTTAATACCAAATTTAGTTGTGTGGGTAGATGATGCTAAGTGTATTTGATTTTGGGATCGTGTTTTGTGCTGGTGTATATCGGAATTAAAGGCTGGTTTAGTGTTGGTGTGTGAGGAGTGTTGAATTATTTGTAGGATGGCAGTGGTGATGCTATATTTTGGCAGAATGGTAAAGGGAAGTATTTGTGTCAGTGAGTATATATCTTTGACATGTGTATCCCATGGTAAATGGTATATATTTCTTATGGCTCTATTTTGGATTACTTGTATTTCGGATATTTGTTTCTTAGTAATGGTGCCCCAGATACTAACCAGATAACTTAGGTGAGAGTGGATCAGAGCATAATATGTGGCACGCAGTAAAGCTATGGGGAGCACATCTTGAAGTCGATAGAGTACACCAGTAATCGGGGAAATTTTGGATTTTACATATTCAACATGAGAGTTCCACGACAGGTTAGAATCTATGAATAACCCCAAATATTTCGTTACTTGTACATTTTGGAGCTTTTCATTTCCAAGAGTAATATTCATGCTCATATAATCTTTTTTCCCGAAAGTGAGGTAGTGGGTTTTTTTGACATTGAGGCTTAATTTATTTATTCGCAGCCATTTAGCTAGCTTTGCGAGATCTTTATTCATTAGAGATTCAAGTTCCACCAGATTTTTGCAACGATAGTAAATCACGGTATCATCAGCGTAAAGTGCGATCAGCGATGACTCAAAAACGTTAGTTGACAATTTTTGGTTTTGGCGCGGAGCGTAGATAATTTCAAATATCAATAATTCGTCATTATTATGCTGTGCAAATATTATATTGAAGTCAATAAATAAGTTCTGGATTCTTGAGACTGGTTTCGTTTCACTGTTCGGTTCCTAGAAATCTTGTATTAGCTAAATAGGTTTATTTCTATGATTATAAATATTTGTGTATCTTTTTCTGATTTTTCTGTTTTCAGATATTGTCTTCATTTAATCAAAATATTACATTTTGAGGTTTTACACATTAAGTTAAAAAATAAAAATAAATGCTCGCCCTTCACTTGCAGAAAAGCCAATAGAAGTCGCATTTTAAAAGTTAAATGATAAAATTTGTACAAGATACTATCCAGATAGCATTTTATTCGGGTTTGAATTTGCAATCATACATAAAGATAGCAGCCAATAAAAATGGGCGTTAAGAAAATGAAGATAATGTTGGTAGTTCTTAGTCAGATGATACAGTTAAAAATGACTGAATCGGATAGGGACACATTAGCTCAGTCGGCAGAGTGGCGCCCGGAAAGCCTAAGGTCCTGGGTTCGAGTCCCAGATATGCCCATACCTCTTTCTGATTTTTCTGTTTCCAGATTTTCGATTGAGTTTCGCTAATATTGTCTTCATTTTAAATAAATTTTAAATATTGTTGATTGTCAAATAATTATTTTAGAAAAATTATTTTCAAACTGTTATACATAGTTTAACCTATCAACAAATATCTGGTACTCATTGACAATATATTCAGATTTGTATAATTTAAATTTTACAAACTAATGAGAAATGGAAACCAATTTATTACACCTAATTTAAAAAAACTCAAATGCAAAATCATTATATTTTCCAAGCCATAAAATACTATAATAACCTTCTTTCCGAATTTTGCCGTATAATCAACCAATCAGAAGAAATAAATAATATTTAACAACTTTAAAAATTACAGTAAAAAGTGAATATTTTATACAAAACATATTAAAACTTACAACCTAAGTAAGAATCGTGACTCCCTTACCAGGCACAAGAGCTCCTCTTTTCAGATAAGGTATACATGACCAAAAACGACCTTTGTTATAATATTTTGTAAAATATATATGCATAATGTTTTGTAAAATATTAAATACAATTTTTTTTTTATATATATTTTTGATATGTGTCATATTTTTTTAAGTTTACCTAAGGTAAATTCTGATCGTCTCTAAAATTGACAATGTACCTAGGTACCTATGTTTTTGAAAGGCAACGATCCTGAGGAAAATATTTTTTTTATAAATACTTTCATCTTCACAAATCCTCCAATAATAATATTCCGAGATTTCACGGGTCTGCGTTAGTTCAAAACATAAATACCTAATACGCTTCATTCACAATGTCTAATCTTTGGTGCGCAAAAATAACGAATTTGTTTGCCAAATTTAATGTTTCCGCGATCGATTCAATATCGCAAAAAAATACTGCGTAGTGTCGATAGTTAATGCTTCCCCAGAGCAATGAGAGTTTCGGGAACATTGGGAGCTTTGAGGGAACAAGCCCAGCAGTGACAGCCTCAGCCGACAGTGTTATAATACTCATTGCAGCTACGGGGCATAAATCAATTTTATGGCCGCATCTAAATCAAACATGTTTTAATGGCCGGGCCGCGTCATATCACCAGTCATATGTATGATAATTTAGTGCGTATATGTGACGAATGTTAGAAATATTATTTGGGGTTTAGGATATACGGAAAAACGCCAGTGTGCGTGCGCTTGCATGAAACGTGTCCATAACTCATCGTTTGGACGGACGGGGTTTGCGGAGGGTCCTGCAAATGGTGAGGATGCAGGGATGCAGTGATCATTGTATTTTTATGTAAGACTAGCTTTTACCCACGGCTTCGCTCGCATGGTATTAGTGGGAAATTACTGGCATAATTGTTGGCATAATTTTTATTATTCTTGATATTTTGTCTAATAGAAAATAATTATTGTTGAATAGAATTTTTTTTAAAATATGAGAATGACATTTCGCAAATAAAAATTCTATTTTAGAAAATATTTAAATGATAGAAATAGACATTTATTTTAAGTACCTACTCCCTTTATTAGTATTTTATTCATATTTGAATACAGAGTAACCTAAAAAAATAAGAAAATGACAGTCCACTTCAAACGCTATGCTTTATAGCAACGTTATGCTTTTTGTTCGGAGAATAAACATTTTTAGAGATATGTAGATATGAACTACGACGCCAAAAAAGTACTCTTTTTAATCACAACAAAGCACTCTTTTTAAGCCTAAAATTTAAATTGTTTCCAAGGTAACAATTTGTTTGACGTTTGCGATAACTCGATTTTGTTAGGGACAGAAAACGTATGATACATAATTTCATAACACCACAGCTCATTCATAACGCCAGAGCTTACCAATATATAAAGCCGTTTTTACTTGCAAATAATGTAGCTTTCGATTAGTGAAAGAATTTTAAAATTCCATTCGATATTTATTGCGTGAAAGAGTAACAAACATCCAACCAACCATCCATACAAACTTTCGCATTTATAATATTAGTAAGATAAGATGGCTGAACTCCATTTGTTATACACATTACATACACTCTTAAAAAAGTACCCAAAACACATTTATTTGACAATTTTATTCGTTTGAAACTTATCTACTAGGATTGAATTTGAATGGGCCAGGATTAGGCAGAGTTCTCGGATTATGTATGATTCATTAATTTTAAGGTAGCATCGCGTTCATTGGTAACATTGTACATATTATATTTTCTTATCGGTGATCAATGAACCGGTGGATGCAATTTTAAGCCGTAAGTTGTTTTTAATTGTTTGTCTAGCTTGTAGTTTTTCTAGATAATAAGTTTGTAAAGTGCCCTTGAAGTAATTTTTGGAAAAAACGGCGCTATACAAATTTTTCAAATATTATTATTATTATGAAATACAAGGTACATTTGGGAGGTTTTCCCGAGGTACCGCCGCTCCGGGAACCATTTATCGTAAAACCAACACCTCTGCTACAAGTCACCCCAAGTGGTTCGCAACGTTTGGTGACTAACCAAGGGAGCCCGGGTTTATGGGGTGAGATTTGTCCGAGTTTTGGCAGTGGATGCGTCTGCCCGCCAACTGCGTGGCGAGGCGGATCCGGAGAGGCTGGTTTTGATCTCTCCAGCAGAACCCTCCCGGAACATCGCCTTCCCTCACAGTGGGAGGGTTGGATTCTTACGTCGGCTACTTCTGGACAGTCAGATTCATCATTCCCTTTTCCTTCCCAGAACTTCCTCTTTTTCCGTCTCTAAAATTAACCTCAAAGACAAAGGCCCTGAGGGGAATTATTTTCCCCAGGGCCTCCCGTATGGAACTAAAGTAAAAAAAAAAGAAAAAAATTAACGTACTTATTGATTTTTCACAACTAAACTATTCAATTGTATTTCAAATGATATTATGCTATGCTAGTACCATCAACATCCTTAGCTATAGTTTTCGTTGCAACTTTTTTCTACAGGTCCCCAATTAAAAAATATTGTAAATCCTTTATGGTTTAATATTTTTTTATACCTTCACAGACAACTAGATCTTAAATTTTGTACTACACATCAATTTATTTTTAGTTCTTTGGATAAAAAAAGCCCCCAGAAATTAAAGGGTTGTTATGAAAATTTCATTCCGGAACGTTATACTGATTTTATATCACATCTCAACACTGCACACAGAGCACATCCTCTTTGGTTCTTCCACTATCGGGTAGTTTATTGCACGGAGGTTGCAATGTTGCACTGCGGCGATTCGCGAACCGAAACTTTCAAAGCCGATTCGACATTTTGTGTCGATTAAATCATTTACTGCCTAATCGAACTACTCATCGACTTTTTCACATTCTTTGCTTATGACTGATTAGAATTTATATAAGACAGATAGGTCATAATTTCTTGCTTCCGAGAAAATTATATTAAGGTAATAAACTCCTCTCAAAGATTTGAAGAAAATATTGAACTTTGATTGGTTTTGCTGATAATAAGAAGCGGCATAAATTGTTTTTTTTTTTTATTGTCTTAAATCATTGATTTATTATGCATATCAAATTTAGTCGCATCACCCCTCTTTTCAAATCAGTGCAGTTGTGAGTTCAGACTAAAATAACTAGATTTTTAGTTTTAAATATTTTGCCCATTCACAAAACATGTCTCTGAATCATTTGTTCTTGTTTTGTACGAAGCTTATTCAACTGGGAGGGTGATGAACCCTTCTCAACTATAAACATGTCGGATTATGAAACAGGCTTTATGGACAAACCAATGAACATAATTTACCAATAATTTGCATGAAAATAAAAAGAAAAGTTTCTTGTAAAAGAAGAGTATTTGCGATTGCCTTTATGAGGTTTGACATACCTAAGGGTTAGTTCAGTTGGTACATACAGCATTATGGTTCCAGTGTACATGTTTGTCAAGGTTTCGTATTCGTTTAAAAAAAAATAGTTTTCGACTTTTCATTTAAAATTCGTACTCTGTGATAAGCGATGCAAATAATTGCTTTCGAAAACAGGATTTTTTTAGCTTTTTTTATTTTTTTATTATTTTTGATGGAAAGTACCTACCTGACTGTTTAGACCTGTTCACTAAACATGGTTAAATGCCATGTCAAATGATTTTTGATTCAGAATGGTGATCTTTATCCAAAGATATTCAAATAAAAGAGATATGCTATGATGTCCGCGCGACTATCGCCGAACTACGGCCTAATGCGCGTAGTTTGCATACAAAAAGAATTTGTTCATTTTCTTGATTTTTTGAAGGTGTGCATTATTATTGGTTAACAATATAGTTTGAATAAGGAAAGAATTCGTTCATTTAGTTTAGCGTTTGTTTAGTTTATTCGTTAATTATTCGTTCATTTAGTTTATTCGTTAATTGGTAAACAACACCGGCGACACCCGGAAGCGCAGTCTCACCTAGTAAAAACGGCGGATACCACATCTCCTTATATTTCAATATCTTTGTCTTTATCCAAGGTGATACTGATTGTAGGTACATTATGTAGGTAATAACCACTCTGTAATGTTTGTTTGTTTTTAGTGAATCTTAGTAAGGTGAATGATAACGGAGAGACCTTTTTAGCTCTAGAGATGAAAATAGGGTGACTTTTGGAAACTAAGAAAAAGATTTAGGACAAAATTGAAACCATTTTGCTACTTGTTCGTGTTAATATATATTCGTGTATGAACCGAATCAAGATCGTTTTATAAATATGTTTGTGGTTGTGGCGATAATTACCACTACATATGTACCGCGGTGGAACCAAAGAAACTATATTTAAAATTGTGTTGTTGGCCTTCACAAAGGTAAGTGATTGGTTGTCATACTTCCTTGTAATCCATTATTTTTCTACACATGTTAATACCCAATTTCAGCAAACACAATTTTTTTCATTTCGTTTAATATTATACAGTCCATTTCCAACTGCATCTGAAGCTCTAATTCGAAAACAATTTCGGATGCAACATTTTGGTAAGTATCATGGTAAAAAAGTAACATTATTTTGTTTAATTTGATTAAATAAATGTAAGGTTGAACTGTAAGCGCCCAATCAGTGGGTAAACATTTCCATAATAAGAGAATAAATGGCCGTTTTCCCCAGTTATTGCACGCAGCCATTACTGCTGGCTGATTATTTCATAGCATTAATAATGATGGCGATCTATTTGGCTGGCACCCCGCAGTGACGTCCATCTATACCGCTTTTAACACTAGACTCCTCACACCACAGAAGCGATCGTTAAACCTTTGACCGCGAGCGGCCTCAACCGAAGCTTCGCGGCACTATTATAAATAAAATATTTATAATATAATGATGAGGGCCCTCGGCGCTTCTTCTTCTTATTACTGTAGATTATATACTTAACTTTTAATTAGTAAATTCAAAACAAATGTAAGAACCACATTAAAAAATATAACAGATAAATAGTATTTAAGTTATGATAAATTAGTCATCACTGTAAACATAAATGTACAAATAACTAAAATAAATTTAAACAAATTTCTTTTCAAAACTTAGAACTTTATAACTTGCAAATTATAGGTATGTACATTATAATTTTTTACAAGATTATTATTTTTTTTAATTGATAAACTAACGTTTAAGACAAGATTTTTTATGCATAGCACAAAGGGTAATAATTATTAATAATAATTATTATAAGCAATAATTATTATAAGCAATAATTATCAAATAATTGTTACCCTTTGTGCTATTCATAAAAAATCTTGTCTTAAACATTAGTTTATCAATTAAAAAATAATAATAATTAATATTTGACAAGTTAAAGTATTCCACCAAAAAAAATGTAGACATAATTTGTCTCGGGTTGACACAGGTTCGAGTCCCGTTGGCAGCCAGTATCTTTCCCCTGAAGATTTTTCAATGTAGATGAGTGCTTCAGGCTGATAATTATTGCTTATAATAATTGTTTTACAAGATTATTCGGGGATAAAGTGCACTTACTTCGGGAGGTGATTCTGCATGATAGTAGAAGTAAAAAGACAAATAATTTTTTTCGAAATTCCAAAGCAAAAGTAGTTTTTATGTAAAAAAAAACTTTTATCGTCTGTCTCTCCCGATCCACGGTTCCCGGGCGAAGGTACGCATACTCGATAAAATCACCGAAGAAGAAAGCAGGGTACATCAATTAAATCATCAATGAAGAAAGCAGGGTAGGATCCAGGATAACATGGATAGAGTCGGAATCAGAGTGTGCAATTCACACGCGGTAGAAGTGAAACCTTCAGAAAACTAAACTAGACAAGAGTGGGGAGGCTACGAATCACAGCAAAAAGGTAAGACCGATTATTCTATCTCATTCTCTCGCAGGCTAAATCTTAAAGATGGATGTGTTTGTCTTTTTTTAGTGTCGCTTTTAGGTTTCATCGAGTTTCAAATCACAACGGTGCTAAAGAAGTTTTCACTACAAAAATATTTTTTAAATATCTTGAAAATTATTAAAATATTATAAAATGTCTCACTCACCATTGCTCGATATTAAAATATTTTACCTTGATCAAGATCCGATGGTAGTTGCCCCGTGCGCATCACTTTTTCGGCCGCTCGCAACCCAACAGATGTGAAGTTTCCTTTAAAAATATGTACGCAATTTCTACAAGATCATCTCTATTGATGAAACACATTTTGAGAACATATAATTTTTAAATTTAAGTTACTCCATCATCAAGACATATTTTTTGGAAAACTTGTTTGTATTTGAATTCTTCTAGACTGCCGGCTAGATTTGCGACCACTGCGCCAGATTACGTAGGTATAGGTGCACGCCACACGAGGCCGTCACATGTCGAACATTTAGGTACTTATATTAATATTTATGTACGTTAAAAGTACATGCAGAATACATACTTCACGTCATAAATATATCCAATCGCCGTCAGAACCCCTGGCAAGTGTGGCGTGATAAATCAATCGATATCAACAAAAAATAAATATAAATAATAGGATTAATGATGTTTATCATTTCTCGACGTCGATTCTCAGAAACTCCGGGAACGAATAAATTTAAAAAAGAGATGAATACATGAATAATTAACAGTTATTATCGTGTATTTGCTACTTGGATAAGTTTACGTTGAAAATCTTTGTTTAACTATTTCGCACGCATATTACGCTATTACAAATACTATTAATTATAATTTATTACCACGGTGTTTCTTCTCTTCCACCTTAAGACTTATTATATGAAATGCAACCACGTAGTGTATGACGCTGGATTTGATATTTCGTCGCCTTAGTTCGTAGTTGACCTACAGTCCAATAGAAAATTTTAGAGTAGAAGGTTTTCTTTCATTATTTAGGTTCTATCATTATGGTAGGTGTAAGATAAATCTATTTCCGTAAAGGTAAAGGTCTTATTAGTTAAATAATTCTTAGTCAACTGATTAACTATCTTTTTTTATACTTTATTTTTAATTTTAAAGTGGAGATTGAGCAAAAACTAAAATGGTCTATTGGACAAATAAGAACTGAGGCGATGATTTAGAGTTAACTTCTCAGGTCTCAAGCGTATTTTGTCAGTAAACCACAGTATTTTCGCCTTGCAATAAAATACAAATAAATTGAACATTACCAAATCCATCCTAAACCCAAATACTGATTTTGAAAGCTGATAAAATAAGCTCTCAAAATTTATTATTAGAAATAAAGATATAATTTTAGAAATATTACATTTTTAATGCAAATAACACAAAAAAGTTTTTTAAAAATGGCTCACCTTTCGTTTTTTCTAACTAATATTGTTGATAACGAAAAAATACATACAGATGTATTGATTTCTTGTCAGAATAACAATTATTTCTGCCTTGCAATAAACTACAAATAAATTGAACATTTCCAAACCTATTCGAAAACTAAAAACTGTTTTTGATAGCTGATAAAATAAGCTTTCAAATTTTATTATTAAAAATAAAGATATAACTAAAGAAATGTTTTGATATTCAATACAAACATTTAAAGTATTAAAAATGACACACCTTACGTTTTTTCTTACTAAAATTATTGATAACGAAAAAAAATTCACTTCCACATACATATATGTAGGTACTTTTAAATTCTTATGTTGTTAACTTTTTATTTTAATACAAAGCGTTGTGTTTTCTCTTTCCAACATAGTTTAGATCATGTTTCTCACCATGACAGCAAGGGAGATACAACGACTTCTTTGAGACCTGTATGAGCTGTTTCTAAATCGAGCCTATAAATTAGCCCGAGTGGTTAGCGGGCGGAGAAAAGCTCGTAAGGAGAATACACGATCGGTAAGTGGGTGGAAAAATTAATCGGGGACTCCCCATGAAGATGTAGAATGAACAAAATAATCCAAATATTTAATGTGCTTGTGAAAACTCTGAAAAAAAATTATGTGTGAGATATAAACTGATGGTGATGGACATATATGGATGAAGCAAGGATTGTGTGGGGAATGGTGTGGCATTCTGTCATTTCTGCTTACCTCTGTGGAGAAAGGGCATGATGGTTTATTTGTTAGTTAAGTATTATTGTGTTATAAATATAGCAAAATATATATATATTACTAGAAGCGTCATCTTGTGGTCAATATTTATAGCAAACCTTATGGTCTTTTTGTATTCATGCAAATAAATTCGCTTTCAGTTCTCACGAAACAAGTTGCGTTTTATTACTATTAATAGCTGGGTTACCCGGCTTCGCTCACGACAACATTCGAGAGTGTTCTGGAATGTTCCACAGTGATGTTCCAGATTCCCTATTCCAGAAAATTCCACGATATACTCCACCACTCCTTCTCGAATTTTCTAGAGCTCTATGGAACCTTCTAAAACTTTCTGGAAGACTGTTCTAGAAATTTCAAGAGGGCGAATCTTCCATCCCTTATATCTTCAAAAGTATGTGCTTTAGATAAAAACGGGTACCCTTATTCCCTAGGGGGGATAGAGATCTACCACACCATATAACTCCCTTGATCGTACCGGGACTCGTTTCGGAGTTTTTGCGGTCCGCACATTTTTTTTAAACTTTCTTTTATAATATATATATTAATTACAAAATGTCATTAACTGCTGCGGGAAAGAACTTATTGTCACAAGAAAGAAGATGATTTGCAAGAAACGAGTTTCACGAGAAAAACAGAAACATCGCTTAACTATTATTCACTAAAAAAATCATCAAAACCGGGTATGAAAAATAATATCTATAATTCTGGAGATATTTATCTAATATTTGAATGAAACTACCATGAAAACCTGAGGGCATATTCATATAAAATCGCGTGATGGGGATATCAGGAACAGTAAAGTTAGTAGGCTTGCATTCCGCGGGGTAGAGCGTCAGTACAGTGGACGAGTGGGGTGACACTGACACCGACACTGCCACACGGCGTACATTGAGATAGCAGGGTGACGTTGATTCATAACCAATAAATCAATGAGTGGCCATAATGGCTGGGGGAATCTGCCACTATTGGCAATTATGTTTACTTATCGAATCTACTCGGGGCTTTAATGCATTCTGCTGTCAGCATTTTTGTGATATCCAACAGATACGGCAAAAATGTTTTAATATGTTTTTAAATTGTGATTAAGTTTAACGTTTGTGATTCATTAATTACCTGAGCAATCATTAGAAAATCTCACCAACCTTAATAATAATTAAATGGTTAACGCTGGAAATTTCAAAGATCCCCACGGAGCATACGGCTGATAACATTGTGTTGTATAAGATTTCGCGAAATGAGATGTGTTTCGTTTCTCCCTTGTTCGAAGGCTGATGTTTCGGGCAATAGAGCAGTTTCCATCGTCAGGATAGATAGCTACTTACCCAAAACATAATGGGAGACCTACCCTTAAGCATCAACTACATATTGTCAAAGGGTCAAAATATTTCCGCTTTGCAATAAAATCCAAATAAACATATCGGTAAACCAAAAATTATTTTTGAAAAGGGATAAAATACGCTTTCAAATCGAAATAAATGATAATTTTTAAGTATAAAAATCTTGCATACAAACATAAAAAGTTTTAAAAATTCGTCACCTTACGTTTTTTCTGATAACGAAAAAAATAAAAACATATACATGATTTATCAGAAAAATGTATTATAAACGTTATCGTGACCTCACTTTTTTATCGTTTCATGTAAACTTATTAAAAAATCACAATGTTTAAAAAAAAGTCAAATACGACCCGAAACTTTGGTTTCATGAAGGTGTACATTTTACTTATTTTGTGTAAGGTACTAAGGTGGACACAACGATTTGTATGAGGCCTACATGAGTTGTTCCGAAAAGCGAATAAATTATCTTGATGGGTTAATGGACACTGCAAAGTTGCGTGAAACATTGTCTCAAAAATGAGAAGGAAACCTAACAGAAGCAATTTACCAAACGTGGCAACAGAACCGTTTATATTTACAAGTCATACTCGTATATCAAGAATGTTTTTGTAAGCAAGCAGTATTTGAACGTAGGAACGATTTTTGAAAAAACTGACGAGCATTCTAGGCAAGTTATTGTGATATGATGGCGGTCGATATCTACCCGTTCTCCCCAATCCGTCCAATACGTTAACTGAAGTCATAACTCCGGACAAATAAATAAGAATGAAATGGCACACGAGAATGACCCTTATCGCCCAGAAACAAACGCACCGGTACACTCGTGGAAATTTATGGAGAAGAAATGAAAAATCGCCCCTCATTTCGGAGACGTGCCCGTCTTGGAGGCAATAATACCTAGGGGGTATAGGGGGGAAATATATGTGGGTGGGGTGTGGATGTATGGGGGTGGTGGTTTGGCCTGAAATGGGGGTGGATTGGAGACACTTTGAAGGTGGGATTGGGATGGTGGGGGTGGCGGGTAACAGACATGTGTCCTAGCCATCCATCAGGGCGACAGCTGCCACAGCCATCAGTCCTCTCGCCCGGCAGGAATATTCTGGACAAATCTCCGATTCCGGGAAGAATGAAATGCACAAACTTCAAACTGCCGGAGTTTGCTGGCCCCGAGACTGTGAGACGTGTCTGGTGTTTGAATCTTAAAATTTCTTCTAGCATCTATTATTAGACATTAGGTTCAACAAAACAGCGCTAAGTACATTTTTCATAGCACATATTGATTTGTGAATATAAACAGAAATAAATTAATAATCTTAGATTTTTATTAGAATACCTTTCATACTTATAATAGCTTTTGTAGGTTATTCTCATCAGTGAAAAATATCGTTGAAGAAGTTGTCGGGTGGTTTTCAATTTTTATTATTATTATAATATATATACATTTAGTTATTTTTTCTCTGTTTTTTATCTTATCTTATCCTTTCTGTATCTTTATATTTTAGACAGTTTAGCTAGGTTATCCCTAGACAGCTTATCTAGTTCCTAACTATATAATATATAGAGTTTAAAAAAAAACTTAATAATTATCGACTTTTTAATTATTATTTGTGAATGATGTGAACATTAGTTATTGGGTTATAACCTGATTATTGTAATTTGTGGTTGTCTTTAATGCATGTAATGTTATTAACGTGTAAGTGTTCCTAATAAAAAAAAAATAATAAAGAAGATAATACTTACAAATCTAAACAAAAAATGAAAAGCAAGAAACAGAAAAAAAAAAAAAAAACTAACGGTCGCAACTGGGACTCGAATCCAGAACCTTTCGTCTTACCGGAACAAACGCCTTTTATCATTTCACTTACTGAGACCTCTTATTTTAAATCGTCTTTCTCAATCTCACATTTCAAATTCAGAATTGACAGTAAATTAAAAAAGGTGTTCTATATAAATAAAATCAGATATATGTATTTATCGGAGACACTATCTAGGTTACAAACCAGTTCTTCTTACACTTGTTTCCATTGAAAAAGAGGCGGAAAAGAATTAGTCGAAGATAGAATTGTTAATTCTGAATTTGAAATATGAGATTGACAAAACTACATAACCACTTGAGCGCTTTTTGCCACAATATGGCACTATTTAAAATACCTCGGATTGCTTTGCTGTCAATTTTGTCAAATTTTCCCTTATTTGTAAGTAATTAAGTAGAAGTTTAAGATTTTATAATTTTTTTTATAAATCCACGAATATGTGATAGTCGACAAAAGATAAGTGAAATTATAATCAGTTTGTATGTCTCCATATTAAAATTCGGAGGAATGATTTTTTTATGTGGGTGGAAAATATTCAAAATGTTTACCAAAAAACCGTAGCAATCGGAGAAAAAAGTTTTAAATTGCGCTGGTTAAAATAAGCGGTTTCTGTGGCCGAATTGGTAAAAGGCGTTCGTCCCGATAAGATGAGAGGATTTGGGTCCGCGTCCCAGTTGCGACCGTTAGCTTTTTATTTTTCTGGGTCTTGTTCTTTTTCATATATCGATTAGATTTGTTAGTATTATTTTCTTCTTTAGTTAATAATATCTGATTCATCGTTTCCCGATATTTACAAGGTGATTGATCCATAATTCTCTCATTTATTTTGATTGCCATTTTATGAAACATTGTGGTTTACAAATAGCATTAGTTTCTTACATACGCTGTTGTAGGATTAGAGTTTTTGAAAGCATAACATATAATAACATTTTTATTAATATGTTCAAACATTGGCTCTCTGATCATTCAAGTGATCAAATAACCGTTGAAATTCTAACCCACTCACTGAAACTTTCCTCTATATTGCAAGCATCGTCTCTATGGAATAAGAAATATGCTGAAATGCGGTATGCGGGCTGACCAACTTAATACTTCACTTCCTTAACATCTCAACAACTTTTCTTAAACTATAACGTCCCTCCACACATGAAAATTGTTAATTTAAATACTTAAAATAGGCGGAAAAGAACATAATGTTAATTTTTTAACACATTATTTCCTCTCTTTTTCGTTGTTATTTTTATTATTTTCCCTGTTAATAAATTTAACCTCTTCATAAATTTTTTTTATTTTTTAATTTTTTTTTTAATAGAAAGACAAACATTCCCGGGTTACGAATAACCCAACAATGTTTGAAAATCTCCTACTACCACCACAGAAAGCTGAAAATGTTGCTTGTGTTGTGATGGAGGACTTAGCCAGTCGAGGAATCGAACATGCGACGCCCGGGTGGGACCCAAGCGCTATGCCCACTCTACCAATGACTATTGTGTAAATGCCCCACCATAGGCGTAAATATAACTTACGGGTGCTAAGGAACATGCGTGACTTACTGTAACTTGTGATTCCTGGCAATATTTGGAGTAAAAAATTTTACTTTTTTGACTATTTTGTTTATTTTTCTTCTAAACCAAAAAAATCTCTTCCACCTACTTAGCCGAGTAACCAAACAAAACCTTAACCCGACCCTAGTTGTCGAACACCTAGTGATTTTCTATGTTTTAAGGCAATCCACTAGTACAGGAAAAAATCGAAATCGGAATTCACGCCCTTTTATGGGAGGAGTTTAAAAATACTTGAGAAAAAGCTTTTGGAAAGGTTGGAAAAGATATTTGAGATTTTTTTTTACATGTTGATTTCGTAAAGGCCTTTAAAAAACATTAATTCCTTTTTTATGCATTGTTTATTGTAATAAAACGGAATTTTTAAATTTATTTCACGAAAATAAGCGGCGCGGAGCATAACACGTCTTCTCTCCGCTCCGTTCGGAGGAGTAATGACAGAAAATCGGGGCGGCTGCCAGTCGTTCTTCGGTGGACGGTATAAGGTTCACTTTGATATAACAAATTCGTCGACTGCCGTAATGTCGCCGTGATGTCAAAAATACCAATGCGAAAATGCATATTATATTTTATTTTGTGAGGTTCGGGCGTAAATATCATTTTTTTCGCGATAATTATATAAGAAACGGAATTTGCCACATTATGCAAAAAAACCATATCCGAAAAAGTGTTTATAAGTAAGAGAGTTTTCAGTTAAAAATGTTTTTTATAGACCTAATACTTTATTTTTTTCTAAGCTTATTAAAAGACTTATTAAAAAAATGACCGATATTTTTAAGGGCCAAGATATGTTCTACACGCAGTATTTAATTGAACCATCAATAATACTTCTAAGCGGTCAAATTTTCAAAACTAAAACATACGATTTTGTATGATTTTGCATTATTTAGTATGGCTTCATCTTAAGTTGAAAAAATATAAATATTAGAAATGTCACCGGAGACCAAAACTTCGTTAACTTTTTTTACTTCAAATGTCAGGAATCAGTGGCTAAAGTAAGTCAAATGAATTCCTTAACATATATATAACTTAACAGTTGATTTATTACCACAGTATCGGCCTTCGGAATTGAAACTTTTGCCGTGTTTGGTGACCAGATCTGAATAGCCAGGTACTTTACCGCCTACCTCTTCCCTTGGTTTCGCGACTTTTCATACCACAAAAAAAATATATCCCCGGCAAAATATTCCCGACAAAATATCCTCTGACAAAATGTCTAAATATCTACTAAAACGAACCTAACCTAACTTAACAAAAATAATAGAGACTTCCTTGCTGTAAAGACAATAAATTACTGTTATCTGTATTACTTTTGTCCCATTTTACTATTTTTGAAAAATAATTTATTGTCTTTACAGGATGTCCGTATTAGTTTAGTCTCATTTTTTGTCAGATTAAATTAGGTTAGGTTAAGTTTTAGAAGACATTTTGTTGGGGGATGTTTTATCGGGGATATTTTGTCGCGGGATAAAAACGCGCATTACCCTTCCCCTTATCCTCTCCTTCCCCAATACCTCCAGCCACAAGGCATACCCCAATGGGAGATACAATAGTTGCATTGACTCGCGACGAGAGCAGATGGGATTCTTGCGCTGTATTCACATAAAAAAACCTATGTTTATGAATATTCAAAAATATACATAGGCGTAATTTTTTTTTTAAAATTGTAATGCTAACATTATCAGCTTATATAAAAAGAAAATTGTCATCATTTCACATTTTTGTAATCACAATGTCCATTAAAAGCACGTCAATGTGTTCAGTTGACAATAATGTACGAGCGTTATTTGTCAATGGAGATGATTGGTTTTTCAGTGTCGATGGACCAATTCCCATTTGGAGCACGATTA
This sequence comes from Limnephilus lunatus, assembly GCA_917563855.2. NCBI lineage: Eukaryota > Metazoa > Arthropoda > Insecta > Trichoptera > Limnephilidae > Limnephilus > Limnephilus lunatus. The sequence goes on from OU830598.1 coordinate 81,446,703, forward strand.
CATTAATGATGACGGTGAAACCAACAGGATGAATTGAAATTTAGGCTTACCCCGAGGCAGACTCTATATTTTATGCCACTGTATGTTTGTTTTGATTATAGAAGTGTTGACTTGTGCGGGATGCAGTAGGATGATGAAAAAAATTACCGTTATTACCTAAGAAACGTTTTTTTAGTTGATGATGACCTCCGAAAAAATATCCCCGACAAAACATACTCTGACAAAATATCTTTCGATATTATATCCAAAAATTGGACAAAATGTATCTAATGTATGACAGAATAGCACTTATTACCGAATATGGGAACACCTCAGCACAGGTTCGCCTAGTGAGGTATTCACAAAATACTACTACTAACCTATTTACATACAGTTACGGATCATTAACATTTTTTCTTATTACTGAACGTATTGTCTATGTAAACCAATGTAATAATCTGTAAAATGAAATAAATAAATATCTCCACTTCGCTGAATTCTTTCTTATAACTATTTTTGAACAATAATTTATTGTCTTCATAAGATTTCTGAACTATTTTTGTCCCATTTTACTATTTTTGAACAATAATTTATTATTTTTACAGGATGACTGTACTATTTTTGTACATTTTTTTCATTAGGTAAGGTTAGGTTAGATTTAAGTAGATATTTTGTTGGGGGATTTTCGTCCGTAGGATATTTTGTCGGGGATATTTTGTCGGAGGAAGATTTGTCTGGGATGGAAACGCGCATAATCATTTTTTTAAGTTTCATCAATTTTTTTTGTGATAATAAGTAATATTGATCCACCAGAGTTGAAAAGGATTAAAAAGAACTAATAAAGTCTTATTTCAACTTTCAATAACGTCGCCAAAGAAATTGAAAACAATATAATATGATTTTTGTGTAACAAACTGAACAGTATAGGTACTGATTTAGTTTATGAAATAAACATAATATATTAAGTAAATATGTAGATATTAATAAATCAAACAGATAATAATGTTGTACATGTATTTGGATGAACGAAGAACACCAAAATACTGGAAAACGTTGCACTTAAAATATTCGGAATAATGGTGCTAAAGCTTGTGCTTTATACGAGTATAAATCCAATGATCTGGGCTTGCGATCTAAATATGTATTTTCTAAAAGGAAGAAAACAAATACGAAAAAACGAGCTCTTATAATGGATTTATTTATTTAAAAATAAAAAGCCGAAAAAAACCTAACATATCCTAATTCCTAACAGTTCTTCCACCATTGAGTATACAACTGAGTATACCTACAACTCCACAGCAGAGTATATTCCGTGACATTTGTCAATCCACCCTCTACCCCCCCCCCCCCCCCCTCTTCCCCAACCTGACAATACACAACCATTAAGTATGATTTATAGTGCGCTTTTCAAATTCGCAATGAAGACTTATTTTTTACAGATGCAGAATATTGTGCATCGATGCTGCGAGAGGTTTAATAACGAATGCACTTCATTCTCCATAGTGACGTGTTATCGATATCGGTGGATTCGATGTTAATGGACATCACACACAGGAAATGGTAAGGAGGGAGTCAAAAAAGTCGCTGAATGCAACCTATATTCATATTACAATAATTTATTAAATCCATAGAAATAAATACAATTTATTACTTTTAATGACATATTGGCTTCTGAATTTTGATGTAAAAAATATATGTTAGTATTTTGTTGTATGTATTTATTGTTTTAGATCCACTATACGATACATAATTTATTAACCTCCCTTGTCGGAAGTTCAAAATATTTCCGCTTTGCAAAAAAATCCAAAAGAATGGAATATTTCTGAACGCATCTGAAAACTAAAAACATTTTATTAAATGAAGACAATATTAGCGAAACTCAATCAAAATCTGAAGACAGAAAAATCCGAAAAAGATATTGGTTCCACTGGGACTCGAACCCAGATAGTCCTAGTGGAACCAATATCTTTTTCTTCTGTCTTCAGATTTTGATTGAGTTTCGCTAATATCGTCTTCATTTAATTAAATATTATAATTTTAGTTTACTCATAAAGTAAAAAATATAAATAAAAACATTTTTTTAAAAGGCGATGAAAAATGATTTCGAATTTTATTTTTGAAATAATAAATTCTTGAATGCAAGCATATTTTTTTTTATAAATCGCCATCCTTACCTTTTTCCTAATTAAAATCACTGATAACGAAAAAATAAAAACACGCGCACATATTTTATTAGGTAATGTATTATTGTAAAAGTTATAGTCACTTTTTTGTCGTTTGTTGTGAAAGTAATCAATAAAAATTCCAAAAGACTCATAATTTTTTCAAATTGCTGTCGGAAAATTTGGTTTCATAAAGGTGTACATTTCAATTATTTTGTTATCAACTTTTAGATTTGAATATAAGCGTGATTGTTTAAAAAAATAAATTTAATAACAATAAGTTATTATCAAGTTCTGCAAGTATTTTGGTATATATTTTTTCACCACAGTTTGAAAATGACCTTACAAGTCGAAACAGCTGTAACAACTTACATACCAAAATACTTGCGGAACTTAATAATAATTTATTTTTGTTAAAAAAATTATTTTTTAAAAATAAATTGAGTTCTACGAATTCTATGAGACCTTGAGTTGTTCCGAAAAGTGAATAAATTAGCCTGAGGCATTGACCTGATATACTTGGTCGAAGGCCTGAGGGGTTAAATATTATCTTTTTTTACAATAAACGATGAAAAAATGCTACTTTTTAAACAGCAACTATGTTAATTCTGAAGAGTATAACAGAGCTTGCGTATGCGTGTAGAAAGCCCACGTACAATACACGAAGCTAATTTTATTCAGTCAATTGGTCCTGTATAGATTTTTAGGCAGCATCGCGTTCGATGGTCGAGACATTGTACATCCACCGGTTCATTGTGATCAATGAACCGGTGCGGTGGATGCAATTTTTAGCTATAAATTATTTTTAATTGTTTGTCTAGTTTGTAGTTTTTCTAGATTTTAGAAATATATTGTAAGTTTGTACTAATTGAGGTGATTTAAAAATTTGTTAATTCATTTTGAGAAAAGTGAAAAAAATTCGAGTGTAGTTTACATGAAGTAAAAGCGAAACTTTACCAAAACAATCTCAACCAATACTTGTGACAAGTGAGGAGACATAATCAAAGCGACCAATGAGTGCAGATCTTGCGTAATTTTTGTTTTATATCTCAACCAATTGGAGCCTTTAAAAGTGACATCATAATCTTTTCCATTTCATCTGAAATCCAAATCACAGCGGGGCTATAGAAGTTTCATTTAAAAAATTTTACAAATTCATCATTTTAACGTCTTTTCACTACCCACTAACCAAATTCCTACATTTTTAAAACTAGAAAAATCACCAACGGTTTGAAATATTAGTTTCATTACGAATACTCACACATGAATTCTAAATCACTGCTCACGTGATATGTGCTGAAAGCTCAGAAAGCTCGGACGAATTCCTGTCCCCCCCTTCTTCCGTCACCAGACAAATGACACCCCGACGTAAAGCATAAATCCACTTATTATAGTTTATAAGCCAAATTATTTACTCGTGAGATGTGCCGGACACGAGCGGATACCTTTCTCATACTGAGGCCACGTGCTTCTGATTTATGAAATCAAATCAAAAGAAATTTTCCTTTCTGATAACTTCTGGACAGGCTGGGAATTTGCTTTATGGAAAGCGAATTTGTTTCGTGCGATGTGAGCGCGTCCGTCACATTTATTACCAATATATTATTGTGAATTCGTACGAAATTTGGTCACATTTGTCCCCACCGAGATCGGACGGTATTTTGCTGATCGATAGCCATGTCAATGGCAACGGTGACCTTTATCTTTGATTGATGCGTGTCACTCAACTAGAAGCGGGATATATGAAAAATAAAATCATGTATTAGTCACTGTCTAGAATGTATGAATGCGACGTATACTATAAATGATCTGCTATATAATTTTTCAAATAACACATTAATGCTATTTTATAAACATATTTATTCAATATAAAACTGAAATTATTACAATTTGATATATTTTTAGATTATCCAAATTTTATTATATTTAAGAAAAATTAGGTTTTCAGCGGGAGTAATGTTGTCCTTTTGGGTTTACCTACCTATCAGTGCGTGCATTGACAACTGTCATAATTTTTCAAAGGGTTCAAATATTTATACTAGTTTTTTTTTCATAAATGAAAAATAATCTTAGGGAATGCTGTGTGGAGGGTTTTTTTAAGGAAATGAAAAAGAGGAAGATCTGGGAAGGAAATAGGTATGAGGGGTGGGTAGGATTCTGGGGGTCAGTGTGTCCAGGAGTGACGGACGTATGAATTAAATCCCTTCAACTGCAGTGCAGTCTTGACGACCTCCGTAGTCCAGTGGGTAAGAGTCTTGACTCACAATCCGGAGGTCTGGGGTTCGAACCCGGCGTGCGCAAATAAATTTTATGTGATTAATTTGTGTTATTTCACAATTAATTCATTTAAAATAATATATAGTATATTTGCGGCACGTTCCAGAGTGGAAGATACTATCAGTATCGCCCTGGTGTAAGACCACCATTCAGAATTGAAACGTTGCTTGAAAATGGCTTTAGCCGTGTTTGGTGACCAGATCTGAATAGCCAGGTACTTCCCAACCTTCCTCTTCATCACCCCCTTCCCCTCCCCACAACAGCCTCACAACATACCCCAATTGGGGATGCCATAGTCTCAATGTCTCCAGACGGGAGCAGTTGAGATTCTTGTGCGGTATTCACTGTAAAAAAAAAAAAAAGTGCAAGGCGATGAGAAAAGGGATTCTGGCTGGAGAGGTCAAAAGAGTTCCTCAACTAGCCACTCTCGATCCGGCCCGCCACGCAGCAGGTGGGCAGAAATATCGGCCGCCAAGACCTTGTCAAACCTGACCACATGAACCCGGGAACCCCTGTTAAGTCACCAAACGCAGCGAACCACTTGGGGTGACCTATGGCAGAGGTGTTGGTAATCCAATAAATGGTTAGTGAAAGCAATTAGGGGATGTGGGGAGTGTTTGCGTCCCGCAAATATTCTACATTGGGGAAACGAGTATAATATACTGCCATAAATCAGGTTGCAACTAAAAGTAAAAAAAAAATTTCTTTTCCTTTATGTTTTTTTTTCTTTTTTTTTAAAGAAAGAAAAACATTCCCGGGTTACGAATAACCCAACAATGTTTGAAAATCTCCTACTACCACCACAGTAAGCCGAAAATGTTGCTTGTGTCGTGATGAAGGACTTAGTCAGCCGAGGAATCGAACACGCGACGCCCGGGTCGGACCCAAGCCCGGTGCCAACTCAGCAACTCAGTCGGTTAGTTTTACTAAGGTGGCTAAAGTTTTTAAACCTTCATGAACTGCACCCCACTGTGTCGATCTGTTGTCCGAAGCAATTAAAACTCTAGAAAAGTTATAGCTACAGCGGCATGAAATTTCAACAGCTTTTCACTCAGGAACATCTAGGAAACCGTCACTATGTTCACCTTGACTCATAAATTCTTTCATGCTTTGGAGCTTTGAACCCATTTATTTGCGAGTAAAATAAGACAAAAATATATCGTACTGATTGTTCCAAAAAAAAAGTAGGTGCGTAGTAACTACATATTGATATAGACACTGGAGGTGATGCTGGGTAATAACAACTAGTTATTTATGTTGGTATTCTGTTCCTATTCTGATTGTGTTTCCATCAAAGAACATTATTTCTAGTTGTCACGAGAATGAACTTACAAAGACTGAGAAACCTATTTCTTATACGAGTATCACGCTCTAGCGAGAGACCACCAATGAGAGACTAAAACATTATTTGTAATGCCACGCGTGGGCGGTGAGGGACAGATACGATTATATCTCCTGGTATTGTGCATTGGAGGGCACGTCAATCTACTTAACAAGAATGTTTATAGCTCAGAAGAAAATATGTGACTTTCTGTAAAATGTCCGATTGTTTTTTTAGCAACATTAAAAAGAAATCATTACAAATTATGTCTTAACATTGACCTACGAATAGTTGTTTCACCAACCGTCGTGTTTGACTACGTCGCGCATCGGCGATCAGGGTATTTTTTCATATTTGTAAAATTTACAATAAAAACACTTATATTGGTTAAACACCACTTTTATTTTATTCACACTCTACCGGTTTCGGAAGAACCCTTCCTTCATCGGGAGAATATTAGAACTAACCTATTACATTATAAAAGAAAAAGATAAATAATCATTCATAACCCTAGAGGTATTATAAACGAAAATCGTACTATACTTAAACACGTATGTGTGTGCCCCAAATTAAACACTTCTTTTGCCCAACACCATTATACTCACAAAGGAAAATAATTTTTCAATATCCTGGACAAAGTTAAATTGTTGAACTCCGTCAAAAAGTATTTTAGAGAATGTTAAAATTTTTTTTTCTTTTTTTTTTTTTTTTTTTTTTTTTTTTTTTTTTTTCCAACAAAAACACAAATTACATGAATATATAATTTAGACAATTTATCGGTAGTCCCGCGAAGCTGCCACATGGCTGCTTGTCTGCAGGTTCTACCTTAATATACACTCGTTTATATTAGAAGTTAAATATATATATATGTATAATATCAAAAATCGTAATGGAAAATGCAAATAATGACATCCTAATCCTAAAAAAACTGATGCGATACAAATCTAATTACAACCTTACAAAAAATGCAGAAAAAAAAAAAACTTTATATTCTCAATGAATATGTTTAGAACTTACTCTAACATTGATAGAATTTACTCTAATTTAAACATAAACATAACAAATAATGTGACAAAGATGTCTGTAATAATTCATGTACCATATTAAATCATTCGACAAAAAAAATGAACCTCGGTGTAATTGAAGATCAACATATGAAGAACAGTCACATATGCGCTTTAGGAAATATATCTATATATTTATCAGATTAAGAAATTTACTCAAATTAAGTAATCTAAAAAATAAATAAAGACTATTTCGCACTGGTCCAATCCTTAATTCAGTAGGAAATCAGTGGATGGGGAGGCGCATATGAAGAAAAATGTTAATGTGAAGGTGGTTGAAAGATAGTAATAACAAAAAAAAAAAAAAACAATAAAAAAGAACCAACATTCTCTCCAGCATCATTGTTCAGAATTTTGAAGTACCTTCCAAAAATTTAAGACCTCTGTAAAAAGATTAATTATTACAAATATTTAAAGAAAATATAATAAATAATAAAAATAAAAATGTTTAAACTTAACTCATCATTTAGGCATAACATAACAACCGATTTTCTAAACAACAAATTTCAATATTTTTGATGCCAAAAATACACAATAATTTTATTTACAAAGGAATACAATATTTTATAGTCTTCCCGAAGAATCAAAATAAAATAACAGTTTTGGTATCATTCAAGAAAAAGTCAAAATATTTTTAAAAAGTTAACTGCCATAACATCACCAATCATTCTTTTTTTTTGTTTATTCTGTTTTATTTTACAGATACATAGATTTTTCATTGATAAGCCACTTTTTTACAATTTTCATGGTTAAATTTTCATTTTCCTCAAAAACAAAATTATTTTTGAGCTTATTAAAAATCACTGGTACACAGTACTCCAGCGTCCGACTTCCATATTTATTGGATATTTTAGGTATTTTCAGGCCTTTTTTTTCTGTGAAACGTGTGCTGTGACTATGTACCAGTGGTCTTTTATAAGTACTATCTCCCCAGTTATCCTTAATAGTAAGGAACCAGAATATACCTTTTATTGAGAGCAGGCACTCAGCACAATATAAGAGTTGCACATTGTGTCTTTGTCTATATATAGTTGGTGGTACAATTTGTTTTATGATAGAGGTTTGCAAATTTTGTATATACTTAATATAAGTCATGCTTGTATTTCCCCAGCTTCGAATTCCATATCTGAGAATTGATTCTACCAATGAAAAATACACTAGTTTGAGTGTGCTATGAGGCAAGACAAATTTTAATTTATAGAAATTGCTCACCAGAGCTCTTAGCTGGTTACATATTTTAGTAACTTGCTTATCCCATTTAAATGTGTTATCTACTTTTAATCCCAGGTAAGTATACTCGTTGACAAATTCAATTTTTTCACACTGGCAATTTATTGTTATTTTCCTATGAATGCATTCAAGGTTATGTGCGGTTAGATTCGGAATATTCCATATTTTCAAACTTGGTGATCTGATATACATGCATTTTGTTTTTTTAACATTTATAACTAATCCTACATCATGTGCCCATTTCAGCAGTTCATCGAAGTCGGTTTGTAATTCTTGCATCGCTATTTGTGGATTTTCATTTGATACAATAAGTGCGGTGTCGTCTGCGAAAATAAATCTACGTGCTTTTCTAAATAGTTTCGACATAGCTATAACATAAATTATATATAATTTTGGACCCAAAATTGACCCCTGTGGCACACCAGACCTTATAAATTTAGATTTACTCATCACATTCAATATTTTTACATTCATTTTTCTATTTGATAAGTAGTTACTAAAGAAAGTAAGCAGTTTACCTCGGATTCCAATGATTTGTAGAACTGTTATTATTTGTTTATGTGATAAAATCATATTTGTTTTTCTTCTTACTGAATACATGTATGTTTGTATCTTTTAGTAAACGGGTCTGATTGCCATGTGTTTGTATTAACTGCACCTATATTTTGAAATACATGACTACAGTAATTGTACATATATGAAATGTAAACTCTTCTTCCATCCACAAGCAAATGCTTTTAATGGAAGACCAGTAATATTATAATATGTAGCACCTAAATAATAAAAATAAAATAAAATAAAAAATAGAATATTGACAGACATATCCACAAATTTTAGGTGTTTGAGTGGGAGGTGGGCAAAGGGGAAGGGGTAATTGTGGGATTTCCGGGAAGAACAGAGCGGTTTATTCGAAATATATCTAGATTAGGACTAAAAGGTAAATTAATTTGGTTATTCAAAATACTACAATTATTCTGAAGCGATATTTTTATTTCAAGTGCTTCTAAGTTATCTAATATTTTGCTTTTATTGTTACTGTGAAGAAGTTTTTTCATTTGGAGGGTCTCCGTTTACCGCCAATTTTTGACAGCATATTCGAACGGCTGAACAAACAATCCAATTTAAAATTTGACAAACCACTGTCGGAACGAGAATCGTCTGATGGAACAGTTTACACAAAAATAAATATTATAACATTGCAGTTTGTAACGATGTCAAATGTGACGGTCGGTCAAACAACTGACTCTCAATTTTCTAAAACTGATCAGTCACAAAACAATTAAATTGGAAAACATACTCGTGCTTATGGGTATATTCGTGATGTTTATGAAACCACCAAACAATAAGAAACTCCAAACAACTATTCGTCTCCACATTAGAGGCAGCTTTTCAAGCACCATTAGGCAGTTCATCAATTTCACGAAACACCATCAGTCGGTACATCCCGAATATTGAACGATTACATTATACTCGGCGGCCTCAACAAGTGTTTGGGGTACCCACCCTCCCCATCCTCCGTCCCCCGTCCCCTGGAGCCTGGGGTCTGGAGCCACCCCAGAACGAAGAAGAGAAGTGCGCCCTATACGTCAGTGTCGGGTTCGCGTCACCGGAGTGATATTTTGAAAAATCGATTTGGCATTCGCGCCAAATTTGAATTGCAAAAATGTGTTTTTTCGCCGCGGCCGGCCGCCGATTTATGGCTTCGTATTTATGGCGACACTGATTCATTCGGGTCGGGTGCCTCTCAACACCGGTGATTTGACATTTTGAGTGAAGTGAGAACAGTCACAGCATCTAGGACGAGATGCTGGCTGAGATGTATGGGGACGAGGGGATCCTGTAATAAATATTGTGTTTAGTGATATATTTGCATACTTGCCGAAACGAAAAACAGATGGCTGACGCAAAAACAAAATCTTTAGCAATATAAATACATGTGTACATAATATTAGATACAATTTAATGAGGGAATTACATTTTTTTTTCTATTTATACATTATTTTAAATTCGATCTAAAGATGTTTTGTAAAAAATGAAAAATTAATAATAATATAATAAAACGCTAAAATAAAATTAATGATTCTACTCCACAGGTTGTTCTAATTTTTATGACAAAACTGTGGCAATGTATTTTCTACAAACGATAATTTCTTACCCCGAATTTATACAACAAATGAGCCGATTATGAATGGGTGTTCTAATTATTAAATGAATTCGTACAGTAGAAGTAAAAATTAATTTAGCCATAATTAAAAAATGCATTTTTCCAACATTGTATACAAAGCAATACATTTTTTATTTATATTTATGTTGTCATGTTTTCGTCCTTTTTTAATAACATCTCATTTTGTTGTTCCTGGCTTTTTAATATTGACTATGGCATCGCCAATTGTGGAATGCTGTTAGGCTAATGGTAGAGGAGAGGGGAAGAAGGTGGGGAAGAGGAAGTTGGTGATGATCCTGGCTATTCGGATCTGGTCACCAAAAACGCTTAATTCTAAATTATGGTCTAGTACTATACTTCGAGTGTCTTCCACTCTGGAACGTGCAGAAAATACAAAATATAATATTCTCATAAATGCATCCATTATTTTTAATTAATTAATTGTCAATAACAAAAATTTTACTCGCGAATGCCGAGATTCGAACACGCAACCTTCAGATTCGTAGTCGAGAGCCATACTCTTAGACCACGGAAACCGTCAGCCGTTTTGGTTTTGTTCCACCTCGTTAGAAGGCATGTACTCCAATCTACATAACTTCTGACACTGAGATTTTTTTCTACACTACGTATTATTATAATATCTCGGCAATTTGGCTCAATCGTCCAAATTCTGGACGGTCACCAATCACCAATCACCGCCGTAGTGATTCACAAACGTTGACAGGCGGCCATATCTTATGTCAGCTTTTGAACTAGTTGAAATATAATTAAGCTAAGTTTATACTGGAGATGTAGACGTCAATTAAGCGGAGAAGTCCACAAGGGTGTCGCTCATTCGAAATGTTTTGAAGCTTAGCGACATGCCCCAAACTCAAACACGTTTTAGATAATATACCTAACATTGCTCGCATTATGGTTCGCTTACACAACTGAGAATAATGAAAATTATTATAAAAACAGTTTCGGCAAGCTTTAAGGGCCTTTAACCAGCCAGCGGCTGAGAATCCAAATTTCAAGATGTTGTTACGATCATACAGGGCGATTCCAGTGAGAAAGATTAATTATTCTCCGCACCAGCTTTATTATGACTCAATATCGATTTTATTTCATTCAAAATTTGCTTTACCTACATCCAAAAATGCTGAAAGGCGTGATGATAAAACTACTAAAATGATGTACTTTTTGTAATTATTTTTTGATCAGCATTTATAATTATTCAATAATGTCCAAGCAAAATAAGAATGTAAAAAAAATCTTAATTGTATTAGTTTGTAAGACCGTAAATAAATAGACAAACTGAAGTATTTTAGTCACAAAACACGTGCGCGGATCTATTTTTTAATGATTTTATTTAACTAAAATTAAAATTCTGAAACATAAATTTCCCAGATAATTTATTGATTTATTTTAATGCATGGTTATATAATTTGAAATGTGTGTTGTATAATACAAAATTTTGTTTGAAAATTTAACAAATCTGCCAACGACCCACGGTATAACCTTATTATGCTAAAAATAAACACATTTTCTCATAATTTAAACATACTTTATCAGATAATCTTTCGAAATCAATTTATACTTTTTTTTGTGGAAAAGAGTCAACATGACTAAAATTTTATTTAATAATGATATATTTCCGGTTTTGTCTGGTTATTCCCTCATAAGTGAAGCGGTTATTAGTAGCTTTCGGCGCATAGACTTTGAAATAGATTGTATCTATAAATATGCAATACCCAATAGATCTAATTTACTTATCGTTTAATGTCTGATTTTTGTATAAAAAAATATAATCCCTAAAATTAAAGTTCAAAGTTACATCTTCGAAATTTCTAAATATATGTCGTCTTAGAGTACTTACTATTTTGCAAAAATGGACATTACAGAACTATAGTATAGGTTTCTGCGGAACTAAAAATTCAGGCAGAAAAACTCCAATGAGCACAATAAATCGGTAGAGCACTTGCCATGTAAGCAAAGGGACCTGGGTCCGAGTCCCAGTGGAACCAATATCTTTTTCTGATTTTTCTGTCTCCAGATATTGATTGAGTCTCGCTAATATTGTCTTCATTTAATTAAATACAATAAATCCCAATTCAGCTTCTGCAAGCACTTTTTCTTCGTCAGAGATAAAATTATTTTGATAATTTATTGGATGCATTATTTTTTAACGTATTTTAAAAATAATCAATTACTAAATTAGGCATAAAGCCACGAAAATTTACATCCCTTTTAAGCTCGAAATTGTTTGGGAAATTTGTGTTGTGTCACACTTCAGGCGGGAAAAAATGAAAACGGAATCACTTTTTTGTCGATTCATGTAAAAATATTTAATAAAAAATACTAAAAGTTTCATTTTTTTTTCAAATCGAGGTCGGATACTTTGGATTCATAAAGGTGTACATTTGAATTATTTTTTGGTTAATTTTTAGATTTGTATATAAATCGTCGTGTTTTCTTTTTCTAAAACCTCTTAGATTATATTTCTCACCACGATAGTAAGGAAGAAACAACGATTTCTATGAGACCTATATGAGTTGTTACGAAAACAATTTACCCTAAGGGGTTAAACCGATATATCTTGGAAAATAATCAGTAAGTACATTTGCATAATAGTGCTCGCTCACCATACCCCAATTATAAAACTATTATCTAAAATGATAAGCAACATTGTAAATAGGACTCGGTAAACAGAAGTTAAAGTCAGTGTTGGGACATTTAGTGACGTTTTAATGTTCACAATTTATTACATTACAAAAAAATTGTTTTTTGTTTTGATACAAATCATTACAGCAAAAAATATATATATATTTGACAGCAACGCCATTTCAGGCATTCAATAATGACTGGCGTAAAATGTACAACTACCCTTCCCGCACAAAGTGTGCTTATGCGAAATACAGGATGTAAATTTATAAATTTGATATTATTATATAAAAATGATTTTCTTAGAAATTGGTAATGGCACATCATTCATTTGGTTCGCTTCAACCGGTTGTTAGGTATAATTTGACATTTGTCTAAACTTGTTTGCTAAAATTGTCACACATCAATCCTCGAACTGCCAGTCGAAATAAATAAAATAAAATCTTTATAAAAAGTCTAAGGGTATAATCAATTCCTTTAGTAATTATTTACCTTGTCAAAATTTATAGCGCGATGTCTTTAGAGTTCTTTGGAACATTATGAGTAAAATTTTGCCTTAGGCGCTTACTCTAAAGTACAAACATACCGAACCAGTACTGTACTAAAATCGAAAGGATACCAGTGTATAACTAAAAATAATATTACATTTGGGTTTTCAAGTAGGGTCCATTGAAGACGTCCTCCGTGATCTCGGTTTCCAAACCCGGCGTGAGCATTTGAAAATTTTGTATTATTTCACAATTAATTAATAAAAAATAATTTATTTAATACTGTATTGTCCGTTCACGGCCCGTTCCAGAGTGGAAGATACTCACAGTGTCGCCCTGAAGCAAGACCACCAGTCAGAATTGAAACTTTGGATGTTGCTTGAAATGTCTTTTGTTGTTTGGTGACCAGAGCTGAATAGCCTCCACCTTCCTCATTCCCATCTCATTCCCCTACCCACCAAATTCAGCCTCACAACGTACCCCAATTGGGGATACTATAGTCTCACTGTCTCCATACTGGAGTAGTTGGTAGATCTTGTGAGAATTTTTTTTAAAGTATTTTTTTCTGCTTTAATTACGTACTAGTGACGATGTTTAAGGCATTAATTAAACAAGCTAATTTTAGTTGTCGATGCATGGGTGCTCGATATGTAATAGTATTCCTTCACATTCAAGTTCAATTAAAAAATAATTTTCAAAATAGGAACTGATAAGCATAAATCATGTCGGGCAGGCGATAAAGTAGGTATAAAAAAGATTTTAATATATTTTTTAACTGTGCATATCTTTTGTTCAAATGTTTGACAGATGTCGAATTCTTTTAGTTAAGTTTTATTAGTTTTCTAAAATTAGAAAGATAAATTTCTTCTTTTGAAAGGCTGTGTATAATCTGAGGCAAGTATTTTTATTATACATACTTTTAGGTTCACAAAGCTTTTAGCTTCATATATTCTACTAACTCTTACATCATAATTATGCCTTGTTATATTCAGCCATACAACCGATTGATAAATTAAGATTTGATGTTTACACGAAAATAACCTTTCCCTTTTCAAAACAAATGATATTTTAAAATGGTGTAGTGGGCTGTGAAACAAAATAAAACCTTTGATTGTAAATAACCGAACAGTAGACTGTACTGAGAAGACATTACCTTCATTGCAATTTGCAAATATGAAATGAGACACTTCCACACCATCATTACGAACCCCTTGTCCGCGTGTCTGTCACTTTGCCAACTTCACTTGTACTTCCTGGTATGAAAGCTCTTTGACGACTTACTCAGTCCAATAATATCATATTTTGATCCCTTGACCAATAATAAGTTTAGTTCATAATGTGATAATATTATTTTCAATTCTTATATTATGTTTCATACTTAGAATATTTTCGTCAGGAGACATTTAACATTGTCAGAATAAATTTTGATCGTATGAATTATTTGCTGAGACAAATTAGACTGCCAGTTTTTGCTGTACCTTTTTTTATTACTGCCATTCGACAAAATTTTTGTTGTCAAAGAAACAATGGTTAAGTTTACTGATTGCTGGTAAGCAGTTAGCAAGCAATTTTTGTAACTTGCACAACTATTTATTTATGTATTTTTTTGCTAGGTTGCGTATAGCTATCATTTTCAAATTGTGATGTGTTTTTTTGTGATGAGCTTTTATATAATAATTTGAAAGTAATGTTTAATTTGGCAGTATTTTGAGAAAAAATATTCTCGAATTACATTGCACAAAGCAATGCACCTATTAGAAGAAATATATTAACTGACTATCGTTATTTTGGATGATGTTGCAAATATAATTGTGTGAACTTAGTTTATTTTATGTAGTGTAATTGTGTAGGCCTATTTTTATACTAATTATCATCTGTATATAATAAATACATTATTTGTAAATATTATCAATCCAACAAGAAAACGTTTTGGTCAGGCTACATTTAACCTCGTCGAAACAAATCATTTCGTAAATAAGTCAAATGAGTGAGAATTACTAGTTTTCAATCGGAATTAGTTGCAAAAACTGAAATAAAATTATATTTAATTAAAAGATATCCTTCGTCTTTTATGGTCGACAAATAAAAACGTTGCTTTAAAGGGTTTGTTAAATATGTGTATACATCTTTCTAGAAATATTCTGGAAACGCATACCATTGTGATTAATTTATGGAAGAACTTTGTATCATTTTCATTTAGGAATATCATCTATCTATTATAATGCACAAATGTTATCCTTAAATGATAGTAATGACACAGTTTTTTGATTATTTGTTAGTACAAAGAATTCATTTTAGAATTGTGTGCTGTAGGTCAGAGTGTAGATTCAATAATTTAATAAATAAAACACCAGTTTGTCTTTGTAACATACATATTATTCTTTTGAGCTTTTATTTGCATTTTAATATACAACAAAATATTAAATAAGATAATTTGGTAAAATCAATAATTATTATTATAATTATCAAGAATGAGCAAAATTGTCTTGATCAGGGATAGCGTATACATGTTGTGTGTCATATTGTTTATGAATTTAAATAAGTAATAAGATATTCGTATAATGATAGTATAATTATTGTAACTCTCAGATAAAATACATTATTTTCATTAAAAATTCTCATGGAAGAATTGTAGTTTATGGGATACGTATACGAATGTTTTGTTAATTTTCACAATTTCTGAAATTTCTGCTTATCGCGATATACAGTGTAATTTTATCAATAAATATCATGTTTTAAGGAAATAGGTATACTTGTTTAAACTTATCACTTAGGTCATTATTTACAAATAAATTTCATTCGATATCGGCATCTCGCGGGAGAAAAATACTTCAAAAGTATCGAGTCTCGTAAATGTTAATCAATTGACTAATCACTGCCTATTCTTATTAAATTATATCACTACGTACGGATTCATAAAATATTAAACTATACATGAGAAAATAACAAACATAAGTCGATTCCAATAAAAGTTTACTGAGTCTGGCTAATCACAAACTAGCGGAAAGGCAGAAGTTCTTAAGTACAGATGCCAGCAACCAGGGACTCGGGACTCTGGTCTCTGGTGGTGGAAAACGCATTCGAGGAAAGCAATACATATTTACCGCCAAATATTGCCAAACATTACATTTCCGAAATCTTAATTTAAATTTAGATTATTAAATAGAACCTGAATAATAATTTTGACTATTAATTTAACACGTATACTGCTAAGTATAATTCAGCTCCCCTGCCGCCCTGAGCGGGGGCAGGGTGGACTGGGCCGAGAGGGCAACTAACTATTCTATCTAAAGACGGCATAGTGCAATCGTGTGGAACAACGTAACAAGCGACGGTGACTGCAGACTACAGACCGACATCCGTCCAGTTTACTTCCGATTAGTACGTTACTTTACTATAAATGCAAACCTGCCAATGAAACATCACAATAGCGTATACAGAACGGTATAAAATATGTAGCGGACGAGTCGCTGCTCGTATGTGTCGGCGTCGGTCTTCCATCAAATAAAACTGGACAACCTGCTATCGCGCAATCTAGGTCTCTTTCCACATAGCCGATAACTTTATAAATTATTTAGCTCACAGACGGAGAAATGCCGTTAAACTTAAACCTACGACTATCAAGTTTAGTATACTGAACATTCACACGGGAGTACAATGTCAATCGTTATACATGAGTTGAATTAGCCTAGAGCTTAAAGGACTATGGCGTACTCGGATATAGGTCGTCTGTAGCGAGATATGGTAGCATCACATGCGGTACAGGCACTGCCTGCACCCGCCCAAACCCGCCTCCACTACATACACTAACTCCTACACTATGTACACATAATATACATATACAGCAGACAGGAATGAATCGCGAATTTTATTCATTTATCGCAAATGTATAAATTCTATTCTACGCGACTCGCAACGAGTCTTCGAGAAAAAAACGCCCGATCTAATAATTACACCATTAACAAAATTGTATACATATTCACACGTACTTGCTGGACAGCTGCTTAGCTAGTTCCGTATACTTTAAGAATTTAGAATGAGGGCTTTCCTCGAAGTTCGGCGGCTGCGGAGGGCTGCGGGACCCCGGAGGGGCTCCGCCCGCAGAGGATGAGTTTGCTCCACTCGGCCCACCGCCGTTCTTGTTGTTGGGGGACATGGAAGACCCGCCCGCTTGCTGGCTCGACCTCACGCTCACTGGGTCTGGAATCACCCCGTCCTTGACAAAATGCATTTTCGACAAATGGTGTCGATATGCTCCCTTGGATATGAATGGCGTATCGCAGAATGCACATTTCATAATGGAGTCAGAAGTCATGACAGCGTCATTGCAAGCCCAACTGAATGCTAAAATAGCTCCAGGGGTCGGACCTGCTTGGGCTGCGGGTGAAGGAGTTGAACCACTGGCCGCTCCGCTGGATGCATTTTGTCCACTCCTATGATTTGGGTGATGATTCTCAGTCTTATCGCAAAGTTTCTGCAGTGCGGCTAAAGGGTGACTACTTCCCCTTTTACCGGAGCTTGAACCACTTTCGTTCCCGGCCGCTCCGCCCGAAAGGCTATCAAACATAGAGGAGAGGGCTCCCAAGCTTCCCGAAGGCTTTCTATCTGCTCCGGGTGTGCTTCGAGGAGTTGCCGAGCGATCACTGGCAGGACTGGCACTGTTCCGAGAAGGACTGTGGTGCGGATGTCCCTGAGGACTGGGTCGCGGACGAGGGCTCGCGCTGCTATCCCTTCGTTTTATCAGGTTTGTTGGTAAATGCGATTCTTCATGTTCCGCAGCATGTCTGCTGCCGGGACGGTTTAACCTATTTTCTTCTTCATCTTCGATTTCTTTCTTAATATTAACTGTATTCTTAGAAAGATTCATTCCTTCATCCTTATCTTCTTCGTCTACTATTTCTTTTTTAACTCTCACTTCCATGCTGTGCTCATCGTGGGAGTTCATCCTATCGGAAAGAGGGGTCTGTCCACGTTTGGTTTCGGGTGTTGTTCTTGGAGTCATATGGTACGAAGGGGGATCCATTTTTCGATCTGGCGTAAGAGACTCTACCCTACTACTCCCTCTTTCTGACATGGAACTAGATTCACTGCCACTTCGCTCCCGACGACCATAGTTTTGGGCTTGCTGATGGTGGTGATAATTTCTCAATAAATTCATTGTTTGCGCATCAACAAGCGGCTTAGTATAATCTACGCTCTCATCGATTCCAAGGCGTTTCAGAATGCTGGATCCAATGGGAGCGTGTGACGGGGCACCGGGAATGCCAGGTATTGAACCATGTCTCGACCGTGAATCGAAACTCTTTTCAATCAACTGTTCAATGGCATTTAGAACTGACGGAGACGAACTCTTTTCTGCTCCACCGCCACTTTCTTTTGGGTTGGGTGAAAGATCAGTAGCGGAAGATGGAGACCTGTGATGACGAGACCCAGGGGATGGAACATCATCGTTGATACTCTTCCTGCCTTCTCTATTGGTCGGAGTAAGGTGTCCAACCATCATTGGATTATCTGGTGGAAGAATATTGTTAGACATGAGAGCATTTTTCAACAAATTCCTTTGACTGTTTGTAATCGGACCGCCAACGCATTGTCTTATGTGTTCTACAAAAACTGCCGTTTCAATTTTATCTCCGCATTTCTCGCAAGTAATGCGACTGCTCGCACTCATATCTCTAATTGGTTTGGCTGGACCTAGATTAGAACCATCCCCATTTTTGAATTCGTGCTGTGCCCTCTCGAGTTCCAAAAGCTTTCTCACTGGAAGAGATTTTTTCCTTTTTTCTCGGGTTTGTCGTCGGCGTCCACCGCTTTCAGTGATAGACCGCATTATGTGTTCTTTGTAATGTGAATTTTTCACCATGTGGTTACTCAACTCTTTGAGAGAACTAAACGCTTGATCGCAAACTTTGCAAGTAAGTACTGCACTGACGTGGCTACTAGTACCGGTTGCTGGTACTCCGGATGGCGCATTTCCAGGAGGGCCTTGAGTTGTTTTATTATCATCAGAGGATTTCCAAGAAATGATTTGTTCTTGGGAAATAATGTTAGTGTAGTGCTGAGTTTGCTGCATGTGACTAGTCATTTCTGCGAGAGATCGGAAACTTTGTCCGCACCACATACATTTCAATATTTGGCGAGTCTGTTCTGCACCTTTTCCCAACCAAACATCTTGACCTCTAACAAGCTTTCGTGGAAGAGGCATCGTCTCTTTAATCAGAAGGTTGAGATCATTTTGATTTGGCTTTCCCGATCCTCCTGAAGCAGAAGTACTATTGGAGGAAGCAGATGGAGAAGATGTTGGAGGCATTCTTTGCGGTGGAGGAAGATCTTGACGATCTTGACGATCCTGGCGATCTTGTCGATCCTGGCGGTCCTGACGATCTTGGCGATCTTGGGCCTGACTGGGAGGTACAGGTACATTGACACCGCAGTGTTTTGCTTCTTTCATGTGAATTGTCATATCTGCAAGAGTTGAAAAACTTTTCTTGCACCACACGCATTTGAGAACATCTTTGGCTTGTTCGGCTCCTTTGTTCAACCAGTGAGATTGCCAAGCGCTGTGCCGCCCAGCAGCTGTACCCGGTAAATTAGTGCCGAGGGCTGCACTTTGGGCCACAGAGCGGAACAGTTCCTCTCCCCCGAGGCGACTCAGCTCACTCATTTTCTCAAGAGCTTTTGTGGCATCGCCAGGAGTCGGACCTCCGTGTTTCACTTTCCCATTCCAATCGGCAACATTGTTGTTTTTCGGAGAAAGGCCAGCAGCGGCAACGGCGGCAGCAAAATAAGGCAAATGTGAGGCTACTGGCGACGTCCAGGGAGAAACGACAGGTTTGTATTCAGACTGCCTGGAACTCTTCCGCGCCGGTGGGGAAGTCGATGAATCGCCAGGACCGCGTTTTCGGCAGCCAACGGACAAATCAAGAGGACTATTCTCAGAAGGACCGCTGAGGTTGACGGCATCCATTTCAACATCGTCGTCTTTATCGTCATCTCTTTTGGTGCTGAAGTCGAGTGCGTCAGAGTCGTCCCTCGGCGAAGGAGTTGGAGAGGGATGAGGCGGTAGGCGACCAGTGAGCATGGGCAGTAGGGAGGGGGGTGGCGAGCCCCTGCCGCTGAGCAGAGGAGAAACAGCGGAGAGAGAGCCGCCCATGAGGCGCTGGTGGGCCTGATGGGCTGCAGCCGCGGCCGCCCCGAGGTAGGCGGCCATGGCGGCTGGGGGTGGGAGGGAGCCGGGCAGCAGGGCGGCCAGGCCCCGCGCCGAGTACGCCGACTCACTGGATGGACAGCGCGGGGCTCCAGACGACTCGCGTGAGAGACATCTGGGACTCAAATCTCTGTGGACAAAAGAAAGATAATCTTCATTAGTAAAATTGACAAAGAATTTCATAGATTCCTATAATTCATAAACTTTTTCTGCACCTATCATTTTTTACTAAGTGTGAGTAACGAAGTCCTATAGTGAGTCGACCATTTTGCATTTCGTCCATCTGTAAATTGGTTTGTGTGTTCGAACTCGAATTCCACAACTCGAATTTCTACCGATTTCTTACATATCTCCCTTAAACATTTGAAGTTTTTAAGCTCTTAAAAAATATATGTTATTTTTTAAGATAACGTCTAGGTGCTGCCCACGCCGAAACGCAAAATATATGAAATTCCCTCGTTAGAAAAAAATCGCAAAGTATGCTACAAAAATTATTAAAAACAAGTCTGTTTCTATTATCTTATAAATTATATTTGTGAAAAAATTCACAATGTTTCTTTAAATGATACTTAAGATGCTCCCCAAGAGATTTTTGCTCTATTTTAAACGAGTCGTGTTTTATTAAACATTTTCGCAATTTTCGCATCGATTTTGGCGCTGTAAATGTTAGCGCTCTCCTCTAACATTCGTAATTTCGTATCTCTCCATTTTCATCTTTTCGAGCCCGGTTGCGGAGCCTTAAGATGGTAGCTGTGTTTTACAGTATCTTGTTGTTTCGCCAGAGCGCATGAGAGTTGTAAATGTTGCGAGCTGTAAAGTCGAAGTAATCTAAATTACGCGAATTCCACTGTTCACATAACTACTAGTTTATCCATTCTATTTTTTAAAATATAACCCTTTAATATATTTTAAATAGGTAGGTATGCATTATGTTCACAAGTTGCGCCCTTGGGTATCCACCTTCTAAATTTTAACTGTTCAAAAAAAACGTGTTCAACCTTCTGAAAAAGCTCTTTTTGGATTTTATTTGAATACCCTTATATAATTTTCTATAAAGTCTGGGCGTGACTGTAAAACTAACCAACATTATTATTTCTTTTTTTTTAAATTTAATTTAAACTGTAATATTTAACGAAACTGAATCGAAAATCTGGAGAAAACATGGAGACAGAAAAATCAGAAATTGGCACCTCTGGACTCGAACCCCGGACCTTCGGCTGCCTGCCTGGTCCGGGGTTGAAGTAGAGGTGCCAATATCTTCTTCTGATCCGTCTCCAGATTTTCGGTTGAGTTTCGCTAATATTGTCTTCATTTAATTAAGATTCATTATTTCAGTTATATACTTTCTTCATTTTGTATCTACATTAGGCGTGAGGTATACGATTCGTTGTGATTCAGCTTTTGTAACTTAGATGCTATAGTATATTTTACTATTATAAAAATAAATTAATTAATTTAAATATGTAGATAAATACCATTTTGCAAAAAATTCTTCATAAAATATATTATTAAAAAAAAAAACAGAAAAATGTAGTAAGAATAATTTGCCGGTAATACAAATTTATGTTTTCCGTAAAGGTATTGGTTTAAATTGAAATTACTCCTATTTCATTGAAAAATCCACGAAGAAAATTAGATTAGTTAAACCACAAAAGAAAATTAACGCAATATCACGGACGTACAAAATACACGCAATATAAAGTACCTACTTAATAAAGTTATCCTCCAAACGATTATTTTAACTACATTTAAAACTAGTTTAACTTTTTACAAATGGCGGGACGAATTTTATTAAAATATCGAGAACCAAATATAATAAGAAGATATGCGGTTCTTCTTTGTAGTAAATTTTAGTAGACTTTGAGAAAATATTCAAATTAAATTAAATAATGAGTCTTCGTTCAGATTTTCAAGATTATTACTTTGTCCGCGCTTCGATAGATGGCGCTAGTCAGAGCTTTCAGACTCAAAGTCTCTGAAACAAACTATTTCTGGGCGATACGTATTATTGTACCGAATACAAATTTTATTTTATTTCTGTTTTTATACTCTTTATTTAACATAATATGGAAATATATTTAAGAAATATAAAATAATTAGTAGCAGAGATCGGAAAATTCGATTCAATGGATAAAAAAATGTTGCTTCCTATTTTATTCTAGCCATTCTTTCTCGAAAATAGCGATTTTTCATTTACAAAAATTGATTTTTACTAAATATTCTCGATATTAGGGAGTTCAGAAAAAGTCCCAAATCACTTCATCAATATCTTTTTTTTTAAATACCCCCCTTAAAACTTTTTCCGTTAAACTCTTAGAAAACGATTTTTGACTGATTTTATTAAAAACTATAATGATGATAGAGTTAGCACAGCTACACGGAAAAAAATATGTAATACGTAGTCTACAGTTTCTAAACTGAATTTTATAAAGAATCATTTTTCAGAACCAGAAGTTTAACTTTATAAAAAACATTTAATTTTCAAGAAATAATTCAAATTCGAAAGTTTTGATCAAGCAACTTCGTAAACAGTAAATTATGTGGAAAAATAAATTGCATTTGTGAAAAAAAAACTATTTTTAAAATACATAAAGTCCTTGTAATAAATATTTTGTAAATTTTTAAATAACGAACTTCTTAGAAATGGAAATTCAGATTCAACTAGAAATGATGAGCGATATTGCTGAAATAATCCATAAAATGAAACGTTTAACCTATTTATCATTAAAAATAAGATATCAAAAATGATTATAATCACAATGTAAACAAAGATCCTATAAACAATAAACAAATGCCTGTCAGAAACAAAAATACATAAAGTGAAAGAAAATATAACAGTACCTTTTTCTGACTGAAACGCTTTTCAGCCGCCTGTCACACTCGACGATCATATTGTAGAAATCAATTTTTACGGCTTTTCTTGACCACTCACGGCGAAGAAACGAACTCAATGGCACATCGTACAACGCGTATAATAATAATAGTGTATCGCCGCGGGCTTTACGGAACAACTTTGACTAGACAACCGCCCCGACGGCGGTTCCGCGTGGAATGAAGCTGGAACGGAACCGCGTGTGATTTACGACCGGCCCGAGCTTCTCTGCATCTACCTCCCTCGTTCCCAGGGACAGGGCTATACGAGAGCCAACGCGGTAGAATGAAACAGGAAGATTGTCTCGTTGGCCGTTCGATTCGGGGGTGACTCGGCGCATGCGCAAGGTGGTTTGCTAGAGCGAGAGGGTGGAGAAGTTTCAGGAGTAGTTTGTTTGGGGGTGAGTTGCATCTCTCCCTCCCTCCCCGCGAGGAAGTTTGATGTTTATTTATGGTCTGGGCGCGCGTTAAGTCACAGACAAGACGCGGGAAGACTGAAAGCTTTTATGTTTATCGCATTATGTGAACGTTATGATAAACGCTGTTTTCCAGCGGTGGGCGGAGATTCCAATATCACAAACAGGGAATACCTCGGCGGCGGTGAAAAATGGAAAGGACTCATTCTGGTATTTATGGGGCTCTGGGGAAATGTCACGTATCAATCAAAGGGGTGCATCGGACATCTGTCAGGAACAGCGGGTCCGGGGCTGGTCGGGCACAGAGGCGGCCGGCCTTTGTTTTTTGGACGTCTTGGTCCTCGTGAACATTATTTAGTCAACTTGTTTTAAGTTTTGGGCTTTCAATTTCAATATTACCTAATCTATCAATGGAATTTTGTATCTCATGAGTACATCCAATGGACATGTTTTTTTAAAGGATAATACCGACATGAATTTAAATATAAAACCGAAAAAAATATTTTAACTAGTTTTATAGAACCGATAACATCGGTGATAGATAAATATGTTAACAGTTAAGGGTGGCTTATAAAAATCGTAATTTGGAAAATAAATAAACAACAAAATTTTCATTTATCATTTTATTTTCATTTTCGTTCCCGAAAAAATTGTTTCCACTATATCTAAATGAAAAAAAAATAGAAAATCGTTTCTATACCCTTCAAAATAATCTAATTTCTGTAGTTGTCGTATTTAATTCAAACTTCTTTCAGTATCACTGTTTGTGCCTATCATTATCAGGTATAGTGATTTATTCACCATTCCGTGTGAAACTTTTATAAATGTATAAAATATTATGTAAGCATTTCAATTTAATTTTTTTAAAATTTCTTCAAACTTTGCAAATATGCGTGTCATTTTTAATTAAATGAAAACCAATAACTTTGTAAAAACCAATATATATATCTATGTTGTTTTTTGCAAAGTTCTTTGTTTTATTAAGGTTTTTTTTAGTTAAATATTTTCGTCAACGCGGTTTACCGCCAATTACTTGCTAATACTGGTATTATTGGATGGGGCAGTGCAAATGACAAAAATGTAGCTACTAAATCCACTAATCCATTAACCCAAAAAGCCGTAATGAAAATTATCCTGAAAGTCCCTATAAGAACTAGCACTGACGAAATCTTCAACAATCTTAAGACCAAGTCAATTAAACAACTCTTTTCTAAGCCTATACTCCTTTACATTTATGAATAAAAATTATAGGAAATAACAACTATGGTGTATAAGATATATTAGGAACACTATAGGGTCCAAAACATATCAAAAATAACTACAAAAACAAAAAACTAATAACTTACAAAATAAAACTTGGAGAAAAAAGCTTCTGTAATATTTTATTTTATTTTAAATATCTACATAAACGGCTATACTGCCTTTTCTAAATAAACAAATAATAGAGTACAACAGTAAGAAAAATAATATCAATTCATAATAGTAGTTTTAAATTTTAAAATAACATACAATCATTTTTTGTATCACAACAAAAAATAACAAAAAAGAACAATGAGAAATATCATCATTTCATTTCAACATGTCCATATTGCGTATATAAAGTTACATTTTGGAAAAATAATTTTTGAGTGCATGTTTGTATTGCGCTAATTTTAAGAAATAAATGTCGCCGATGTTAGCATGTTCATTTCCCAAAATGTGTAATCGACTGATTGGTGAGTAATAATGTGATAATGTATGTATGTTATTATAGTAGAATGGTAGAGTGAGTCTATTGTTAGCGCGACCAGGGCAATGAAATCGTATTAGTTCTATTAAATCAGGGGTATCCAGGACCGAGTGAATTATTTTATATAATATTAATAGATCACAGATTTTTCTGCGATCTGATAAATTTACGAGATTAGTTAAATAAATTAAATTCTAAAATAAAATACCACTCTCATTCGAATAACTCAAAAACATTAGGTACGACATTAGGTACGCAGTAGGTAAAAAATCTGAATACAAAACATAGCGAGATCAGAAATCGAAAATATACTGCCGCTAAATAGAGACTGAAACCGAAACCACCCGACTGCACTAAAAAACACTATATAATATATTTTATAATTATTTCGGAAAAAAACAATACAGATCCAAGTGAGGATATTATTATCTCTATTTGCTAAAAAAAAAATAATAAAACAACTGACATTACTACGCTAACGCCTGGACGGTTGATATTTAAGAATCCGACTAAGAATGAAACACTGACGCCGCGGCTTACGCAAAACTATTTTCGTACATGTAGTCTGTATACAAGTGTAGCATCGCCTGGCAGGAGTAAGTACTACGGATTTGTAATTTCATGAATCTCTCCGGATATACATATGACGGCATTGCCTTTCGCAGTTGCTTTGTCTCGGTGACCAGCTGTTACTGGATCACAGTGGATACGAGGAACCCTCTATTTTTGGAACCAGTTTCTATCGAATTTATAAAATGATCACCAACTCTCAAACTAGGCGAAGCCGAACGAAGAGGCGCCCGAAGGGCCTAGCAGAAAAACCTACGGAGTGGGTTTTTAACTGCTAGTTTATTATTATTATAGTTATTTTTATAAGATGTTACCAACAAAAGACTTAAAATTATACATATAGGGGTAGCTAGGTACTAATATTCTTTAATTTTTCGAAGAAAACTTCTTCGGAAAGGTTTTCACTTTGTGATGGCATTATTAATTTTAATAAAAAGACAAATAACTTTGTTTACATCACTTTTAATGGTACACAATCAACATTGTTTACGAAACATGTTGATTGTGTACCATTAAAAGTGATGTAAACAAAGTTATTTGTCTTTTTATTAAAAAAAAAAAAAACTAATATTCTTGTTTTTTACCTGTCCGCATTAGGGTCCTGTATGAGCGTGGCTGGGATACTGTGCTCTATGTCGTGGTCATCCTGGTGGTGATGGTGCGAGGGTCTCCGTCCTTCTATTTCCCCCTCTCCGTCGTCCCCCTCACCATTCCCTTCCCCATCCTCGTCATCCCCGCGGGGGCTTCCTTCCTCGGGACTGCCACCGCCACCCTCTTCTGCGAACAAAAAAATGATCAACGTTAGTTATAATGTTTTTTTCAAACAAAATAAGTATATATTAAATTAAATGTTAACCACATCACACAATGAATATCATCTAAAAATGATTTTAATTAGGTACCTACACTGAAAATTTTAAAACATTGATGTGAAAATTTCGCAATCGCTATAAAAACGATTTTAATGACATCAACCCCTCAAGCCTCACGCATATTTTGTCAGAAAGTAAAACAATTTTCCTCTTTGCGATAAAATTCTAATAAACGGAATATTTCTGAACATATCCAAAAAATAAACCTGTTTTTTGAAAGTTGATGAAATACGCATTCAAATTTTATTGTTAGAAATATATTTTTTTTAATGCAAACATTATTTTTTTTAAAAAGGGCACACCTTACGGTTTTTCTAACAAACTGGTAACAAAAAAAACAAAAACAAAAAACACATATATTTCATTAGACAAATGTATTTATAATAAATTATTGTCTTACTTTTTCGTCGTTTCAAGTAAAAACAATTAATAAAAAAATTTTAAATTTAATAAAATTCTCTCAAATTCGAAAACTTTTGTTTCATATACGAGTATGTGTACCTATATAATTAATTATTCTGTAGTTAACTTATAGAGTTGAATATAAAACGTTTCTCTTTCAAACATCGTTTAACTTATAATTCTCACAATCAGAGTAAGGGAGACACAATGGTTTCTTTGATAACTATGTGAGCCGTTCCCAAAAGCAAAACAGGACATTTTAACATGCTGATGTTTCGAAACAGGACATTTTAACATGCCGATGTTTCGGACAGCGTTGCAGTGTCCATCATCATGGCAAGAAGGACTGCGCAACACGACATAACATCCCAAACACAAATAACGAAAATGCTTTTGGCCGTGAAAATCTAAAAACGTATCTGTTTTCAAGTCGATTAAGACTAAATTCTAACCCGCATATTTAACAGCAAACGAGATGAAAATAAGTTGATTTTATTTGTTGAGATACACTTTTATCATTGTTTGTCACATGAAAATGATTTCTAGATGGAACCAGATGGATTTCTAGATGAAATATGTAGACCAATAATTTTATGGTAATGTTAGTCCACAATGTAATTGCATTTAAAATGGTTTGTGTAAATCAGTTTTCGGAAATCAGGAAACAAAGAAATAAGTGATTATAAGATAAGTGTCGGTTTGAATAAAGATTTTGGGTATTGTAATTTTTTTTTAATCGTGTACTTATAAGTTGTTTGAAGTATCTAATAATTATTGCTGCTGACGCAAATACTGTGAGCTTAAGTTTAATTTATGATTTCCCAACTGCGAAAGTCAACAGCTAACTGCAACCGTTTGTCGGTGAAGTTTACTCAGGTTATAATCTGTTAGGCACCTTCGATAAGATACAACGATGGCAAACATTGGGGCAAGTATCTAGGGTACCTAAGAGCAGTTTGCGAGCAAGAGTACCTAAGCTCTAATCTCCCGCCGTATCTTCGCTGCGAGGTTCATCATTTCCAGAATCTGAGGATCAGTGGCATGCCATGACTATAAAGAGTTGATGGAAGATGTATTACACCAGTTTTTCTCTTCTTCGACACTTTAAAATTTTCCAAGCGCTACTGCAGTTCGTGGCTTCCTAACCTGCGTAACTGGTAAAAATTGCCCTGATAGACAAATTGCAAGTGGACCAAAAGAAAGAGAAAAAGCATAGACGGTTAAGTTAATTTCTAGATTACATTTCTAGAATTGACAGTATTTTTTCACGTAACCAGTTGGAATTTGGAATAATGTCGTAACAAACTTTGCTGGCACCTAACTATGGTTTCTTTACATTAGATTAGATTTCGGTTTCACAAAAGAAATGCACAAACATGGCTGTTTTCACTATCGAATTATACAAGCCTATTTTTGGTAGATCTTTACTTCGTTATAAATAGATGATCTCACACGTCATTTAAAATGTTAATTATGATGTCTTTGTGCCCACGGGTAATGGACCCTATATGTATAGATATTGATTCACAAAAATAAAAATGTTTATTTTTTTTAGATTTCGTAGTATTCGAACCTCCGTTCGCTGAGATTTGCGACGCGCTATGCCGCTGCGCTACAGGGAGCTTGCGCGGAGTTGTGAATTTACCGCATTATATTAGAACCGAGGACCCGTCATAAATCAATTTTAGTGACGCATTTCCGTTTCATGCAAATTTCAAATCGCTAACGGGGCTAAACAAGTTTCAATTTAAAAAAAAATACGACACGTCCCTGGTGAGAATCTGCTACCAGAAGTATTATAGAGCAAACATCAAACATCTTCTGATTATCCCACAATGTTGACCGCCGGCGTAGAGTAAATAATAGCGAATGGAGGCCGCTTGGAACAATCATAAATTAATTACAAAGCTAAATGAACAGTAAGCCGAGCATCTTTATCCCGCTATCTCGTTTAGCCATCGCTACAGAACAAAGGGTTCAGCGTACAGTCGGTGATAACAATGAGAAAATAAGACTACCTACTATTGAAAGACAGCTTTAAACTGGTAAATTTGCTTTGAAACGGCGGTATTGATTCAAATTGCACTACTAACTATGAATGTGATTTTCAGTCCTAGAACGATGTCAAGTCTTAAAACGCTCAGAATCTGAAAATCACAGCAGACCAAATTTGTCCTAGCCCATATAGGTCTCATAGAAATCGTTGTGCCTCCCTTACTAGCATAATTAGAAATGTGATCTAAACAGTGTTAGAAAGAAAAAATACCACGCTACATATTCAAATCTAAAAATTGTCCATAAAATAAATAAAATGTACACTTTTATGAAACCAAACTTCTGGATCGAAATTTAAAAAAAAATGTATATGTCTTTTTATTGTTTTTCGTTATCAGTAATTTTAACTAACTAACCATCACACCGTTTCCCCGCAGGTGAAGGCAGAGAGGATGGACCACCAAACAACTCGGTTTTGGCATACATTCTTTGCCTCGTTCACATTCATACAACGTCTCAAACATGCTCTTCTATTACTCTGACTCTTGATACGGCCCGACTCAAGTATCTGATTCACTTGGTCGTGCCATGTCTTTTTGGGCGTCCTGGATCAGTAATTTTAGTTTGAAAAATATAAGGTGAGCCATTTTTAAAACTTTTTATGTTTGCATGCAAAAATTTTGAAATCCAAAAAATATGTGTTATTTCGAATTATAAACTTTTTAAGAGTATTTTATCACCTTTCAAAATCAGATTTTAGTTTTCGGATACGTTCAGAAATATTCAATTATTTGGATTTTATTGCAAAGTGGAAATGTCTTAGCCCTCTGACAAAATATGGCCGAAATGAGGGGTTCCAAAATTATTGACAATTTAATATTCTTTATTTTAGATATCAATAATATCACTGTTATCAGCAATACGAGTTAATCTGCGCAAAAGATACACTAACGAACGAAGAAATGACTCTTTTTAAATTATTTTCTACAATTTCCACAGTAGCAAATAGGTTTTACATCTGTATATTAGGTATGTTAAATTTTCCTCTGTTCATGAATCATCACTGAAGCAAAACTTTTGTAGCGGTTAAATACACACACTGAAAAACTTGGCTTGGAATTTGTTTAATTGAACCATAATTACCTATCATCTCCCATTACACGGCTGTCTATTAAAATGGTGAGTCGCTGAACAATCTCAAAAGCCAAAATGTACAAAGGAAACTGCGAGTTTGATAAGATCGGACGTATTCCTCGCATCGCAATCACAGACTCATTTCCTGAATAATATAAGAAGCTCCGTGCGCGCAACTCCTGGAAAAGCTCCGACTCCTCATACCTATTTAATTAGCAGAGGCTCCGGGGTAAGAATTCAATTAACATGAATCATCCCCAAAGGGATGTTCGAATGCGCACCCACCCTCGATTGACGCATGGAAATTGGTCCGCGAAAAACATTAGCCGATATGTAATTAAGGCTGTCACTCGAGAACTTCTGCACAAATTCAAAAGAGATCAAAGAAAATGACGTGAGCATGGCGCTAATTTCTCGGTTTTAGGGATATACAAGATGTTGTAAAGCAAATTATCGAATAGGCGCAAATTAAGGTTGGTAGCTTCCCATCCACGACATCTTGATGGAAAATCTGTTCGTGTGCTTTGTGTTTTTGATCTTTAAAAGTAAAATATCTAATTATTAACGAAATATTTTAACTAATATTGGTACTCTGACTAAAGAAACATCCTGAAAATAAAGTTAATTCGTTTGTTTACTTGCCTAGTTAGGTTAGGTTACATTATACTTATCTAAAATACTAATATCGGTTGTCTGTGCGTTAGTCAGTTAGTTTTGCGTGAAATCTAGTTCAAAATTTGCTTTGAATTTAAGTGTCATGTTCAAAATTGGAATCAGTTATGTAAATAATTCAGACAAGCAATAAAGTAGGTAGGTAGCCACACTTAATAAATTATTTATTCTTTTTTAAATTGTAACTGGTTGTCAAGAATCAAGATTTCAGACTATCCAGTTATTTTTCACGGGTATATGGTAGCTAATTATGTGGATAACAAAGTTCAGAAAAATATTATTCAATTTATAAAACAAAAGTTTGGCGAAAATAAATTATTTACTGAAACACTATTCCGGATAGTAAAATAAAGGCGTCAACTTTAAGAACAGTATGTCGTTTAGTGATAAGGTCTCTTATATATTTATATCTTTTGGTTTAAATAATGTAGATAGAGGACTCCAAACTGACAAAACACAAAACAAATTAATAAAACAAATTTAAAAAAAAAACTCTCACTTTTGGGAAGAATCAGAAGATTCTTAAACGCAGATCAAGTAAAAATGTATACCTACAACGCAATCACTGTACAACACTTTATTTATTATAGTAGAAAGGTAGGTAGAAACATTATATTATTCGTGGACTAATGAAACAAATGACAATATTAGAAAAAAGGGTTTTGAGATTTAGACCGAAGAAAAATAGATATAAGAAAATTAAGGAAAAGTGGAAGGAGTTAAATATTTTTTCATTTAAAGAAATTATTAACTACAATACTGTAATTTTAATCTACAAAATAATAAATATGTTACATCCATCAATTGAATTTCTAAAATTCTAGAATTGAAAACCTGCAGAAAAACACAAAAATGAGACGAGGAATATAAATGAAACAAAAAACGGAGTCAAAAGTTCTTGAAGTACGGAGCAATTAAGATATTTGGCGAATTATGTGTTTGATTCATACTAAAAAATGTATTAAGAAATTCAAATATGTATAAATATTGTATTGGGACGTGGGTAACTATGTAAAACTTTTTAAAAACCACAAATAAATAAACAAACAATAACCTACTTTAATAAAAATATAATAAACCTGTAGATTTGCGCATTTCGGTGAAGTAAATATATAAATGATAAAAAATATGTATCGGAATCCAGAAAATCTGTTTGTCAACCTTAATTGCCCACATAGGATGCAATAAAAAAGCGATTCATCCAGTTAAATATTCAAGAAGCAATCATTAATTCGGGCCCCGCGCGAAGTTTCACGCCCGCCGTGATTTAGAGGTCCGGACTTACAGAGACTTCACCACCCACCGAGTAAAAACAACGCAACAAGAAATGGAAACATTTCCTGTCTTCGACATCACGATTCCAACTTATATCTCCGAGATCTGATGGTTTCATTAGCGGGAGAGATGTAGCTAATAGCCTCAGTACTTAAATCCCCCGGGAAATGGCAAATCGAATACAATCTCTCTCGTTGAAGTAATACCAAAGAGAAATATTGCGGTTCATAATTATAACAAAGACTTATTTTATAAAGCATTGTTTTGAAGTAGCTTTAAAATGTTTATTTTATTATTTATTAAACGCACTGTGTCCAATTAGTAGAGCACATTACACATTGCACAAGGGTAAAACAAGTAGAAAAGATACAATATACATAAGGTTAACAAAAAAAACAGCCATGACAAAATCAGGGCACAAAAAACAATACAGCTAATGTCAAGTCAAGACGGGAACAAAGTTTTGATAAAGTTCACGATTTCTCCCACACCAATACAAAATATTACTTGCGTATTATGACTGATGAAATCAAGACTTACACCAAAAAATTCAAGGTCCCTGTTTTGAGTTGACTTCTTGTCATTCTGGTGAATGGAAACGATAATTTGTGCAACCTTGATTGGGGGAAATAAATTCATTATTTCCGAGTGTATGTGAAGGAACATTGAAAAGGATGATTTGCAATAAAGTAGATAGGTGAGCAAATCATACCGTTAATAATTTTGAAAATGGAAATGTGGTCAAAGTCTTTTATATGTTTTTTAAAGAAGAAAGATTTTTTTTGCTAAGTTAGAGAATATCTTAAAACTATTCGCTTAAAAAGCAATATTGAAAGGGAGGTTAAATACAAAATTTTAAAATTATTAAAATCAAACTCAAAATTACAAACCAGTGTATTGTTGAAAAATTGTTGTCGTGTATTGTTGTCTTTTTCTTCCGATTCAGAGTTAGGACTGTTAGGAAATTCCAGAAAAAACCTTTTGAATTACTATCCTTAAAAACGGTATTCATAAATAAACAAGAAAATACTGTCTTGTTGATGTATAATTTTTAAATCTATTTGGTTGGAAAAAACCGTTAACGTAAATTATGCAGGGTGCAATAGCGCGTTCCAAAAGATTTTAACCAGCTTCTCCCGAACATATTTGCAGTAAAGAACGTAGATGTAATTTTTCTTTTTTAAATATTTTTAAATTATAAACAAAAAATTATTTTTAAGAAAATCACACGTTGCCTCTCGCACTCTCTCTCACTCTCTGTGTTTGGTGTCCAGATCTGAATAGCCAGGTACTTCATTACTTCCCCATCTTCCTTTTGTCAACCTCCTTTCCCCCTTCCCAATATCTTTAGCCTCACAAAATACTACAACAATAATTGTTGATGCCATAGTCTCACCGGCTCCAGACGATTGGGACCAGTCTGAACTCTTGTGGTATTCACATAAAAAAAAAACATTATAAAATTGAAGAAAAATTTTGTTTAGAAACAGAATGGATATGTGGTACTTTCTTGTATATTCATAATCTGCACTTTTGGCAAGTTATGCATTAAAATGTTAAGATGATTCATTTGTTTGCACCCATAAATAAATAGTTTTGTGCATATACAAACTCAATTCTTCCAAGAAAGGCATAAAAATTCAATATTGTATCTTTGATACGACACAATATTGTTTTTGTATGCCTTTTCTCGAAGGAATCGAGTTTGCATGCCCTATTTATTCAAATATGTTGCGAATATAATCAATATTTTAAAGCATGACTTGCGAAAGTGTTTTTTTTATTAAAAAATTAAATTGGCGCTATCTGTGAACGCGTAGGTTATAAAATAAGTTCTGTATAATTTGTTTTTTCTAATAATGGTATAATTTTTTTTTAATTTTCTTATTATCCTTGTGAATACACGTATACAATGTTACTATAATTCATATGCTGGTGGAAAATAAATTATAGACCACGTCAGCTCACTGATATAACTTAGTACACCTCAGTTCACAGGTAGAATAAGGCAGCAACCCTTAACGCCGCCTCATCACGGCTCGCTCGCCGAGAAGTGACAAGACGGAAATTATAGTGAAAAGTTTATTTACGAATACACCCCAGGAGGACAGAAACCGGAGAAGATTTCCAGATAATCGCAAAGGGGTAGCAGATATATATCACCTGTTTATAAATCTTAAAGATGTTCGTAATGAGTTTTCTTTCCGCAACCAGCACCTCTGATAAATGTTCACAGTGGCAGTTAGGAGATAGACCAACTTTTTATGATATATTGTATTGGAAACGATTGATCATTTCAGGTAAGGCAGAAAGGTAGATACTAACTTATCTAAGTGTGGATTTAAAAGATTTGCTCCAAAGTTATCAATAGATTGGCGATGCAACAAAATTTAAAGCGTTTTGAACTCTATGAAAATTACTACTGTGGAGTAAAATTCAATAAAAAATCAAGGAATCGTTAGCCTTAGCGTAGTACCAAATCGTAACAAGAAACTTTGAAAAGAGTTTTTATTTGTTTATTCGTCAAAAGCAAACTGTTTCATTCTTCCCCAGTCCCAAGGAAATAATTTTTAAAAAATACTATGCTAGAATATATAGAATTGAGTCCTTTGATATTTTAATTTATTCAACACTAAATTTCAAATCAGAAATTACTAACATTATGTATCTTTCGCTTATATTATGTAACTAGTAACTACTCGTAGCTGTTAAAAATAGGTAAAAAAAATTGCAAATGTTTTTTAGTGCTAAGCCCTGCGGGCGGCTTTTGATTCGGCTTCGCCCAGTTGGTGTTGTTGACCATTTTATAGATCCAATACGAACTGATTCCAAAAACAGCCCGTTCCTCGGATCCACTGTAGCTAGTCACCGGGCAATGATATCATATGTAATATATAGCCACTTGATACAACATGTATTACCGTCAATCTTTTCATATCCGGAGAGATACCACATAAACACAAATTCGTAGCACTTAGGGGGGAGACGTTGCCGTACGACCTGCTGACGGAAGTAGCGGCATCTTGTGTCGAATTCTTGAATTCGAAACCGAATTAAAATAGTAGCTCTATGTGAAACACCACGTACACAGATGTTATTTGTGGCGCGACGCGTATGGCGTTGCGTCCGACATGCACTCGTAGTTGGGTTCTGAAATTCAACCACGCAGACGCTACGGTATTAATACTGTTCGATATTAATCTGAAACTTTTTATGCCTCGTATATGTTGATTTTTAGTATTTACTTCTAGGCTTGTATCAATGATTTTTTCTTCTTCTTCCTTCTTCGTGTGCTCTAGGAACTTACGAGTAGTGCGTTGATTCAATTTGTTCCTATCTTATTTTTTTTTTAATATTCTTTTCTCGCCATAGCGCCAATGTGAATAAACTGAATTGCCTATCCCATCCATGTAGCTGGGATTAATTATATTATTATGTTACATAATTTATTAAGACTTGTTTTGTGTAAAAGTCTTGAGGGCGTAAATAAATAAATAAACTTGCAGATGGATGAATATGAATAAAAAATAAAAAAAAAGACAATGGTCGCAACTGGGACTCGAACCCAGACCTCTCCGTCTAACCGGGACGAGTGCGTTAACCAATTTCGCTATTGCCACCTTCTGTCAAAACGTCATAATAATTGTCAATCTCATATTTTCAAATTTTAGAATTACATTAGTATCAACTAATTATTGTTCTCCATATTACGGGCAACTACCCTTTTTATTGGAAACAATCATTCTAAGAATTGGTTGTGACCTGGATAGAGTCTCGGATAGATATATCCGAATTTATTTATATGGAACAATTGACTTTTATGAAAGTCATATTGAATCATCATAATGAATATTCATATTGAATATTAAAAAATAAAAGTTCTATGACGGTTTTTGTTGATTGTGTTGTGTAGTTTAATTGTAAATCATTGTCCGTCATTGTTTTCAACTAATGTAGGTGAAGCCATTTTTAAATCGCAATCGGAAAACCATCTGCGTTTGTATTCATTAAATCCGGTATGGTCAATTTTCCTTGAATTGCTGGCAACTCGCATACGATCCCATGGAATTTGTACCAATCACGAACTGGCCATTTTTATATATCAGGCAAGTAATCACAGCCTGATCCGCACAATACTTCTGCGCTCCCGGAGTTCCAATTATAAATCAAACAGCCAGGTAATGAGAAGGGACGCTGGCCCAAGGAAGAAAGATGGACCTAGTAAACACGTGTGATCGCCCGAGATTATCCGATGATAGGGGGTAATGCATGAACGAACGGAGAAAACAACCAGAAAATAAGAGCGCAAAATTAACCTCTTTCTAAAAAAGGACAAAACATTTCTTCATCTGCTTACATACTAGGTTAGAAATAAAATTCTACTTTTGGCAGGGTGTCTATTGCTTTGCGGAAATGTTGCAGGGGTGTGAGTTGTTTTCAGGGGTGGTTCTTGGGGTCCGCTAGGAGTAATCGCCTCTTTAGGGCCCGCGGATCGCCGGTCCCGGTGGGACCTCCTGACTGATGGGCCCGTCCGGCTTTCGAAAGTGAGCTACTCACCACCGAGGACTTGCTCTTTAGTTTTACTCCCTGTTTCGGTCCTCGCGAAGTTAAGAGAAATGGAAATAATTAAAAGTAAATATAAAATGCTCATTTAATTCTCCGCACAAATAACTACCTACATATCCATCCACTACTAAATGAGGTCTAGTGTCCAGTTGCTTCGTATAAAATCACCGGTTGAGGCAATGTTTCCACCCTGGCACCTCTGGGGTATAGTGATGTCACACAGCTTAATCAAGTGTTGGGGCGAGTTAACTGTAACTTCGTGCGTGACTTTACCGTCCAACAACAACTGACATGCCGTGGAACTATTCATACATCGTGAGTATCTGAGTAACTGAGTACTGAGTAGGTAAAGTACTTGGGACAATACTTTCAACTAGAAATTATCTAAATTATAAAAAGTTTTTGGTGCGTTTATGTGTGTATCTAGATACTGGATACTTGCAAGTAGGCACACATCCAATAATGGGTAGATGGTAGATTGAAGGTTGCAGTACTCTAGTTCTAGGCCTACGGTTAAGTGTTGTTGGGGCTAAAGGAAACAAAAGCACTGTTAAATTAGCACGTTTTTTCGGAGGGCCACGTGAAAAATGGACGGATCTTCCTGATAGATAGACAACACTTTTTCTTACACTCGACGCAATTTGTTTTAAAGAACATTGGGGTTACGCAACGTATTTATTTGTATCTACTCGTGCATTTGTCACAGTTCAAAGGTGAAAAAACAAAGGGAATTACTTGCTGCGGTGAAAGGGGTGAGAATGGAAGAAATGAAAATTATTAATCAAGAGAGATGTCCAATGAAAATCTGAATGAGAGATTTACTACACTTATGTGGTATTAAGTATTTTATTTGCCTTATATTTAAATGCTGTACATCGGCATTAATTGTATAAATCGTGCTCTTCATATGTTCAATAATATTGGTCTAAATTCTAACATCGTTTTTCCGATTCACTGCCCAAATTTAAAAAAAGCATCGTGTCAATAATATAAATTGTTCAATGCGCATACATACGTACATACACACATACTCACATATACACACACACCCTTTCCCACTACAAAGCTGAACGAGAGATTTACTACACTTATTTGGTATTAAGTATTTTATTTGCCTTGTATTTAAATGCTATACATCGGCATTAATTGTATAAATCCTGATCTTCATATATGTTCAATAATATTGGTCCAAATTCTAACATCGACATTTTCTCCGATTCACTGCACAAAATTTAAAAAGAGCATCATATCCATAATATCAAAGTTTTACGTTTTCTAAATTTTAAAATGGGTATTCCAGCAACTATGTTGAACTACAACCCTATTTTAAATGATATGAATATGCTTAAATTGTCAGACAAAAGAATTTTCACTGACTTGGTTTTTCTGTATAAAATTCTAAATAATTTAGTTGATAGTCCGGCATTGCTTGAATTGATAAGCTTCCGGATTCCACTACGTAATACTAGAAGTCAGAATTTATTTCAGTGCATAAATTCTAGAACTAACTACCATATGTATTCCTCTTTACCCAGAATACTAATGGAGGGAAGTAATTATACCAAGTCAGTGGACATCTTCAATTTATCTTTAAACAAATACAAAATTCTGTTACTGAGGCAGTTCAGTTATGTACAATAAATACTTAATATATCTGCAAAAGAAATATATACCTATTATATTTCTTTTGAAAAGAAATATAAAGTATTCTTATTTTATTCAATTTGTAAATTTGTTAATTTCTTATGTAAAAGACCCGAAAAAGGGCGTAAATAAATAAATACAAATTGTTCAATGCGCATATATACATACACACATACCTACTCACATACATACACACACCTTCCCACTGCATACATCACCCGGTTATTACATAAATATACTCGTAGGTATACCATAAATAAGACATCACAATGAAACACATAATAGGTACCCACCATGAAATATACCTATTTATTGTAAAAAATTTTAAACAATGTATATAATGTACTGTTTGTTTCTGTTTATAAATAAATAAATAAACACGTGGTGTGGTACTTTTCAAATAACGTAATACGATACTGAATCAACAGATATTGAATAGTAAATGGTACTTTATGACCGTATTCAGATGTTTCGCCGAGTTATCAAATGTATTTCTGCAATAAATAATAATAATAATTTACCTGGTGAATAAATGTTCCCGAAGCCAGCGAGGGCTTGGCCATGTTTTCAATTTAATGCCACACCTCTTATAAATAATATCATTGCGAAATTATTTGATCGAATCTACCCAGTCCGACTCTTTCCATCTCAAAACAACGATAAATCTCTACTGACATTTAGACCTGATCCGCACGGAGCCAGTAATCATAAGTCAACTGATTTAAGCGTGTGACTTAATCAAAATGATAAAAGTATCATGTTTCTCGTTATTTGTTTTACACCGTTGAAAGGTGCCGTTTGTGCAGGTTTGCATTTGTTATTTTATTGCTAGAAAGGCGTAGATAAAGCTTTAGACAAATTCACGTCACGACGGATAGGACGATAGTTGGCTAGAACTCAAACAGGACAATATGTACACATTCTAACGGCAATTTGCATTCTGATCGTATCGATTGACTTACTACTTTGATCCCGTGTGACCCTTGCTAAATTTATTAGGCACCGTTTAATTTTAAAATAAACACTTTGAAACTATTGTTAGGAAGCTATTTCGTGAGTTCAAACAAAACGAATAACGAGTAAGTACCTAGCTTTAAGATACCTATCTTTAAAAATAACGTTGAAAAATAGAGTAAATGCACTTAAGCATCATACAAATTTGTTTAAAAGAAAGGTTGGTATTAAAAAATTACATCGTTCATCAATTGCTTAAAATGCCACATAATATTTTTGAAGTATTTCGATAGTTGGTACTATTTAATTATTGCATGATTGATACCTAACCAAAAAGAAAAGAAAAAAATTAAAATTAGAGGGTTTTCGATAGGTACACTAGAGGCTCGGTAAGTGGGTGCCTGTAGGGCTTTTAGTTGTTTGAATTTTCTTACTCTATAATAATTAGTATCTATGAGTAACTTTAACTATGTCTAACTTTTATCTATGAGTAACTAATGAATAACTTTAGGAATTGACGCGAGATAACATGGCTTCTTCTTACAAAATAAATGACCGCCGCGCAACAGTTCGCAATTCTGCGAAGTCATTTCAGTAGGTCTAGCTTCTTCCCCCGCTAATGCCGGAGTCAATAGTCCGAAGTGGATCCATTTCATCAACGTCTTGGAGATTGATTCCTCTCATCAATGTGACTGCACTCCTTGCATTCTATTTGTGTTCCTTGTCACAGCAGCCGGTGGAAGAAAAAATAATCTGTAGCTATGACGAGGGACAGCTGCATGAGAAATCTATATAAATTATGACCATTTATCAACTGCCTTTGCCGTGTTGCATGATGCTTTGAAAGTTATGAGCCTAATTTTTCCTTTTTAATAAAGATGATTATATCATGTATGCTTCAACCCATTTTTGTCAAACGGAGATTTTTTCGATTTACGTATCATTTTTATTAAAAAGATAAGCCTTCCAGCAAAAGATTTAATATTAATTTCGGCCCCGCCTATTGTTGATTTATAGATCTGTATTACGCGATAGGCTATGATTTATGAAATTTCACAATAAAAACTGCGAATCGAAGGGTGTGTTGAAGGTTTATTTGAAGTAAAAGCCTTGAAGAAATACACGAGTGCAGTTCACTTGCCGCCCCAAAGGCCGCACTGGGAACACATAAATGTTCTCTATTTCATCACACCGTCCGACCTAAAGATCAGATCACTCGCACAATTATTGCAGCCACTCCGACTCACGATATGACGTGGTTTAGTGCCGGCGAGGAGGGAGATAGATTGGATGCTGCGAGCACCATATCTGGCTGATCATGGACCATCAATTCGACACGTTCGGCTGTTCGAGACGTTTCCACCGAAGCAGTAATGATCGCCGGGACTAAAACGATAAGTGCGAAACACTGTAGCGGAGAACATTCTGGAGGAAAGTACCAGTCAGCCAAATGGGACGACACAGTCTAAGGGACGTCATAAGTTTTATGTTTGCGGCTAATGCGCAGAGACGGCTCAGATATAAAGCGATTTAGTGAGCTAGATGTTATAAAGTTGATAAAATCCTCGCGAAACTGGATCCCGGCTTGATATAAGCTTCAAATGGTGAGAATAATAATGTGCGACATCCCACCTACAAAAATTACACGCTGACGAAATAAAAATCGAGACAAAAGGGTTGATGCAACCTTACAAATATAATTTTGCTTGCATCAAGCGAGACACAAACTTTAATGCACCACGCGTGAGATATCGTGAAAGATTTCAACACGCGTCGCTAGTGTTGATTTGCAAAATTAGCATCGTAAAATGATGGTCGCAAATGACAGGAAAATGTCAAAAGAGCACGATGAATGGTAGGTTAGTAATGTTGTATAGAAAAGCGCCGACTCCAGTCTATTATGATATTCCGCAGCGGCTCTGAAAGCCCCTCGAAAGCTTTATTGTTTGACCGACCGGATGATCGTGATTTCCTACCGATTTACGAGTTACCAGCCCCGATAATACTCCAACCGGGTACCTGTTACCATACGGCCACTTGCAATTTACGTTCAGCACATAGAATTATTACACAATTCTCTCCACAATGTTGTTAATTTACACCATCAAAGCATACACATCTGGGAGAGGTGAAAGGTACAATTTACAATTTACACGATGAGGAAATAACGGATGTGTATACTTAAATAATATGAAATGCTTCCGTTCTAAAGAAATCATCAGTTTATTAGCTATTTCTAGATTGAAATTGTTGATTCATGTAATTATCTGTTCGAGAGGATACCTATGCGGAAATTGTAGACTATGTAGTTACCCGTACATTAAGATTGTTTTCTTATGGTTTTAGATACTTTCTTTTACGGATACCTACTAGGATTTTTTTTTATTTTTTATTAAATAAAACATACAACGAAGTTGTTGTTGCACTCCCATGAGTTATCAAAACTCATTAAGAGATCGCCAATTGGTACTTTTGAAAACTTAAACCCAACCCAACCTAATATGCAGACACAATATATATAAAGAAAAAATTTACAAAAAAATTCATAGAAGCAACATACAGAGACAACATATGAAGAATCGCTTTACAAATATTACACAGATGTCTTATAAGATTTTATGAATTATTATAACCACTCATTTGATTTATGTACTGTTGGTGTCAAAAAGTTTAAATAAAGTATCCTCCATGATGGACTAAAGAATTGCATCATAAAAAAACAAAATCAGGAAAATACAATGATTAAATACAATAAAAGGTACGGGCTCAAAAATATACATAATACAAGATGTTTAAATACATACAAGATTTTTAAAAGATATAAACTGCGAACATCATATCTGGATGTACAAAGTTTGGTACTTGATACGTTTTAAGGTATATTTTATTACGCAGCTTTTGATTAGATATAATAAGTTCCAAATAATGACACCGCTTCATCAAAGTAAAAAGCCTAGATAAAAAAATGAAATAAAAAAACAGAAGCGCCATCAAATCCGTCTTTACATCGCAGATTGATATAGCTAGATAAGGGCGCTTCCTTGTTGGTTTGAAAGGAATTCAATTTGCCATTAAGCCGAGTGCGATGGTCTTGCTCGCAATATAATCTATAGGACACTGTCGATTGCATTCCTTAGAACAAGGCACGTCCTCCGGGGTCGGGCTTCATTAAGATTGGGCTCTATAAATTATTCTTATCGCATTCTTTGTAAGACAAAAGACAGCAGCGTCTCTCAACTTTCCTTCACGGGACTTCAAAACTTCTTCTCCTTTATCGTCGCGGCGGAGGAAATCTGTGGAATACAAAGCGTCGCCCTCGGATCATTGCAAATATGTATTTTAGAGAAGCTCTGCGAACACTATGTATGGAAATAAGCTAGGTAGAACGAACAATGCGCGGGAAGGTACTGGGCTTCTCCGAAAAACTGCTTATCCAAGATATTTAGATACTTTATCTACCTAATCAAAATCTTTCCTATTTCACTAATTTATTTGGCGTCTTAGACAGGGGTGGTTCGTAATATAAACTACGCCCTGTCTGATACTCAAATGTTTTATATTAAGTAGATATACCTAATGAAACATAATTTCATTAAAAATAATTTCATTAAAAAAAACAGATTTCATTAGGCGGTGCCCTACAAAGCGATGCGAAATCATATGATTTTGATTTGAAAATTAGATTGCTTAGAAATATTTAAAATACTTTAATTAAATAATTTGGGGAGAAGACATATTTGCCACTGAAATAATCAAGTCTTTTTAGAAGACAAAAAAAAATAAAGTATCGGGCCTGTAAAATTAAAATCTAAAATTCAAAATGCTTTAAAATTCAAAATCTCCTACTTTTCGGTTATGACTTTATTGTATAGATAATAAAGAAAAGTATTTTTATTATTTGTTAAATATGTGTGCCTAAGCTTTGAACATTAAAATAAAACAAGCTTTTTAGCGAAGTTTTTTTCGTGAATAAATCAAAACGGTCGGCTTGGGTTAAACGGGAATTTAAACCTTATAACCATCTACATAAGGAGTATTATTGTTAGCGACCTGATCACGAATTTTAAGAGACGTGGTACATTACCTTAAAATTTGTTTGTTACATTTTTAACGTTAATCATGGTGGAATTAAGTCAGGTACGTATATTAATAAGATCTGTGAAAATTTAAAGCAAAACAACCCTACGTTGATCAAGATTTTATTTTTTATTCAGAAAATTCTCTCGAAATAGCGTGCCTTGTACCGATTGCATAATGATACACAGTGGCGCATTCCTTTCCGTAAATCGCGATCTGGGATCAATGAGAAAAAAAACGCCGAGAAGAGGCACACATGCAAACATTCTCCCTTACTGGCTTTTGCTCGCCCTCAAAAATGAACGCACACAGTCGGGCGGGGACAGAGGCGTCGTATGTGCAAGTCGAAATGTCTGTTAGCTCGGCATAATCGTGTACGTAGGTATGTTTGTTTGCGATGTATGTATGTAATTGTGGTTTGGTGAAAGAACCTCTGAGCTAAAGGAGGCGGAGTGAAACTTAACATTTTGACCAATGATTCGCTGGTGGAGTGAACTAATTATACTGATTTATGCTTCCATTGTTCATTGTTATGGCGCTCTCCTCGCGAGCCACTCTGCTAGCAGCGGCCAGTCGCACACCACAGCACCAAGCTGTATGTGT
Source organism: Limnephilus lunatus (assembly GCA_917563855.2). Classification (NCBI taxonomy): domain Eukaryota; kingdom Metazoa; phylum Arthropoda; class Insecta; order Trichoptera; family Limnephilidae; genus Limnephilus; species Limnephilus lunatus. Next base: position 81,491,018 of record OU830598.1, read on the forward strand.
GTGCGTTCCAACTGTACCTCTATACCTGTTGTAGTTGTAGGTAAGCTCAGTCTCATTCTGACTGCAGCTCAAATAAGGGCCTCTCCAGACTTCTCTTCCATGTTCTGTGCTCCGGGGGCATTTTTTCAAAACAACCCTTATTTCATAAAAGTATTATAATCAATGAAAACATTAATAAAATAGATACCTATCTAAATAATTTAATATAGTGAAAATATCCCCACAACAAAATTTATATATAAACAGTAACAAAATTTGAAAAAAATTCCGAATTTGAAAGTTAACTTACAAGTTCTATTCGACTTCTCTTATTATTTCAAGTCTGGGAAACAACTAGCCCACGCATATTATAATAACAGAATTTAATAAAACTTTAACAGAACTTGAAAATAAAATCTATCTACCATATTAAAAATTTAAAAAAATATAATTTAAAAATTATATTTTCCATTAGAATTTGTTTGATAAACAGTGAAAAATAAAATAAAATACAATTATGAAGAAGTTCTAAATTTTGCACGAAAGTTTTTACAACAGAAAATAGTATAGTACCTCGTAATCCGTGTTAATATCCATAAATTGGGTGATTTTATTGAAAATTTCTAAAACGAGATAATTAAGTTCATCGGTGAACCAACTTTTTAGTATTGCATCGTGAAAAAAGCATTCCTCCAAACAATTTTGTCTTCGATCTGCATAGGTATGCGCACAGGGAAACCGTAACGGTCAAGATCTCGGAGTATCGAGAGCGCAAATAAAATGGAGGGCATATTGCACATGGAATTCTCGGTCCGAGACAATGCGCACGAGTCGCCGGGCCTTCAGGGGGCGCGCATTCAGCTGTCAGTAGGACCGGGGGCCCGGGGCCGCCCTGCGCCCGATACGGTGCGGCGGGCGGCCCCGGGCCCAGTGCGGCCCCGGTCGGGCGCCGCCCCTGACCGGCCCTAACATGTACATTCTTACATACATACAGAAGATATCTAGGTATCTAGGCGGTTGTTGTAGGAAATATATACAGGCTTACCACATATATATTTAATATATTTCCTTCTTTCTCATAAATGACGCACGTTACAGGTAGAAAAGTTACGATGGAACTCTCAACGGCAAGATATCAAAGATAGGTAGTATAGACTAGATACTTTATTTTATTTTATTTTTATTTTTTTTTTTAACTAATACACATAATATACAATTAAAAAAAATATATAGTATAATATATAATATTGGTGGTAACAATACCTCCCTAATTGAGGAATTCTCGTGTTTATATCTAATTTATAATACTATAACCTATGCATGCAATAGTGTTAATTTTGAGGAAAAACTGAATACATTTTTTCTCTTCTTTTATTCCCCTTTAATGATCCATATTTCTATATCCTTGCGTTCTTTTTTTTTTTACTTATTTTTCCTTGTTGTTTATTCTACTAAACCTGTCTTTTATTTTTATGCTATACTGTATGTGATTCTCCATGATTGATCTAGCAAGAAAAAAAAATCTAAAATAAAAAAGAGTCATCTCGATATATGGCAGCCTGAATACAATCAGTATGGTTTACCAAACATTGGGAATTTTCATTAATACTTCGTTAGAACGCACATGTGTAAAGTATAGTATGTATTATCAACTAGAGCAGACCCGTCAAAAATTGCGGAATGTTCTAAATTATAGACAAATCAGGTCCATTTTTGAAAATGACAGTAAAAATAATTTATGTAAAAACATTATTTTTGTAGGTAGGTACTTTAAAGAATTCTTCACATAATAAGTTCCAATTTTTAAAGCGACACTTAAATTCTAAGTAATTTCGAGTCCAATGAGGCAGAGTTAACGCATGACGGAGAAATAAGTGAAATTAGTATTTTTGATTCTAAAAATAATATATTCATGTCGTAAAACGTGTGCAGGGTCTAAATAAACGCGGACAGTGTGGACGCCGACCTTCAAAGAAAGAAAACTAAAATTATTACTGCGATTATGTAAGAAATCTGTGAAGATTTTATTTAAAAGTATCTATGTTAAAAAACCGTGGATTAATTGAAAAAAGGTGAGAAGTGAATCCTACCAAGTTACTTATCTTCCCATCTAAAAGCTTATCCTGTGCAGGTAGAAAAAAAGACTAAAAAGAGAAACTAACAAATGAAATGTTAGAAATTGATCAACTGTTATAAAATTGCGATACCTCTTACTATGTCTAACTACAAAGTCCATCTGTACATACTAGATTGTCCAATTTTTGATCACAAAATTTTAATTAATCGTTGTCGTGAGCTCACGAAACCAACACGTATCATTTTATAAAACCAAAACTGCGTCTGTTGCGTCCTTCTGGAACTCGTCCTCTTCGCCTGGCCTGTCATCAGGAGGCGGTCCACGATGGACCACGTGATTTGCAACCGCGTGATGCAGGGGAGGTTGGAGATAAACTACATCTCTGGACCATTATGGATGCTAAATAATTCCTCGGCGAAGCACAGGTGGTTGGTGCATCGGGTCGCGGGTTCATTTTTTGTCCACCGCCACCGGAGGACATGTGGATAATGCAATGCCGAACAAATATGTGGAGGGATTTATATCGTGGCATATGTTCGCGCATATTATGTAAATCGCCCGACAAGAGGCTGCGACAGAGATCACCGAATTGAGATAATGAACGAGAACTGATCGTGGTCTGGATGGAACTGGGTTTTTTGCGCGCTTTCGAGTTATTATACGGAAAAGTTCACTAAAAATGTGATAATTTTTAATATTATTTACATTATTATTTGGTAGTAACGATTATATAATTATATTTGGAATATTGTAACTGAGTGGACATTTTTTTTAAAACACCCATAACTGATTTTGGCAACTGTTGTTTTTGTTTCTCTTTATCCTGCGCTGCCGAGCGATTCTATATCTTTTGTGGGATCGTTATGAGATAACGGACATGATCGCCTGTCAGATTTGTGTGATTTATTTTCTTTTTCTATGAACAACGTACATTAACTGAATAAATAATCATGCATACTTGCAAGAAGTCGTGTTTAAAACGATCTAAATTCAAATTTGTAAAAATTACACAAATCCGACAGGAGATCACGTCCGTAATATCGATAACGATCCCACAAAAGATATAGAATCGCTATGCTGATCACCATTTAATTATAACTTTTTATATTGTCTTGCACACAGTTTACCTAGAATCTGCCCTAAAAAGAACGGTTGTGCTGAAACCGGTTGGCATGTTGTTATAAAGGTGATGTAGGTACATGAAGTTTCATATAAAGTGTTTCATTTGGAAACTGAATATTTTGGAACGGCGGCGTTTTCCAATATCGGCTCCTCAAAATCACATATTCCTCCTTGTGTAGTTGTGTACTTCACCGTAGGACTACTGCGGGGTAAGAGGGGACTGCAGCCATGTGTTCCAAACTAGTTCGAACCAGTTTGAAGCACTGTCGGTGTGCACAAATACATCTAAACGTGCGCTCTTTAAAATGATTTGCGTGTAGGTAGGAAAATAGATAATTATTTGAAGGAAATTGGGTAGGTACTATCCATTCGGACCAATAACAGATTTTTCGGTAAATTAATTGAAAGATTATTTATGATATACGTATTTATAGTACCCACTTATAAAATGAGCAATAGTTAGATATCTACCTAACTATTAACAACCTAAGTATAAAATAACTTGATAAGTAAAGAAGATTGCACACAGGACACAGGTGTTTTTTTAAAGATTTATCAGTTTTCAACGATCACTAATTATTAGCATTTAACTACTGATGATCTTGAATAAATCAAATAAATAAACGAATTTAACGAATACAATATGGCTTCATGATTCGCCATTTTATAGCAAGCATATCATGAAGCTGCGTCTTGTATCGTGAACCGAGGTTGGGAATAATCGCTAAGCATATTAACATAGAATGGCAGATGTCCACGTAAAGCACCGGGTCATTTTTAGTCCCGGACATAGCTGACCAGTGCTGAAAGAATTGAAGAGGATTGTATCAAAAAATACTTAACCAAACCTTGAAAAACACAGAATGCGTTCTTCGCAGCTGACAAGCATAACGGTATGATTATCGTGATTTATTTTGGGGTGTTATGCTTTTCTGCTAATCAAAATTCTTCAAAAGGTGAAATGCACCTGTAATATGCGTTTATCTGGGAACCTTTTAAATCCATACGGTATAAATAAAAATACGGTACTGATTAACTATTTGATGACAATGTTACATTTGAATTACTGTGAAAAACCCCAACCTGATGCGTCTACTATGGAAGTGGTGTTGTGTATGTGGAACAACTCTCCGGTTTGGTTAGGTCCCATCTAAGCACTGACCGCTACAGTATTTTCGATACTGCGATATACTGGCATCTCGCGACAAAATATCCCCAACAAGATATCCTTCGGACAAAACATCCTCCAACCTTACTAAAACCTAACCTCAACTTATTTAACGTTTTACTATTTTTTAACAATAAGTTGTCTGTATTATTTAAGTCCCATTTTACTATTTTTTATATTGATATTTATACAACCTCAATGATTTTTTAACCATAATTTATTGTCTTTATTTGATGTCTGTATTATTTTTGTCCCATTTTTTGTTGGGTTAGGTTAGGTTTGGTTTTAGTAGATATTTTGTTGGGGGATGTTTAGTCGCGGGTTGAAAAGTTGCGGAACCGTATTTTCGAATAACCGTTCCTGGCCACGGTGGGAGAGTTTTCAATAAATCCAACAAATTAAACAATGAAATCACCAGACTTTGCAATATTAATTATCTTAAAAAATTTCGGTGCCGTAAATTTTTTTCCTCATCTTTCCGTATCAAAGTGGAATGTGTGGTACATTATTCGATGCAAAACACTAACACTAATTTGAAAATTTTGTTATTTAACATCTTTATCTTTTAACATCTTTATTACATCGGCAGTCAGTCATATTAAATAACATTAACTTTTACTAAATTTAACATATCGATACCTCAGTTCCAAGTAGTAAAAACTGAAAAAAGCGTGGTTTCTTTGTTGATGAATTTGTAGGATTAAAAAATAATATAATAATTTTTTCATAGTTTTATATTTTGGATGATTTCGAATTGTAATAGTATAATAGACTTGGCTAATATTTTTAAATCGCATAATTCTTAACTACTGTCATTCTCAATAACTACAACCACAAATTACCACTTGCTACATTTTGGAACTGGTAGATATCGGCATTCTAAGGATTTTCTCAAACTAAACTCAAAACTGTTTTTTTTAGTTGTTACACTTTGGAACTGAGGTTAACTTCTCAAATTTTTGAAGACCAATTTTTCTGTTTTCGGCATCCTCCTCAGTCGTATAGTCAAAGGCGGTGACCTGCTCACTGTACTGTGCACGTTCACTTACATACGGAGGAATATGATAATTTCACTCTACAGATATGGCAAACGTCTCATAACTCGAGAAACATTATGACACTAATACATATTTAAAATGCCGACTGATGGAGATTCCTTCGCTAGTAACTTTACAATTTATTGCGAGAGTAACAGAGAAAAGGGATTACGAAATTTAAATAACCTACTTCCGTCATTATTAGCCGATAACGTTGATTGTGTAGTGATGGAGAACTTAGCTAGCAGAGAATCGAATCCAAAGCCTGAAAACCGACGCATTTGTTCACTCAGCTACTAACCGGGGAACGCACTATAGAATGTTTTGAATTCAGTTAAATTGTACTAATAATACGGGCATCAGCCTAGCATGGTGGTCGAAAAATCCACTTACAATGTAAATAATTTATGCAATGAATAAAGAAAAAATAATAATATGGTAATATAAGTAGAAAATCACTTTAAATGTACCAAAACATCATTATTCAGAATTTGTTCAACCTAAAAAGTAGGTACCTACAACCAAATCATTTTAAAGCGGACAATTTTGAATGTAAATATTTGTGCACACCCTTTTTCGAACTATTTGCATACATAACTTAGACTTACGAATGATAGTACCTACCCAGAACTTTGCACAAAAACCTGAAAAACCTATTGTAGATACATTAACCATATAAATCGGCTATCATTCCATCTGCGTATTCATTATAATAACACACTCATTAAGCCATAATACTGTAATATTTATCCTGATCATAATTTTCACATTATCTTTGTTTTTCCCTTAAGATAATTGCATTAAATGACATAATAAATTTAATTAATTTTCCCATTAAATAATGTTTAATCATCGGTAAAGTCGTGCGGCGCAGAGCTGTGTTTTTCAAATCAACGTTCATGCATCACTGCGCCTGCATTTGGCGTCACTGCCAATTACCAAAAGTGCATATAATTATTTCAATCTGAAATTTAATTACGCACGGAGTCGCGGGATAATTAACTTTTCCGATGGCCGCCGCGAGATGGGCACCGGGCAGAGACTAAACCACCGCAAACCAGGCCTGAACGCTGAATCGAATCGGCCTCTTAACCCCTTGGGCAATTTTTGGAGAATTTTTTTTTTACATCAGCTTCCCATAGGAGGCACTGCGGAAAATAATTTCCCTCAGGACCTATGTCATATTTGGGGATGCTGTGTGGAGGGTTTTTTTAAGAAGGAGATGAGAGCTGTAGGAGGAAAAGGGTTTAAGGGGTGGGTAGGAATTTTGGGTTCAGTGTCTCCTGGTTATCCGCCTCCAAGACCTAGACAAACCTCGCACCATTAATCCGGGCACCCTTGATAAATCATCAAACGTAGCGAACCGCTTGGGGTGACCTATGGCAGAGGTCTTGGTTATCGAATAAAGGTTCCCGGGGCGGCGGTACCCATGCCCACCTCCCAAATTGCGGAGATATTCTTCACAGACAATAACCGTAAAGTCTTTTTGGGAGATATATCTCTCAGCCCTACACAGTGTCATCAAATTTATGCTATCTTATTTTGTGTTATGTGTGAGAATTTTTTTAAATCTGAATACCTCACAAGAGTCCCAGCTGTTCCCATCTGAAGCCAGTGAGACTATGGCATCCCTAATTTGGGTATGTTGTGAGGCTGAAGGTTGTGGGGAGGGGAAGGAGATGGGGAAAAGGAAGATGGGGAGTTACCTGGCTATTCAGGTCTACAAATACGGCTAAAGCCACTTCAAGCAATGTTACAATTCTGAATGGTGGTCTTACACCAGAGCGATACTGAGAGTATCTTCCACTCTAAATCGTGCCCCAAATATACTACTTATTATTTTTAATCTGTTAATTGTGAAATAACACAAATTAATCAAATAAAATGTATTTGTCCACGCTTGGATTTGATCCCGCAGCCTTCGGATTGTAAGTCAAGAGCCTTACCCCTCGACCACGCCGGCCGTCAAATATGTGTTTTAAACAGTGTTAGAAAAAGAGAACAGATACCGCGCTTTAAGTGTGCAAACAAAAGTTCGTAAATATTTTTTTTACAATAAACAAAAAAAAAATAAAAAGACAACAACTTAAATAATACATGGTGTAATTAAGTATTTTTATTGTTTCGTGTGAAGTTTTAAACAGGGCTTTAAATAGATACTATATGAATGTATGTGTTCAAATTTAAATATTTCAAATTTTATATATCAATAGTACCTCGTACATACAATCTGAAAAAGTCTTTCATCTGCTTTCAAAGATTTTGAAAGCAGATGAAATTTTGCAATTTGAATTACGTTAATAAAACGGTGAATTTATCTGGAATCAAATGTAATGCGACAATATTATGAGAAGTCCACTGGAAAATCAGAGTAAAATATTATAAAATGTTTGAGATTTTAATTTTTTTTAAATATATTTTTTAAGTTAAGAGGCCGCCTTGATTCCGTTCCCCGGCCTGGTTTAAGGTGGTTTTGGCAGAGAGCGCCTTCCGTTCGAGGGCCGTGTCGGTCTGTGATAATCTTGGTTCTCGATGCGAAAGCACGAAGAACAAACCGGAGAAATTAATATTGCCGATGACGCTTGCAATGCCATTGCAATTTATTGGCATTATGCAGACGAAATAGCAAAGAAAATTGACTAACGCGCTAAAAGAGTGTGTCATCCGCATATACCCAAGCATGCTCCAACGGTTTTACGGTTTGCATTTTTTTTACGAAAAGACCGAAGTGTCCTCGAAAAATGATACTGTTAATGCTTATAATGATTTTTTCAAAAGGGTCTTCTTTCTATTGTAAATATAGGTACCTACCTACTGAGGTTGACGTGTTTCAACCTCCGTCACATTTGATTGATGACAAAATCGATAATTAGCATCATTTTGGTTTTTTGACATATAGATGGTCCTTGCTATCCGCTGATTGTCGACCCGTTTTAGGTTTTCTTCAAATCATAACCATTATGCTTGATACACATCTGATCAAACGCTGAAAAGGCCGAGATCGTTGTTTATTCGCTGGGTGCGTTCGAATGTCACTAAATCAAAATGGCGTTAATTGTCGATTTGATGTCAATCAAACGTAATGGATATTAACCACTGGAGCTCTTGTTGCCACAATATAGTACTATTTATAATACCTCGGATTGCTTTGCTGCCAATTTTGGCAAATTTTCCATAATTAGTAAGATATTAAGTAGAAGTTTACGATTTTATAATATTTTTTTCATAAATCCTACGAATAGGTGAAAAATGAAAAAATATTACTGAATTCATTAGCTATATAGAACCATAATCAGTTTGTAAGACCCCATATTGAAATTCGGAGTTATGATTTTTTTAATGTGGGCAAAATATTCAAAATGATCACAAAAAAATCTCGAGTAATCGGAGAAAAAAGTTTTAAATTGCGCTGTCGATCCAGTGGATAAAACAGTCAAAACTAAGCTAATTAATAGTGTTGGTTGGAACTATCAAAAGTATTATCTTAATACGGTGACTGTGGTGAGAAAATCGTTTTATTATCAATTTATTTTATAGGCTTATTTTTTGTTCCTTATTATTATTTACCTAAAGGACCGTTTTGATGGATGTTTATATATATTTCATTCCAGCAAATTTAACTACTCTATTGGCAAGCGAAGTCTTCTCACACTTCTCTACTCCTGGCATAAATAAAATAAAACATACATCACAATAAAATTTAAATATTAAGTAGGCTGTAATGGAGTCATGGGTCATGGGAAATACGATTTATAATTGAGCCAACACGGATGATCAAAGGTTAATTGATTTGAAGGAGTGAGAATTGTAGTCGTTATATCAAAACAACAGCTATAATGAGCTTTCAACTATAACATCAGAAGCGTTTTAAGATCATCAAGGGAATTAATTTTTTTTAAATAATCATAATATTTAAAAATAATGTTTATTCGGAATACCTACTTATGAATACGAGAATAATCTCAGGTCATAGATATTAAATAATATTAAATTACGTAATCTACTAGAATGATTAACATGGAGTAGGTAGTTCGTAAATTCCACAAGAAAGAAAGTAAGTAGTTACTTACCTAAGTACATAATATTTTTCAAATCAGAGGCATCTTTGTATCTTCACATTTTATGAAACTGAACACAATTTTCTACTTTCAACTCTATCCAATTCAAAACTCCAAAAGGGTGAGCTTTGGCGTCATGAATAATACACTACTTTTTCTATTCAACCCATCTTTTCTAGGTCAACTCAACAATGTTCACTTCACAACGTCATTCCATTAGAAATTATGAAATTAACTAGAGCAGACCGGTAAAAATCACGATATCAAGTTCAATTTTGAAAAACATAAATATGTGGTATATAATCATTGAAGACAATATTAGCGACTCTCAAACGAAAACTTGAAACAGAAAAAAAAGATAGTTATTTAAAAAAAATTAAACAATGTTCTGTCATAATATAACATTATTAACTAACCAACACGCCGTTTCCCCGCAGGGGTAGGCAGAGAGGACCGACCTCCAAACAACTCCGTATTGGCACACACTCTTTACCTCACCCACATACATAATCTTCTATTATTCTGACTTTTGACATGGCCCGACTCAGGTACCTGATTCACTTTATCATTCCATGTCTTTCTCGGGCGTCCTCGACTTCTTCTACCATTCACATTTGCGTCGTATACTCACTTCTTACACTACTTTTTTCGTCCATTCGCTCTACATGCCCAAACCACCAGTCTTACATTCTTTGCGGATATCCACATTTCTCACATTATCATACATTGTTTTACCACATATACGCCTTAGGGATCTCATTTCATATTACATTATAGATAGGTTATTCTTCTCACAAGCATGAAGCAGTTAAAATTTTGAATATGAAACTAAAATTCAAAGAAAAAAAATTCTCATTGAAGTTGAATAATTTTACGCAGGAACAATTTTACAGACAACTTTTTTTTTATGTTTGATTATATATCCAGGAACCCAGCTGCATATTTATAACTGAAAAAAAATATGAAAAGGATACAAATTGTTTTTTTTTAAACAAAACTTTGGCGAAGCCGAAAAGCAAGCTTTTGTTTTATAAATTTAAATCAATAAAACCATCTTAAAAAAAATTTTGCTAGAATTGTTACAGAATAGTGAAAAGGCACATTTTAAGATCCACACAGCATCGTAACAGACATGAGGCGCATGAGGCAATACCTATGCTATGCCTACTTACATTACGGTGCGTGCGCAATGCCATTCGGCTGCTTCGGACTTGCGCACTGCACACACTCTGGAGGAGGGGGGAGGTCATGTGACAAGACTCCTCCCACGTGTGACGCGACGTCACCCGGAATGGATGAATGTAGTGCGCGTGCTTTTTCTGCGCATTCATGAATAATATATTGAATATCACTGCGAGTTGCACTAAACCGACTGAAAACGACTAATATTCGGACTAAAAGTAGCAATTCTGGTAAATGCGAATATTGCCAGAACTAACATGAAAATTTCTCGTGGGTCCTAAAGTAAGTATTGCTAAAAAATGTGTTTTGCGTACTAAAAGAGTGCTACAAGTACAATTTGAAATATAAGTATTGCTAGTACTAATATAACTAGGCATTACCCGGAATAAAAACTAAAATAACTATTGCTCGTACTAATAATGTTGACTGGACAACTCAGAATCACGCAACTTCAACACCTCCCTTGAGCAGTCGTTAAAATTGATTAAAAAAATAATGGGTTGACCCACCAAGCCACTATAAACATTTTTTTTTGTTCTTTGTTTTCATTTTCTGAATATGCATTTGTTAAGAATGCCTTCACCAAATGTTTTTAAAAAAATCGTAAAATTGACGGAGATACAGCATTTTATGTGAAACCGTTTGAAATAGTTTGTAGATACCTATGTATGTTGAATTATCCTCCAGCAAAACTTTGAACGCGTTATTCTCAAAACTACGTTTTTCAACCTGGTTGATAGCATATTAAAAAAAACTATACATCCGATTTTCATTCACTAAGTCTTAAAATGTTTGAAAGTCCAGTCTCTATGGCACCACGAAGGGATTTTTTTTATATAAAGTGCCCCTTCTATATATTTTTTTAATGAACAATGAAATTTTTTCCATAAAAAGCGAAAATAAAATTCGCTGATACACCATTTTTTTCTTTTTTCAGATATCAAAATTCCCCTGAGACGTACCTGAGTTATTAAAAACTTTTAAAATGGAAATGCACCTAACATGGTCATCAAAAGAGTTCCATTCCTAAGGATTCTTTAATTTGAAGTTTCATATTATTACGTTTGTTAAACATGTTTTTATATCTTCTTTGAACTAAGCTATTTTTTTTGAAGCAGCAGAATTTTAATTTGATTTAAATTAAAAAATAATATAGTAAGGAATTATTTAACTTTTCGGTGTACAGAATTGGAAAAAAATAATCACATTAAATAATAAAAAACATGCCAAATACTATCCAATCTGATTTTTATGCTATTAACATATTAAAAAAGATTATGTTATAAGAGCGTTTAACCAGCCAGCTGCCGAAAATAGATATTTCATCGAAAGATGTTCTTACGATCTTACAGGGCGGTTACAATGAGAAAGATGTATTACTCTCCGTACCAGCTTTTTAAAATTATAACTCAATATCGATTTTATTTCATTCCAAATTTGTTTAAATTTATACCTACATCTAAAAATGCTGAAAGGCATGTTGATAAAACTATTAAAATTATGTAGTTTTTAAATTATTTTTGTATCAAAAGTATTTTTCATTTTTCAATAATATTTGAGCAAAATAAGAATGTAAAAATATCTGAAATATGTTAGTCTGTAAGTGCGCAAATAAATACACAAACGGACCAATTTTCGTCAAGAAACACATGAACGTATATATTTTTTATGATTTAATTTAAACTATAATTTAAATTCTGTAACATACGTTTACTAGATAATGTATTGATTTAATTTACTGCATTATTATATGATTTGAAATGGGTGTTGTATATTACAATTTTTTTTTGAAAATTTAACAAATCTGCCAACGACCTATGGTATAACCTTTTTATACTGAAAATAAACATTTTTTCTCAAAATTTAAAACATACTACTAGATAAAAGAACAATTAAATATTTAAATATTTAAACATTTAAATATTTCGAAATCAATTTATAATTGTTTGGTGGAAAAGAGTCAATACGTCTAAACACTGATTTAAAAATGACATATTTCTGTTTTTCTCTTTTTCGCTCTTAAATAACAAGGACAAGGGTGATTTTTTTAAGAAATTTGCGATCTATAAATTAATTGTAACTTTTTCAAATAGGAAAATTTTCAATACTATGATAGAGTTAAGAAACACCTAAGGTGTTCGAATAATAATTATTATTTTGAATTTGCCTACGACATATTGGAAACAAATCATTCTTTTGATGTATGTAAATAGAGGAATAACAATTTCACATACCAACATAATAGATAACTTATATAAATTTTAGATATTAGAAGATTAGAAGAAGTGTTAATAGCCAATTAAACATTATTTATAACCAAGTTTTTTTAAATCCGTTTTCATACCAATACCATAGTTTATAATAATTTATTTTTGTTATTTAGACATCTTGGTTGTGATTTTATTATTTTGTATCAATTTATAAAAGTTTTTAATAAGTACCATAAATGTTATTTTCACCAATTTCATATAATTGTTTTTTTATAATAAGTTTAACTAAATAATTGTAATGTTTTGGTCCATAGATACTTATTTGTCTACTCATCTTCATCTATTATTATTTTTGTTCATTTTCATATTAACCCTGGCGAATGATTTCAAAACATGCTGAATGATTTTGTTTAAATAAGTTGTGTATTCAAAGTGATTTGTTTTAATTTAATTAAAATGGAGACACAAGGTGATTTGCGATTATTGAAGAAGCGATTATATTTATTTTCTTTACGGTTGTAATATAATAATTGTAACACATTATAACATACTTAAATGATGCCAAAATTACACGACTACTATTATACCTACGATAAGCATGAGCTAGTACACTGGTATTTGAATGCATGGAGTTATTTATACGCCACGATGATTACTTGTTTTCAGCATTGAATATAGTAAATAAAGGTTTCTCTCAGCTTTATGCTATTCGAGAAAGTATTTACATGAGCAAGGAGGGGTGCCTAGTCTACTGCCCACTGCTCAATGCGCCGTACATCCCCGGAACCCCGCACCACCCCGTGACACGTCGTATATTCAAAGTCGCTGCTTTGACCACCTCCGATCGCCTCCGACTCGGAGGTAAGCAAATAAACTCGGATAATAAGCCCTCGGTATGTTTTCACTTTAAAAGGCTTGTACTTGTATAGGAGACAGGCAACAGAGAGCTGAACTGACTAAAGCAAAATAAAACACGTCTTCGTCACGACACCGTGGTAGCGAATAGCGAACAGAGCTAAGCTTAAAAGCGCATGTGAACAGCGAGCTCCGAACATTGTACCTACAACTAGTGACTATTTACTCTAACGCTAATGCGAATATTGTATACACCTTTATCAATTGGCGATCCGAACCAATAAAGCTCCTTGTTTGCTGCCGTATGCATTCAAAGGTCGCCTGATCGGTGGCAAAGATTTCACATTGCCTTTTCAGCCTCTAGGTTTTCCACTCATCAGGCTTCCATGATTCCTCGCTCGCTTTCTGTTCCATTAGATGTTTTTAAATAATTTATGTCGATTGCTATCAATGTAGAATTTAAATAATATCTACCGTAAAGAACAAAGAAAAATAATGTCAAAGGTAAGCAATGTATGTCAGAATATATTTTATTCAGAAAGTAGCGCTGTACAAAGCATGCAGTGAATATATTTTATTCACGGATGATGTAATATACTATTATACCTACACAAAGTTGCGTTAGAGTACCCCTTTCTTTTAGAGGGTTGATTAACGCCCTCTCCACATGTTCGCTGTCCGGCTACACTTTCCCTCATTACGCTTCTCCGGGAGTTACCTTTCTGTCTGCTTTTGGCGGGGCCTTATCTCTCGATCTTCCTGTGGTCCTGGTCCATATCACCAGGCCGGTATTGAATACGTTCTCCGCCTCACAATGTTATATGCAAGAGGCTGCGGAGCGTGGTGCTCAGATCTTTGGGGCGATACTGATACAGGCACTTGTTACAAATTCCGGGTGAGGTATTCGAATACAGTTTAAATCCGTCGTGATTCAAACCGTGCATTTGATGCATACTTTCAACTTAAATTGTTTTCATATAAAAAAATACCTTTTTTTAGCTTGCAGTTAATTCTATGAAAGCCTAAAATCTTCATTCAGAATCTCCCAACGAATCTTATCAGTATAAATATCTGTGGAATTTTTATAGGACTTCCTACTGAGCATTGAACATCAAAGAGATCGGCTCGTCTCTTTTCAAAACATGAACATTATGAGGCCCACTCACTGTCGTTGACAGATAAACATGGTAATTAAAGAAATAAATAATTTATTTGAAGGTTGTGCACGTTATAAGATTTCAGTTATTCAAATCCCACAGTCACAATGCAGCTTTAAAAGCAGTGATAAGCGCAGATAAAGCGGAGGAGGTGTATTGAGTGTATTATGGCGTACGTATTCTATACGTACTCCAGCTCTCATATAAATTTATTTCTAAACACGAGTGGAGCGATCTTTTGCAGCAGATAAGGGATGAAGTAGGAAGAGAATCGTAGAGACTTGGAGACTTCCTAGTTGTGTTTTTTCTTCATATTGCCAGACGACAAACGAGCGGCCTCTCTATCGAACATTCAATCTGCCCGTCCAGAGAAAGGCCTGCCAGTGACGGCCGCGGCAAGTCTCGCTGCGTCATATCACAGAGGCTTGATAGTGGACTGTCGACTGTCGTCTGGGCAGAATCGATGAATAGCCGGCTGAAAGGCAGGGTGTTCTCTGCTATTTATTTGCAATTTATGGATGCTTCAAGCGAACAACGCCGTACACTTCTTCAGAATAGATATACCTGTGTGCGGGATACAATGATATAAAATAACTCAAAAAGCATGTGATCGTGTCAGTTTTTCTTTGCCATAAATAAAATATATGGGAATAGAATTGTGATAGGTGTAGGAGGTACCATCCTTCAGGTTTCTAAGAAACAATGCAGGTGTGGTCCGACCTCTGAATGTTCGATCGCAACCTCTCTTTGTGTTACATGTATCATTTATAAATGGAGCGATTAGTATTCTTTTACGGTGTATTATTGCAAAATTACAGGACAGCAAGAGTTGCGCTATTCTCATGTGAAAGGGAATAGATATAATATTCATCAAATTGATTTTATCCTCATAATAATGAATGAAGTCATAAAGTCCTAAGTCCCATCGAGGGAGTGGGCGATCGCGTTCGCTGAAGGCTGCCTTCGTAAGGATGTAAGTGCAGCATAAGTAACTGCGCGGTACCTACATAGTGCCTTAGTAGGGAGCTGTGACAGGTACCGGCTGTAACCAGCCATGGCGGAATCACCGTTTCAAAGTAACTGACTGTTGCTATTACATATCAAGAGGAATTCAAACGGACATCGCGCCCACTCTTCTAATGATGGACGACGGGGAGTTTCATCTCCTTGTCTCTGGTTGTACGTTACACCACTGGTTATTAGCTATTATAGATAGTTAATTAAATATCTGTACCTGCGTTAGGTTAGTGTGAATAACCTGCAAGGTGTCCTTTTATGTTTCATTCGAGGACCTATTCAATTAAGCCAATTATTATGACACTCTCCACGAAACGTGCACACACATTTTACCTAATATAAGATTCAGAGAGTAATTAATGAAGAGGTTAAGTTTTGAGTGTTAAAAATAGGAACTTACCGATGATATAAAATTTCACTTACATAGACGAACCGATAAAATTATGATGATGAGTCATTGCTAAAACGGTTACAAATACGTGATTCATTTTTTCGTTGAGTGTGATCGAATAAAATATTTTTTTAATTGTTTATTTGAACAGAGCATTGAATTGCTTGCATTCGTGGTATTTTTAAGACTTTTTCAACTTTTTCTACGCGTCACAATTTACTCAAACAAATGTGCTATTATTTTAATTCACCTAATACGAATTTACATATTTCTAAGCCAAGAAATAAATCGTGGCTTATAATGGTGATAGTTTTCATTTTAATCGTATTCACTAGTAATTTAGATCTCAGAGAAGGTAGTTAGTAAGTAAGCTATGTATAATTTATGCAAATTAATTCGTCCACAGTCAAATCACTTGTATGATATAACACTTCAAACTGAATCCAAACCTGGATGTTTATCAAACGTACAATCGTAATAGCGAGGATAAATAATATGCAAATGGTGTTTGTCAGCAATAAATCACTGATTCATCAACCGAAATAAGGCTGCAGCCCATTGTCGTCCATTTAGATACAAAAACTCCGGTGATGGAACCTGATACACCTGTAACGCCTAATAAATCCCATACTTCATGACCGACCTCAAATGAAGACACGCTCGTATTTCTTGGAGAATAACCAATTTTAAGACGTCGTCGTTAAAATTTTACGGCTATCGTTTCACGTATTATTAAGTAAACAATTTGTCAATCGCGTTTATTGTAGGTACAATGCACAACATGGCTTGTTTTCGCGAGATTACAACACATCGTTTTGAAGATATTTTTTAACTCCTAGTTTGCAACCTACTTGGTCTCACGCACAATGATCAAGCGAATTCACGCCTTCGTACGGTCACATCCTTGTTCCCTTATTTCAGAGTTTTATTATAATAGGCCAATTGCACGGGTTTCATAATGACTAGATTTTTCTACTAAGATTACGAAAATGTTACAAAAAATTTAATTATTCGATTTATTTATTTTTAAATAAATAAATCCCTTATTTGGGCTCGTGAGGTCACTAGATGAAAATGTTCCATCTCCGATATTATTCAATTAATTTTGTAAAATTTTACACTGAAGTTTTTTTTATGTCAACACTTTGATTTCCTATGATTTTTTTTTAATTTGACACTGAAAATTCACTAGCTTTATTGTTTGTTCTCCGCGAACTTATCATTTGGTTTGACGTTTTGACAGATGTTACCAAGTGAACCCCGTACATATTACGCCTTCTGTACCTGTCTTAGACGCGTAATTTTAGGATTGTAGGTTACAGGATCGCTCTTCATGTTTTTTCCTATAAGCACATTTTAAGTATTTAGTACGCATGGTGGTAAGTAAAGGGTCAAATCGTTTATTTTTAAGTGATACGCTACATAGGAAACCTAAGATTAAAAATCTTTCTGTCCATGGAAAGATCAACTTATTTCACACAACCTTTCTGATTTCGGTTAAAGACATTTTTAAAGCAAAACGTAATATTTACCTTCCCATTAAATAGTAATCTATCTAATGTGACTATTTCTAAATGAAACTTAATAGTCGATAGCGATCCGTGTCTAATTTGGTAAACCTTGCCTAACCTGATGATTATTGCTAACGTTATGCTTTCCTACACATTCATAGATGAAATCAGTATCTCAAAGATATCATTTAAACCCATATACAGCAGCTTCTAAAATTTTAAAGTGCAATAATTATTCATAACCATTGCCAATTATATTTTATCGCAGCAAACGAGCATTTTTGGAGAGGAGTGGTAAAACATTGAAGAGTTATAAATTCCACAGCTTTCTACATTTAATATCCGTTTTATTGCGCAGATAAATATAAATTTCGATTTGAAAAGCGCAGAATCAAACAATGACACAGCAGTGACATGTGTCAGTGGGAATTTTCTGCTCATGCATCTATGGTCGGTTTTTCAACGTGAGTCATTCTACTGGCAATTGACCTTATGAAATTCCCAATACCTGCCATTTGATTTATTAAAAGAATGCTGATCGTTCGAATCGAAACTATAGGTAGGTATGCTAATTTTAACTCCAGGCTTCAACCATTCGTGGTCCTGAGCCAATGGTACCTGGAGTAGCTTGAATTTAGGCGCCTTTAAAAAAATGATGAATGAAAAATTAGATTGTCCAAATGTGTTACACTTCCCGTTCTTCAAATTAACGAAAAAATATATTGCGCACCTATAGAGCAAATGGGACAGAGAGGCTACTGCTGCCGCATATTTTGTCATGAATGTTACAGGTTGAATTCTAGAATATCTCAAAGACAATTTCAAGTTCTCATCTTCATAGAAGTACAGTTCAGCAGAGCTCAGGGCTGAAGACTGAAGGGAGTAGATTGCAGTGATGATAGCCAACCCCCGATTTGAGAGGGCGCTAGAAGGAAAATAAAAATAACGATTCCGTATTTTATGAGCTGATTTTTTTCTTCAATGTTTTTAGTTTACTCCAGTACAAGGTCTTGTAATTGAACGTTATGACATTTATGCTTTATTTTAAGAGTGGGAATCTAATGACTTTCATAATATTAATACTATGAGTACATTGCAAGGAGTCATATCGAGTATAATTCCAGAGTTCGGTCTCCAATTTATGAAGTTCAGTCAAATGTAGATATGTAAATTTTACAGTAGGCATTTTTTTAAAATTATTTATTTATCTATAATAAAATATATTTACATTGGTTTTATTTGTATGCCTGTCTCACTAGGGTATACCTGTGTCGAGACAGGCATTCCTAGAGAAGGCCTAGTTTATGGCTACTAGCTACTTTATACATTAAATTTATTAAAATTATCGGAACGAAGAATTATTTGCGATTTAACGTATTTCGTTAAAATTATTATTTCGATGTTGAATACTCCTGAATTGCAACATCTAATTTTGCTCCATGTTCCTGGCAGGACAGTTACAAGACCGTACCTACAATATTATTCTGATTCACAACAATTATTCTTCAACGTCGCAATATAACATGCCAATGATACGAATTCAAAATTTGGGAAACATATACCCTGATGTTGTTGATATATTTGGTACAACAACATTCTAATATAAGCTGGCTTTAATATTTTTATTTTAATTCATAGAGTGTGGTGATTTATATGGTGAAATTGTTTAACTCTGTATGCGCAAAAGAGCACTGGTTCCATGATTTTATTCCAATATGTTTTTCTTTTTCTTATTTACTATTATGAATATATTGTATAAACTATGTATAAATAAACCGTGATCAAATAAATAAGTAAATATTTAAACTCCCTTTGAAAACACGTGTTTGAGCGTAACCGGGATGATTGATAGATCAAAGAAGTGAAAATAAACATTGAGCGAAACAGTCCGTCCTGGCGCACCTACCCACTACCCACATGATAAATGATTGATGAATGTGATTGATTCGGATCCAACGCTGTCAGGCTGTCCGTTGCACATAATTGATAAGCGATTCGGACTTGGCTCATGGAACTATGGAGGAATCAGGACAACTATTCAAAATATCTAAACTGTTATTCTGAAATTGATAATAGGAATACATAAAAAATATATACAGGGTGTAACAGGACGTACCCGAGGGATTTTTGATTCCTGGGCATATTTGGAGTAAAAAATGTAGATATTATTTTGATCTTCGATGACATTTTTTTTCAAATAAAAAAATATTTTTTCATCACACGCCGCAACTGACTAGTTAAAAGATTAGCGCGTTTATAGCCTAGCGGACGCATATATTGCCACACGAAATGGCGCGTATCACTCAAACACAACACGACATCATCTCCTCCCATAACGATGGGAACAGTAGCGCGGAGTAATTAAAAACATATTTTTTGTTTTTAATAGCAAAAAAAATATCATCGTACACCAAAATGACAACTACATTTTTTACTCCAAATATGCTCAGAAATAGCTGGTTAAAATCCCTCGGGTTCATACTGTTATACACTAAACTAAAATTGTAATATTTAATTACTGAAGATTAGGTATATTAGCGAAATTTATTTCTCTAAAATTTGAAACCGAATAATTAGAAAAAAATACAATCACATCTAGGAATTGAACCCAGGACATAAGCCTTGCCGGGGTTATGCTCTACCACTGAACGTCTCCTTCGGTCGTGTTTAATTATATCATACTTACTGAGAAATACCAACATTATCTCCATTTTCTTAAGGTAATATTTTTTGGCTGCTTTCCTAGATGTGACCGTATCTTTTGAGTTGAATTGAGTTGCTAAACAGTTTTAAGTTTCTCCATGAACGATGGCCCTAAGACTCACAACTAGTACTATTATTACTTACTCGTGGTCGAATACCGACAAATTGCACCTTTTTGATGGCAAAATTTAGTTAAAAGAATGTAAATTGCCTTGAAGCCATTAGCGATTACATTTCTCGTTTCTTGCGTCAATTGTACCCTGCCAAAATAATATCGATCACCTGCTTTGATTTAACAAAACCGTTTTCAAACTTAAAAAATATGTCACAAAGCCTAAATAATTATGATAGTTATTTTACCACCGATCACGACCAAGCACAGAACGTATCAAAAAACGAACTACGAACATCACAGCGTTTGACAACACGATGTTCTTATTGAGTGCCACATCACGCAGACTCGGGCATGCACTGGACCAGAAGGCATAATGCCAGCAGCCGACGATCATCACGATAAAAATATTTGCCAAAATATGATAATAAGAATATAAATTATGAAATAATTGTAACGTGAAATAAATTACAAGCATCACTGTATGTATAGCTGCAGATTGAAATACTTATATATGGCGAGCAAAAATGGAACAATCGACAGAAAAAAAAATATTTGTAGTAACTACAATAGTTTTAAGTTTGTAATAGTTTTTTTAGGTTTAATGCAGAAGCACAATATTGTATTACACTAGCTTTATCACTCTTTTTATTATTGAAATCGTGAATAAAGCATCGAAAGAGAAGATAATACTAATTAATCTAAACTAAAATATGAAAAAGAACAAGGCACAGAAAAATTAAAATCAGAGCCTGCAATTCAATAAACAAAAGTGGGGAAACTACAAAGAACCGCAAAAAGAGAAGACCGATATGGCTAAAAAGCACCGCACAAAGGGGAGACCGATAGGCTACGAAGAACCGCACAAAGAGGAGACCGATTATACTATCTCATTCTCTTGCGGGGTAAATCTTGTAAATGTATTTGTTTGTCTCATTTAAGTGTCGCTATTTTTCTTTTCATCGAGTTTCAAATCACAACGGTGTTAAAAAAGTTTTCACTTCAAAAAGGTAACAGTCGTAACTGGGATTACAATTTTTTAAATTACATTGATGAGAATAACCTTCAAAATTTATTATTACAAAAGAGAGATACTCAAATAAAACTTTAATAAAATGCTGATTTTTTGGCAAAATTAAATGGAATTTTCAAAGCTTCATAGCGCATGATAGAAGTGATGTAACAAGCTAATAATAGTGTCATCTATAAATGCTATTCAGCGAAAGTTGTACAAGTTTTATCATACCACAACTCATTGTTATAAAGATTTATGTTTCAGTAACATACAAATTTTCCGCTCTGTTAGATTCGGGGAAATGATGAGGAAGGTCTTTGAATAAATTTATTATGTTTTGTTACTAGGAAGAATCCAAGGAATTAATTTCTTGAAATTCATTTCAGTGCATTGAGGAGAGTCATGCACGATTCCGTGGATTGAAGAATATTCCAAAAATTTACATTTACTCCACCTGAAATAATTAAGGTTGAAAATTATGGTCGGTTTCACGAATCATTTTTTCTAATTCGGGGCGTGAACACTTCATTTAGATATAATGAGGTGTCAAAAACCAAGATTGCACAATTATTAAATGCACAAATAGAGTACCTAACCTGATCATTATTTACTGTTACGAGTTAATTGATTCTTTTTTTGTAATATTTTGTTGTATTAAATTATATAAAGGGAACTCCTTGCTTTGTATAATTTTTTAAACAGTAATACTCGTATTGATGTTGATATAAAAATATATGTGAGCCTCACTGAATAATTTGCCGGTGCCAAGGCCTCCTTTTTACAATTTAATAAAATATAATATAAAATAATAGATTGAAGATAAAAAAATAAAATGTGTTGATATTAAATAAAATACAAAAATGTGGTAAAGATCGGCTTGACGTACGGTTGTATTGGTTGGTATTGTGCATTACGTACATATGTTTTATTCTTTACGTTATTAAATTTTTGTAATATTGAGTTTTTTGTTATTTAATCCATCTATTAATCTTGAATCTGAAAATATTTTCTTCTCGATTTTTTTAGAAAGATTCTTGAACGCTTTTTTGCCTAATTATTGTAGTGTATTTGTCCAAAGCGTGTATTGTATTTAATAAATGTTTAATTTCGAATTTTGAAAACCCACAAAAATTACCAAATTTTAAATTATACCTACAGAAATAAGTGACGTCACATGAAGCCAAATATGACTTAAATTTAACTGCAGTATCTTTCCGCGAGCGATCGATGACGTCAGATCTCTCCTGATAAATCCTAGAGCTTTTAGGAATTTTGGCTAATTGAAAATATTTCAAGAACGATTCAATTTTTCTACATAGGCCAACTCACAGATTCTGACGTAATGTTTTTAGATCTAGTGGGCAGGTATATTTTTCAATGAAAATATTTTATTATTAAAGCTTCTAGAAAAACTATAAAAATGAATAATGGGGTAATTTTTAAGAGTGGCGTGCATTTATTCGTACCGAATCCTCTTTGTATCATAACGAGTATTTCCGCTATCTATTTTAATTGAATTTGTATAGTTAAGACTTCTCGGACCAACAGACCAAACTACTAATTAGATAAGGCAAGTTGTTAATTAACATTCACGATAACGCCGCCCGGCCACCGGACCGCTGCTGGTCCTACTGCACTGGCTGCAGTTCATCACGTCTCCCCTTGTGCCATTAGTCCACCCAGTCCACTGGGCGCTGGTTCCCGTGCTCGCCGGACCCTGACGACCATGCGGACAGGTAAACAGGGCAAATTAACGCAACCGAGGCAAAAATGCTAAATGTTCCTTTGATTAGCGAACGCGACACAAATAAATTAAAGGGCTTTTTGTTGTACTGCAGGTACTTACGCAATTCATTGACTTACTCGCGAATCTTAATTTTTAAACATTTTATTCTATTAAGTTAGTGCCCCTACAACTATAAACAGGAAAAGTATTTCGTTAATTATTTTTGGGATGTAACGCCATGTCGCGCTACCTCCATCTTTAGCAAATATTTCGGACAGCGTTACAGTGTCCATCATCCACAGTATCCACCCATCTGCTCTCATGATGGACACTGCAACGCTGTCCGAAACGTTGGCTAAAGATGGAGGTAACGCAACACGGCATAACACCCAAAATAAATAATGGAAAAGAGAAGGCAATTTGAAACGGTAAGTAGAAGAAGAATTAAAATCTTACTCAGTATTGAAATTTAAGACGGCTTTCAAATCACGAAAAGGCAATAAATTGGCACAAATTTATCCGTTTTCAAGGAATTATTTGGAAAAATTTAGGATGAGTTTAATAGATTTGTAATATGTAGGTACTGTGTATTGTAATAATTACCTCAGTTGTAATAATTGTAGGTACGTACTCCTGTCGTTTCATCAGCAAACGTAGATACGAGTATATAAGTAATTGAATAGAATATATTATTATTCCTAAGCTTTTTAGATTGATTCCGGAAAATGCGTTCATATGGTCAGGCACTGTAAACACTTGAATTCGTCAGAATCTTAATTA
Source organism: Limnephilus lunatus (assembly GCA_917563855.2). NCBI lineage: Eukaryota > Metazoa > Arthropoda > Insecta > Trichoptera > Limnephilidae > Limnephilus > Limnephilus lunatus. The sequence continues at coordinate 81,515,118 of OU830598.1, forward strand.
TTTTTTAAGAATTCATGGGAAAATTTTTAAATTAAAAATTCAATAGCTATTAGACATTATCGACTTCAAATATGACATTAATGATAAATAAGTGAGAGCTTATAAATAGAGGTTTCTTTTTTATGGGTTTTTATGCCATTGCATTTGACGTCTTCCGGTCGACATTGACGGGGTCGCCGGCGTCAAGGCGGACGAAGCCGAAGCCGTTAAGATTAGGGTTATATCCTTATAATAATAATGTGGGAGATAGATTCCTCATGGCGCCGTAAACAGTCAGGTCGCCTGACAGCGGACGGTGGACGTCATTATTGATGGAAGCATTTCATGGCCCATTTAGATACGGACTTGGCAGTGACACATTACCCCAGCGGAGGCAGATGGCAGTTACTTGTACCTGTACCACACCATGAGGTGGTATTGAGCATGAGCTCTGAGTTCTGTACCGAGGTGATGTAGTCGCATAATCATTTAGTCTCTCTTCGGCTCACATTCAACCATGTTCATTCTGATCACTGTTAGATATAAGGATGACTGATTTCGTGCTGTCTGACAATGTCTTCGTCCTCCAGTTATCGTGCAACTGTGCTGATTTCAAATTTATACATGATCTTCAAAAGAACTTTCATTTTTAACACGATGCTTATGATAAGTAGAAATTTTGCATCTTTTATAGGTGCTGCCATTTAATGCGATACTATAGTGAATTAAAGTGGTGGGCATATTTTTGACAAAATTTTAGTGGAGTGAAATTCATTTTTTAACTAAGTAACTAACTAACCATCACGCCTTTTCCCGCGGGAGAAGTCATAGGGGACAGACCGCCAAACAACTCGGACTTGGCACACACTCCTTGCCTCATTCACATTCATACATCGTCTCATCCATACTCTTCTATTATTCTGTCTCTTGACTTGAGAAAATCTTTCACTGGATCGTATCATGTTTTCCTCGGACATTCTTCTTCTACCATTCACATTTGCGTCATATATTCTACTTACACTCCCTTCTTCGTTCATTCGCTTTACATGCCCAAACTATCTGAGCGTCTCTTTCTTAACCTTATTCATTACGCTTATATCAGCTTTGAATTCATTGCGGATCTTTATATTTCTCGCACGATCATACATGGTTTTGCAGCACGTACGCCTCAGGGATCTCATTTCTACAGCATTCAGTCTTCTTTCAACCGTCCGCTGTCAGTTCCATGCCTCACTGCCATAAATCAGGATAGATACCAGCACTCCATTGTGAGCTGCTATCTTCGCTTCTTTGGACTGTTTTTTCTAGCGCTAACCGCGTTCATTACTCCATGAATGGAGTTATTTGCATTTACATTTCTTGCAATTCTTGTATCAGCCTATCTCTCGTAAACAAACTTCTCAAATGTACAAACTCATCCACCTGCTCCAAGTTTTCATCATTCATAACTATATTTAACATTATTTTCGAACTCTCTCTTTTGAACACCATTACTTTAGACTTTCTTACGTTCGTAGTAAGATCCTTCGTAGATACTTCGTTCATCCTAAACACGAGAGACTGTAAATTTTCCAGACTGTTAGAAATCAGCACCGCATCAACATACAACAGGTAACACACTTTAAGGTTACTCAATTTCGCGCCCAATCCCACCTCTTTCAATTCTTGCGTAAAATTATCCGTGTATAGATTAAATAACAAAGGTTTCCGATATGAATTATATTAAAGTAGAAAATTAATATAAAAATGTGTCCTGCATACTGGAAAGCAAACGTGATGATTTCAAGTCATGCGATCCTTCATAGAGGTTACTTACCAAATCGCCAAAAAGGAGGAGTCTTTATTTATATCGCCGAAAGCAATAAAACTGAACGTGGTGGAATTTTTAACAAGATATTTTTTTATCAGTTTTCCGCGGGATCACTTTAATAACTTTTCATTTTAAGTGACAACGCACTTAGAGGGGACACGGCGGTATGTCACACACTATCTCCCGACGTTCAATAAAATTCTTCGATTTATTCAGTCGGATTAAATTCGCAAAATGCGCGATATCCTATAATAATGCGACGGACGATCGAAAAGCCATAAAAAACGTGGACAAAGTTGTGATAAGACAGCGTCAAAGTACGGGCCTGGGACGACCTTCTGAATTCTACCAACAAGTGGACTGACCCAGTTTAGTTCATCCTTCGAAGCTTTTCCATTTTAGAACTATTCTGCGTCTATAACTTATGATACCCTCTCCTATCTGATATTGGCAATCATCAGGACAACCTGCGGACTGCAGCCCGGAACCAAACCCATATCAGTCAATTAGGATTCGAAACCTCGTGCGAAAACATACTTTTTGGTACGTCGTTCATCAATCAATCTTCGCCTACAATATCAGTTGGGTAATCGCGTTGACGCTCCTCAAGATATGATAAAAATATTGAAGTTTTTGTAATTGTTTTTACATCCACATGCTGTTTCACACATTTTGACATTTTATGACGAACCTCTACTTTGGCAATCCATGTTAGCCAGCGTACATGTAGGTACCTATTCGTATAATACATTATCCACATTTTAAATACTTTTATTATTTTTTTAATATTTATTTAATTAAAGACAATATTAGCGAAACTCAATCGAAAATCTGGAGACAGAAAAATCAGAAAAAGATATTGGCACCTTTGGTACTTCTGTAACCCAGGACCTTCTGCTTACATGGCAAATGCTCTACCAACTGAGCTTAGGTGTGTATATCCAATTCAGTCACTTTTAACTGTATCATACTTAGACTAATAAATACCAACATTATCTTCGTATTGGCTGCTATCCTTATATATGATTGCAAGATTCAATCCGAACTAAATGCTATCTAGATAGTGTTTTTTATATTTTTTTATTAATTTTATTTCGAATATGCGACATCTATATCTAATATTTATTTTTATTTTTACTTTATGAGTAAAACCCAAATTATAATATTTAATTAAATGAAGACGAAGTAGCGAAACTTAATCGAAAATCTGGAGACAGAAAAATCAGAAAAATATATTGGCACCCCTGGGACTGATTTTTTGTCTACATATTTTCGATTGAGTTTTCGCTAATATTGTCTTTATTTAATTAAATATTATAATTTGACGTTTTACTCATAGAGTTAAAAATAAATATACTTTTATCATTCATGGCGATGTTTGCCAGGTACAATTTATTCATTCATTACCCGTAGAAGATAGTGTAGTTATTTATTAAATTTGACTAAAATATTTAATACTAATTTACGACAAATATTCAAGAGGCAGAGAAAATAATGAAACCGAGATATTGTTCAATGAACATTCGAAACGTTCAAGTCATTTGGTTGGTTTGTTGATTTGTTTAGCGTGGTTCCGCGGTAAGTCTTGACTGGGACAGGCTAAGCAATCTGGCCGGGCATGGTAGTAAGGCGGTATAGTATGGATGGCACTAAAGGGTAGGAGCGGTATGGGGTACGGCGGTACAGCCGGGTAAGGCACGGGCTCGGGGGAACATCTCCCGCTTGTCAGAGGGCCGAGATTTGCTCGGGCGTTATTGCCGCATAAATTTAGCATAAAATGGAAAACATACATCGGCCTCCTCCGCCGTCCGACGCGGACGCGTTATCGAGAGATAGGAATTTCAATAAGGTGCCACGGGAACCCCTCGTTCACGTCAGCCCGGACCCATTCGCGTAAAAATGTTCTTCTTTGATGGTAATAAAATCACAAGTACGACAGCGTGGTACAAATCAACTGAAATACTGGAAATACCGAAGATAAAAATGATCGAGGTTAGAAATAAAATCCAATCTTTATATATATCCAATGCATATATATCACACCCATACGTAAGCAGGCACCTTCTCACGTTCTGTAAGCAAATTGTATACCTCCACTTTACGCTTGTTGCTGGAATCATGTTACATTGAAAAAGTTGCTATCGCCATCTTTGAGCACTGAAATCTGTTTAGTTAGGTACTTGCTGTTTCTATCAGGGCAAGATTACTCGCGTTGTGCGGAGATAATAATATGAGAGCGGGACGAGGCCAATTAAAAAAATGCCCCGTGTGTCCGTCTGTTCTGGACCGTATTGGTCATAGAATGCGCACGACACACACAAACAAGGCTTAATTTAAAGCGACCCTTCAGATTACAGCGGAGATAGGCGACTAACCACTGGCCACTACGCTGGTTACTGCTGCCCGCTGCTCCCCCCCTTTTTCCAGGAGCAGTAGGTACATCACACTTGTATTTACGCAGATTGCATATCCAATCAGGACCAAATTTTATCTTAAGAACTTGCTCTTCATCCATACTGATCTATTTTTTCTCTATAAAATTGTTAATACCATGTTTGACTCCTCTGATCTCCTTAGGCTGATTAACTTTCATGTTCCTAGTAGAACAGTTCATCAGAAGGTACCTTACCATTGTAACAATTCAGGTATCAATGCAGAAATAAAATCAGTAATGAACCGACTGCACAGTGCAGGGAATACATATTACATGAACACCAACGGTACTGAATGTCTATCAGCCTATAAAAACATTGTTATTAAATCTATATGTCTATCTTGATAGCTTTGAAATGTTTATACATTTTCAATATGTATCGTTTGTAGTTTTTAAGGTAATTTTTTTATACTTGGTACTTATTTAATTGTTATATCTCATTAATTCTTTGATTATATCAAATGTATTTTTAATTTTATCATATGTAAAAGCCCTAATTGGGCATGTACAAATAAATAAATAAATGACTCAAAATAAACTAATTGTCTTGTATCTTTACTTTAAACCATTGGGTTAGAATATCCCGCTCCGTGAGATCAAACAACGTCTTACATGGGCACGGATTTCCCCTGACCATCGGTTATTAAGAGAAAGACACGGTCATAACTTTGACTTAGATGACAGAATGTCGTCTCTCACGAGGAATGCATAAATTCACAGCGCCTGGCGGCTGGATGCTGAAGCTGGCCGCTGGCCGGGCCCGCCCCAATATATCTGCCTCCAGAATAGGAAGAAAGAGCACGTTTGATACATTACACCGGTATTGTTTCACAGCGCGCATACCCGCGACGTATACGCACATAAATTAGAATGAGTCCCCGTTTCAAAGCGAGGAGGAATAAAAAGGGCCCTCGAAGGGATCAAAGGTGAGCGGATAAAGTAAGCGCCCGGACCAAAATGGTGAACACGGTGGAAGGCTTTTGTTCCGATGGGATCTCAAATGGTAATTCAGCTAGCGAACGCGTCCTGCGGTGCGTCAACCGTCCGATATGCACCACGAGAACTCCGAGCCGAAGGCGAACCGCGCTAATAAATGCGCCATGATCGGTCCATACTTCCATACTATCGGCGTATCTCTGCCTGCGATCTGCACTCTGCACAAGCAAGTAGCGAGTAGCAAGTAGCGACTGTCCGTGATTGTTAGGGTAAACAAGGAGTGATCTCGAGGCGCATATTGTGTTCTAATAATGCCACGCTAAAGCAACAGACTGCGTGTCCATGTTAATTTAGCCCGCAACTCTATAGCCCGTAATGCACTTCGAGTAGTACATCGCTTAAAGCTCCGCTCTTAGCTCTTAAGCGGTGAGCATCTGCACTTGCACACATTAAGTGACGATTTATGAAAATTGTTAGTTTCTTCACGGGTTTCCTACTGCGATAGGAGAAGAAATATTAGTATCGTTTAACAATATTACTCAGGCCGATGTTGCCATATAAATTAGATAAAACTATAAATTTATATTTAACTACCGAAGGATTTGAAATAAAATTAGCAAGCCGGTAGGTAAATTGATAAAAAGCATTGTTGAGAAGTGCAAATACTGCAGGCAAGCGTCATAATTATTTCAAAGCGCATTCTGCAATTTGGAGCTGTTTTAATTGAAATGCAAAGGAGACAGCACGCTTTGGACTAATCAGGTGATAATCAAAGTAGAGGTATGGAACAAAAAGTTCCCCACAGGACTCTCTCGTGGGAGGAACTCTTAATTGGTTCATCCAGCGGCCTGGAGCCAAAGAACGAGACAGGATTAACTGGTGCAAGGTGAACCGCAATACGAATTTCCATGCTATCTCATTCAGACATCCATTCGTCGTACCTAATTTCATCCAGATAAAAATCACCAACTAAATGAGAACTCTTTTCAATAAATCTGTAATAAACGCATCAATCACTAAATACAAACAGGTCTTCAAACACAACCAAATATCTAGTTGAACTGCCTAGCTCTGCTTTGACTTTATTGTGCGAACTATACCTCTATAATATGTACGTACACTGAAGTGCAAGGATTTTCAATGGACTTATTTCTTTAATGATGTTTCCAGTAGTGTTTTAAAATGTAGCATATTATCAAATTAATGTTTTTATTCTTTATCTACTATTTTTCCTTCATGCATTGTAAAGTATTTTACAGACATACGTTATTAAAGATTTACTCAGAAAGAGGTAATTTGCCTTCTGCCAATCGATAACACAATATGGCATAATAGGATGGGGTGGAAATTATAAAAAACACACACACAACCGCTTAAGATATCACAAAAATTAATATTAAAAACAATTTTACTTAAACCATACATATATATAATCGTCTGAACTTATGTTTAAAGAAATTAAATTCATACAATTACATATATTTTATTTCTACCATGCAACATTACAAATTTACAAAAATATTAAACTTAGACAAACATCAATTCTCGCAATTTCTAAATGTAAAAACACACTAGGGTAATTCAATTATAAATATCTACGGGTAAATTTATTTAATACATTACCAGGAAAAATCAGAAATAAAAAAAAAAAATATTTTTTAAATTTCACCTTAAAAACACATTGAAAACATAAACGGAATACTTTGACATGTGAATAAAGAAATAATGAACATAATAACACACCCCCCATTCACACAAGCCTAGCTTTATCGTGGTGGTACATCTCATAGGTAAATTATAATTATATAAATTTTTACATATTTCTTTAAACGCAGTAACTTTATTTTTTTAATAAAAAAGTTAAAAAAAGAGTTCTTTGTCTTAAAAAATAAAAATGTAAAAGAAAACTCTGGGCGCGAAATCAAAATAAATCAAATAAATATATCAATACATTTTTATGTATAACATGTATGAATATGTACCGTATATTTCTTTACCAAGAACAACAGAAGATGTCAATTCAAGATGTGATATTTTTTAACATTAACCCCACGTGTGACGCTCATGAAGAAAACAATTTCCCTCGGGGCCTGTGTCGTATTTGGGGATGCTTTGCAGGTTTTTTTAAAAGGAAAATAAGGAGAGGAAGTTGTTGGAAGGAAAAGGGTATGACGTAACCTTCACTGGCTCAAGTGCCCTGAAAGAATCCAGTACAAATTGTGCTGGATGGTGTTTAAATCAATCAACGAAATGGCCCCACCTTACATCTCTGAATTATGCGTCCCGGAAAATACCGGTTCGAGGCAATTAACCCTTAGATCGGCAACTTCATCTGCTATAGGCAGACAAATAGAACCCAAACGAAAGCCAAATACTAAGTTCGGAGATCGTGCTTTCGGAGTATCTGGGCCTAAGGCTTGGAATAAAAAGCCCAACAGAGTTTAGGTCCAAACTAAAAACCTACCTTTTCGGGCTCTCATATCCTTAACTTAATTTAAATATACCTATCTGAGAGTATCATACTTGTATTGCCTATGATATGTCTTAATCACACTTTTCTTACTGAATTAAAATTACTCGAATCCTTACACATCAATCTGTCTCTCGGAAGATCAAATCCTTGTACTACTGCACCGCCCACCATTAAATGTTGCTTTTACTTTCCAAAATACACTCATTAAAGAATATATTAGATATTATGACCAATGAACGCGATGCTGCCTAAAAATGAATTAATACAGGACTTACCTGGGAGGTCGCTTGAAATTAACACTGTTTATTGTCTATTTAAAGAAATTTAGATAGAGTTCGCACGCAGAGGACATAATTGTGAACACATGTTGTTTAATCCTGAAAATATTTTAATATTTTCAGGATTAAACAACATGTGTTCACAATTATGTCATCTGCGTGCGAACTCTATCTAAATTTCTTTAAATAGACAATAAACAGTGTTAATTTCAAGCGACCTCCCAGGTAAGTCCTGTATTAATTCATTTTTAGGCAGCATCGCGTTCATTGGTCATAATATTGTACATATATTTTCGTATCGGTGATCAATGAACCGGTGTATGCAATTTTTAGCCATAAGTTGTTTTTAATTGTTTGTCTAGCATTTAGTCTTTCTAGATTTTAGGCATGTATGGTAAGTTTGTACAGCGCCCTTGAGGTGATTTTTCACAAAAAACGGCGCTATATAAATCGTCCAAATATTATTATTATGGGTGGGTAGACGTACGAGTCCATCCCCCCACCGCGGTGCAAGATGATTGAGACTTCCTGGAGAGATCAAAGAGTTTCCCAATCCGGCCCGCCACGCAGCTGGTGGGCGGGTACATCTGCCGTCAAGACCTAAACACACCTCACCCGATAAACATCGGGCACCCATGCTAATTTACCAAACGTAGCAAACCACTTGGGGTGACCACTGCAGAGGTTTTGGTTATCCAATAAATTGTTCCACGCGGCGCGGCGGTACCCTAACCCATCTCACAACATGAAAAATTGTCATCCATGATCTTTGATACACATGCATAATCCGTATTGTAAGAAATTCTAATTCCGTGAATTTAAAAAAGCCTTCGTAACACATCACATTTGATCATAGAAACACATTTTCATAATGGTGCAAAAGAAGCAGCTTATATGGTATTATGGCGTAGTTATGTCCTTAAAAAAAGTCATACCTAATAAGAACATTTTAGTACCATTCCAGAGCGATAAAGTACTAATGCACTGAATGACATTGTTACAGAATGTCATAGAAATACAAAACCAAAGTTAGGTATTTTTCACCAGTCGGTTTCCTCAAAAGTCGCATTTCACAGACGACGAATAAATAAGAGAACTTTCAAATAAAGTTGCGAGTTTTTCCAGTTTAATTTGAGATTCTTTCAGTCATTAGCGTCCCCCGGGGGCGTACCAGGCGCGGACTGGGGAGGAAAGGGGGTGGGGGGAAATCGGGGATGGGGATAGACGTCCCGTGTAAACTGCAACAGATTTCAACAGGAATTTAACTAAAAAAATCTCCTTGCACAGAAAGACGAGCGAAACTCGGGCTTTGACGAATTAACGAGACGATTTTTGTATTCTTTTTCAGTTTCATTGAAAATTTTCATAATTTTTGCAGGGTGAAAGAAGTGTTTTATGGTTCGTATTGAGCCATTAATATCTAAGTTTATGCCAATTACTCTAAATAAATATAGTAAGAAGGGATGTATTTCATTAACATTTATAATTCTTGCATATTAAGCTTTATTTTAACATGAAATCGGTGTTTCGAAGTTAATATAATCAAATCATTAAGACGGTATAACTACAGAAAACCGGAAATATGTCATTTTTAACTCAAATTTTAGACGTATTGACTCTTTTCCGCAAAAAAATATAAATTGATTTCGAAAGATTTTTATTTTATCTAGTAAAATCTTATTTTAAATTTTGAGAAAAAATGTTCATTTTTAGTATAATAAGGTTATACCATAGGTCGTTGGCAGATTTCTTAAATTTTCAAACGAAAAATCTGATTTTACAAGACATATTTCACATCATGTAATGAAAATTTATTGTAAATCAATACGTTATCTAGTAAACGCGTGTTTCAAAATTATAATTTTAGCTCAAATAAAATCATTAAAAAATTTAATAATATAATATTTACGACGAAAATTCTCTATTTTGTCTATCTATTTACGGTCCTACAAATTAATATATTTCAGATTTTTTTTGCACATTATTTTGCTTAGACATAATCGAAAAATTATAAATATTTATGTTCAAAAAATAATCAAAAAAATAACATTATTTTAATAATTTTTAGCATTTTTGGATGTAGGTGTAAAGCAAATTTGTAGGTTAAAGCAAATTTGGAACGAAATAAAATCGATATTGAGTTATAATTTTAAAAAGCTGGTACGGAGAATAATTAATCTTTCTCATTGGAACCGCCCAGTACGATCGTAAGAACATCTATCGACGAAATGTGGATTTTCGGCCGCTGGCTGGATAAAGGCCCTTTACACTGATTTTTTATACACGTGTTTAGTGTTTACCCAATTTGCACTTTTTTGCTACGGTCTTACTGAAACTTCCATTCAAGTGAATAAACTGTTATTTTTTAACAATTATTATAAGCAATAATTATTAGCCTGAAACATTCATCAACATTGAAAAAATCTCCCGAGAAAAGATAAATGCCGCCGACGGGACTTGAACCCGCGTCCTTCTGATATCCGGTCAACTGCTCTACCAACTGAGCTACGTCGGCTTATCTCCCACCCGCCAAATAATTCAATATATACTAGTGTAATTCTCGGGAGATTTTTTCAATGTTGATGAGTGTTTCAGGCTAATAATTATTGCTTATAATAATTGTTACCCTTTCTGCTATGCATAAAAATCTTGTCTTAAACATTAGTTTACCAATTAAAAATAATAATTGTTATTTTTTAACTACTTAATTTATAATATCAGATCACAAAGTGCTATATACCTACTTTCTTGTTTTATTTAGTACTTACTTTCCATATATAATAGAAATACTTCGAGATTCGCTTTGAAAATAAAAAAAAATATAGGTATACAGGGCATTCACAGTTTTAGTGACATGAAATATTTTAATAAGAGCAGTTTACGATGTAAGTTAAACCAAAAGCAAGCAAGCCCAGCAGTGACCACAGTCCTGGGTCCTGGGCAGTATCGGTAAGGTGTCTGACTTTTCCATCTGCACCTTTTTCAGTTCAAGAATAATGCACGACGTTCTTGATTAGAGCCAATTGCTATGCGACGGACGTTCCGAGCTTGCACAGTCTTCAAACAATCCCCCTTTTCCATTGTCTCAATGGCACCTAACTCACCCCTCCCCCAACTACAAAAAAAGGAGAAATTCACCCAGCAGACAGGCAAAGAGAAGAAAAAACCGCAATCATCACCACAGACGTGAATCGAATGAGTAGTGATTACGCGAGCTTTTTGTGCGGAGGCTCTGTTTTGTCATTTGAATTCACGTCTGGACGTGATTTTGTAATGGGTGCAGTTTGGTGGAGAATAGAGGGTGGGCACGGAGGGGCGGGTAATTGAGGGGATGCGGTAGGCCGCTCTGATTTTTCGTTTTGTCAAAGGACATTTGTTAAGACTGCAACGCCGCAAAACTTGTATCGGATTTGCGGCAAAAGTTTCAGTCAAATTTCACTCAGCCGGCACGACTTGCATAATAACAATTCCTCTTATCTCTAAAACAGTTGATTGCCAGTTCACAGGCTAGCAAATTTAAATTGCATTTCAAACTTGTCTAATAAAGTATTCCGAATTGTCGTAAAAAGGTTACTACAACTATTAGATGTTTTTATTCTGCAAAATTACGACAATCAACCCCAAGTACGTTTCGAAACATCCTATATCTATAACTCCTCGCTATATTTAAAACGTTCTGAAGAAAACCGTCTGAATGTCTCAAAGCAATGTGCTCATCATACCATTTGCATATTCCTGACACAATTAATAAACAGTTCGAGCATCCTTGGGGTAACAGGAGTCCATGAGGGGCTAGGGAGTGGGGTGTGGGGCAAGATGACCTTTTGGCATACTAATTATCAATTTCCTAACAATGACAGATTCTCCTCAGGGGGGCGGAGCGCCGTAGACAGGTGGGTGACCCACGTGTCGGAGTGGTGGGTGAAACACAATGTGATGATTCAAGGGACACGAGTCCTCTTCAGACGTGCGGTGAGAAACCACGTGTCAAGATGTAGATAATGCTGACTGGAACTCAAATATGAGGAATTTCAGGACGCAATCGAAATACGTATACACAATAGGAAAACGGTATGTTTTCAGATTTTCATTGGTATCATTTTGTTTGGGTTATCAGGCATTAGTGATCAAATTAATTCCAGTAATATCCACATTCCAACTTAAATGCCAGCTTTTTTAATCACTTTTTTGTTCTAAATATTTTTTAAATATACTTAGATTCTCTTTGCCTGGTAAAATCGGGATGAGTTTAAGTGTTAAGTTGAGTCATATAAATCAGGTTCATATAACATCACATAGTTTTTAATCGCATTGCGTCGAAATATGTTTCAAAAGCGTTTAGGTCTACGGTTTCGCAATCTTTAAAAAAAGAATGTATTTATTAACTGTGAAAATAATTAAAAAAAACATTATGTATCCAGAATCGAATTATGTTTAATTATTATTTATGTGAAAACTATGAATTAAAGTACGTAGAATCAATAAGTCATTACCTACAGTTGATACCCTGATGATGGACACCTCAACGCTGCGTGAAACGTTTAACGAAGTAGGAGAAGAAAACGCAATATATTTCAATTCCCTAAATAACCGTAAAACAAGTTTTTTCATCATTGAGAGTAATAGACAATAGAAACATAGGAGATGGGTCATGAAACATTGCTAGTATGAAACCACTCGCGCAAAAGTGTCACCAATCATCGCATAGCATCGTCCCGTCATTCTACTTACGCATCAAACGCATAACGTTCATTGGCTCCGCCCTTTTTATAGTCTGTGCAGTTTGGTCGTAGCTCGACTACAGTCGACACGCTTCACGTCATCACCCTTTGTTTCTATTATCTATGTTAAGAGCTGATTACGTTAGCCGTTGAAACATTCAGAAATATTAAACAAAGCAGTGCTATTTTAATTATTCCCATAAATATTCGTGCGGAATCCATCTCCAGACGTGATAGTCCGCCGGTCAGAAGCGCGCTCTAGATAGTCAGGATGCAGCGCATAGTTTGGAGTCGCTTTTAATTAAGTTACAGTAGTAATTTACATAGTCGAGTACCAGGAGGCTAGGACCGGACAAGAGGTGGCTTAGTCCGCCCTGAGATAACACACGAGTAATGCTATAAGCGTCCGATGGCCGGACTTGGCGATAGGTGGTGCTGACTTTACCCCCTAATATCATTATTTGGACTATGAATATACACGAAGCATTATATTACCTTTTTAAACATTGCTAATATACAGATTTAGAATTTTTAAATCTAAAATAAAGGTACACTTATAAAACCAAAAATATATTAATTTATGTGTAGTAGGCAGGTAGTTGCTATTACCCGTTTTCGTCGGAATATCATTTTTTTATTCAATTAAAATAATTGTTTTTAAAACATTTCTTAAAAGCTTCATGACATAAATGTATGTGAAAATAAAAATATGAGAATTGATCTATACGTTTCCATTCGAAAAACATGTGCAAATTTCATGATGTCAGAGCTGCAGATCAAACAAAACACAGATTACTTAATAATAAGGAAACACCATTTTTATTAATAAAATTCAAGGTAGAGCTTTTTGGACTGGACCCTGACTTTAAACTTTTTTGAAAAATGATGATTTTGATTATGTCCTAAAGTGAATTCGAGGGAGAATAGTAGGTGCTCACTTTACGTCAAATTTCATCAAATAACTACAATGTTTATAAACACAATCAGCCTTACTAATAAAAAAAGAATTAACGACAGTTAAATGGTGTTTCTGTTCGATGACCGTTAAACGGTGTTTCCGCAACATTACTAATAACTGCTAAAGATGTTTTTATGTTGGCTGCATGAACTTTTATAATTTTGCGCTAACGCGGAGGCCATGTTTTTCTTTCATTCGCGGCAATTTTTTTTTGTGTGCAAGACATCTAAAATACGTTTTGAAATTATTAATAAAACAAGCATATATAACAGATAAACAACCCCTTCTGGCTGTGTAATCAATGAATATATATTTCCATGAACATTTTGTGTCATTTTTTAATTAGTAACTTTTTCACATCCACGGTCGTTTATTAGTTGAATAAAATTTTCACGATGTTTTAAGGATGAATGTAATTAGGTATAGTTACAATAATACTGTACCAAAACGTCATTGCACATTGTAAAATCAATACACATTCACATGGAAAAGTCTCGTCAATCGCACGGCCAGGGGCAAGTAGCTTCGTGTCATGGCCAGACCGGCCCGGGGCTAGCTGCTGGACCGGCCCTTTATCGCTGTGCCCCTGTGCCTGTAAGGTTATACCTGACTTGTCAAAATCACGTGTTTTAAATGCACTCTAAGCTCAAAGTGCAGACATCAAAGAAAATCTAGCTCTTTGCTGGAGTTTGGCGTCCGTCAATGTGTTCGGAGTTTAAAAAGTTAGCTTAAAAATGAGGCTTCCTACAGCTATGTATTTACCAGGTAGATACTTAAATTAAAACTCACTTCAGTATGCATAGGTACGTAGAATTACCGATATTTCGATAAGATAATAGGAAAAAAGTCATTTATTACCCGTTTAGTGAGAAAACATGTATTCATGTTGAGAATAAAGAAGAAAGTCTGTCAGCAAACCGCTGTTGAACTTTGAACTCTGGTGTCATGAAAATTTCACACCTTTTTTCTCCTTCTTTCTCTTCTCTAAGCCTTCTAAGCCAATGTAACTCTTCAAAAATAATCAAAACCTACAAAACTAAATAGATTGGCGACCTTACATTAATTTTATTCTATCAATTATTTTTATCACTCTATTAAATATTCTAAATAAACGATAAAAATTGAATACCAAAGAAAAAAAGTAATTTCCATGGTTGCTTATTGTACTTTGAAATACCAATTGATTTGTAGAAACCAAGACAAGACGCAACAGTGTTAAAATCCCGGAAGATGTTGGGTGTTAAGTTATTCAGAAAATGTTATGTATTATATTGATTTGAGTAAATTCGTTGCATCCAGGTAAGGTTTATAATTTTTCGATTAAAACATATTATTAAATTTTTAACTAAATAATTCTCAAACTTTTAACTCACCGAAAGCCAACAATGTTTGTAAGAGTTTTGACGTCAAAATACAGCATTTAAATAAAGTCTAATTCATTGTGAGTATCAGATTTTGAATAATGTAATCGAATTTACCTTTTGTAGGTCGTGGTGTGTATATTTAACCCCTCGGGATGGAAGCGTGGTGGGGTGTGGTGGGCCGCGGGCGCTAATCCGAGGGGGGTGAGAAAACCGTCGGCCTCTTTGATCTCGGACAAATCACCCGCTTTTTTCACAAAGCGATGATTGAATAAATCTGGTCGGGCAAATATGGAATTTAATACAATGTTAGGGAGATGAATTTCCCTTTCAAATATTGTTTGTATGCAAAAACAGATTTTTTTATGATTTTATTTTTTCTTTTAAAATTTAATTTGCTTCGAACATTCCTAAAAATATTAGTTTCGATAGGCGAAGGCACGGTACCTAAAGTAAGACATTGACAAAGCTGACTTTTTAAAATAACTTTTTAAAAAAATATTAAATTAGCGTAGCGTCTTTTCGTAAAGTAGATAAGATTGCTAATATGTTATCAAGGAAGTGTTTTATCAAATTTCTGAGATAAAAGAAAACATGTTATTGGTACATAAATAATCACCCAATTAAAGCAGATCAATTAGTTTTGCACTTTTATACAGGGTGTTAAGGGACGTACTTGACTTACTTTTTAACCAGTGATTCCTGACATTATTTGGAGTAAAAAATGTTTATGAAATTTTGGTCTCCGGTGACTTTTTCGATGATTTGAAAGTCAAAAACAAATTCTGCCCAACCTCTTATTTCGCCTCCAATTGTTCAACCAAGCCTATTTTTTATGTTTTTTAAAGAAAAAAAAAACATCAAAAATGTCATCGTAGAACAAAATATAATTTTTTTTTACTCTAAATAATGTGTGAAATCACTAGTTAAAGTAAGTCAAGTACTTCTCTTAACCCCTTGTATAATTTTCGCAACGATATGTAATACCAAAGTCTTTTTTAAAATAATGTATAACACTATAACACCCAGACTCGCAGACTAACATTTAATATGTAAATCCATAAATTCAAATATTTTTACAAGGAATGCTGAATCTCCAGACTCAAACTCACTTTCACAGACCATTACGCTACGGACCGTGCATATATTTTTTTGTAATATGAATTTAATAATTTAATATGAAGCTCCCTTGTTCGTTTGTATCCAGAGAGCAACTCGTCCAAATTTTAATTAATCGAGAAAATGTCTCCCTTGTTATCTTCATAAATAATTTCACCCTTTGGAGCCAATTCACAGGGAGGTTGCCTGGGAGGTAATGTGTGGGTGCACGGTACTCTGTACAAGTATAGAAGTGACTAAATGGTGTGTGTTGGAGACTAGACTATGTGTGTGTGTGGGAGAATCGTCTATCCTCATGCAAAGCGTTAATTGTTAATTTAGCTCCTCAGAAAAAGGCATAAATAGAGATCTAGGGACCAGCGCCCCGAGACTCGAGTGGTGCTCGTACCTGGTGCTGGAATAATGGCCTTAGATAAACCTAGTGGTGTATGGTGTGTGGTGTATGCGGTGTTAGTGTACGGTGGTATTCTGTTCGGGTGCCGCGCAGGCCGTAAACTGTCTGACGACCCTAATCTCTTACTACCAGGCGGGAGTTCGATAAACCAGACCCAGGATTTGATTTTCTTGCTCAGATCAAACGATTATTATCATTATGTATTAAGCATGACGTAGTGGTGAATGTTTCAATAACCCCTTAGTAAACTTACATAAACAACACGTTAGAACTAATTATTTTCATCCACAAAATCAGAATACAAAACTGATATACATAAAATAATCATTCTATTTATTATTTTGAATCACAAATTAAAACCGGACGAATCATCAATTTAACCCTTAGCATGAGCGAAATATTGCTCAATTTCATTTCTCCAACATTTTTCGACTGAAAGATATTGTCTTTCCAAGTTAACCAAGAGTAGATAGATAGATACATAATAGTAAATACATAGATTGATGACAAAGCCATTTGAAAATATTTACTGGTTTTATTTGCTTTATGTTTTATAACATTGAGTATTTTGTGATTATTTATTTAATTTTATCAGCATGGTCAGAAAGAGGTTTTATTCCTCCCCAAAAACCTCTCAACGTTTTCATAGTTTTACTAAATTTTTACCTACTTCAATTTGTAAATAATGTGAATTCTAAATGTTAATAATTATTATTCAGCATGACCAGATCTGAATAACGAGCTAAACTCTTACTTTGCTTTTCCCCATTTCATTCCTCTCTCTAATATCTTCACCTTCACAACATATTCAAATTGAAGATGCCGTAGTCTCCCTAGCACCAGACGGTTGGGAGCTATTTTTATTCTCACACATAAAAAATATTCATTAAGCTTTGCTGGGGTTAGTTTTGTTTTTTTTTTTAAAATATGAAATATCGTCATCTGAGAGACACTTTTCTAATAAACATGGTCATATTGTATCAATCACTATTACAAAGCGCCCTTGAGGTGATTTTCTCACGAAAATGGCGCTATAAAAATCATCCAATAATTATTAATTATTATTACAACCGCAATAAAAAGGTTGTGAATTGGTTTAAATATTATGTGATACAAGCGCAGACCCGTGAAAAATCACGAGATAGTCCGGATTCTTGACAAATAAATTAAAATTTTGAAAATGATATTAAAAATTATTTTCTGTTTTGAAGTATTAAATTAAAGGTAGATATTTTATCGTTTTTCTGAATTGTACACACAATCGGTTGCAATTTTGAAAAACTCTTAAATTCAAAGCAAATTTAAATTCAATGTATTATAAAAATAAAACACAAACACTTTGTATTTAACCACGAATTTATTATTGTATATATCGACCGGTTTCACTTCGACCAAGCTTCTTCAGGATATAAATAATAACTAAAATATCCTGAAGAAGCTTGGTCGAAGTGAAACCGGTCGATATATACAATAATAAATTCGTGGTTAAATACAAAGTGTTTGTGTTTTATTTTTATAATATAATGTCTAACCACAAAGTAATTGCTTCCTATGAAAAAATTAAATTCAATGATTCAAATTTCACGCAGGACTAACGCATGGCACACACAATCGAAATTACAATGTTTGATAATATATTACGTCAAATTTAGTTTTTTAATGACAATTAATGTATTTCAGTCTTCCCGAAAACAAATAGACCATTGATAATGGGCAGTAGTATTTCTATCCGTAAATGGTCTGATGTGACCACTAACCATCAATAGGGCGGCAATACACACTTAGGATGTCGCCTTTGGAGTCTTTCCACTGTACCATTTACTCCGGACTCTGTTGCCATCCCATTTACCCTCCTGCATATAACCGTAACTTCCCCCGACAGCCTCCCCACCTCCCCCCTCTCCGTATCATCTCCTCCCCCACCCTTCCCTCCCATCACCCATCTAAGGCTGGTCAAAGCTTCTTCCCACGGAAATTTGATGGGAACTTTACATATTTCACGCGGAATAAGGAAGTTTATGTTTAAATACGTTGCTATACGTTTACATACAAATTGAATCCTAGCGAGAGGTGTAATAAGTTAACTTCGTTACGAAAATAGATATCCATAGGCCGTAAGTGTTCATAATTAGCCATTTTGCATTAAAATTATGGGTCATACCTGTACATGGTGTCCGGAAAATTGTATACAGGCGGGAAACCGGGAGTCGATTTTGTGGAATAAATGTTTTTAATTAAATCGTTTTCGAGGAAATTGAGTCCTAATTTGAAACTTTTTTATTTCAAATTTGACAAGAATCGATAGTTATGAGATTAATATCAGCTAGGTATATGGTATATTTTAAAATGCGCCAAAACGTAGACCTTTATCGTTGAAAAAAAAAATTATGCTAAGTTCGATAAAATAAGCTATTTTAGGTTCTCTTGAATAGATTCAGCATTTCCCGATTGTACTAACAGTTTCCGGATACCGTGTTCAAGGATTTTCGTTAAAAAATTGACCCATCAAAAGTTTTTCTCCCTTAGGTCTATTATTTAAACTTTAATCCCTGATAAGGGATTGCAATCAGGGTGAGTGCTTTTTTAAGATGTTTTAATATCAAAAAACACTTATTCGTACGTCAGTTAAACACGAATCATCTTTTACCATATCGGGCATCATAAACAAGTCACAGATCCACTTCTTGTTTTATGCAGATTTGGGCGGTCGACTTATTCCGTTCTCAGAGACATTTCTCGTGTATCGCCCATCTCCATCCCGGGGGTATATCTCAATAGCAATTGAGATACGGTGATACGAGTTGAAATATGTTAATAAGTAAATATAACTACATATCGCATTCCGGGCCTTATCGCCGCTTTACTTTTAGTTCGTTTTGTCCGTAATTGACCAATTTTTGGGCAATAGTCGTTAATCTTGATAAGAATGTCCTGGACCTGGGCTCGGCAGCCTCCAGCGGCGGACGTTCCGGGATTTAAACCTTTTTCTCCCACTGACCCGTCATTACGACTCCATTTTGGATTGGTCAATAAAATTGATTGGTTCGCGTGATTAAGTTTTACAACTGGGACCGCTCCAATTATGCAAAGTGCAATTTGCACTTTGATGCAGTTTGAATTCTGATTTTGTTTCACTCATTGCAACGATTGCGACTGTAGTGGTTTAATAAATATTTGCTCTTTGCTGAATTAGTTACCTACTAATGAAGTTTTGTAGAATGTTTTGCAGCGCTTTTTGCTTAATGTATATCATTAGTATTATCATAATGTATATCATGAACAACCTTATTGACAGCCCTGCCATCGTTGCTGCTATTAAACTCTATGTACCGACAAGGAATACTAGACAAAGTACAACATTCTTTTGCGACACATACACCACCAACTATCAATCACATTCACTTACCAATAGGATGCATGATTTGGGCAACAAGTTTGGTGGTATTATAGATATATTTGCTGATTCCCTTTATAATCTTAAATGCAAATTAAACCAACACTTTTTGGAATCCTACAAATTATCGTAATGTGGGTATAATATATATAACGGTTTGATGTGTTATTGTAATGTTTTATATTATGTTATTGTCAAATATTATATTGTTTAAAATATTTCTTTACGCTTCTTAAAAACTACTTATATATTTTTTTAATTTTCACTTCTATAACTTTTGGCATAAATTCTAACTCGATAACTCAAATATTATATTGTTTAAAATATTTCTTTACGCCATATTCTTCAAAAACTACTTGTATATATATTTTTTTTTTCATTTTTCACTTTTATAACTTTTGGTATAATTCTAACTCGATAATTTATGTAAAACTTATTTATAATCTATGTAAAAGCCCCTATGGGCGTATAACAATAACAATAATAAATAAATAAATTAGCAATTGATGTCATTTAAATTGAAAATTAAGTTTGAAAAACGTCACGTCCCTGAAATTTTCACATAGGACTTTTAAAACTCTTACGTTCGCCCCTATGCTTTATAAAAATCACACTTTATCTAATTCGATCGGTTTAATAAATTTATTACAAACTTACGCTTTTATTGAATCGTTGAAAACATTGTGCTTTCGTCACTGATAAGATTGATGAAATGGAACATACCTGAAACAAAAGAGAAAAACTTATAAATGACTTTTACAAATATTAGCATAGATAACAGGGAAAACAATAATCATATGGAAACTTATTTATTTAGTAAAAACTATTTTAGCTTTTACGTATTCCAAATGTTGAAAAGCTGTAGGTTACCAACCCTATTTATCTTCTAGCAGAAAGGTGAATGGGTATTACCTATACAAATAACGAAGTTTCGATTGAATAAAATAAGGGTGAACATTTAAACTCTTTCAGAAAACTTTTCTCTTTTCAGAAAACGACGCTCAATACAGACGTAGATACGCACACACATACTTGTATTTTGTATTTATATACACATGCAAATATAGCTGGCCACACAACAAAATGGAGGACTGCGCTGCTGCACAATGTGGCGTATTGTGGAAACTTTAAATGTATGGAAAACACATACACAAAGTCCAACTGTCTAAGCCGGGGTAGGAGGAGTGGGCGGTGGGCGGGGGTGCGGGGCGCGGGGACAACCCAGCCGGACACTTTGAACGAATTATGACGGTCATTATTAGAACGTGGACGGAATTAAATTGCCGTGTATTCTCCCTCGGAGCTCTCTTATGGCCTCCCAACCCCGGCGGGACCGGGGCGGTGAGGGGGCGGTCTGTGGGGGCGGTGGGGGTGGGGTAACGGTACGAGAATCTAAAGTGCACAACTAAAGACGGACAACTGACATGGCAACATCACGAGTGGAGTACAAAGCTATTTTCTAAATACACATTCGAATAGATGTTGTTTTCAACGGGCTGGTGGTAATCAACTACCAACTAGGTAACGATGTGTGCTATACAAGACTTTACTTTTCATGAGTTGAATAATTCAACGTTTAAATATTATCTAAGTGTTTGTATAATTGCTTAGTGGAAGGCAAGTAAGTATATTATATACAAGCATATAGCTTTACCTTTGCAATGAAAACAGCAGTATTCTTTATTAATATTATATTAGATTAATTTTTTTTCAAGCTTTTCTTGGGAAATCGGTTTTGATATTTACTTATAATTGATTCGTTACTAACAATGACTCAACCAAATACCTAAGGAAAGGACTTCGCATAACAATAAAACATTCTGTAAAACAAAAATAGTGGCTAAGATGAAATCAATATTTATTACTAAACATATAAACTAAATAATTACCACGAAAACTGCCGCAATTTTTGTATATCCGTTTGTACAGAATGTTCGGTATGTATTTGGATTGGTATGCCAAATCCTTCTCTTAGATATTTTGTTTGGTCATTGGTTACTAAGTATAATTTTTATTATTGAAAAATTGAAAACAGAACAATCTATTTTGTTTTGTGTCTTATTTTTTAACACTTGCATGCATATTACAAATCGTCAAATTGACTTTGCAATCAAAAAATGTTATTTTGACCAAAAAAAATAACACGCCAAAAAACTATTCAAGAAATATATACAAATAATATATTTTAGAAAATGCCAGAGTTGAGACAAGCAAACGGATTTTCTTCATTGTTGTTAAGAACATCAGCACGGATGAATATAAATAAAGGAAAATGATCAAACAAAAACATTCACAAAAATCATTTGATTTCTACATCAAAAGCGAAAATCGTATCTGCACTGCAAAGTCCCATTCCTTGCATCTCATTTAGTTTCACGAGTCCAGACACCAGACAACAGCAGGCATTAGATCTTGCAAGATCCCGCAATACAACAACAGATGCAGACAGTTCCAGAACGTTACCAGCTAGACACTGAATGGTGTTGATGTGTTTCGGCATTACAATTCACAGGAGCTCATAAAGTCGCCGGAAGTAAACGGATGAGCTGTCCCAGTGGAAAACCCGAGGAGTTGAAAGCTTTTGCAGCGCGCGTCGTAAAAGCGACAGAACGGCCATCGGAAGGCGATATCGATAGTTTCTTGCTCTTCTGCGCTCCAAACCTCATCTCATGCTCTCCGGATAGCGTGAGCTTCTAAAACCGTCATTATCGTTCCCAATTCTTAATGGTTTATTCTTCCATCAATGCAAATAAATTATTAATAATATCTCACTTCAAAAATATTGTTTTGATTAGGCTTCCGGCGTTCTATTGAAATGCAAAAGTCATTTCGTCGCAAATAAAATGAATAGGGACTGGTTTGTAATAATTTATTTGCGATATCCTTGGTCTGACCTGAATGTGATTCTTCACTAACAATAAATTATTATTAGTTATCAGGAAACGACTTTTATCTTTTTTTAATTAATTTTATTATTTTTATTAAAATCTTTATTTATCAAGTTACATAGGTGATTGTGCTGTGCCGGTCTAGGAATTTCTGTGTTGAGAGCAGGCGCATTTTAGCGTAAGTAGTTTTACACAAAAATAAGGATAACAACAACAGTGCTATTTACATTTAAAGTAAAGAAAAATTATATCCTGTGTTTTTTTATCAATTTAATTTGAAAGATGTGAACTGTTTTAAACAGTTTAAAATAGATTGGTTAAATGGAAAAATAATTAGAGATTCTAGAATAATACGTTACGGTCTTATCCCGTTGCATATTTAAATTTGACCAAAAAAGCTAGCGAAATCGTGAAAGTGTAGAGTCCAGAATTTCCTCTGCGGTCGTAGTGAATAGTAAACAGTGCGGAACGATCCCGGGCAGGGGCCAGGGTAACGGCGCAAAGACAGATGCTGTTCACAGGATTGCTCATCACATTACGGCGAAATATCACGTTTTATTTCAGCCGGACCGGGCGTCGTGCGGGTGCGGCGCGCCGGCACGCCGGGCACGCCGGGCACGGTGGGGCACGGAGCGCCGCGGCGGGGCACAGAACACTCCCCTATTTATGATCGGCAATAACGCCCCAAGAACAAGCGTTACCCGAACAAAGCCGAACAGAGTTATCGTTATATTTGCCGGGCAGCGGTAATATCGTTATTTTTAAGTGTCCATCCGGCAGCTGCGAGAATAAATACAAGTGAATTAACATTAAGGTTTTAATGTTCCAGACGCGCGCGCACACACATAGCCTAACTACGTTACACGGGAAATAGGAACACTACCAGCTCTTACGTTTACGGGCGGAAAAGCGAAGGGTAATGATAGGGACGAACTAAATAACGCTGTTTTCATAAAAATTGCCCTACTTCAAGAATAGAACGCGACGTTAAACCCTTCTCTCTTTATTATAACGTCCTACAAAGAAAACTTCTAAGCGCAATCTTAAAACTGATTCAAAAATTAAAACACAATATTTATCTCGATTATACTAGCGTTAAGACAAAACCCAATAGATACTTATAAAGGAGACTTTATTAAATTCATTCGTCGTTCATAATTTGATCTAAAATCGTCATGATTTCCTCAACGTCTGAGTTGACAAATGACATATTAAAAAGCAAATTGACAGCCTGTCATAAACATTAAAACTTCAAATGATATCTGCTGAGAAAAATAACACCCTCGAGTCGCTAATAAAAAAAATGTTAGGGGAAGCCAATAAAAGCTCGTCGTTTATTCTTAGCCACCTCTCAGACCGAATCATCATCACTTAGGGATGTTTACCCTTCCTTCATACCCGCCCGCCCCTTAGAGACAGTCTCTTGCCCTCCCACACCCCCTTCTCCCACCCGACCCACTTCTCCTCAACAAACTGACTAAATTAATTGACGGGATGTCACATTTAATTACGTACATCATTAGGATTAGGTGTACTACAAAGTGAAGTGTAACTTTCCATAGAATCTATCTCTATGTGAGAAGGGGTGACGTCAATGGATGAACACAAAATAAGGTGAGTATCCAAATCTTTGGAAAAGAGTTTGACGTTTTATTCTTCCTCTTAGAACTTTCACGTGCTAATTTTTTCTTCGTTTTAACACATTTTTAAAGAGTTTCTAAAATATATATGTTTTATGTACTAAGAACAAATTAGAAAAAAAAAGTCAATTTGGGAGACGGGTATGGGTACTGCCGCCACGTTAAGCATTTATTGGATAACTAACACCCTTACCATAGGTGGGGTGAGGTTTGTCCAGGTCTTGGTAGCGTATGCGTTTTCCCAACTACAGCGTGGCGGGCGGATCAGGAGAGAATATTTTTTATTTATTTATTTGTAGGAAACAAACAGCTTTTACATAATATGTGTATTGTAGGAACTACATTAAACTAGCAAAAATATGTGAATATGAAATATTATAATTAATTAGAAATTTTTAACCTAAAATGTGCCAATTACTAAAATAAAAATTATTATTATTATTATGTACAGTGATAAATATACAATTGAACTGAAGTCAAGCCACAGAAGTTTCTTTTGCAAAAGTACATCGGTGATGAAGTTATAATATCTTAAAATTAATTTTGGTTTATTGGAAGGGGAGAGGAAGAGGAATATAGTAAAAGGATAGGAGATGCTCCCGATACATTCTATACTCTCATGTTAATGATCGATCGTACGCGTTACTTCATATCGATATTTCTTTAGGTTATTACTCAAAATGTCAATGCTGTGAAATTTTGTATTATATTGTGCACATACACGAGGAATTGGGAAATTGTTTTGAAGGAGACCCAACCTAGACCTCTCTAACCGGACTATGTCGATCCAACGCCTTGCACCGCAGTGCGAGGGATGGATTCATAAGTCCGTCATTTTTGGACACCTTGACCATCAGATTCCTACCCACCCCTCATACATTTTTGCTTCACATAACTTCCTCTCCTTCCTTTCCCTAAAATGACCCCCCACACAGCATTCCCAAAGATGACATAACCCTGAGGGATTTGTTTCTTCACGGCTTCCTGAGTGGAGCTAATGTAAAAAAAGAAAAGCCTTTGAAAATAAAATCATGTTTACTAAATTCATATAGAACTTAGTTTGTTTTATTATCTTATTTTTCTCTGAATTACATGCAAGTTTCTATTCAAAAAGTTTAATATTTGTTAGTGGATTTTAGTTCTAAATTAAAATGCTCAGTTCTGATAAAAATGAGAAAAATTCAGAGAAAACGTTAATATAATAATTTTTATATCAATCAAACAAACGGTCATGAAATTATTCTTTGATTTTTTACTTTGTATACAAAAATATTGGGGAAAAGAAAATGCTTGGAAAATTTATCAAATTTTTGCGGCACCCTTATTCCGACCTTCTTTTCCCCCTCTCCCCGCCCCCCCTTCCACCCCTGACAAGTGACAATTTGTCACTCAGTCAATCTGTCTGCGACGGGCCCGAACCCCGACTTTTTCATTCACTGCCGACTGATATACACTTAATACTCTACTCCAGACTCCAGACTTCATTTTAGAGCTTTTGAATTTATTTGTGCGGATTTTATCTCGTATTCAAAGCGTTTAGTGATTTGTGGATTGGCGGTGACTCCCCTATCATTGATAATGCTGAATGAGAAGGAATACCTCTCAGACTTTGCAGGTTTGCAGGTAGATACGGAACAGGAGAAGATCGGACATAATCGTACAGCGGGCATAATCTTATATGATCGAAATGGTATCGGACAGGCACTGTCATCTATTGTCGAATTATGCCGTCGATAGAAGCTGTCGGCGCCATGTTTGTTACAAAGTTTAGTTGTGATTTACGTGTTCCAGGTAATTACCGAGTTTGCACTACACATTTCTCGTCTTGATATATTTTGGAAGAAACTGCTGATTAGATATTATAAATATACCTATGTCGAAAACACTTACTTAAATTTTATTTGTATTTTTTGATTTTTTGATTAACCCCTCAACTCAGTTTATGTAGGTCACTTAGAAATCCTTGTATCTTTCTTACTATCGTGGTTAGATATATGATCTAAACGGAGTTAGAAAGATAAAACACCATGCTTTATGTGAGTGATGTGTATTTTATATTGGTTTTGAGTGTTACGTGTAGTTGTGTTTATTCTTATTTTGTAATGAAATTTTGGTAATATTGTCTTTTTTGTTCTTTAATTCATTTTGTAATTTTATAATACATTTGCCTCATAAACTATGCATGTTTTTATTGTTTTTAATGTCTTGTAATTTTATTTAGAAAAACGTAATAGCCATTTTTTAAACTTGTTTATGTTTGCATTAACAAAATTAACATTTTAAAAAATATTTGTTTAATAGGAATTATAAAATTTTAAAGCGTATTTCATCACCTTTCAAAAATAGTTTTTTGTTTTCGGATGCATTCTGAAATATTCCATTTTTATATATTCAATTTTATTAAAAAGCGATAATATTTTCATATTCGAAAATGAAAATGAAGTGTTTAATAAAACGCTTAGATTCAGGAATATTTAGATACAATCCCCTCTAAAGTAACAATTTTGTAAAAAGTAAATGTAATGCTCTCTACGTTTACGGATGGATCTAACTGAACTTACTGGGCTGGTTAATAAGAGTCTACATTAGTTCACGATTCATCATTTATCATCTTATTCAGATGAGAACAACAAATTCAACAATCAAATACCAGCACTGCTCATACCCTTGCAGAAATCTTTCCTGGAGAAAAAATACCGAGAAGGTGCGATACAAGCTGGGAGCATTTTACCATTCTCAAGATGTTCAAAAAAACTAACTTTAACTCACATCTCTCGTCAAAAAATTACCAAGCATAAACAATTACGTACTAACACACTTCTTGAAGCTTTCACAAGTGCCCGAATACGTGATCAGTAAACAGTGTCCAAATGCTCACCCACGCCACACAATATTCCGTACCGCGATGCGCCACTGGAAACTACGGGACAATACAAAAAAGTACAATAACACGTCACGGGCCACTCGAGTTTTTATTTATTCCCGAAACTCCATCATTCAACACTCCACTTGTACTCAGTACCAGTACACTAGTACCGCTGACCAATAGTGGATGGTGGGATTGAAAAGCGGCCGGCTTTGGTGGTCGGAGAGATATGTATCAAAAAGAAAAATACATTTTAGGCTCATAGCTTTGGAAGCTTTGTGGTTTGCAGTTTTTTATCGGATTAAAATCAAATGGAGCAGAAAACGATCGGAATTATTTCAATGATTTGGACGCACCTATGTACATACTTATTTCGATTGTTGGTGCATGGGTAAGTAAGTGTAATGTATCATAGTAAGTAGTATATTATCAGGTTGGTTAGTTGTATATGTGTTGAGGCCATTCGGGTGACAAAGTATCGTTTTACGAGATGCGCCGAAAGAACCCGAAGGCAGGTCTTCTTTCATTATATCGCAGCAGCCTGGCATTAATAACATAGCTTCCCAGTAGTAAGGACGTGAGTTCTCCTAAACTATAATTTTAAAGTTCGAAACAGCAATAAATAGTTGCGGTGATCTCAAGAATCTGAAGTATTATAATAAGCACATACTGAAGATACTAGCACCAGTACTAATAAATAGAATGTCTCTATAGAGGACTTCAGAGATATTTTGCCTAAAATTATTCAAATTTGATGAACTTTTTTATTTAAATTGGAACATTTCTTATCAAATCAGACAAGCGATAAAGTAAATACCAAAATTATGTTTTAAATTAATAATTTTTTATTTTTTATACGAATAACTCTCTTTTTTAACTTTTGAAGGTTATTCCCATCAATGCACTACATCGTTGAAGAAGAAGATGACACTAATACTTAATCTAAAAGAAAATATAAGTATGAATATAATGATTCTTGTACATTTTATAATAATCATTGAATAAATGTCGTAATTTTTCAAGTTCACCAACATTTGACGAGTAAATTTCTTCTTTTGAAAGACAAATATTATATTCTATACTTAAATACTTTCACCTGCACAAATCCTACAATTACAATTTCCCGCAATTTTTCACGCGCATGTGCTAATATATTTATATTTCAAAGTATCGTGAATTGTGTAGGCATGTGCGTAAGTGATTCGTTTTGTCTGAAGCTTCATGTTGCACGTTATATGTAGTTTAAAGTTGTAAAGTGTCTTCAGATTAAGTAGGTTTCCGCAGATATTATTTTGTTGCATCAAGTAATGTATGCCTTGTATCGCTAAATTATTAATAATTTTCTGCATCGATGTAAACCGTATCACCTTGTATAAATAATGCAGCTAACAACGTAACGATTTACCTGCTGTGTGACAGTGATAGCCCAGCTGTACTGGTAATGGGACATGTTAATATCTCGAGCTGATTCATTATCCATAAACTACAAACGTGATTGTCATGGCTAGTCATAATTTTTCAGGGAATCACCCCTTTTCACTCAGCGGAGGCAGTCGCCACTCGGCGCAGTTTGTACATTAACGTGTGAACAGAACAATAAAACAAAAACAGCGCCAGGACCGGACAATCGGCCATAAATAAAGTGAAAAGTCATCAGCCATCATAAAATAAATTACACACGGCCGTAATTTTGGCGATGACTGTGTTTGTCCGGCCCAATGCACTCACTTTGGATTGTTTTCAGGTTATTAATGTCCGGCACTACACTGAACGGGAATTTATTAAGACCCTAAGCTGGCTTTATGACTGATATTTTTATGTTATCGGTTGTACTGCACGTCACGTTACTGGCTGTCCTATTTAATATTGTTTTAAAATTGAACCGTTTTGCGGTCAAGTATCTTTCTACACTATACTACCACTTTGTACGATTTTTTTTGTAAGGGTGAGCCTCCAATCAAATCAAAGCAACGTGTTGAAAGCAAAGCAAAAGATTGAACTAAAAAAATGTCGAAATCCCTTATGGTATTAAGACAATGTGGGGTAATTTTTAAAATACCTGAAAGAAAAAAGGGTAAACTTCCATGTATAAATAAGATTATTTCTTGGAAAACTTTAAGTCTAAACTTAGAATTGTCTCGAGAAATACCTAGTAGCTTTAAAATAAATCTGTGGGCGCATTTGCAACTCAGAATCAGACATTTTCAACATCTCTCTGATAAGTCATGAAAAGTAAAAAAAAAAAAAAAAAATTGACCTCACAATATTTATACTTTTAAAATAACCCATAACCTCAACAATTTAACCAATTTCTTAATATTTTTTTTTATTACTTTTTGATGAGGTATTGAAAACGCATGACTCTGAGTTGTCCAGTCACTATCCTGCTGATTTCTAGTTGAAGATTTTTGAAAGACTAGATAAATAAAGACGCCATAATTATAGATTCGAAGCATATACAACTGATAGTCACGTCCACAGATGAAGATGTCATTTATGGAGGTTTTTCTTTCCACTGACAGAAAAGGCCCAAAGAAACAAATTGATTATGAATTATAAATCTACTAATTTACAAAAAGGATACTATAGGTTATAGGTATATGTTTCCTTTTTAAATAATCAGTACATGGTATTAAGTAATTGAACATTTACTTAATTGCTAAAAAAGAACAGAAACATTTAAAAAATAATCATCGCATATTTTGTAGAGATGCATTCGTAAAGCCAGGTGAGTACGTACTATGTGCCTACTTACCTGACAAACGAATAAGAGCTTAATTTGTAATAATTGTGTTAATTTTTCGTCGGTTTGCACAACGCGTCCGCTACAATGCGACAAAGCGACAGCGCGCCCACAATTATAATAAAATCTGCAAAACACGACCCCCGCCATCCACCGCCCCCCACCGCACTCGTCAGGTTAACACGGGGTTACCCGGGAATTAGGCGGCCGGCCGGGGGCGGGGTGGAGGGGGAGCGGGGCGGCTAGGGCGGAAAAATTACATCCGTAATTATTTACGTTTTAATTTTTATGCCGGTGGGATGTGCAAAATGCAGATGTTTTGAATTCAAACAAGTTCTATGACATACAACTAGCACTTTTTTTTCAGCTTCGCAAAACACTTACAAGATGAATATCTACGAAAATTTATTTTTTTATTAGTTATGACTATATATATTACAAAATTATTAACATATTTATAATACATTACTCCCAATGAGTTTAATAAAACTCATTTCGGGAAGGACAACATTATACAACTAAAACAAAATTATTTTTACATAAGAATATGATTTATAAGAATATGAAATAATACGTAATCTTAAATTAATTCGGTAATTATTATGAATCGTAAAATCGTTATGAAGTAGAAAATAATACTTAAACGGTGGGCTCTTGCGTAATGTAACTAAGACACCTATTCTTTAAGCGTTTTTTTATCAATAGGTAACCTACAACTATTTTTAAAAAGCAATGTAATTTCCAACATGTGCTATAGGACTCTGAAACTATTATATAATAGGTAGAAGCGAAACTTTACCAAAACAATCTCAACCAATACTTGAAAAGTGAGATCATAATCAAAGCGACCAATGAGCGCAGACCTAGCGTAATTTCCGTTTCACATCTCGACCAATAGAAGCCTTTAAAAGTGACATCATAATCACTACGGCCAATTGATGCGTCGCAGGTGCAGTAATCGTCATTTTCGTTTCATCCGAAATGCAAACACAACGGGGTTATAGATGTTTCACTTCAAAAAGTTAAGCTAATTTAATCATCATTTTCATATTTCTGTAACAATCAAAGACGAACAAAGTAAATCTTCGAACTTATATTTGATAGAATGCTTTGAGCCTGACTGGATATTGATGTATCATAATTTATAATTATACTTTGGAGGATTAACGTCCTTCCTGGTTGAAAGCTAGGCTTTGTATAAGCATTCCTTCATTCTTTGTGAATTTTGTATTATGTTCATGTTCCACTTTCCTCTTATAATCAGACTCAGATATTTGCTGAATCAATATTTTGTACCATAATAAGGCCTTCACCGGTAATGTTAAATTCCGATACAGGAATGATATGTTTCGTCTCTGTGAAAAAATATGTTTTTGAACTAATAACTTTACCATAGAACTTTGTACTGATTGTAGGTGGTTTAAATTAGTTTTTCAAGGGTGAATTAACTATATTTCTATGAATTTACTTTACTCAAATTAATTTAATTCGATTCAAAATTTAAGATAATTAACAAATACGTAGAAGATGAACGAAATATGAAAGTCTACCATTACAATAAAGAGGGTAGGTCCACTGCTCAACCCGCGACAGAGCCTGCGTGCGACGCGTCACGCACCCATCAGTCCGCTCTCCGCGCTAGCTGGTAGGTACCAAACCGCAGTGGCGGCTCGCATTATCGTAATATTCGCGAGACAGCGTGGAGCGTGTAGCGCCTGCACTGTACTGCGTCTGACAGGGCCGGCCGGGGCGGGCCGCCCGCACGCCGCACGCACCGCACTGATGACGAAACGGACAGATGGACCGGTCTTTTCTACCGTTTGTAACTGTCCACATTTTAAATTTTACTTTTAATTCAGATATGTGATTCTATCAACCGAGTGACGATAGACAGAATTATAAAAAAGGAAAGATTTTATTTGTGGTATTTGATAAATAACACATCTAACCCAACAGTTGACTCAAAAGATTAATTAAATATCTAAATATTATATTTTTTCAAATTTGAAATTTAGAATCTTATAAAAAAGTCGTCTCAAAGTGGTATATTAATAGATTTTACAGCGGTCAGAAAAATACAAACTAAAATACTAGCAGAACCTAATAAAAACACTATTAAATGTTGTTGTCAATTAAGTTTTTAACAAATGAAACGGAGTTCTACGAATTAAACACAAAAATAAATTAACCAAAACAAATAATAATATCTAGAAGTTAAGTTACTAACCGACTTTGCTCGTGTTTAAATACTCCTGCTTCCATATCTTTTTTGTTATTGAACAATTGAATAATTTCCAACAAACAATATGGCGTCTGACGTTTATTTTGACAGATTAATCAACAATTCAAAGAAGCATTCCTTACGATATAAATAACCCAGCGAGTTCAAAATAGTTTCATTGAAATAGAAATTTTAGACATGAAAAACCGTGATTTTCTTATGACGCCAGAGCTCATACAGTAATGTTTTTCGATATGTTTTATTGGGTCAGATACTCCAATAAATTTAATTAATTATTCGCTTTCCGCTTTGTCTGTAAATTATAAAATATAACTTAATGCTACTTTACCAGAAGTTAATGTTATTTATAATCTTCTAAAATATCTGTTCTCATAACCGTTTAATCCCACACTTGACATATGAAAACAGCTCCAGATCAACTACTCAAATGCTCATCTAAAAAATAATAAGCAACAATTAACATGCATTTAATGCACGCCTGCAAGAACTCAAGTACTGTTCACATTTCAAACAGAAATTCATTATAAATAAATCTGTCAGAAACTTCGGCAGGGAGCGTTCTCACTTCTAAATGTGAGCCGGCGCATGCATATCAATTCCGCGTGGGGCCGAGCCGAGCCGCCCCTGGGCGAGTGGACCGGCCCTGTAGTGCCAGTTAGCGGCGTTTGAAAAAACACGTGTGATTTTTTTAACCAGTCAACCACTGATTCGCGTTCCCTACGGTGTTTTAACCAGTTATGGGAAAAGTAAAGAGAAATTAAAAAAAAAAAATCATTATACATAATTCGACGTGAATGAATTTTTCATTTCCTTGCTAACATTTTCATTTTTATTACAACTTTACTATGATTTAGCTAAATTAAAATTCCTTTGGAAAATATGCAATGCAGTAATAATTCATAGTTTATTAAAGTTAGTAGCTTCGTAGGTACTAGGTACTACCATTTTTATCATTCTTGGTAATATATTTCGATAATCAAAAACATTTCGTAGTGAGTGTGGTAAGAAAATAAAATTGTTTGTTAATTTTAATTATGCAGCCTTGAACCCGTGCTTAAAAAGTTATTTTCACAGTTTTAAGATAAGTTATTTTTCAAGCTTTGTGGGTGTTGTTTTATAAAAATGGCTAAAAGGATAGACAAGTATCAATTTTTAATGTTAAGGAAGTTTGATAAGTAGTTATAACTACATTGCCCACTCTCCGATACAACGATTTCACACTATGGGAAATTAGGACTTCGGTGATGTTGATATATATCAACTTGATGAGTTTTGTGTATCTTGTAAAAAATATGTTCCACTGTTCCTAAACACATTTGTATTTTTGAATTTTTTTTTTGTATTTTTGTGACTTGTATGCATTTTTTTATCTAATTTTATCTATTATATATATAAATAAAAATGAATTGCCGAAATGTATGTACGCGCATAACTACCGAACGACTGCACTAAATTGGATAATTTTTTTTGTGTTCGTTATTGTCAGGACAAGGTTTGCATAAAACTACTGGTGAGCTCTGGCATTATAAAATTTGTATTAAAAAAATGCAATAGGTGGCAAGCGAAATGTTTAAAAACTGAATGAACCGGGACTGAATGTATGAAATGCGGAAGGGAGAGTGGGGAGGGGAACTAGGGTAGGGGGGTCCATGGGAGGGGGGGAGGGGACACGCAGGGAGAAACAATTTCTTTATTAAACGGCATAGCAACGCATGCCGGCAACCAGCTAGGTAGTTTCTATTTATTCTTTATTTATTTAAAAATTATCTGTCTTGAATTAATTGTACTACCAAACATGTAAAAGCCCTCTGCGCGTTAAATAAATAAATTAAATAGATAAATAACCGTGTGAGAAAGTTCGTAAATTTTGTCGTTTTAGAAAGAAGCAGCAATTTAAGCAATAACCCAACTCTGAAAATGAAGAATTAAGAGAACATGAAACGGCACATAAAACTACAATTATTTTTTACAATTTTTTTCGTATATTATGGAGAAAGCAGTATCGGGGCCTCGCCTGTTGTACTTTTAATTCTCTTTTGTCCGTATTTTTGCCAGGCCGAGTCAATGAATGCACGCAGATTTGTGGGCTATCATCTCGGTTGCGGCGGAATACTGGTGCTGTATTGCCCGATGTAAAAAAGGCGTTGGTATGAATGGATTTTTTCAGACACTACTAAATGGCCCGTGGGGCGATTGGTTTTATTTTTGTTGATGGGCTCATTCGCTTTCGTTCGCCGACAGCTAACGTTGGTTTCCGCTTCATCGATTTCGAAACTTAATTAAGATCGATGAAAAGCTTGCGATTTTTGTGTGAAATTGGGATAAATATATTTTTTAAATCAACACCATCAGTAAGTAGGTACTAGGAGTATCCTGCTTGTATGAAAGTATGTGATGATTTCCTTGATTTTAATAATTTTCTTGGAGTGATGTTGGGATCAAGGGTTTTCGAGTTGTCAGTCAAAAGGCGGTGATTGAAGTGCGTGGGTTTGATTTGGGAATCAGAGGGGTTACAAAAATACCTTAAATTAAAGCTACAGCCGTCATTTTCCTCGGTGTCGATCCATTCCGTCTTGGTGAAAACGGAGCGGTCAGCGGTGATTGGGAGCAAATATACGTGGTGGGTGCTATGGGCGGGGGACGAGGGCTGGGCGGGGGTGGTGGGGCAGCCGCCCATAATGATATCAGCGGATCAAGACGTGAGCGCAATACCACCGCTGTATGTCTTGTGTCAATCAGTTCGAGCGGCGCGTGACCGGCATGAGAAGGGCGGATATCCTCAGCAGGCACCCCCGTCCCCGCCTCCGCTCACCCCTTCCTCCTGGGGGATGACGCGGGTACTGATTGGTGGTCACGGTTTTGATTTGGCCGGACTGTCTTTGATGTGAGCCCCACTATTATGGTGAAATACGGTGATGCGATATTCGACGTGCGATGTAACCGGAATACAAAACGAATATTTATGTACCTAACTTGATTTCATATCGATATGAAAGCGAGTGTTACATCAAAAGAAAAAGCGGAGCGTTAAATCACACTCCACCAATCAATTCACAAATGCACGCGAATTGCATTTTATTCATCCCATAACAAATCAAACCATAACATCGGCAGTTTCATGCAAAAAAAAACAGAAATAAAACACAATATTTAGTTCCTGCCAGAAATCTCTCACGGAAAACTATTCGTACCATTCCTTTGACCTTCCCGAATACGAAGATTGTAAGTTTTTACCGTCTTCGTTTTAATTTAAATAACGGTGTCCATGTATAATATACTAAAGTTTAAAGGTAGCTTGTAGATGTATAATTCTCTGGAAATGACATCACTTCTGAATGATACAGCGATTGATTTTCGGACAGTCTTATAGTATCGTCTTTATAGTTGTTTAGTTTTTGTTCTACATGGTATATGTGATAAATTTATGTTATCTTTATTTTAGAGTTTTGTTCCAAAAAAAGAATCAATTTTGATATTCATTTTTCTTTCTATTACTTCAAATGTGTATTATCAGAAAAAATAACATTATCAACTGATGTTTTTTGCTTGTATATAAGTCAGTAGTCGTTAGTGTATATAGCAATTAAGATATTATTTGACGAATTATCAGAGAAAATCGAGTTAGAAGAAATTACAAACAAATTTAAGTTACAGACAAATAAAATTAATATGGTTAGGTAAAATAAAATTGAACTAACGAACTAACCATCACGCCGTTTCCCCGCAGGGGTAGGCAGAGAGGACGGACCGCCAAACAACTCGGTCTTGGCACATACTCTTTGCCTCACTCACATTCATACATCGTCTCGTACATTTTCTTCTATTATTCTGACTTTTGACATGGCCCGACCCAAGTATCTGATTCACTTGATCGTGCCATGTCTTATTCGGACTTCCCCGACTTCTTCTACCATTCACGTC
This sequence comes from Limnephilus lunatus, assembly GCA_917563855.2. Taxonomy (NCBI): domain Eukaryota; kingdom Metazoa; phylum Arthropoda; class Insecta; order Trichoptera; family Limnephilidae; genus Limnephilus; species Limnephilus lunatus. Next base: position 81,551,275 of record OU830598.1, read on the forward strand.
GTATATTCTTCTTACACTACTTTCTTCGTTCATTCGCTCTACATGCCCAAACCATCTGAGGGCCCCTTTCTTAATCTTACTCATTATGCTTACATTAAAATTAAATTGAATTATATAATTCTTCACTATTCACAAATTCACTCTATGGCGTCATTTTAATTATATGAAAACAAATAACTTTGTATGCTCCACGTATTTAATCAAAATTTTCAACATGTTTCATAACCCTTCGTCCAAATTTAAAATTATTAATACCTAATCAAATTAAAATTATAATTCATCCTGACAAATAAACCATTGGTTTTGAAACATGTACATAATTTAGATTAAATAAGTGGTGTGTACAAAGTTATTTGTTTTCACATAATTTCATTATATAACATTACCAATAGTTATAATCTAATGGTTACTTTTCAAAAAAAATGTATCTCTGACACAGAAATTCTTTATCTTAAGTCTCACAGGATCAAGATCCAACCCAATAACTTCGAAAGAAGACGTCTGCAATTCCACAACTTTGCGTTCAAAAACAGTGTTGTAAATTCCTTGTAGCAGCAGTAAGTATTTGGGTGGGTGCATGCAGCACGTCCTAGTCACATCTAGTTCTTGTATCGCTTGGCTACCTCTGTCAGTGGTATCTCGGAGTTTCTCATCCCTGAGGACCTGGGCGGCATGACCTGCCAAATGTTCTGCCAGAACTAGAGCCGCAGCATCTTACAGAATAAAGATAGTTCCGGAACTCTAAAGGGATATCAGAAATGCTCTCATAATATAGTGAAATGGGGGTCAGAAATTATTTACTCTCAGAGAAAAATAACGCCAGTGAAAAAAAGGTGGTTGATGATAAAATAAAAATAGCCACATGACTTTACTCATGTCAAAAGATATCGATTGTTGAAAATTCAGTTTATAAGTTGAGTAGGTATCTATCTAATAATAAAAAATGAGAAAAAGTATTTTAAAACATTTATTTTGAGATAGCATTTGACAGATGCCTAATAATACACGTATTAAAATCAGTTGTCTTTTTACCTCCTAGGTAGCTAGCTATTGACATGAGTTCAGATGACGACAGAACTCGTCGTACGTATGAAAAATAGCGTTCAAATATTTCGATAATAATTTTTTTTTAACAATACATTGATTGTTCTATTGAAAATTTATTAAATCAAGAAAACACAATAATACATGTGTAATATTCAGAATCATTGTACCTAGATCTAATTTATGTAGTACAGAATTAACAGATAATTTAAGAAAAGGTAAATAGTTAGTGGATAATTTAATTAGTAGACAATTTAATATTAAAGTATTTTTTTTAATCTTTTGTTTATCCACAAATAGTTGACAATGCAAAGATTTATTTTTTATTTTTTAATTTTTTATTATTAAAAACATACAACGAAGTTGCACTCCCATGAGTTATCAAAACTCATTAAGGGATCGCCAATTGGTACTTTTCAGAAGTTACACCCAACTCAACCCAATATGTAGACACAATGTATGAATAAAAAATTTACAAAACATTTCACAGAAGCAACATACAGACACAAACATATGAAGAATCACTTTACAAATATTTCACAGAAACATGTCTTATAAGATTTTATGAATTTGTATAACTCATTTGATTTATGTACTTTGGGTTTCAAAAAGTTAAAATAAAGTTTCCTCCATGATGGACTAATGAGATGGACTAAGAAATGCATAGATAAAACAAAATCACGAAAATACAATATAAGGTACGGGCTCAAAAATATACAGACCTAATACAAGATGTTTACATACAAATACATGACGAGATTTAAGTAAGGTATAAACCGCGCCCATCATACTATAAGTTTAGTATTTCAATTCTAATAATAAAAGACACCGCAAAAATAATACAATCGACTTTTTAAACTAATAATAAATTTAAAAAATGGTGCAAATTAAATAACAAATTAATTTGTAACGTTTGTAACTTTTTTTATATTTTAATGGTAAGACTGCTAGAATTTTTACACTAAAGTACCGCATGAGGTACTATAGCATCAAAGTGTAGAATAATATTATTATTCCGAGTATGCCAACCACATTTTAGAAAAAATTACTCTTTTGACCAAAATAAAGGGTTCAAAATTTTACGTACAATGTGTTTGCAATTAGATAACAACAACATTTTAGAAGTTAGAAAAAGTTTTAATAGTCAATTTAATCATTTTAATATCCAAATATATTTTTAAAATAGCCATCTCAATAGATATTTAATTTCACATAATTACCTAAATTGATAATAATGCATTTTTTGTTATTTAGACAACTTGGTTACTCTTTTATTATGTTGGGTTAATTTTTAAAAGTTTTTAATATGCTTTCACATAAATTCAAAATCTACCATGATTATTTTATTTTACTGTTTTTTATGATATCTAAATAATCACCAATCACTGTAATTTTTTTTTGTCTATTTGTTTGTCTATTCTTATATTATTTTTAATTTTCATTATAAGTTTATGCTGATGAAAAAACCATTGGTTTTGAAATATGTCGATTATTTTTATTAAATATTAATGTATGCAAAGTTATTATTTTCATTAATTATATTTTAACTAAAATTCCTCATTGCAAATCTAAAATAATTTAAAACGTCTTGAAGACTTGTCAAGTCGTTGGAAGTTTGGAAGACAGTCAATAGAAGGAATAAATCGAGTCGCCTAATCAGCAGAGTCCTCCCCACGTGACATGGCGTGGGTTGGGCTGTGAGGGGAGGGTGTAGAGTCGGGAGGTGATGGGCGGTGTTTGGGGCGGCAAGTTGACCGGCTGGGAATCGAACAGGCAAACTTCATTACGGAGATGGCGACGACAATTTGGACATGGGGGACGCTAAATCAGTACTGGACAAGACAAACATAAATACAATAAACTTGGTGGCGTTTTAGCAGGTGGCTAATGAGCGAGTATAATATTATATTTATAACTATTAATGTAACGGAGAAATTATTGATAAAATATTTTACGAATGTTTACTAAACCTACTTGAGAAACATATGTTTATATTTTTGATATATCCAGAACTTTATATAAATCAGTTTTACAGTCATTAAAAAAGAACACGAACGTTTACAAAATGAATTATTTTTTATTAATTAATTATTAAATAAAAAAAAACATGGCAGCTGTTTTTGTTATCAAATTACAAACATTAAGAAATTATGTACACAAAGTTATTGGTCCAAATAATGTTAAAAAATATAATCATTTTTTTACATTCATTTCATACAGGAGGCCCAGAGGAAAATAATTTTTATTTTATTTTTTATTTTTATTTTTTTTTTATAAATAAGAGATAACTTTGTATAAACCACTTTTTTTAATAAACAATATCGACATTGTTTATTAAAAAAGTGGTTTATAAAAAGTTCTCTCTTATTAATTAAATAATAAATAATGCCAAAAAGTTATTTTGCAAAGATTGACGAAGAAAATAATTTCTCTCAGGGCCTATGTCATCTTTGGGGATGCTCTGTGAAAAGTTTTTTGAGAAAAGTAAGGTGTGAAACCGGGTCACGAAGAGACCCATGTTGTAGGGAGGAAACACAGAAGTCGTCACATTATTACCTATGTAGGTACATAATTGTGTTTCAGGAGAGATATGGTGAATTATTGTATCGGAAATGCTTTTTTTTTAATTATTGAAGGAAAGTTAGAAGTTTTTTTAGCATGGATAGAGTTAAACCACACAATTTGCTTAGTTTGTCGGTCTTAGGTTCTAAATATACCCGTATCTACAATAACCTCAATGCTGAAAAGGAAATCAAACGGTAACTGTGGTAGAGTCGCCATAAAGCTATTTATGTTTTCGAATATTGTGAGAATATTAGTTAATATTCCCGTCCAAGTATTGCCACCCTTAAATGCGTTAAATATTTCGCACAAATTTGTTAAATAATTTGGAGCAAGTTGATACGATGTCACCCTTGATCAACAAAGTCGGTTCGACGAGAGAATTCCTTTACAACCGTCGATACACGTAGCGTCATGGCACGGGGGGAACGTAGAATAATCTAATATTTATTTTTAATACAGCCAGTCAACACCGGTACCCCATTTCGTGAAAAGCGCTGACCGCGGCCACAATCTGTTTACCGGGGGGGGTCGGGTGTCCGGACTTGAGGGGGTCCGGGTGTCGGGGTGTCCGGGGCGAGCGCCTCTCGGGGGCGATTTGGCCGCGCGGGCTGATAGCCTATTCGTTTTATTAACTTAAGCCGCGCGGACGAGGAATATTAAGGTTACGTGTCATTTTCGCCAGAACCTAAAACACCTATGTGCGTTATGAGAAACGAAAAAATCTTACGTGGCGGTATTTTGTTTGCCAAATTACATCGTGAATATTGGGACACGTTTACATAGGGCATCCAGAAAATAATATTATATTTAGAAAATACTTTTAAAAATAACATGCGAGATTAAGTCCACCTTTTTGTGTTTGACAAAACAATTTTCCAATCTTTGCAACAGCCAATCCCAGGTATTAGTAATTTTCCAGAAAATATGAGTAAATAGATGATCTTTGCACATATTTTGCGCTTGATAACCTATCATTCTACGAATATCTAATTTTCGTTGAATGAAATACGAATACTTTAATTTATTGTTACATTAGCTCACACAAGAGTCCCTGAGGAAAATAATTTCCCTCACAGCCTATGTCATCTTAGGGAATGCTGTGTAGAGGGTATTTTTAAGGAAGGGAAGGATAGGAAGTTCCGAGACGGACGTATGAATCCATCCCTCCAACTGCAGTGCAGGGCGATGGGTCGAGAGTCCAACTGGAAAGGTCAAAAGGCTTCAACCAGTCTCTATCGATCTGGCCCGCCACGCAGCAGGTGGGCAGACGCATCCCATAAATGGTTCCGGTACGGCGGTACCCTCCTCCCTAATAGACGACCTCCGTAGTCCAGTGGCTAAGACACTTGACTCACAATCCGGAGGTCGCGGGTTCGAACCCGGCGTGCGCAAATAAATTTTATTTGATTAATTTGTGTTATTTCACAATTAATTCCTTTAAAATAATATATAGTATATTTGCGGCACGTTCCAGAGTGGAAGATACTATCCGTATCGCCCTGGTGTAAGACCACCATTCAGAATTGAAACGTTGCTTGAAAATGGCTTTAGCCGTGTTTAGTGACCAGATCTGAATAGCCAGGTACTTCCCAACCTTCTTCTTCCTCACCTACTTCCCCTCCCCACTACCTTCAGCCTCACAACATACCCCAATTGGGGATGCCATAGTCTCACTGGCTCCAGACGGGAGCAGTTGAGATTCTTGTGCGGTATTCACTGTAAAAAAAAAAAAAAAAAAAATTGAAAAATTGACGTGTTCTTATAAATAACGTGATAAGAAATGTCTTACCCAAGTATACTAAATAATTACAGACAAACTTATAAAAAATGATTTTATTTTAAGTAAATCGGTCAAATTATCAACGTCACCCCTTCAAGTGTGGAATATCTATAAACTTTGATTCTGCAAATCCACTGCGAATTCGATAGACGTCAATATCACAAGTCGTGTCGGCGCTGAGGTAAGTGGGATTAGACGAGGACCACATGTGCGTGAAGGGGAGGGGCGGGTGGGCAGGGGGTGTAAAGGAGGGGCCGAAGGTCCGCAGAGAGCCCCCAGGGAGCCGGGGCCCGCAATCAGGAGCCCGCTCGGCATACCCAATGACCCGGCAAGAAAAACCATATGTAGTTTGTCGGATAATCGTCGCACTAGCGGAATGAAATTTTCCTAGGCGGCTTGTTTATTTTTTCATCTTATTTTCTTGCCCTCATTTGGTTTTCAGGAAATTTGTGGAAATGATCATGTTTGCTTTAGTAGACGCTACTCGCGCTGTTTGTTTAGTGGTAACATTCTGTGGGATGCTTTGCGGGTAATTACTAAGAACTAAGAACATTCGTTTTGTGAGAAAAATAGAATTCTAACAGAAATATCAATAAACACGTAGAAAATAAAACCTCCCTTTATTTAAGGTGGTTTTGTGTTCAGTCTAATGTTTATTAAGAACAAAATTAACTCTCTAAAAAAACGTAACTTATTTATTTATTCAACGCCCAGAGGGCTTTTACATGTTTCGCAGTACAATTAATTCATGACAGATGATTTTTAAGCAGATTAAGAAATAATAAAAATAAAATTAGATGAGAAATGCAAACAAGTCACAAAAATACAGCAATTTGATAGGTTAGGATAGGAAAAAGTTTTTTACAAGATCTACAAAATTCGCCAAGTTGATGTTAAATATATCAACATCCACCTAAGTACTGATTTCCCATAGTGTGAAATCGTTGTATCGGAGAGTGGGCAATGTAGTTCCGCTTATGAATGCTGCAGTAGAATAGTGTATTTTGTCGTGTGGTAGCGGTATTCGTAAGTTTATGAGTTGCAGGAGTTCGCAACAGTCGAATTTAGAGTTAAGTATTTTGAATAAAATATTTAAGTCGTTTATTTTACGTCCGTCTTCTAGTGTGTGTATTTTACGCAAAATAAAACTACGAATAGCCTCGGTAATACTCTGTTTTCATATTTTACGTTCATTTAATATCGGTCACTATTGATTGAGCTATTTTTTTAAACTAACGAAGAAAAATATCTTCAGTCAGTTGCGGAATGTGCGTTGATACATTTGTAGGTCTAAGAAAATAGAAAGAGTCGGTTTACACATTTCTGCGTCATTGATTTATGTTCATCAGATTTTCGTTGGATTTGATGGATGGTTCGCGCCGCGGGCGCAGACCCGTCGCGGCCGACACAACACAACACAAGACACAAGGAGAGAAGAGATGGACAAGGAATAGGTTATCACCGGGGCTGGCCAATTGCGAGCGACAAACGACACACGAGAATAAAACGTCGGTTGTCAACGGTGATGTAAGCACGACTCTAAGAAATGTCATTTTTCATAGGCGGGCAAAAAATATATTATCCATTTATCTCTCGCGACGCTCTCGCACCGCAAAAAACGTGTCAGCTGTCATCCGACAACTAAAAAATTATCAGAACAGAAAACGGAATGGAGAAACGCTCCAACAACGAATGGTCGCGATGAAAAAACAATATTGTTGAGTCGAACGCCTGATTGATGGCAGACAAGAGAATCAACGACAAATATCTGAATCGGCCTTAGATACTTATAATCCGTCATCGAGAGGCTTTGATTGAGCGAAAGATGTGGACAAGAATGAGCGGACAGCAAAAACTGAGTATTCCATCAATTAATATGCAATGCGAGTGTTACGAGACTAAATTAATAATATGTGATATTATAAGTGAATAACGCTTCGACGCGTGGTCAATATGTTTGTAAAATGTTGCGTTATATTTTGACCAAATCCTACAATCCATTTAAAATTCTGAATACTGGCCTGGACTCGCCCGAGCTTACCAAATTTATACAAATAAATTAATAAAAAAATTTAAATTTAAAATAAAATTAAATTTAAAAAAATCAAAAACAATCCGGTCTGTCGATAGTTTACAATAACTATATATACTAATCTAGTGCAACCACCACCCTATGAAGTTCCTTTTTTATTTTTTTTATGCACACTTAATACTATATGTTATATATACAATTATTGTGACTCAGATACTATTATGCTCTGTTATAACGTAAAATGTTGATCTCCCAAACAAAGTAAAATAAAATAAAAATAAATGTTTTTTATTTGCAGGCATGCAGAAATAACCTATGATGCAGAAATAACCTTAGAAAAAAATCCCTAATTCCTTATATACGTGCGCAAATGACACACAATTTAATGAAATCGATATTCTTAACAATGACCTTCAATAATATCTAATCGAAGTATTGTGTAACATCACAAACTAAGACATCACCCATAGAATGTATCGAAAGCATCTCCTGTCCCCATCCTATATTTCTATTCCCTTTACCTTCGTGTTATTTAACGAAAAATTAAACTCCTACACAATCAACATCAAAGTAAATTTGTTGGCTTCCTTGCTTAACCTTCTATGTAAATGTTTATTTATCTTTGTACCAAAAAAAGTTATTTTCTTAATCTTAAAGAAAGAACAAAGTTTGAAAAATAACGGAAAATGAATTCTTACTTTAAAACCTTAGAAGTACCTAGTGAGGATTTAAGATTTTCCGAGCATTTTTTCCACCCAAAATATTGTACACAAGCTATCATACAACGCACAAAGAAAATAGAACGAGAGCTAATTTTACGTTCGAAAGCCTATACCCAAGAGGCTTCTCGTCTCCCTCCCCCCCCCCACTAGTTCCCTTTCTTCACCCATCATCGTGGGGGTCACAAGTCACTCCCGACGTCTCAATCACTCACTCATTCACCAAGTTAACCCAACCCGTATTATATTGATGCAGTCATCTCGGCCCGACATGCGAACAACGTCGTAAGCGACATCTTGCTCCGAGCCTCCGACTCACGGGAATCTGCGCCTAAAATAAATCAATCTTTTGGGTCATTATTCAATCGCTGGGTGTATTGTGTTTGCGGAGCGCTTTATCACGCGTCGTCTTAATAATGGACGTCATGGAGAGATGAAATATGCACTGTTGATTCAATTACTGGGAGACAGACGTGTGGACCGAGCAGAGGCGCCTGTGAAGCTATTCAGACGGAACTATGTCACGAGATCGTACAATGTACGTACTCACGTACAATATCAATACAATACTCTCTCAATATTGAGAATTTCAGCGATTGACATCAAACGTATGTTCAATGTTGAATGATTTAGTTAAGTGATCTAAATCTCGAGTTTAACCACATTTTACAAATATATTAATTGGTTTTATTTATGGCGAATGTTTTATTATGTTGTGGTTTTGAACGGTGCATTTCTACAATGTTGACTTTCTTCACGATTTATACTGAATAATTCAATCAGAAACGACCGTTGATCTGTGACGTCCGCCTTACGCCCATCCGAAATTTATTCATTCTAGGGGAGTATCGCGCCAAGAATAGTAGCTCGCGGCATCCAATACCGCGAACTATTCAGCGGCCCATAGGATGTCCGTACGCTGCACGCTGCACAGAGCACGCGGAGTCATCTCCCCGCGGAGAGATATTTATTGCGCCGGCCCTACGCAGTCTTGATAACTGCAGCCATTGACGGTCCAGTCGTGACCCGCTCTCCATTGTAAAGAGCGCAGATAAAGTGCAACTGTTCACTAGACCTTTGTATGACGATACCAACTACAGATTTCCTCTCCTTCTTACCGTGCATCTCTGTCTTTTCTCTCATTTTTTGGCCGAGCGGTGGGCGGGATGCAGCGATGGAATCTCAATTCGCAATCCAGTTTCTGCGCGGCCGATTCCAGATAATAATATGGGGTTCATCTGTCGCTCCGTGGCCATGTGTGGTATGTGCGAATTACATAAACATCAGTGTCCACGACATTTACCGAGAGCGGACATTGAATATTGAAATAGGCGAGCAGTGCTCTTGCACTGCACTCGCAGTTCTTTCACGTGATAACATCGGCTTTACCATATATGAAGGTAACCTTCGCGTATTTGGATTTATTTCAAACTTCTTTTCGATCTAGTCGAGTTTTGTATAAGAAGCATACCTGTACAAGCTTAACCTAAAATGGTATCACTCTCTGTATTTTGATAATATTAACTTATTTACTAATAATAATTAGGATAACATTTTTTTTACTCTCATTCAAAATTTAGACTCGTTAGATTTTTTCAAAGAATTTATATATAAAAATGCAAAAATCAGTCATTTTAAATTAACGTAGGATTACGAAAAAAATTTTTAATATTTATTTTGAGGGATCAGTAGGATTTATCGGAGCCGAACCCTCAGGAGTCCGTGATTTTTTTTCCCATTTAGTCTCTGATAGATTGACATATTGTTCTTGTATTTTTAATGTTTAAATAACTGTACTCAGTGCTTCTTTTGTATGTTTATTATTATATTTCTTTTAAGTTTAGGTATATGTATGTTTCTTTTTTTTTTTAAATTACTTTATTGTAAAACTGCATATCTCGTTACAGGAATCCCCTAGTGAGATGTGCAGCTTATGTTTTCATGTATTTCTTATTTTTTTTCAATAAATAAATCAATAAATCAATTGTTTTTTTATTTATTATACTTATATTGTGCACTTACATAGCGTGGATTGACTAGATGATCATTTGTGGAAAAGTGTGTGGAAAGGTTTAGTTTTTCCTGTGGGGAAGATTTAACCCGGACATAAAGTCGTAAGAAGAAATAAAAAATTTATTTATGAATTGGGCTTGATCAAGACGAACTTGTGAGGGATAGGTTTTTTACAGCTAAATAAAGGACGTAAAATTCTCAAAAATGCTAACTTTTTAATTTAATGAAGTAAAGTTGACATAAAATATATTTTACACAATCGAACTATTTCTACAACGTCCACTCTCATTTTGTGTATGTGAAATCTTTCATTAAACATTAAAAGCATCTTTGCATTGTGCCTAATATTTTTGTAAATCTAAATATCGCAAGAAATTGTCGCATTGGAAATTATGAGAAAGACGATTCATCTATTTAACTTTTCTTTTATATACCGCAAGATATCATTTATGAATCGAGAGCACCTGAATCAACGACACGGGTATAATAAAAAGGCCACGTATCGTTACGGCCTCCGACACGAATAGCAGATCCCCTGAATTGTTTATGTAGAGTACGAAAATCTGACTTAAGTGTAAGAGAAATATTCAGAGCGTGATTGCATTATGTATTGACAAATGCATGCTGAGGACATTTTGAGCTTTAGCAGGGGGCAGACTGCTGTTAAATAATGCAGAATGCAATATAGTGAATGCAGTGGACCCACACGAAGTCGTGGCTCGTGGCTCAATTCGGGGTGTTGCGGAGACTGGGGACAGCTTAGGTGGTCTATTGCATTAGTAGAATGGTGGATGTTGAACGAGTCCCCACTCGAGTGAGGACCACTGAGCGCCGAGTGGACCGGCCCTTTTGGTTGCCTGTCCATCAACAAGAGATGAAATTAAATAATATAGTGTTATCTCAACAACTAGATTAGGGTTTGTTGTTTTTTTAGATATTCAGACTGCCTTTGATTCAAAGTTAAAATTTTTGGTTGGTCTTAATAACATGGATTTTACTGATTTTAATAACATGGTACAAATTTTACAATTTCTTTGTATCTTCAAATCATTGCAAACTCTTGGATCATTTTAACTAAATGAAAAAACCAACTTTGTTTTAATAAAAAATATCAACATGTCACATTGTTTCAAAGCCACTGGTTTCTTCTTCAGGATACAAAGTACATGACATACGGAAAATTTAATTATTTATTTTTCCCACCGTATATATTTTTTGTTTGTGGTTAATTCATACCTTTGACACCCTCCGTTTCCAACGAAAGGCGTTATTTTTATTCGATCATATAAAAAAGATAATTTTTTTCCTACTATCATAGGTACATCTATTTTCAAATGTGTTTTAAAACTTAAAAAAAAAGTTTAACTGAGGACTGAACTTTCCTTCCCAGGAATTGGAGTCAACTGCGCTACCAACTGAGCCAAATCCCGACTGGGTAATACCGACATTAATTTCGTATATTAACTACTGAATGAAGTCATAGAATTTCAGAGAAATGCGTATATTATGTCAGCGTATGTGTGTGTGATTGAGTGGGTAAGGTCGTGGCTTGTTTTCAAATTACCTAGCGCAGGTTGTTCCATAAGGAAGGAAATTTGGTTGTACCAACTTAAATACTTGTGAACTATGATTCGCTTCGATACAAAGTGAACGTGCTGTCGTTAAATAATACGTATTTTTTATTTGTTTTAATTTAATAACTTAGCATGCAAGGTCAGAGTTTGTTGGCAAATTTCACATTGAAAGGGTATAGTACCCAGTAGGGAAGCAATTGATAATTCTAAGTATAAATTAATAAATGTTTGAACTTATTCTAAAAGTTTTCAACAAAGAACCAAAACAGGAAACTTTTTTTATTTGTTTGTTATCCTTTAGTTTAGAAGTTCAAATTTCGAGAAAATAACTTTAAGTAAAGTATATAACTAAAGAGGTACACCTTATCGTTACATATAAAATGAATGTTTCGTTGTTCCTTTACTATTCATCCCATTGCGATGAAACTTCATAAAAAAAAATGTGCGCAACAATTTGTTCGTGTTGTTTCCATAGATAATGGTGAGCTCTGGCGTTATGAAATATGTATTAAAATTTAACAACAGATGGCGTGGGAAGTGTTTGAAAAATGTGTGTTTTCATTAAGTTCGGCGGTAGGGACGGAAGGTGGTAGGAGGAGTCTGAGAGGGGGTAGGGGAACTAAATAGAGGAGGAGGAAAGATGCGGAAGGTGGACGGGGAACTCGGGAGGGAAAGGGAAAGGGAACTCGGGAAAGGAACGGGAGCAGGAACGGAACGCGTGGGGAGGATACGCTGGGGATGGATGGGGAACAAGGAAGGAGCAGAGGGAGGGATTGGAAAGGAGACATAGTAGCGATAGGGGATGGCGGGGGGTGAATTTGTGAAATCCATGCATCTCACATATGGAGAGGTGTATGTGGCCTGCTAATGCATCGGAAAACCCTCTGTTTTATTCGCGTACGCACCAGACGGAAAAACTACAAATATAGTGAATCCCAAAGCACTTGAATAAACATAATTAAAACACAAACACTCTCTTTGAGAGGCACTGCAACGCAGGCCAGGTACTCACTAGTAATAAATACATTAAGTTTTAAAAAAAAAATTCATCTTCGTAAAATAGTGAGATAAAAAGTTTTCATAAGAAGAGCTATAAAATGTACTTCACCGGAGTTGTTGGCGATAAAACTTTTTTTTGTTTGGTGAAGGTTATAAAAAACGAACATATCGGCTAGGTGGATCGATGGGCTGCCACTTGATTGAATTATTCAATTTTTTAGTCACATTCTGTTGACGTGAAGTGATCACTGTGACCGGTATGAGTGATCACCCGTCTGCGTCGGACACAACCGAAGGTTTCCATACATTAATGAGCACATATCAATTATACTTGGCCCGTACCCGTACCCCGTACGCATACTCCGATCTGCTGCAATGTATCATTCAAAAACTCAAGTGTTAACTCAATCGCTTCATATTTAAGAATTCTGAGATATTGATTTATATTTTTTTTGGTTCCACGACTTTTTATCCCGCGAAAAATTTCCCCGAAAAAATATCCTCCGACGAAATATCCTACGGACAAAACATTCTTCAACAAAATATCTGAGATGAGAGCCCTGAGATGATTTTTGATGATTGATGATTGATGAGCCATGATTTTTCACAAAAACGGCGCTGCTCAAATTATTATTACTATCGTAAATAAAATTGTGATAGGTATAAGAAAATTAAAAAAAATGTCATAACTTAAAAATTACAGATAATTATATCATTACATAATAATATATGAAATTCATAGCTTATTCTTATATACTGTCTATTGAAATGCATAGTATTATTATGGGTTGAGTGGAAATAAAAATGCACTAATTAACACGTAATGAAAAATTATTGTTATCATTTATCTATAGAATTTAATAGTAGTTTTGTAATTTAGATGAATTAGCATTCAAATGTTGATGCTGCAGTGCATTTAATCAAAACTTTCTTTTTATTCAATTTGACCATATATGTTAATTTACACAACCAGCTTAGTGCAACGCTTTTAAGTAAGAACAATGTCCTGCTAACAATGAAAAAATATATAAATTCGTTGAATCAATGATTTCTAAGTAAACTGTATTGGTCGTATTTAACAGATAATGTTTTTTTATGGTAAATAAAATTATTTTCTGAAAACGATTCAGCGGAAGTGCTATTTTTGTATCTGTCTTTAGGACATTTATTATGTATTATATATAGTATTCGCCACACTTTGCATATTTACAGCGTGTTATATGTTTTATGGTGACTTAAAATTTTAAATTGGAAATAAATTAGAAAAATATTTTTATTCATCCCACACACACTCCATCTTCGAAATTATTCTCATTTTAGCAACAGCCAGCAAAGGTACATTTTCTGATATATTATGACTCATGACGAACCTTTTTAGTACCATTTCTTCGTCATCAGGAGTGGCACCAATCAAATGAAATAAACGTAAGTGGAGGTTGAGAGGAGCAAGTCACGTGATGGATTGCTGACGTCACAAGACGGATCAACACTTCTCCACCCTAACCTAACTTTTCGTAAGGCTTCTCACCAAACTGCAAACTGAGTACCTACTTACTAAAGTACCCATTTTCTAAACGAAGATAATACGACGAATACTTTGAAGGAATTTAGGATTATCGAATGTCTTCTTCTATCGAATGAGTTTTTCAAAGTATCCATCGTAGTTGGGGGCAAGGCTCTAGACTAGCAATCAATAGATGGCGTTTTCAAAACTTGGCACACATAAATAAATTTTGATTTGTGTTTTTTTACAATTTATTAATTTAAAATAATCCTATAAAGTATATTTGCGGCAGGTTCCGGAGTAGAAGATACTCTCAGTAGCGCCCTGGTGTAAGAACACCATTCAAACGTTGCTTTAAATGTCTATAGCCGTTTTTAGTGGTCAGATTTGTGTAGCCAAGCACTTCCCCACCTTCCTTTCCCCAATCTTCTACACCTCCTCCCACCTTTAGCCTCACAACATATTCCAACAGGGATTGGGACTCTTGTACGGTATTTACATAAATTTAAAACATAAATTTGTTTTTTATCAAATTTTTGAATGTTGAAAAAAAAGTGTCACTTTATTCGTAAACATCTTATAAAGGAATATATATTCAAGAACGAGAAAGGAACTAAATAGTTACCGCTTATAATCCCATGCAAAAGTGTCAAAAGTCAAATTTTTCTTATTTTCGTTTTATCTCTGAAAAGTAAGATGGTTTTGATTATCTATGCCCCACGAAAACCGTATTTATGTAAGTTAGATCACTCCATCTCCATAAGACGTCGCTAGTATCTCTTTTCGACGGAACCGCTTGTTCATCATCCATTAACATATTTTCGCTCTCCTGTAAATTCAATTTTCTTGACTTACGACTTTTCTACGGCATGTCAGATATATAACAATATTTAAAGCTACTAATAAACAGCAACCAAAGGAGCGATTTCGGTCCAAAAATGGACCACATTTTCCTAACATTCGTAAAACATTTATTATAATTATTTAAATCATTTCCTTGGCCAGCCATTTATTTTAACACGAAGCTATTAAAATGCTTTATCTATTATGACCGTAGATGTCGCACTTACGAACTTCGTAGACTATTTTAAAACAATGTTAAAAATATAAAAACTTAAATATTTTTTTCCCGCTGAATTTTTAAACAGCTGTTTACGGATAAAATTAAGTCATTTTTCCATAGATATGCACCTTTTATTATCAAGTATACCACAGACAACATGCAGAAACCGAAAATATTCTATGTTGACCCGAACAAGTATTCCTCACGACAGTTTCACGTAAAAAAACACACAGGATTCGTGCGATTATAAACTTTACGATTTTTTTATGTATTTTTTTATAAATCATACAAATATGAGAAAAACGGTAAAACACAGGTTAATTCATTGGCTATATAGCACTATAATATTTTTTTATGTCTCCGTGTTAAAATTCGAAGGTATGGTTTTTTCAACCATCAGGAAATCTCGCGATCGCTGCAGTTTAAAAACATTTTTTTATTATTTTTTTTTTATTTCAATTTTATATAATTTTTATTAAAAGATATCAGGTATATACATAATCGACGACTGCGTAAGAGTTTTTTTTTTTAAATCTTTGGAGTAGTTTTGATGAGTTCATTATACTTCAATCAATGATATTAACACGATTAAAATGTGCTTCATAATATATATATATATATATTTTTTTTTTGAAATCCATACCAGTCATTTTTTAATAAATTTCAATGGGAATCGAACTCGAAAACTGAATTCGAATCAATAAAATACCTTGCATAAGACTTATTTAAGAGTAAGATGATGGCAGGATAAAGGAAGAATAAAGAGGACGAAGAAAAGGTGAAAGGATGAATGGTGATCCACTCGATGGAGAGGCTGTCCCGCCTGATGGGTTGATGAGCCTTCGTCTCGGCGCTTGTTAACGGCGGCAGTGGTAACAACATCGTTAGCGCGACCTCCGCGGGACAATGCTCTTCTGGATTCTGTACTCCTGGTACATAATAGCAGTAATGCTTTTAATAGCTCTAGGGTGGTCTGCACTCAGCAGGCTTTCTACGTATTGTTTGTTTCTATGCACTTCCATGCATTTCTGTCAAAATATCTAAATAACCATCAAATTTACTAAAAGGATTGAATTTGATTGGCTCTATGCTATTTCAGTTGCAATTATGGTGATTCGGAAATACTTTATGCAAGAATATTGTAGGGGCATTCACAAATTCACAGAGTGTGATAATTCATCAAATTTCATAGTTATGTTTGTTTCAACTTCTGTTAGCATTTTATTATTGGCCAGTTGTTTCACAAAACTGAAAAAATAACATAATTTAAATATATTTCTCACATACCTTGAAAATTAACATTGAAATTTGATGAAATATTTCAATTCTGTAAAACAAACCATACTGAAAGTAAAGGACACTTTGGTATGTTTCACAAAATTTGAACAACTAACAACAACAATCTAATTTTAAAGTAAATATTTAAGTTCTGTGAAATTACTATCCAGATACCTACTGTTAATATCCAGGTAGGCACTGTGCAACAACCAGTCCATGATAAAATAATAACGTAAGCTTGAAAAGAACTTTCTCGAAAAATTCACCTTTAAACTCTAGAGTCTAGACGAATAGAAGAAGAAGAAGAGATTTGAGATTGGGAGAAGAAGAAGTCGGGGACGTTCCAGGAAGACATAGCACGATCAAAGTATCAAATATTTTATTCGGGTCAAGTCAAACCTCAATATAACGAAGATAGTGTGAGGCGCGAAGAGTGATTTTGAAAGAAGTTGGGTTTGTCTGCCAAGACAGAGCCAACAGCAGTTCATTTTCAGCCAACAGTTAGTTAGCAATTATGAAAAACTATTAAAAGTCTGTAAAATTAATTCGTGATATGTTTTGAAGTAACTGGAAGACCACACTTACGGAAAACTCAAACATTTAATAGTTTAGAAATAATATTGTATTGGTTCCCGACGTCGTGATGTCCGATATCGTGGTCATTAATTTGAGACTGTCACGACAGCAACAGGTACGAGGAGACAATGACGTGTATTCACTTTTTCTCTTATCGCACATGTGATTGTTCCAACAAATCAATCAATCTGTCAGCCTCTATATCTGGCACACAAAGATGGATACTTTGGCTTTGCCACCATTCCTCGTCAGGAGGCAAAAGGTGTGCCGGATTCAAACATAAAAAACCCGAATAGATTCGGATGTCCAGGTATAAAACTGAGATACGTCTGTATGTTAATGTCCTGACTAAACAAACATCAATCAATCAATATTTGATCCTTCGCGTCTCTCTTATTATTTACGAGATACGTCCACTCGAATCCTTCCATCCCGACATCTGACAGTGCGACGCGCGAAGGCCGTTTTACACGGTACGACGTTTCTAGCCAAAAGTGATTCTAAAATTATAGCACTAAAAACAAAAACCATAATATTATATCGGATTGTTAACAGGAATCGATGCAATCTTTGTTTCTATGAATGTTTTAAAGTAATAATTCAGTATTTAAATATTTCAGACTATAATATCCTTGTACTCGTATAATATCGATATATTCGGAATTGTTTTTATTCGATTTAATCCGTCGCAATTCAAATATTATTATTAGTGGCTTAATGACGTTGAGGATATCAAATTTTCGATAGATTTAAAATTACTTGTGATTTTGTGTAGTAAAAAATTCACCGTTGGGTAATAAATGTAAAAATAATAATATATATACCTAATTAATACTGACGTAAGTCTTGTTTTATAAAAAAAAATAAACATATCAGGAACCATCTCGATGGCCATTAAATTATAACATCTATTAAAACACGGCATTTTTCTTTGGAATGTTTTAAAGTTGTCATGTTTCTGTGATAAAATTTCCAAAGTGTTAAGATTGTTTACATTCAGTAGTCAAAATATTTATTTAAACACCTAATGTTATTTTCTTAAATATTTTAATTATTAACTGTGCATAATATCACTGTGCATGTAACTACACAACAGTCCTAAACCGGTTAGCAATCTACCACAGACAAAAATCTAATTATTGAAGAAGATAATACTAACAAATCTAAACGAAATAGGAAAAATATTACAAGACATGGAAAAATAAAAAACTAACGCACGCAACTGATACTCGAACCCAGGATATCTCGTACTACCGGGACGAACGCGTAACCAATTAGGTCACTGAGACCTCTTATTTTAAGTAATTTTTGTCATACTCATATTTCAAATTCAGAATTAACGTTATTATCTTCGACCATTTTTCCCAAATTTTTGGCAGTTTCCTTTTTAATAGTTGCCTAATATAATAAAAATAAAATTGGATATGTTTATCCGAGACACTGTCTAGGTTACAAACGAGTTCTTTTGTTTCCATTTAAAAATGTGGTTGCCAAAAATATAGGAAAAAAAGTCGAAGATAATATTGCTAATTCTGAATTTAAAATATGAGATTGACAAAAATGACTTAAAAATAAGAGGTATCAGTGGTCGAATTGGTTAAGGCTTTCGTCCGGTAAGCCAAGAGATCCTGGGTTCATTTATTTTTCTATGCGTTGTGATTTTTCATATTTATATATGTGGGACTGGTTATAGCCGCTATTTTTCATAGCCGCTATTTTTATGTTACCTATTTCAGAAGAATTATTCCACGGGCTGCTACTTCTATTTATCTTTTGTATAATTTTAATGAAAGTACTTGCATACTGCTTACTAACCCCGTATGCATGGACATTGGAGAGTCTAGAGTCGTTTTAATAAATGTAGCTTCGTTAAATAAATAAATAGAGTCTTGACGTGTGCGGTGAAGGAGGAAACCATATGTTTCCTTATAACGCCGTTGAGAAAGTGGTGGGGTCCTTTAAAAAAAAAAATATATATATATATATATATGTGGGAATAACCTTCATAGTTATTATAAAATAGAGTTATTAATATGCCTCATACGAAATAATGTGTACATAGCTTTTCAATTCAGACAAATATTCAATACTTTTTTTTTAAATTTACATATTTTTGTTTTAATCTCGTTTAGAAACCCTTGTAAAATGGCTCGTCAGTCGGTCACCTGTCGCAAGCGAGGACGCATCCGACCGCGGTCGCACATCGCCGCGTCCCGCATCACCGCATCACCGCATCACCGCAGCGCCGTACAAACATATATGGAGCACTCACTTATCTCGCCACAAAAAGCTGACTTTATTTTGTCTGTCAACAAATAAAGTACGAAATCAAGTCGGTCAAGTGAGGGACAACCGAACACGCAACAAAGCACACAATATCGTAACGGTGACGCGGTTATATGTAGGTTTCTAAATGGTAGAAGTATAGTTTGTTTATTTTTGGTGGAGTCATTGGAGTTTTTAAGAGAACTGGTGATTGAATTGTCAATAGTTGTTTTGGATGGTCATAATGTGAGAACCTGTATATTTGATTATCACTAAGTAGAGTTAGAGCTTATGACAATTCAAAAACGAACTTTTTCTGTGTGTTAACCGCCTTTATTACACTTTCTTTAAAAACACAAGGAGACTCCCTTATCAAAATTCCCCGTTTCCCAACTTCATATACTCGTAAACAAATATTCTGATCTGGGAGATATATTTCATCTTAAAAATAATCAGTATACTTTATTCCAACACCTTTATTTATCTACCTAGACACAAATACATAAATAGACACAGACCGGTCAGTGGTTGATTGGGCATAGCGCTTGGGTCCCACCCGGGCGTCGCGTGTTCGATTCCTCGGCTGGCTAAGTCCTCCATCACAAAACAAACAACATTGTCGGCTATCTGAGGTGGTAGTAGGAGATTTTCAAACATTGTTGGGTTATTCGTAACCCGAGAATGTTGGTCTTTCTTTAAAAAAAATATACCTTTATTAAATATCTTTTTATGTAAGGATTCTCTTTTCTCATTTTCTCATTTTTGCATATTTATTTTATTGTATGTTTTTGATTAACATGTTTTCATTTTATTGTATTATATTTATTGTTTTAATTTTTAAGTATTTACAATCAAACTAATATAAACAATTTATAAAATAGATTGTAAAATCATATTACAGGGCACGTAATGAATAAAAAAAAATGTAAGAAAATAATGTGGAAAAAAATCAGTCGAAGATAAAATTGTTAATTCTCAAATACGAGATTGACAAATGTTAAGACGAGATGTTATGGGTCCGAGTCCTAGTTCCGACCGTTATCTTTTTATTTTTCTTGTGTCTTGTTCTCTTCCATATTTCGTTTAGATTATTAGTGTTATCTTCTTTTTCAATAAAATAAATAAGTATCTTCTAGGTACGTATATTGCAAAAACCTTTCAAAAATGAGGAAAACCAATTATTTTAATACCTAATTTGAAAGCTGTGACCTATTGAGAAAAATAACAGCCTCGTTGACGATTGATATTCATTTAAAGTAAGTAAAAAAAAAATTAGGTTGTTTTTTACATCACGTGAATTGAAATCAAGTTTCGTTTTATTGCAGCTAGTGACCTGGGTTCTGATGACTTCATAACTCATCCAAAAGCTTGTAATAATTAGTTAGGTTTATAATAAATTCTTCAAAAGTTAACGTTAATTAAAACATTATAATGAAAGTTATACTTCATGAGCCAGCGTTCGTTGATAATATTCGAATATAGTAAAAGATTTTATTTTTTTAATTTTTTTATTTTTTTCCCATTGTATCTACATACATACATAAGTAATTTTAAATAATTTCTAAATACAGTAAGAGTAAATATTAAGTACAAGTAATGTAAAAGTTAGCAATAAGTAAAATATGTAATAGAAAAGAGTAGGCAATGGGAACCCACTAAGGCACTGCCTGTGTGTGAGTAATATAAACAAGATTGCTATATATACATCAATAAGCATATGTAAAAAATGTAAATTTTAAACTAAAGGTTTAGAAATGTAGTAATCTGTGAAAACATTATAGTAAAATAAAATAAAAATAGTGAAACATAAATTTTGTAGATTTTTTGTTATAGTAAAGAAAGTAAATAAAGTTAGGATTGTATTGAAAAGTGAAACAAGAAGGTTTACAAATAATTTATAGAAAAAGTTTTCCAATATCTGCATCATTCAACCATAATTTTAATTCTTTTACGTAAAATGATATTTTATCTGCCATTTGAATGTGTTTTGGTAGAAGATTAAATGTACGAGGACCAATAAAGCTGCTATGTGTTTGCATTAATTTAGTATTGATTTGGGGGGAGTAAAACATATTATTAGTTCTTTTGCTAATTCTATTTTCATTTTTTACGAAGCAATTTTTATTTTTAAATATATATTTCATAGTCTGCAATATAAATAATTTACGGATATTGAAAATTTTTGTCTCTATGAATAATAACTCTGTTGAGAATGTTTTTTTTCTATTATACATAACTTTGATAATGCGCTTTTGAGTGGTTTGTAAAGGCTTAATAAATGCATCAAGCCCTCCACCCCATCCTATAATGCCGTAGATTATTGAAGATTGTATCAGAGAAAAGTAGATAATTTTTAATTTGTCGAGATTGAGTACTTCCTTAAGTCTATAAATTATTAGTTATTTGAATTCCTATTAATTATTTGTTATTTGAATTCCTTATACGTGTGTTAAAGCTAAATCTGAATAAAAATCTGTGATTAATAATTTGAAAAGGCCGATAATTCAAACACGTTTTCAAACCTCAAATAAAAATACACCGTGAACGTCAAATCACGCACTCGCCGGTAATTATTCATAAAACATTTTCAATAATTCCAGATTTTCAATTAACGACAATCGGTTCATCATTCATCGGCCGGAGCGAGTTAAATATTTGATTACAAGAGTCCGAATCAATCATCATTGTCTTCTCGTGAAAGTTTTAATTAAATACCATGTAAATCGGTTTTCGGGACGCCCTGTCACATCATTCTAATGCCACGTGGGTTATCGGCAAGCCAGATCTGCCCAGTGCCCACTGCCACCCCCGGCCTCGGGCACTTTTAGCCCTTAGACATTGATGGGGATGATTGATGGCTTCATAGAACAATGCTTTACACTTGGAAGGGAAGTACCTACCTATTCAATAAGGGTTACTTTATGTTCAAATGTGTAGTACATTATCATAATAATATCTAGTTTCTTGGTACATACCCACATATCCAGAATTACATAATATTTAATGATTGATACAATAATTTAATAGCTATGTTTTTTCGCATTGAAAATTATGAATAAATCTTTATTTTATGACAATGCGCCAACCTGTTTCGGCAATACCAAGCCATCGTCACCGCGTACTTTCGTATTTAGTTTATGTATTTTTATGTAACATCCGTTCACAGTTTTTTTTTTAAATTTTTATTCAAGTAAAAAGAAAATTACATTTTTACTCATTTAACAAGAAATAATTAAACACATTAAACAAAATTAAATATTTCAATACAGCGCTATTCTATTTCATTATTTTGTTTATCAATATTAGATATTAATAAAATTTTTTTAAATTTACCCAGCTTTTTTCGTTTTTAATGTCGTTTGGGAGGCGATCATATAAGTTGCCCCCCTCGTAACCAATGGATTGTTTACCATAGTTATTGTGGATGGTTTTTTAAATGTGTGACGGCCGGCGTAGCACAGCGGTAAGGCGCTTGACTCGCACAACGAAGGTCGCGGGATCGAATCCCGGCGTGGCAATTTTATTTGATTAATTTGTGTTATTTCACAATGTATTCATTAAAAATAATATATAGTATATTTGCGGCACTTTCCAGAGTGGAAGATACTCTCAGTATCGCCCTGGTGTAAGACCACCATTCAGAACTGAAACATTGCTTGAAATGGCATTAGCCGTGTTTGGTGACCAGATCTGAATAGCCAGGTAATTCCCCACCTTCCTCTTCCCTATCTCCTTCCCCTCCCCACTACCCTCAGCCTCACAACATACCCCAATTGGGGATGCCATAGTCTCACTGGCTTCAGACGGGAGCAGTTGGGACTCTTGTGCGGTATTCATATAAAATATAAAAAAAACTGTTTAAACAATGAAAGAAGTGTTTGGAGGTGTGTTTTGTGGTCAATGGGAATACTTTGAAGGTGATCAAAATTTGATATAATCAAAATAAATATAATTTGATAAAATATTGAGAAATAAAGAAATTATGATGAAATTCCGTTTACTTTTGGGTCCCCCTCAATAATTCATAATACAAACAGTTAAATTTGCCAATGATGAACTTTACACTGATGGTAACAAAAGTTTAACAATTTAAGAATAAAAAAAATAATTGTAATTAAAACTATATCCAAAACAACAGAGTTTCATTAAATGTGATTCCATCAAAAGTTATCATCTACTTACTTAAAAAAAATAAGAGATAGTCAAATTGATTGATTGATTTCGTTCATCGTATTATGATTAAGATGGTCCATTATTTAGTCTATTTGATTCGTAAAAATTACCGAGAACTATTCAATTACCAAAACTTGAAACCTTCTCTAAGTCTGATTGCTATTGTTACCGATATACAAAGCTCTTCGGAGCTGACGTCAGCCTGCCGAGAGATGGACAGATGGACAGACATTCAGACTTCAGACAGACAGAGTAACAGACAGACTGGGGAACAGACAGACTAACGTACAGGCAGACCCGGCCAAGGGATGGGAGGAAAGAAGAAGGAAGAAGACGCTCCTCCAGTTCATCATTCATGAAGCTGTCATGTTATATAATATCTGCATTGAGCAGAACGTGGTAATGGCAAAAGATGCTCCCAATATCAATGTCATTCACATTAATTTATTTGAGCTTAAGTTGGAAGTCAGAGGAATTTAAATTGAAATCTAAAATTTCTTGAAGCTAAGGGATTCATATCAATACTAGCGCAGACCCGTAATAAATTGCAAAATATTATACTATAAAACAAAATTACATTAACCCCACATAGGAAGCCCGAGAAAAATAATTGCCTATAAAAGGACCTATGCCATGTTTGGGGATGATGTGTGGAGGGTCTTTTTAAGGAAAGGAAGTTCTGTAAGGAAAAGGTATGAGGGTTGGGTTATTTACTTGATAATAATAATAATAATAATTGGACAATTTGTAGAGCGCCGTCTTTGTGAAAAATCACCTCAAGGGTGCTTGTACCCGGGCATCCCTGCTAAGTCACCAAATGTAGCTTACCACTTGGGGTGACCTATGGCAGAATTGTTGGATATCCAATAAATGGTTCCCGGGGCGGCGGTACCCATACTCTCCTCCCAAATTGATTTGCCTCAGGATCACTGCCTTTTAAAAGATGATCAGAATTAACCCTGTCGAATGAACACAGGGTTAATTCGGGAAAATTAGTAAACACGAAAAGTTAATTTTCTTGTAGCTTAATTTCATTACTTTTTGGTTGTACGACCCAAACACAGGCAGTGCCTTAGTGGGTTCTCATTACTTACTTTTATCTTATATTTATATAGTATTGCACGTTATGCAATTAAGTATGCAAAAAAAATGTTATTGTAAAAATAAAGGGACAAAATTAAGAAAAACGCATTGAAACTCTCAGCTGCAAGCCGGCAGCCATAAACTATCGTTTTATCGGAGTACAGGACTCCGATAATACGATAATTACGACGATAATCGGTCGTAATTTTTTTATCCATCGATTAATAAATAATGTTGAAATTATTTTTTTAAATTTTGTAATGAACTTTTCGGTTGTGAGATCTTCAGTAGGTAATTTATTTAAACTTATAAACAAAGTTAATTCAAAGCTGCAGCACTATAAACGCAACTAGGATGTCTGCATAACATTGATTAATAGCTAACAGCAATGCAATGTTATACTAAACTTATTACTTTACCTGTAACATTCGTTCATCCTACTTCTCTTAACATGACCTTTCCACGCCAATAGAAGATGCTCTGAAGCCCTAACAAGTTTAACAAGAAAACCGTGACCACGTTTTCAAGAACCTCGTTAATTAACAAAATCAAGGCGGATCGACTGAGGAATTATTAAATATCAAAATCCCGTTTACTAAGTGCAAAGCACATTTAAACAGAAGTGGAATCACCAATCACTAACCAACCTTGCAAGTGCAGTACGTAATAGGAAGATAAGAAAAGATGATGGAAGATGGAAGGAAAATGGATGTTGAAAATAGCGTAGGTACAACACCCGAAATATATTATTATAAAAGATCTGAAGTACTTTGAGGATATGAAGAGACAGAAGAGAGCGAAATCCGTTAGAGCAGGTATGTTCACTTTTGCAGCTAAAACATCAAAATATTACTGTTCAACACATTCTGCACATATCTGCCTATGTCAGAACTGTGAGTAGATTACACTGCAACATAATAATATAAGCTAAAAATCACCTGCAATAGCGCGTGTCACCATATTTCGCCTATCGAGATGCTGCAGCGCTACGGAAATGATCCTAGAATCTAGAAGGACGAGTGCACTCTTTCAGAGCATATCTCTGATACCCCACGGGAAGTTTATGGCGTAGACGCCAATCAAAGAATATCATTACCGTTCATTAATGCCATGGTTGCCTGGACGGATTTCCCCTTGTTTTTCCTCTGGATACAGTCAAATATCCACCATGCGCAATTAAAAATATAAATAAATTATAATTTCCTTGTGATTTCACAAAATTAACTAATGTCTTTCATTTTATTGCATTTATTCATGGAATGTACGCATTGCACCGGCCCATCCTCCATACCTTCTGGAATAAATTATGATTATTAATAATACTTGTAGTTATGCAGCCGACAGCGGAGTGGATTGACGAAGAGGGGTAACCGTCATATCTCCAGTGAGGAGTTCTTCCATTCCAGACCTTATTTTCGCAACGTCAGTCGTCCTGACAGCAACCTGATTGTTTTGCCTTTGATGCAAACTTCTGACGTGCATGGCTCACAGAGTACGGACTGCACCGGTTAGAACTTTATTGGATTCACCAGAGATTATTATAATTAATTGTTACGAGTTTAAATTCAATGCGAGAAAACTGCTTTAATCCACACAAAGAGATAAAAATTAAATTCTATTCGATCTAATTTTTTTTAATATTAAGTTTTACTTTACACGTCATAAACTAATTTAAAATTTCAGGTATAGGTATAGAGATAGGTAAGTACTCAGATACGTAGTGTAAGACACTGAAATTATTAACCGATAGAAGTTTGGGTGGATTTGCCCGAATTGAGTATAATTTTCCCATACTTTTGCGAAAAAGATTAATAATTTTCAATTATTGAAAATTTTCCTTGACAAAAGAACTACGAGTATTTCACTTGCCAGGAGTCTAGCCTAGGAGTCGAAAGATCTTATAAAAATTGGTGACATAAGTTGTCACTTTCAAGTACTGTCCGGTTGTGTAAGAATACTTTACAGGTAACTTATAATAATCTGCAACCTACTAATTAGTTAATTAATTATCCTGTGTGGCATATTCAAGCTTAATTTTTTTTATCAACATTTAAAAATTCATTAGATATATATTATGAGTGATTTTATTGATCATTCCAATATATGCATTATGTGACCATTGATGTGGCAAATGTAACTCATAAACTCGTAACAAACCAGTCATCAGCGCCCTTGAGGTGATTTTTCACAAAAACGGCGCTCTAAAAATTGTCCAATTATTATTATTATTATTATTATTATTATCCATACTATATTTAAAAAAAAAAACAATTTTATTTCCGAGAAAAACCTCTTAAGACTCAAGAAATCTCTTCTGCAAAAATCTAAACCGCGCATACTGCATCAAATAAATGCGACAGTAGCGATGCTTTCATCGAAAGGATGCAGCCAACAAAACTGCATCAATATTTTGATGTTTTAATAATGTTGTCTTATTGATTAAATTGAATTATTTCATTGATAATTTATATATTATATTAGATTGTCATAGCATTCATCGTATAAAAAGGTGTGACTTCTAAACGAATTTTAGCGAAATGTTACATTTATTCAAGCTGCAAATAGTGTTGGGTTTATGATTTTACGTATATATTTAGTTGCATTAATTGCGTCAAAACTGTTTAAGTTCTAAATGAAATTCAGAAAAAGGTTGCATTTATCAAGCTGCATCGAAATATTGTGTTTAAAATAAGTGTGTTGATTGGTTAGGTCGTGTTGTTTTGGCTGTCGTCTTGTTGGTGTTTTTTGTAATTGTGGACAAGCCTTTGCTCCGTCTGAGTGGCGGGGACTCACTCTTAATCACTCACGGCTGTCGGGCTGTCAATCAGGCTGAGGGACGAGGGGCCGCTCCATACCTGCGCATATCACACCAGCTCAGCGCTCATATCAGACTGCGTGGGTAGGCGCTGGAGCTGGACTTGTTGACTGACAATCAGACGCGAATTTAAACGTGTTGGACTTGAATCACCAGCATTTAATGAACTTCTATTCAGTAAATGATACCAATTTTCTCATTTTACATGAGTAAGATTAGTTTTACAACAAGATAGCGAAAATCTTAACTCTGACGATCGAATTAGGTAAATCCATTGATATAGTACTTGATTTGTCGATGGGTAAAACAAATAAATAAATGGATAAATATATCGCGTCTAGTTACGACTAGCAAAATCTATCTGACTGCACTTGTATCCAAAATAAACGGGTCTAACAATCCAAAATTTAAATATGATGACAGCTAAACAAAATATCATACACAATACTTAAACAATGATGTCCCAGCTCAAAAATAACATGCTCCATAATTATCTGCAAACCAATATAATACACCATGAAAATGTCCCCAATTATCCAACGACAAATTGCTGAGATTTTATTATTTCCAAAACTAAACTTACATGCACACAAAATGGCGTGTTTTATATAGGGCAAAGGCTTTATAATAACCTAGCCAAAGCTGTAAACGAATCCTCAAGTCTTGGTACTTTTCGTATGGTTTGCTAAATTTGTAAAACAAATATATTATATGATTTATGTACGAACTTACTCACCGATATTATTTTAGTCAACTTAAATCAATGTATTTGTATTCTTAAGAAGATCCACTAGTACAGAAAAAAATCGAAATCGGAATTCACGCCCTTTTATGGGAGGAGTTTAAAAATATTTGAGAAAAAGCTTTTGGAAAGGTATTTGAGAATTTTTTTTTACATTACATCGTAAAAGCCTGTAAAAAACATTAATTCCTTTTTTATTGTAATAAGACGGAATTTTTAAATTGATTTCACGAAAACAAGCAGCGCGGACCCTAACACGTTGTTTCTCCGCTCCGTCCGGAGGAGTACTGATGGAAGAATGGGGCGGCTGCCAGTCGTTCTTCGGTGGACGGTATAAGGTTCACTTTGATATAACAAATTCGTTGACTGCCGTATTGTCGCCGTGATGTCAAAAATACCAACGCGAAAATGCATATTATATTTTATTTTGTGAGGTTCGGGCGTAAATTTCAATTTTTTTTGCGATAATTATATAAGAAACTGAATTTGCCACTTTATGCAATAAAACCATATCCGAAAAAGTGTTAATAAGTAGGAGAGTTTGCACTTAAAAATGTTTTTTATAGACCTAATACTTTATTTTTTCTAAGCTTATTAAAAAAATGACCGATATTTTTAAGGGCCAAGGTATGTTCTACACGCAGTATTTAATTGAAGCATCTATAATACTTCTAAGCGGTCAAATTTTCAAAACAAAAACATACGATTTGGTATGATTTTGCATTATTTAGTATGGCTTCATCTTAAACTGTATTTTTAAACCAATGTAACTGTATTTCTTAAAATTTTATATTGTCATTTTGTATTTTATATATTTTCCTACTAGACATAAGATAAAATTTGCTAAATGTATATATTCTAAAACAAACAAATAATAGCTTCACCATTTCTTGTCTGAATTAAGTACCTACTTTGTGTTTGTTTTGACATTTTCTGAAAAGTTGGTGAGATATTTAAGATACAAAACACTGGAAATCAAATAAAGAACATGCTTTCTTAGAAAAATATTAAAATCTGATAAATCATCATCGATTTCAAGAAATAATGTTTGAACAGCAGAAAGTAAACTTAGATCAACTACCAATTCCATTAACAATCCTAACTCAAACTTACCCCTCTGTTTTAACCAACCAGTAAAAGAGAAAATGAGAATTGGAGATCAATAATCAATATATTTTGAATTCTGTCCTAGAATAAAATGTTTATAATTATTTAAATTCTAGCATTATTAACAGTTTATATATCAGTAAATGAATGTTTCACAAAAACCGAACAGTTCATTAAGCTAACTTGACCAACGAATTGTAAATTGTGGCGTCTATGTTGGTAGCAGCCCAAATGAGTCTAAACGCGACAGGCGTCAGGCGCGCTCAGTTTCGATGGCGGCATCGCGGCATCCAACAGACAACTGACATGGTTAGCAAATTAAATGTAAATAGGTACCAGTAAAGTGTGTTCATCACACCTATCTATCTAAATCAGGTGACCTGCCAGGACCATTGTATTTTGGCAATGGCTACTAATTGAATAATTGTAGCTATTACGAAACAAAAACGAAAACACTTCAATAATAATGAATGATTTTCTTTCATAATTTCTGAAGTTTGTTTTACTATCAACGTAGATTTTATAAACTTCACAGGATGTTTAGGAAGGTTACGTAACAATTGATCGAGTAAAGAGTTTGATTTTTATTCCGTGGTGATATGAACAAAATATGTCAGATGTACCGATTTTTGTTTTATACTAACTCCATACAGTGTATGTCATTTGGGATGCTGTGTGGAGGGCCTTTTTGAGTAGAGGAAGGAATGAACATTGTTCTTGAAGATACCCATGTTGTAGGAAGGAGGAAACACAGAGGCCGGCAAATCATTCCACAGCCGAGCTAGTGAACATAAGAACGAGTCGAAGAAGCGACCCGTTCTCATGTGACAAATATCAACCGTGTACAAAAGTTGGGCATGCGTTTGGCGTGTTTCCCGACTATGCACCGATGCCGGAGGGATCAGTGATACTAGTTCCTCTGAGCATCTTCCATTGTAATACCGGTAAAACAAGGATAGCATTCCCACCCGACGCCTGTGCTCTAAAGATTGCAATCCGTCTGTTAAGATGGGAGAATCTATCAAACGACCGCCCGTTTCTGCACAGTAGGTACATTTTTTACAACTTACCCATGCTGAGGTGAATTTTATGCTGTGTTAGAATTCGTTGACCATGGCCTTGAAAACATGCGATGCTTACCTGAAAAAAAAAAATAAACAATCCAGTTAGTTCAATATTTGTAGAAGTATTCATCAGTGTACAAAAGGTTGTATAAATATATGAAACACAAAATGTGCTTTCCCTTGGAAAACTCAGCGTCGACTGTTAACACAAAATGACCATTTCAATGAGCCACTCCTAATGCGATTTTTTTTTCTAAAATTCAAATGTCTGGTTCAATAATACGGAGACAACTGTAGTCCCCTCTTCCCCCTGCCACCGTCACCCGAGCCCGTCACCCGTCACCCGTCACCCGCGAGAGTGACGGCGAGTGGCAAGTGACAGGTGACAGCCCGTCCGAAGTGTCACGGTGGCAGTGTGGCACTGTGACGGGTGTCATCGCCAGACAGACCCATCCAGACTTCATTAGACCAAGAATATAATTACACAAGACTTTGCGCCACATCTTCACAGATAAAAAATACTCTCATTTGCCGAGGAGGTTGATTGGTTTTGAGGAGTTCACAAAACAATACGAAATTAAAACC
Organism: Limnephilus lunatus; assembly: GCA_917563855.2. Classification (NCBI taxonomy): domain Eukaryota; kingdom Metazoa; phylum Arthropoda; class Insecta; order Trichoptera; family Limnephilidae; genus Limnephilus; species Limnephilus lunatus. The sequence goes on from OU830598.1 coordinate 81,582,256, forward strand.
AGCCAGCGAGTGTTTCATAAATTTTTAATTTATTTAGAGAAGTAACAATTATTTAAGAAGAAAAACTGTAAAACATTCAGTACGAGCTTACACATAGACATACAAACTTTTTTGTTTTGTCTTTGTTTGACGAACGAGAGGAAAGAGGTAGGACGATCTCTTGAAACATTTGAGCATGTAAACTCGACGACCTTGACAAATCGGCATTTAATCTAACAAAAGGCAAGTTAAAGATTCTTACTGTTGATAATTTAATGTTTTTTTCATCCTATTAAGTAATTTTTTTGGGGTGAAAATAAAAGTAATTTCAAATTGTATTATATCAATATATATTATTGAGCATAAAATGAACAAATAATAAATTAATTAATTAGTATGCTGTAAAACTCTGATGTCTGCATTACTTGATTTAAAACAATAAGACAACTCTGATAAAGAGATGCTAAGATATCACTTCACTTTTATTTCACGTCAAACAAATGAAGAGGGACTACTTAATCCGCGCTAAGAATGAAACATTCTTCCGCTTGGAATAATGAAGTGCAATAATCGCAGTGCAGTACACTTCTCAATAATTATTACATATTAAAAGAGGTTATGGCTTAACGATTAACCAAACTTATCATTCAAATGAGGTTTTTACCTGTGTTAAAATGATATTTAAAAAGAAAAAAACAAATAAGAGATTGTTTAAAGTCATACAAATGGCATTTGACAGTCCTGATTTAACTAAGCTCGTCGAATTTCATATACCCACTAGAGCAACTCGCTCCATAATCCTGTTTCAATGCAACAACAACAGGACTGAGTATACGAAACACTCGCTTGTACCTAGGTTACATGAAGTTAGTAATATATGCGCAGATGTGGCGGATCTATTTAACTGCACAGAATCTAAGTACAAGAAGGCTATTCTATCAAATATTTTCAATCAATATTATTTATATCATATTATGGTATGTAATTGTAGCTCTTTGTGTCATTTCTCAACCAAATGTCACTATTAACTAATATACTATTTTTTTTATTATTTGTTATGTACAACAAAGATTTTGTGACATTTAATCTGTATTTATGGTATTTTTATACCGTTAATATTAATAAATAAATTTGATTTCCATCCCGATATGTTATTTTGCTCCACCTCACTTAAATCGAAAAGCACAGAATATGCACTACATGTCCAACTTTATACTGATGACTAGACATCGGATTATATGCATTTGCATATTTGCATATGCAAATGCATATAACTCTCTAAATACGGTGTTAATGCATATTTTAGCCTTTTTATCCCAATCTTGCAAATTTAGCATTTGAAGACACATCCATTAAACAGAATATCGCCCTCATCTCAACACATTTCTACAAGTTACCAGATGCCATAGAAAAATTGGATACAAAAAACCTTCCTCTACTTCTATTTAAATCAATAGAAATACTGGAAACAATGGTTGAACTCGCCAACGCCCTTCCCAATTCAATATCAGAAAATATTCGTGAAAAGTTAGACTCTATTTTGTTTAAAAACCCTTGAAAAAAAGTCTTGAAGACATGAAAAACAACAATGCCTACATCAACGGGACAGGTCATACATACCCTGCCTAAACAGGTGTCTCCAGAAAAAGCCCAAATTTTTTAAATTTTGTCGGATGACGTCAGTTGACGAAGACGTAGAGAGTCGTTTTCGGCGTTTTGGGTGACAAACATCAAAAATATTTCTTCGAAAATTTGGAAAAATACTTAATTGTATATTGTCACAAAAACTATGCATTTTAAGAATATTTTGCTGGTTTTGTATCGTCTATAATTCAAATATATAAAAATAAAAATGGTCTTTCGATTTTGCATTGTGCATATTTTAGGCATATCAGGAGTTTTTAGTGCATATTTCGGCCTTTTTTAGTGCATATTTGCATGCATATTTTGGCACTTTGTTAGTGCATATAATCCGATGTCTACTGATGACACATATTGTCATTAAAATACTGTTTCTTTATATTTTACTATGGCACTACATACGTAGACCCCCATAATAATACATACATAACAAACATATTATCTATCAGCAGAAAATCAAAGTAGGTACTGCAGTGAAGTGTGCTTTGCCCAACCCTAATGACGTGTTTAGTAAAATCTATTGACCCCTACCAACAAGTACTATCTGTCAATATCGGGTCAATCAATCCTATCCTTTTAAAAATAACATTAAAAAAGTAATCCAGTAAAATCTAATTTAGTTAAAACATTACGTAAGTAATAAAGATACATATTTTATTTACTTAACTGTCGAAAATAAATAGGTTCAGCTTTTAAAAGAACTAAGTCGTAAATTTATCCTGAATTTTCCAACCATCTAATAGAAAGTGAGAAAATGGATGAAATCAGTAAGTAATTTTTCGTTTTTGTTGTTGGAAATATTCCCAACTACGTCTTTGGGATTATTCTGGTTGGGATAATGTACTAAGCATCCCGGTGTCAAGAATCAATCAGGACCAGTCGATTCTGTCTCAAGTCTGACTTGAGAAGAGGGATGTTACTTTAATCAAAGGGCGGTTCAGATAATAAACTGATTTATAATACGGATACCCATTTTTCAAACAGAATATGTGATGTCAGGTATTTCGGGCAACTAATACAAAATCTAAATTAAAAATATCACAATAATCATCGTCCCAACAGCGCTAATGCTCGCAAAAACAATAAATTGTTTCAGTTGCCACAATCTCTCGAATAAAAATCAAATGCGTAGGTATCAGACCATTCGTTACATTGAGATTTTACGAAACTTAAGATAATTTAAAAAGAGAGAAAATTCGTTCTTCGTTTCTCTTAACTTAGCAGCTAATCTTTAAAGCAACTAAATTTCAAATCCACGATGCAGTGATCAAAGGAAAAACTAAAAAATATCGATAAAAACGGAGTCTGGAATCAGATAATAAATGGCTCACAGAATAAATCCCGTAGCAGCCGATATTTTCAAATTTGACCTAAAAATTTCAACTTTGAAATTGGGGTAATCGAAAACGAAAGGCCAAATCAAAAAAATATATATACGACAAAATCGACTCCATATTATCTTGATTTATAGTGTAGGTTTACCAGTTTCCCGCTTGTACAACTATTTTTTGGATACCAGGTAGGTATATTGGGGGCTAGTAATGTGAAATGCTAAGAAAAATAATACAACTTAAGCCCTCAGGGAAATTATTTTTCACTTGGGTCCCTTGCATAATATAAAAAAATTATAATAATGGTTGAGACAAAATTAATTTACATAAATCTTTTTTTGAACATGTCCGTACAAAACTTGCATGTGACTTTTCGTTACAATTGTTACAATTTTTAATCAACCAACCATTAACAATGATTATTGCTCAGATTAATGTCTTCTGTAGGATGTCGCTTTTCGAGGAAATGATGTCACTAAAATTTTTAGTTCATATGTTTGCAACATATTTTTGAAATCGGGATATTACAGCGACTCCTGCGTTTGCTCTAATTAAATTTAATATCAAAAAAGTTTTTTAATCGGTTTAACATGAACATCCCCCGTCTGTGGAAGGAATGACGGACGTATCCGCTAAGGACGCGCGTCAATCAAATCGCGCGGTGCGGTCTGAGAGCGGGCTCGATGGGGCGCAGGGAGAAGGAACGTGCTTACATCGGTGGCACCAAACAGAAAGTCAGAACTATTTCATACATAGGTAAATCTTACATTTTGTGAGTTTTGCTCTTTTACTGAATTTGATAAGAATTTGTGCACAAATTGAATGTGAAATTAATCAAACTTTGTAATGGTTCAGAATATTTTTGTAATGTGATAACAGCAATATATTGTGAATTGTATGTAGATATGTACTGTTATTTATGGCATAATTTTTTTTTAGATTCATGCATAATTTCTTTCAAATATTTGAAACAGATTTTTTAACAGACAATTAATGTTTAAAAGCTCCAGAGCTTACGAAAGAAATAGAAATAGCAACTGAAAAGATACATTGAAGGTGCTGACAAAATTTGCTGTAAAAAAATCAGAGCACCCGTACGATGATTTTGCTTTTTTAGACAAAAAAATAGATTCCCGCTTTTTCATAAAATAGTACACCTGATTACAATGAATGATGAAAATATATTATGCACTTAACTTTTATAATATTATAGAAATTGTTATAATTCTAATCTATGTTGTTTAAGTATTTCTTTATACTAAAATATGTTCGTATAACTGGTGTAACTCTACAATGTAAAATAAATTTTGTTTAAATATTTTCCATCACTTGCAAGACTTTTAATGTCACGTCAACTTAGATGTAATTTGCCAGGAAAAACTAGTCAAATTAGATCAAAAGTAGAAACATTTAAAGACTACGAATATTAATTTTAGGATCGTCAAAATAAAGTGATACAATACTTTCAACAAATTGTCTTTTTTGTATTTCATGTTTCATTGAGTATTGTCAAGATTATCTTACGATTAAGTGTGAGGTTTACATATAAGCTTCAATAAGTTATTAATCTAGTAAATACATCTCTAATATTAACTAATTAATTACATTATTAATTTATTAGCTCCATATTTTCAGGAACAAACATCCCTCGTACAAGAATATTCACTTCTTGCTCAGGCGAACGAAAAACAAGTGAACGAACAATCGATAAAACGTCTCAGTCTCGTCAGGCTAACCTGTGTGGATTGATGGACATCTGAAGGATGTCTGTGGAGAAGGAGAAGGGGGGGGGTGTGGACAGGAGGGTGAGGTCGGACAGAGTGGGAGATGAAAACGGCGGGAGGGGGCGAGACTAAAAATAAGAGACTGCTTGGCAAAAAATAAGGAGGGTACATTCGTTAAATGAGGAGAATGATAGACACGATAGGAATTCTTTATTATTGTGATTTCGATGGTAATGCAGGAATAAATGAATTACAATAAAATCATGTTAAAATAATATTTATAAGGACAGGCCTTTTTAATAGTCCTATTTTATGAAATATCACAAGTGATGAATATATTTTTTTAACATTAGCTCCACACAGGAGGTCCTGAGGAATATTCTGGGTTTATGGGAGGGGATGTGGAGGGTTTTTTTAGGGAAGGTGGGAGAGGAAGTTCTGGGAAGGAAAGGGGTATGAGAGTGGGTAGGAAACTGATCAATGTGTCCAGGACTGACGGACGTTTGAATCCATGCCCCCTACTGTGGTGAAAGGCGATGGTTTGAGAGAGTCTAGCTGAAGAAGTCTAGGTTAGGTCTCCCCCAACCGGTCTCTCCCGATGCGACCTACCATACTGTAAGGTGGGAAAATCGCCACCAAGACCTAGACAAACCTCATCCCATAAACCCGGGCACCCCTGCTAAGTCACGAAACATAGCGAACCATTTGAGGTGATCTATGGCAAGGGTGTTGGTTATCCAATAAATGGTTCCCGGACGGCAAATTGTCCCGAATTGTAATAAATAATGAATGCCTTAATATGAAAAGGGCTATAATAATAATAATATATGGATGACTTGTATAGCGCCATTTTTGTGAAAAATCACCTCAAGGGCGCTGTACAAATTTATAAAACGTTTAAACAATCTTATTTTAACTATAGACAACAACAACTTAAAAATTGTATCCACTGGTTCATCGATCACCGATACGAAACTATATGTGCAATGATTTGACCAATGAACGCAATGCTGCTGTAAAAATTCACTGTACAGGCAGAAAATATATACAAGACCATACTTCACTAGAGATTAACACTGTTATTGTTTATTTAGAGCAATTAAGACACAGTTCGCACCCAGAGGACATAATTGGGAACTATAATATATAAAATGTTCTGTAATGAGCGTATTTTGAAAACAAAAGCAAAATTTTATGATACTCTCCGATAGGTATTTTTATTTATTTAAGGGTATGAGAGCCCAAAAAGGTACGTTTTTAATTTGGACCTAAATAAATATGTTATCCATATTGGTAATTTAAATTGCCTTCCTTTTAAAAACTTTTCTCTTTATTTTTATCTATATCGTGGACTAGGAAAGAGTATAGTTTCGTAAGATAAACCGTCAATATTGAAAAAGTTGTAATGACAATGACGATATAAATTTCCGTAATTGTACAAATAACAGTATTATATTCTGAAGTTGTTCGCACTTAAAGGTACTTCGAGCTTACTTAGAAACAAAAAAACCATTTGTGGGAGTTGATTTGAAGCTTTTGAGCTTGTTTCTCCTAATCTTCCATCCCAATCCAAGTTTCAATCGACCCTCTAACCAATGGATTCATCTCTCAGACAAGGTCACTGCAGATTACCTTTGACGTCTCAAATCTCATGGTGGCGAGAGGTGCCAGGTATGGACGGATTGACGTGTCCGAACGCGGGTACTGGGCCCGACCCCTACCCTCAAAGGAGCCGCGGTCGGCCGAAGACAGACACCGACCAATAAACCGCCCCGTGTCAAATTGATGATGCCCGATCATCGTCAAAAATCAAAGACAAATTGCTGCGCTCAAAAGGTTTTACATGGCGCTTTTAACTTAAATATTCCATATCATAAATTCTTGAATGAACCCTAAAATTCTGGAGAAGATAAAAGAGAAACACGACTAACTGCTTCAAATGGATGGAAAATGGCGAAAAAGCATTGCTTTTTTTTAGCTTCACACAAGAGGCCCCTAGGAAAATAATTTCCCTCGGGGCCTATATCATCGTTGGGAAAGCTATGTGGATGGTCTTTTAGAAAAACAAGAAGATGAAGTTCTTGGAAGGTAAAAGGTATGAGGGGTGGGCAGGAATCTGGGGGTCTCATCTCCAGCAGACGACAGACGTTTGAATCCCTCCCACTGTGGTGCAAGGCGATGTTTCAACGGAGTCCTGCTTGAGAAGTCAAAAGGACTTCCTCAACCTGCCTATTCCGATCTGGCCTGACACGCAGCTGGTGGGCAGATGCATCCACCGCCTAGACACGGACAAACCTCACCCCATCAACCCGGGCATCCCTGCAAGTCATCAAACGGAGCAAACCACTTGGGGTGACATATGGCAGAGGTGTTGGTTATCCAATAAATGTTTCCCGAGGCGGCGGTACCCATACCCGCCTCCCAAAGAAAACTAGGAGCGAATGCTATGATTCAAGATTAGTAAATATACTTTGATTTGTTAATGTTGGGACGTTGAATTGTTGTCACATTTGTATTATGGCATGTTTTCACCATTTCTCAGTTTTTTTTTTCAAATTAAAAAAAAAAGTTTTGTAATTTGTAAAATCGAAAATATTCATGTCACACTCCTGCCCAAATGCATGCATCTGCAAATATTTGCGATAGAAAAAGAAAAATTAGATCATAGATTCTCAACCTTTTTTTGCCCACCGCCCACTTTGACAATATATTTTATTCTAGCGCCCCCCAAACTGCTTTTACATACCATCTGGGGGGGGGGCGATCGATCGATGGGTTTCCTGAAAGTCCGTTTTTATTTTTTACATACTAGGTACCTAGTATGTAAAAAATAGTCGCGAATTTGAAGCAGCTATTGCCACGATTTTATTTAAACGTGTAATTACACTGTAATATTACGTAATCGTAAGAAAGGCTATGACTCCTATCCTATTTCTGAGAAGATTATTTTAATGAGAACAATTAAAACGCATTCTTAATTATGTAGAGAAGTATTTTTATTAACATTGAAAAGATATTGAGTTTATAACTTATCTAATCAGATGTTTGAATTTTGAAGTTTGTTTATATTAGGCTCGATTTTACTTTTAAAAAACGTAACTCTCACGTATGACAATAACAATGCTTCATTGGTTGATAAATTTGACTCATCCAGCTGAATTGAAAATCGACAAGACTCTGTGAAAGCTTTGATGTAAATCACTGTTGACAAACCTAATAAAAAATAAATAAAAAAAGACTGCAGATGATTGCACAATGATTTTTCAATATTTTCAGCCATTTCATCAATTCATCTTTGCACAGAACTATTGCTCAAAGGAATTTTTCGGATAATATCTGCAGCTGGTTTATGGGGCGCAGTGGTAATTACTTCTTTTACTGCTGGTAAAATTAAATCTTCCCCAATAGTACGTCGTTTGCCTGTTTTAGCAATCAACAATGAGATATTGAACGAAGCTCGAAGTCCATCATCGTCATGCTTAGAAGCTGTTGAAAATTATTTTCATATAGTTAGCTGAATTTTGTACTTGTCTGAAAATAGGTCACATCTTTGTCTTTCTTATCCGGGTGGATTTTATTAAAATTATCTTGAAACCTAGAAGGCTTCATCGCATGGATTTGTGCGATCTTCGAAAAATCCGTATTTAATATAATCCACACCATATTGCCGTATCTTCTTTTTAACTTCCGACATGGGTTTTTAATAACAACAATTAACCAATATTAAAGTTTACTTTGCTTTATTAGTATGTGATTAGAGTGTTTTGTTTGTCTTTTTTAGATCATATTTTTTTACTTGCCAACGCCCCCCTGTGCCGTCTAAACGCCCCCCAATTGTCTATGGATCTTCTACCGCCCCCCTGAAGGTCTCAAACGCCCCCAAGGGGGCGTTATCGCCCACGTTGAGAACCTATGAATTAGATCATAAAAACTCTCTTTATGTGCAATAATTATTATAACCATTCTTAGGTTTTATCGCCATTCGCAAAAGGGCCAAATAATTGTACGTCTGGCAATGAGCTAATAATATTGTCCAATTCGAGTCAATAAAACCAGGGCGCCTGCGTGCCAAAGGGAAAACTATACATGCTGTTCCAAAAGCAAACTGTTGAACTTATTAATTTTTTTTTATCATTAACGGAAATTTAAAAGGTAAAAAACTTTGTAAGGAGCAGTAAAAAGGAAAATATAATCACGACATGATAGTATTCGACCAAGTATAACAACGTGTGTTCTTTTTGTCATTTATAGGTTATGTCAATTATGTCCTCTGCGTGCGAACTGTACCTATATTTCCCCAAATAAACAATAACAGTGTTAATCTCTAGTGACCTCTAGTAATCTATATTTTCTGCCTATATAGTACAGTTTTACAGCAGCATCGCATTCATTGGTCAAATTATTGTACATAGGTGTAGTTTCGTATCGGTGATTGATGAACCGGTGGATGCAATTGTTAGCCATAAGTTGTCATAGTGGTTTGTCTAGTTTGAGTTAGAAGTAAGATTGTAGAAATGTATTATAAGTTTGTAGAGCGCCCTTGAGGTGATTTTTCACAAAAACGGCGCCATACAAGTCATCCAAATATTATTATTATTATTATAGGTATTCTAATATCGTCATAACTATGTTACCTTAAGAAATACCCTTGCAGAAGGTCAAACTCTTACTAACAATCTGTATTTAAATATATATGTGGTGAGTGGTGACAGTGTAGACTACACAAAAGAAGGTGAGATAGGATCAATAGAAAAGAGGAGGGAAGAATTATGAGTCCTGCTCACTAAATATATCTAAAGTCATTGGAGTTTTTATCGGTGGTCTTCCACCAAAACCATGCGTACTAATCATTTATTAAATCATATTTAATCACTCGGGTCACGTTTTCGCTATATTTGTCACGATACATTAAAATTCGTTGAGTAATATTGTGCTATATCTGTCACTAACGGACACATCCTCACGTTCTTATAAAACTTGCTGTATCTTATTTTCTATTATGGTCTGAACGTGTTAGAAAGAGAGAACACGAAAATCTCTCTTTACAAATATAAAAGTTTTACACACAAATATTCTATTTTTTTTAAATGAATTTCAAGCCAGAATATTACAAAATAAAACTGTAATCTGTCAGATATTATATTGTCTAGACCAGTGAGATTAAAAATAATAATTACAATTACATAAAATATTGAATATAATATAATATATAGTGTCTAAACCGCCCTTCCTAGAAGGTTATTGAGGCTTCAAAACACTTAGAAATATCAATTTAATTCAACTTTAAATTATTATGAATAATGGACCATAACTTTAATCCCATCCTGTAGGAGAATTCAGAGGTCAAGCAAAAGCAGCAAACGAAGGATTCAAACGGAACCTACAATTTGGCATATTAAATTTTTACGACTCCTCATGGTAGGGTACGCTCCGTCAAAAATCAGGCACCGCAATAAACTGCACATATCATAGCGGATCAGGCTGGAAACCGCTCAGATGCCACTGATAATAATTGAGACAAATAATACGAGATCTTTTGAGAAGTAAATTCAATAATTAAATCAAAAAGAACACGAGAGCAATCGCTTGTTGATTTGACTTTTATTTTGTAAATATTATTTCTATTTGTAATTTGATTACGCCACAATAGTAACAACTGCCCCAATCGTCTGGAGCCTGTGAGACTATGACATCCCCAGTTGGAGTATGAGGAAAGGATACGAGGAGGGTAAACGTGGGGAAGTTTTTTTGAAGTGAAACTCCTTTAGCCCCGTTAGCGATTATTTGACGGTCCTCGGTTCTAATATAATGCGGTAAATTCACAACTACGTACGGGCCTCCAATAGCGCCGCGGTATGAAGCGCCCGACTCACAGCGCCCAGAGAGACATCCAGCGAACCGAGGTTCGGAACCTACCAAATTCAAAAAAATAAACATTATCAATATCCAATCTTCAAACCACTTTAAAATAAACAGTCAAAAGAAAAGAAAGCGACTTTCTGGCTTCCCTTTTATTGCTATGTGGAGGGTCTTTTTAAGGAAAGAATGTAGAAGACTTCTGGGAAGGAAAAGAGTAAGAGGGGTGGGTAGGAATCTAGGGTTCAGTGTATCCAAATCATCCGCCGCCAGATCCAGACAAACCTCACGCCATGAATCCGGGCACCCCTGCTAAGTCACCAAACATAGCGAATCACTTGGGGTTATATGTATATGGCAGAGGTGTTGGTTATCCAATAAATGGTTTTCGGGGCAGCGGTACTCATTCCCGCCTCCCAAAATGTATTATGGTATCCGCTTCTTACTTCTGTCTGTGCAACATCTACCCTGCTTTAGTGAAAGCGCTTGGATAGTTATTTTCGAAGATGATAAAACCTAGGCGTATAATTGTTTAGTACCTACCTACCAACTGACATTTTTTTTAAAACACACTACAGACAATTGACGAACAAAATTCTACTTTATCTAATAAACTTTATGTTTATTTTCGTGGTTAGTATTTGTTGGTTCCACATTTCTAATAAATCACGGTCCATCGTTTTATCGGAGCCATGAAAGTGCGACCATTAGACTGTATCGCCTCTCGAAGAACGACGTTAAAATAACAAAGTGCACGGGAAGCGTCCCTAGATCGTTTTCATCGCCAATTTCCAGATGACTTCGCCTAGAACCATAAAAATACCCTCATAGCCATCAATGGATGCTGCAGGCCGGCTTCATTCAATTCATCACTTTAAACTATCTTATTTCATTCAAAATTAAAAGATTTCTTCGTTTTAACTACGTTTATTGTTTATAAAAACCCGACATATTTCGTGAGCGATGCTCTCTTCCTCAGGGTTTACTTAAAACTAATTATACAAATAGACTTAACGGTGTCAATGGAAAGGTGGAAGTGTGAAAAGGGAAGGGAGGCAATTGGGCACAATTTACAAAAGGAACATGTTCAATAATGGGTCATTTAAAAATGTTTTCTGATTCTTTTTAATATTTAAATTCCAATTTACGCTCTTTCTAATTTCTAATATTTCAAATTTGTCCAACTGAACGCAATCAGTATTACAATTTAGTAATTCAATTCCACTATTAAAGTCAAAAGTGTGACTCATCTCCAACAAATGATTGGCAAACTCCGAGAAACTACTCGTATTATTGTTTAAACATCTCATATATTCCTTTACACTTTATGAAACAAAGAAATTTATTAATTTTGAAGTAAAATGGTGCCACAAAAAAAATTTGTTGTGTTTGAAGAAGTATCTTATTTCAATTAACTCGTACCTTAACTAATAAGTTCACCTGTAATAACAAATATATCTTTAACGTTTGATTGTTTTAGCTTCTACTGGATAAATAATGTTTAATATAACCATTTATTGGTTAACAAATACCCCTGCCATAGGTCACCCAAGTGGTTCACTACGTTTGGTGACTTAGCAGTGGTGCCCGAATTCATGGGGTTCATTTTAAGACAGATTTAAATCACCAACATTTCGACAGATCGATTTTTACAAAATCCACATTGGATGCACTACAGACAAACTATAAGAGAAAATAATGTATCGGTAGCAGACAGAAATTGTAAAAAAATACTATTGAAAGAGTTAACCTCCAACAGTTGAGGACTCGTAAGCAGTTTGTAAGTGAATCGGAAAACAAAACCACGTGACAAATGACCCCACATCAGCAGGGCAGGAACACAAGGAGGAACAAATAAAACAAACGGAACAAACGCAGGCGCTGTTTTATTAAGTGCCCCCGTCACTTCGCGGCCGCTGCGAGGCGAGTTGGAGGCGACTGAAAAATGATTATCCAGACATCTTGTGAACAAGAGAGGTCAAACAAAAAAGTTCAGGAACAGTTAAAATGGACACATCAAACAAAAGGGAGCCAGAGTTAAATAGACAAGGTCATAACTCAAGCATCAACACGTGAGGTTTTCTTTACAAATGTTTAATTTTTTTGAATTTTTGTTAGCATATATGGACATCTTTCTATTGTTGTCAGTGTTTAACATTTGTGTAATGCTTTGGGTATGGAAACAGTAACATATTAGCTTTGTTTTTATTTGATAATGGAAATATTTCTTTCCAGCTGAATCTTTATTCTTGACTTAGAAAGAGGGCTCGAAGTTTTCAATGTGGAAAATACGGCTGGAAAGTTTATGATATAAAGACTTGCGACGAAAGTTTAGCTATGCGTTGTAATAAATTGTAGGCTGTGGATATGCTTTGATTAAAACCTGGAAAACATATTTAAGAAGAGTCAAACATCAATCTAAAAGTTCAACGATATTAGCTGAGCGGCGTGTCACGAGTTTCCACTGTTTGTCGCGATTTTTCAGAAAAAATAGATTTCGGTTAGTATTTCTATAGTTATAAGAATGTATTATTATAACCATTTTATTTAACTTCAAGTAGGTAGGTACTTTAAAATTAAAATAAAATAACTTTTTCATGACTATACTCGCTCGGAAAAGCATATTCATAAACATATATTATTAATCCAATTGTTAGAATCAACTATATGTACTTACCATCTAACACCTACCTATTACGAGAAATGTAATAATATTATTTTTACTTTTAATTATCTATACAACATGTATCATGTATATCTATTTTAGTAACTGCTATGTCAGTAAATTTATTAATCAATATTTGTTATCATTCATAAGATTATTTTCTTAATTTAAAAAAAAGATTATATATATGTATATTATTTTTTCTTTATCTTTTGCTATAATAGCACAACTCCCCAATTCAAACACGAGAAATGTTTTCTCTTTTAAATTGGGTAGATTCATTAACAAGAAATAACTTTATCTGTAATTAGTTTTTTATGAACCAAATATTTTCTTTCTGTAAATCTGTTATATATATGTATATTTAAAATAAAAAAATAAAAATAAAAAAACATTTATCACTGAGCTGATCTGAACAACTGTATAGCTAAAGTGCATTATTTAATTTAAATGGTAGGTATCAGCTCTAATCAGTAATAATACAATGGAAAATGGAATGTAAGTATGTAGGTAGATAACTATGTAGTTGCAAATAAAATATAATTTACTACCTGAATGACTAAATTTTTACAATATTTTTTTATGCATGACATTCTAATGAAATATGTTAAAACAATTTTTTGTTAATTTCGTCATACTCTGACCAAATTAATGTTAGTTCTTTGATTTATTTGACAAATTCGGCTCGGACTTAAAAGAATTGAATCAGCCTGAATGATTTATTTCTGGTGAAAATATGAAAACTTAATTTAATAATATCTATTTTCGATAGAGATATCTCCACTGCCATCGCGGAAAGACGACGACTCTATGACAAATGGGTAAACGAGGCTAATAAATCCAGATATTATGGTCATTTGTCTGAAGAAAAAATAACATCGTCGCCAGGTCTTGTAGCAAATGTTAATTTTACAATGCTATTTCAATTTGAAAATATGTTTGTGACAAACTTAAGATTGCACGCAGGATAAGAAACAAGTCAAAAACGATAACCTAACAAATAATGATTTTCCAGATGACGCTCAGCCAAAAAATCAGCTATGAAAATTACTTGAATAAACCTGAATGGTACGTAAGAAAGTTGTCTTAAATATTATAAATGAATGAAGAATATGACATTTCATTGAAGAATATGATATGTTCATACCAAACTGAGTGTCAGTCTACCAATTTAATCGAATTTTGCCCACTCAAAAAAGTTAGGTAAAAAGGTGGAATTTGGTTTTTGAAGTTAAAACTTTTTTAGCATCGTTGTGATTTGAATCTCGAAGAAACGAAAAATAGCGACATCAAAAAGAGACAAACACTTACAGGATTTAGCCTGCGAGAGAATGAGATAGTATAATCGGTCTCTTATTTGTGCCTTCCCACTCTTGTCTACTTAAGTTTTTTTAAGGTTTCACTTTTACCACGTTACACACTTTGTTTTGTCTTAATTATCTGCGTTTGTAAAGTGTTATATAAATTAAAATTAATTCTGGCTTATTAAAATATTCACTGCTTTTCATCGTGCAGCATCAATTACATAATTGGTTCTTCAACCTCCATATGTTTTAAAAACTGTACGAAAATAAAATAAGACGTTTTGTTTGTTGCATGTTTTTCGATAATTTTCCAAAAAAAGAATTGAATTCTCATAGCCGAATGTAAACCGCTTGCAAGTTGTATTATTTTCCGTACGGTTGATTATATTGAAAAAAAAATGCCAAGTGCTGTAGGGTTTTCTTCTGAGAAAATAAAAGAGTTCCATAGAACCTTTTTTAACTAATGTGTAGATCATAGATATATAATATGTAACTACGTTAAAAGTCTTCTACAAAGTAGGATGCATTTAAACCGATTTCTCTTCTTATTTATTATTGAATCCATAACGAGAACCATTTAGAAGTAATGCTCACCTTATTTAATCAACAAGCATAGAGATATCAGCATTCCGCCGCTAGATTAATGGGCCTCGCTGCCCAAGTTATGTGCTCAAACGTCAATAAACATGTCACCCAAATATCCATCTAATTAAACTTCCATCTTCCGTCTTTATCTCCCCCAATTAAGAGCGAGGTACCAGGCGACCAGAAACCAGCGGAAGGTTGTCGGAGTGTTGGTGGCAGTCGTGGCCGACCAACCGCAGACAGCAAAAAAGGTATAAATTTATTGTGACACTATTGATTGTTTCGTCGGGGATACTGATAAGTAGTGGGCAGTTGGGCAGATGCTAATATATCTTGGTCGGGTGACGTGCGCCGGTGGGTAGCTCACTGCTCCGCCTGATCCGGTGATGTGTTGCCCAAAACATTATTTCCCTAAAAATACTTTGGAAATTCCCATGAATCAGAAATACGTTGCACTGAAATGGAAGATTTCATCGTAGTCGTGAAGGGTGTATGGTTTTTTTTTAAATATTTTTCCAAAGAAACATGATATTAATTCCTACTTAGGGAAATTTCCCCAGATATGACAACGATTATCACACTTCCTCCCAACGCGACGGGGGCGTCTAGATTGTACCTACATAGTACATCTTACTGGTCACCTATCATGCTAGAATCTAAGTAAATATCTTTCACAAAACATTTCTCATCTGCAACCATTCATACCGTAACTGTTATTCTACCAATGTGTTGCCATAATTGTGAATAATGTCCGATGAGAAAACTCGACTTGGGTCGGTGTGAACAGATGTATCCATCTACTACTAGATTTATTGCTTGCTCATTTATTGAAAATTATGTCATAACAGACTTGAACGCGTGATTACGGAATACGTAGGCGTTTTAAAGGTATTAATTCCCAAATAAAATATGATTACGCATTTACAATTAATTACGGATGGCAATTCCTCGTTTACATATAAAGCAATGTTATTTTTAAGCTAGATGCTTGATTGTTGATTTGTCGATTGAGCACAACCGTTGGGCACTGTTCAAAGTCGGTAAAAAATAAATTATCTGCATAATAACCCCACAGGAAGCTTTTGTTGTCAGTTGATTTGACATTCTTTTGTAACATATTCAAATCAAACATTCACGCCACATTCATCACGAGGCAATGGCACCACAAACCCTGTAAAAGTAAAAACGAATGCGGGGTTACCTGCCTATTGACGTAACCCTCTGGTTCCTTGTTGCCACTTATCAATTGGTTCGTTCACCTGCCATTGAGCCCTATCAGATTACCATCTCTGGCCATTCATTACACAATTTAACCCTCACACGCCGGGGTACTTAACACGCGAACCCCTTGTCGCACGCCGTATCCCATACAGTGTATTATTGGCAGACATCGATAATGCTGACGCTTTACCCCATAACTAGAGACTGTTAGAGGAAATTGAATTAATTGCCCGCGCTGTGTGCAGAATATAAGCAATTAAAAGTCTCACTCAAAAAATGTCAGTGACGAATAGTAAATTCACATGTTCGTGCAGTATTGTACATTAAAACCTAATAATATACTCGAAAAAGGACAAAAATAATAATTAAGAACACTATTTCAATGTAATAAGGTCGTACAAATGTATAGTGGTGCTTCAAATTGAAAGTGAACACAATTAAGTGAAGGTGCCATAAATTTTAATAATTTCACAGTATTGGCATTTTTATTAATAATCTTAAGAAATGTCGATATGAAGTAACGTAAAGTACGATCGATTATTAATATGAAAATATAGAATATAACAAGAGCAGATCCTATCCTTTTACTATATTCCTCTTCCTCTCCCCTTCGTATAACCCCAAAATTAATTTTAAGATGTTAACACTTCATTTCCGATGTACTTTAGCATAAGAAACTTCTGTGGCTTGACTCCAGTTCACTTGTATATTATTTATCACTGTATATGTATTATGTAAAAGATGTTTGTTTCTTACAAATAATAAATACAATAAATATTGACATTTTTGGATTTTGTTATTTGGGATGAAAGAATGTTTTACAAGTCCATCTTTCAATAAGAATTATAAAAATACTTTTGGTTCTATTAAAACCTGAACTACCTATTTTTAATTGTACAAAAAAAACTATCATCAGTTTATGTACTTACTAAGAACTTTGATTTTGTAATATAGCAACTTGTCCACCCTCACGTCTTCGATTATTAAACTGCGTCTCAACTACCTCAAGTTAAGCATTTCTTGTGACCTTATGACCTGCAAAAATCTAATAGAAAATTCACCGCCACGCGACGCCGCGACGCCACTGCTCAAAGCGACGCCCGATCACATGTCACTCACTCGTCACCGCCCGCACACCGTTCCCTGTGCTCTGTAGTACCCTGTGAAGTATACATTATACAGAACTGTGTGTCTACAAGGTACAAGGTAGTAGAAGTGTACAGTGTCGGGTTTAGCCCCTTCCTAAACAGGGTCGTGTTTGTTTTCCGCGGCGACTCACGAACGGCGGTTGAAATGTTTTCGTGGGCAATTAGCACCGTCAGCTCGCGGATAAGTCCCAATAATTGGTGAATGATGGAAATATTGACAGATTATCGTAATGAAAAATTCTTTTCTCGATAATTGGTGTTGACGTATTTTTTCCGTCGTGTCTGAGAGCCTTAAATCAAAACAAAAATCACAATGAATTTATAATACCTACTGGGTTAAATTCTTGGGTTCTTTTTTCATGAAATCTCAAGGGAGTGATGCAGGGCTAGAAAATAGATTAAAACTGCTCTTGCCTTAATAACACAGTTGCCTTAATAATAATAAGATTAAAATAGAACTTTATTGAAATAACGTTTTAATATGTTTTGTAGGTAATACCCATCAATGTAATAAGTCATTGGAGAAGAGGATAATACCTACTTATAAATTTAAACGAAACGTGACACAGAACAAGACGCAGAAAAATAATGTAATATTCTGTTTCATGTTTCGTTCGATCCGAGACACTATTTTTTTATTATTTTATTATTATTATTATTAAAAACATACAACGAAGTTGCACTCCCATGAGTTATCAAAACTCATTAAGGGATCGCCAATTGGTACTTTTGAGAAGTTAAACCCAACTCAACCCAATATGTAGACACAATTTATGAATAAAAAATTTACAAAACATTTCACAGAAGCAACATACAGATACAAACATATGAAGAATCACTTAACAAATATTTCACAAAAACATGTCTTATAACATTTTATGAATTTGTATAACTCATTGACTCATTTGATTTATGTACTTTGGGTTTCAAAAAGTTAAAATAAAGTTTCCTCCATGATGGACTAATGAGATGGACTAAGAAATGCATAGATAAAACAAAATCAGGAAAATACAATATAAGGTACGGGCTCAAAAATATACAGACCTAATACAAGATGTTTACATACAAATACATGACGAGATTTAAGTAAGGTATAAACCGCGCCCATCATACTATAAGTTTAGTATTTGAAGATAATTAGGGCTATCAGAACAGAGTTTGTACCTACTTATGACTCGTTTTCCAAATAACATTTGAAAAAATATGTTTTCAATATATCATTTCGAGATTTGTTAGAGGCATATACCTGTCTCAAATTTTCAGGCAGTTGTTGAAATCAATGTTGAAAGCATATTAGATAGAACTTTAATCATTTATAAAGATAGCAGCCTAAAATATTGGAAAAATTAGCTTAAGATGATATTGTTAATTCCGAATTTGAAATATGTGATCGACAAAAATGACGCAAAATCAATAGTTCTTGATGGTCGAGATCGTTAAGGCGTTGTGTCCCGGTAAGACAAGAGATCATGGGTTCGATTCATAGTTTTGATCGTTCCCTTTTTATTTTTCTGTGACTTGTTCTGTTTCATAGATTTATTAGTATTATCGTCATCTTCAAAGATAGATTTAAATACACTGATTAACAAAAAATGCTACCAATTAGATTTTCCACTAGTTATTTTTATTTTTGATTATTTTTATTTTTTTGAGTTTCCCCCCCGAGTTTTTATTCTTTAATAGTTTATTGTATACCAGAAAGCGCGACCTCTGAACTAAGGAACAGTTGTTTCACAGAATTTGAATAATTCATCAAATTTCAAAGTTAATTTTCTAGGCGTGTGAAAGTTCTATTCAAGTTTTGTGGGCCAGTATATCACTGCGGGCCAGTTGCTGAACACGTCGGAAGTATGTGACTGCGCTTTGGCACTTTCTTCCATTCATTACATCCATTAATTAGATTACCACAAAACGGGCATGTACCTAGTGTATTAATCGAAAATCAAGTAAAAAAAAACTGTAAACAATATAAATATAGGTACTAGCTGGTACCCGGCATGCGTTGCTATGCAATTTAATAAAGAAATCGTATCTACCTGCGTTTTCTTTCCCGTTCGTCCCGTTCCCCTTCCGCCTCCCTCACCTTCCCTATTCCCATTCCACTCCCTCCCTTCCCCCACCCGCGAACCCCTCTCCCGAGTTCCCCTCCCCCTTCCCAGGTTCCCCTCCCCCCCCCGGGTTCCCCTCCCTCTCCCGCGTTCCCCCGCTTTTCATAAATTCATTCCCGGTACATTCAGTTTTCAAACAACTCGCGTGCCACCTATTGCAATTTTTTTATACACATTTCATAATGCCAGAGCTCACCACTAGTTTTATACAAACCTTGTCCTGACGAAAACAAAAAAAAGAATTATCCAATTTGGTGCAGTCGTTCGGAAGTTATGCGCGTACATACATTTCGGCGATTCATTTTTATTTATATAGATAGATAGAAAGAATATATAAGATAGAAGATAGATATAGATAGATAGATAGAAGATAGAAGAAGAAGATTTTTGTAAGAAAAAAAAAACTTTTTTTTTCAAGTATTCTAAATTTTCAAAGCGTTGTAATTGCTTTAGACAAACACGATGTAGTAATAATGTTTCCCTTATTATCACATCTAAGTTATATCATTACATATACAAGCATTATCGAACTATTTTGTACGGGACTGATTGAGTGAAATGATGAAATCGATTTACCGTCACAGACGGAGGTGCTGCATATGACAAGGATAATAATATAACTATTCAATAACCGTTGTGACATTGGATTTGATGTAGATCACTGTGACACCGAGCGGGGAAGAGGAACCGACAGGTCTGAGACTTGACGGTGTGTGACGGGCGCGACAGGAGACACGAGATTTGGCATGTCTCTTGTGCTCTTTCGTCTACAGTCTACAGCATTTACCTTGCTTATTATAATATTCTATTAAAACAAGACAGTATTTCAGTATCAGTGTTTTACTTATAAATATATACTAATATAAGCCCTGTCAAAGAACGATATTATTCGCCCCAGAATTTTGACCGGTTTCTTGAAAACATAGAAGTTATGATATTCTTCAAACCTGTTTGTGGCGGAGAGCGGTCACTAAAATTGCACTCCAATAAAATATATTGTCATTATTTTTTCTTTGAGTGAGTTTCAACGAATTTTCAAATGTTGTTTTAGTATAGATATGTTCCTATGCAATTATGCAATGCAAAAAACGTTGGGTGCGGTTATAGCAAGGTTGGGTTAAATTAAATTTAGATAGAAAAGGGTTAGGTTAGGTAAGGTTTTCGATTCAGATCTCGTGCTAAACGTTCGGATGCTATTCCAAGGAGAATAAGAATGACTAGTCAGAAGATTTACATTAAACAAACAATCGTAAACATAATATCTTGTGTGTTAAATTATTTATTATGATTACGGATACTTAATTGCCTTCAGCGTTTGGCACAACACCGGTGCGTCTGAGGCATCGATCAAGCTAAATCCAAGATAATGTTATATCCACAAATCACTCTCTCTCTTAAATAGAGAAATGGCACGGGACAGCATCTCTGCAGCTCTGCATCTCTGATATTATTATAATATGACGCGTCTCGATGTGATGATCAAATAATTTATGCCGAGAGGGGATTAAATTAATAGGACATGATTTAGCAATGTCCACGCGCTCGTTATTGCGAAAAGCAATGTCCGTCGGTTAGAAATCTATTCTTTGAATTTCAAGCGTTTAAAATAAAGTTATTGATAACTAGAGACATTAGGATCTCAAACTAAACATCCAAGAGTTGAACTAAATTGAAGCAGCATATCTACTTATAGTTTGGTGATTCCTTATTTTAGTCAGATTGTCATTCATCATAATAATCGACAGTGGTTATCTTTATGTTTAAATTTGTTATTTTAATTTTCATTTTTTCAATTTTTTTTCTTATTCTATTCAAAATATGTTTGTAGGACTATAATAAGCAATGTTACCTTTTTGTTTTAATTCTTTGCTTTTAAGTATGTACACCTTTATAACGGTGCTCCAGATTTTATGTCCGGGTTAAATCTTTCCCAAATGAAAGACTGAACCCTTCCACACACTTTTCCATAAATGAATATCTAGTAAATTCACGCAATGTAAGTGCACTATATAAGTATAATAAATACAAAACAATACAAGAACAATACGTCAATCCACCAGAAACATAATGGGAAAATATTTCACCGACTCCAGATATTTTCATATCAGAGGGTTCGGCTCTGATGAAATCCTAACTGGTCCGATAAATCCTACTGATCCCTCAATATAAATATTTAAAAAATCTTTCGTAATCCTACATGTATTTAAAATAACCGACTTTTGCATTTTTATGAATAAATTTTTTGACAAATCTAATACGCCTAAATTTTGAATGAGAGAGCTAGGTATAATGCCAGTAGCCGAAATAACAAATGGTAATATTTTTATAGTCTGAGAATGCCAAATTCTTTTAATCTCATTTCCTAAATCTGTATATTTTCTTATTTTTTCAGAAACAGTTTTCTGAATATTAATATTAATCCTTTATTATTATTATTTATACCTATTATTTTTTATTAATATTATTTCAATAACTATGCTAAACAAAGAACAGTTACTCTGTTTTAAACTTTTTTATTTTTTATTCTTTCTACTCTTTTTACTTCCCTATTTACTATTGTTTGTACAAAACATGTTCTATGTGTTCATACTAATCCTAATTTGACTTCCCTAAATCTGGAATCCTCCCAGTTAGGCATTCAAAATTTTTTATTAATAATTTATAATAAATGCATAATCTTGTACTAAATAAATTAATAATACATTTTATTTTATTTTTGGCTGATGTTTTCTTACATTTACATTTTTTAATGTCAAGAAAATCATAAATTCCATGAACTATTGATAATTGGATACCAATGCTTAGAACATAACTCCATATCAGGTGACCTATATTATATAAACCACACTGTTTACGTAATACGAGTGCCCCTGAATTGATTATCTACATAAGTGAATATAATAGTGTATTTATAGGTTTATCCATTGGAGTAATATGGGCAGATTCGGTAGAGAGTTACTAAACTGCCGAGTATAAATGTATTGTTATTCTAACAAGGATACCTTTGGTTCGTTTCTGTTCTGGTATTTCCAAGTGATTCCCAATCAAACAGGAAGCTTTTGACTATTTTCATTGTTTGCGTTCGGCTCGAGCCGAGCTTTCCGGGAGCTTTTCATACTTTTTTAAACTTGCCGAACAAGTCGAGTCACTCAGCATGTGATGTTAAAATGATGGCCAAACGTCTCCCAGAATGTAGCAAAATACGTCTGTCACGGATGACTGTCGAGCTTCCTATGAAATTTATATGACAATAATTATTATAAATTTCGAACAGAAGCCGTCAGCGGGAGAGTAGATAAAAGGTCACGGCTTGGATTCCTGCCAGTGCGAAGAATTTAGATTTGCTGCTGAATGGCGTCGTTTAGCGAGCACGAAACCGTGGCTGGTGACAATAATGCAAGATTGATGCCTTCACATTATACAGCATCGGTTTATATTATTTTGATAAGTTGGCCAATATCAAGCTGTGTTAGTTCAAATCGTCAACTGGGATGTGAATCTTATCAAGAATTTCGAGTGAAACAATCGTTAAAAAATTATCAAAATATATTTTTTTATAGTCATCCATCAGCAATGGATAATGATGACATAATATGAACCCTCTAATTCATCAAATTTTATAATCGGTAAGATTATCTTGACATGCAAGACAAATATTGCGCGAATGCTCGACGAGTTTTAAAGATAATTCGATTAATAAAAAAATAAAAATTTGCTTTGAAAAAATGCAGAAACAAGGAGGCATTAAGTATTTATCGCTTCCTGCGGGCGGTCCGCTCATTAGCGGGTACAAGCAAAGGGCTCGCCTCGAGGTGGCGCTTCTGGCAGAGGAAAGGGAACACACAGACAGAAGAAGTGTTGCATTGCATCAAATATACCAAGAGAGAAGAAATTTTATCTTAGCTCCTCGTCTTGAACGCGATTAGATATCATGGTTAATGAGAGACCGCATTCAAAAGAATCAGTGAATCATCCAGAAAGACTGTCTTTTCGGTTTCTACTTCTATTTCTTCTGGTATCCACCCATGTCTGTCTTCAACTTGTTGGTTGTAGCGCGGAACAACTCGGCAAAACTGCACTCATACAAGTCACATAGGTTTGAAAGCTATTAAATGTGGCGTCTTTTTTACTACATCTAGTGTCTGCTGTGTTGTTTTTATCCCACTTCTAGCTCCTGGTCAAATAGAAACTACAATTGTTGTATCCTATGAATGCGTTTAGTTCTGAATTTGTGCATTTTCTCATTCAACTTTGAATGCCGATTTGCCCAGCGAACCTTAATCCTCATGTAGCTGTAAATCTGCCAGAGCTGTCTCTCGTATCAATCGCCTTGTGTAACTCTCCAGATTAGCATACGGCTGCAAAAGGTGGCAGCGCATTAGCATTTCGCGGGCGCGGCGATACTCCTTGCACTCTGAACTGGAAAGATTTGCGACCAGGAGTGCAGGACCGCGCGGCGGCGGTGGGAACGAGGGGTGTGGAGTGGTCTTGATATGGAAAACGCTCTGCGATGCAGTCTGACATGTTCGTGGTTCGAGTGATGCTCGGAATTAGAAATAGTGGCATTTCGTAAAATAATCATCATGCAAATAAAATATGCTTGGTAGATAATCAAATTGACTACATAACTATTACGTCATTTCTATATTATCAATTTTTTTAAGAGGGGAAACAGAAAGTATGGACCTGCTTAGTCAAATATTTTTCGGCTGTTGCTGTTATTTTCACTCCAACTCTAAGTCATTTATTTACTTTTATTGTACCATGTCTTTCAACAATTGTTCATTAAGTTTACTCGGTATCTACCTCGGCCTCGTTAGCATAAAATTTAGGTAAATCAGATTTCATCACACATACCCATCAAGAATTACATTTACCTTTACTCTATTTTTTCCTCTGATAGTTCCATGTCTTGCTGTTATTTAAAAGGGTTTGTATGAGAATAACATCATGGTCTGTTAGCCTCACTCCCTTCCACAACTTTTTACTCGCCACTTTATTTATATAATTATGTTTTTTTTCACATGAGCTCCACACAGGAGATCTTGAAGAAAATAATTTCCCTCAGGGCCTATGTCATCTTTGGGGACGCTGTGTGGAGGGTTTTTTTTAGGGAAAGGAAGGAGAGGAGAGTTCTGGGAAGGAAAAGGGTTTAAGATTGGGTAGGAACCTGGGGTTCAGTTTGTCCTGGTCATCCGCCTCCAAGACCTAGACAAACCTCTCCCCATGAACCCGGGCACCCCTGCTAAATCACCAAGCGTAGCGAACCACTTGGGGTGACCTATGGCAGAGGTTTTGATTATCCAACAAAGGTTCCCAGGGCGGCAGTACCCATTCCTGCCTCCCAAATTGAGAATGTGAGATATATTGGCCATATATATATTGAATCCCTTTTGAACAACAGGATGTTGTGATGAACCATATTAAGATTGTTAACTAATGTAATAATTACATGTGATATATTCTGTTGGCGAGCCAACAAATAAATAAATAAAAAAAAAATAAAAAATAAAAAAAAATTTAAAAACCCATACTTTATGAGACACAAAAAATTATTTATTTTGTTTGAAATAAAAACACGAAATGCTTCCACAAAAGCACAAAATTAACCGACACTGTTGCAATTGGCCTTTTACATTATAATAATACATTATGAAGAAGCAACGGGATCAATAATAGCAATTATTCATCCACCAGATTATTGATCAAGGCAGCAGACCAGACCGTTGGCAGGTGCCAAACAGTGGCTGCCAGTGGTCTCAATTCATTATTCCGTTCTCTACACTTCGGCAGCTAACATAATCATTTAGTTCTGATGAAACCCGGTGCGCAGGGGGCGAACGGAGGAGTCATCGCGTCGTCCCTGGGGCGAACTGTGACACTTCGGCTATACCAGACTGAATACACACTGCAGTGGACGATTGGCGACACAGGCAAATAATAGAATCACAATAAGCTGTGACAACTTTGATTGATTCATCAGAAATAAAAACTTGTTATTTCACTAATGTAAATTACCAATTTAAGTGATGTAAGAGCGTTACCTTACGAATATGATTAAAAATTTACATAATCATTACTATGTAGATCTGTTTGTCCAAAATTTCTCAAATTTTAAATTTTAACAGATCTCAAAATTTCTCAAGAAGTACAGCGTCTTACTGGTCTCTATATGTCTGAAATTTCTGGTTGAAAACAATTTTAACCTCTCTACGAGTATGTTATTTTATTTTTCATTTGAAATTATGGAGTGTTTTAAATAATTATGATGAATTTCTAAATAACTGAAAATAGTCGCATATATATAAGTAACACCATATTCATTCACTGCAAAACGAGCTCACTTCTCAATTACCCCCCCAGCGTATCGTTATAATAATTAACGGACTGTCCAGATTTTTTTTTTAATGTAAAAAAAAATGATTGCATTCATTAAATGCAAATTTTCGATGTGCATGTAATGCGCCACTGATAAATCATTTATCGAGTTCGCATTTGAAATGCATCTCTGTCGGTTGGGATATTGAACATGAATGCATTCGTCACTGTCCGGCGATAGCTTCTGTGGTTCGTCATGTAGTCCAAAAATTGAATCTGACCATTAATTAACGCGACTTTTGATCTGTCACATGTTTTGCGGAGCCAGCGTTATATTCGAGCCAGAGCTGCTATCGCGATACGGATTCTATTTGCATTTCGCATCTAAATCACCTAATTCTGTCGGGTGAGACGAGGGGATTGTAATTTTTGTCTACTCCCGCCGCGCGCTGCGATCAATCTTGAGGCCATAACAATAAATTATTGGAGCAGACGAAGATCTCGAAATAGATTAGAGCAGCTTATTTATACCGGTGTCTCTGGAGGTGCTGCAAGAGCGGTATATGGGAGACTGGTCATACCTCTACAACCAAGTCTGATACCTGGTCGCGGCTCTCTATAGTCAGAAGACTGTCGACCTATACTGATATAGCCACTCTAACGAGGGGCCGACGCTAATTTCACGCGAACTTGCTTAATCAAACGATGTCTAAGAGAGTGTGACAACCCGGTGACATGACTTATAGTATTCGAATTTAACTCAGGCCAACTAATTCTTTTCTTAGAATTTTCCAATCATCATGATCCATGTCTTCATTATTTTAACGTATGTTTGTTTTGTGTAAATTCTTCAATGTGGTTTTTATCTCGGCTGTTGTGTCTATCACCATAATCTCGTGATTGGCCAGACTAACCCATCAATCGCTGACTGACAAATTGTGGCTTTGACAATTATATCTTAAACGACATTGAGTTGTACCACATTGATTGCAACACAAGATGAGTTACATAGCCAAATAAATGTGTCATCTCTGGTAATATTGATTAATCCTCCGCCGAGAAAAAGCCGGCAATAATAACAACTCGGCTTGGACGCTTTCCAAATGACGAAGATGACTGTTGAAAGAATTTCGAGGAAGCAGTAATTTGGCGTGGATAATTTAACGGAATTGTTTAATCGCACACAATTTATTACCGATTTATTACCCGACACATTATTATGCATAAACTTTCCAAATAATACACGTGTTATTTGTGACTGACCCAAATGAGTGGTTGGATTTTAAATAGCAGTAGGATTTTCAATAGATAATGGCTGGCTTAAACATGTACCAGTGGTAGGAAGCGGTCGATTGCATGTACATAATACTCCCACGTCAAAATGTGTTCGAACAAAAAAAGCAATAGAAAATAACTGTTACATTAAATGCAGGATTTTCAATGTTAACGATTTATAACCAACAAAAATAAGAGTAACCCGACAATTGATCCTGCGACAATTGGCCCGTCGACAGTTGGCCCGCCGACAGTTGATCACTGGACAGTTGTTCCGCCGGACAGTTAACCATCCGGACAATTAATCCCTCTGCCAATTGATCTTTGGACAGTTGACCCCCTAAAAGATTAGTTCTTCAAGTGAATATGATTTCCGGCCCTATCTAGATGCCTTCAGCCTCACAACGTACCAAACATTGGGGAAGCCATAGTCTCACTGGCTCCAGCGGTTGGAAGTAGTTAGGACTCTTGTGTGGTATTCAGATAAAATAAGTTATATTATACACAAATAGGAACCTTTAGCAGTTGTTATGTAAGTATGTCGTATATTGTTATTCGGCCGTATAGTATCACCGCGTGCTCCTTCGGGGAGTCGGAATTATTGTTAGTTAACATATTTGTTTAGAGAATTTTCACTCAAGACGCCTGCATTAGTAAGTATTCCTATCGACTTTGGTTGCACGTTCGTACATCATCTTTGCGTACTTACTGGAAGAAATAATCATTTAGGGAATCAACTGTCCGAGAGATCAATTGGCAGAAGGATCAACTTATTGTCCGGCGGGTCAACTGTCCGGCGGATCAACTGCCCGGGGATTAATTATCGGCGGGCCAACTGTCGATGGACCAATTGTCTCTGGATCAACTGTCGGCGGGCCTACTGTCGACGGGCCAATTGTCGCCGGATCAATTGTTATGGGATCGAAAATGATCGGATTTACTCGCATAAAGGGAAGGAAATTCAATAGTTGACCCCAATAAGTTCTGGGATTTAAATCAGCGCGACGTCCTGGAACAAATGGCGACACGACGTGTTCGATTGATTGAAATCTCGGATTAAATACACACGCACAGGCGATGGGGTTATTTATTTGGCTCCACTTTATGAAACATGTTATTCTTCCTTTTTTATCGGCTTACATGCAAAATCTCTAACATGCAACCATAATTTATTGAGACAAACGTAAAAATCTCATGCGACACTGACATTGAGATATTTATTTCGTGGCAGAAATAACAATGAACCTTCACAAATGCTTTTTTTTATTCGATACTATAATACTTTTAATCGTTAAGGTTGTTTACTACTAGACGCGTTGAGAACGAGAGATTGTAATCGTTCATAATATGCGTATTAAGAACATAATATACATTTTGGCATACTTATATTGAATATTCAAAAAATTATGTTGACAAAGCTGATTTAAAAATAAAACTAACGAAATTAGAATCTGTCATTATAATACGAATAGCGCAGACCCGTGGGAAATCACGTGATACTTAGTATCATTGCAGAATTTGTGAAGCATTTTTTATTTGACTACCTCATAAGATAAGAGTCCCATTATGTAGCCAGTGAGACTATGGCATCCCCAATCGGGGTATGTTGTGAGGCTGAAGGTAGTGGGGTGGGGGAGGAGATGGTGAAGAGGAAGGTGGGGAAGTGCCTGGCTATTCAGATCTAGTCACCAAAAACGGATAAAGCCATTTCAAGCAACGTTTCAATTCTGAATGTTGGTCTTACACCAGGGCGATACTGAAAGTATCTTCCACTTAGGAACGTGCCGCAGATATACTATAAATTATTTTTAATTAATTAATTGTGAAATAACACAAATTAATCCAATAAAATTTATTTGCCCACGACGGGATTCGATCCCGCCACAGTTCAGTTTGCGAGTCAAGAGACTTAGAACAACTGTACATTACATAAAAAAAACAATTATTGTTAATTTTATTTTAAAACACAATTATATCTATATTTTATTGCTGACAAATTATAAGAGAGATGACCAGAATTACCTTTCAAATGAAGACCGTTAGTAATAAACTTTTAAAATCATTAATGATTCAGATTTATATCAGTTAAATAAAAGAAATACTTATAACAAATATAAAAAATGAATGAAAACAATTTAGGTACCTAATTTATCACTTGTCTGATGTGACACGATTTACACTTATCCGTTCCAATTTTGAAAATTTGATGTTCATTGAATTTGAATAGTTTTTCGCAATTTCAAATCACGCATGCACCCATGCACCAACAACAGGAATCAGTGTTTTTTTATAAGACCAGGTTAGTATATTTATGTATAAGACCTAGATTCGTACAAAAAAAATTACCACGTGTTTTCTCGTGTGAAGTTAGTTGATACACACGTTTATATTTCAAGAAAGGGGACATTTGTGACGTCTTCCCAGTGTATTCGTTCGAAAGGAAAGTCGTTATCCACAACATTTAATTATATTCACCTTCAACTTAACAACACCGAACCCAAGCGGATTCACCCGGCTGAAGCTTACACCGTTGCGGGCACACTCTATGCAAATGTTCCTGGGGAACATTAAAGCTCATCGATACACGAGCATTTTAATTGTGCAAATAATCTGAGCAATGAATACTGAATACGTTAATTGAATATGAATGTGTAAGCGGTGGTTAAAAAGTCGCACGCACACACGACATGGCCATGAAGGGTATCGGACGAGAGCCGCGACATTCTTAAATTTCAACAAACAAGAAAAGTCAATTAGTCCCTGGGCGGTTGATTTGTGTCGCGGCCGCTAGGGTCGCCCAGTCGCCGTCCGCGCCGAACTACTGCTTCTTGTGACCCGTACAATTTTTTTTAAAGAAAAACGAAAGAATAAACGGGCGCGTTTATAAGTGATGTATGGCGGGATGCGTAATTCCCTACTTTATCGACCTTGTTTGCTAATCTTGTTGTGGCGGAATTCGAAACGTCTTCGCGAGGAAGCCACACATCGGGGACATCTGCGCTAATTAGGATGTCAAATTAATTACATCACATAAAAAATAACGAAATGATTATATTTATTATGGCAATTTAAAAATAAAATGTTGATCAATTCAAAGTTGGAGTGCTCCATAAGGCATTTATCATTTTATTAAGCACGCTAAGCAATAAGGAAATATTATTAAAACGAAAAAAATCTATATACAACAATTAATAAACGTCGATGCAAATGAAAAAGCAGGTTTATTGTATGTTTTCAATAAGTGAGAAAAGCATCAATAGATCTAAACATTCTAAACGAACCGGCTTGGCTGAAAATGACGTCATCTGAATTCGGGTGAAACGGCCTACAAGAGAGCTGATGCAAATTCACATGGCGCCACTTAATACAATTCAAATCGGGCCCAATTTTTAATAGAATTTTTTTTTTTTTAAATGATTTTTTTTCAATGAAGGCAGCATTTAAAAAATTATCAGAGTGTGCGATTCACACGCGGTACAAGTGAAACCTTCAGAAACCTAAAGTAGACAAGAGTGGTGAGACTGTAAAGTACGGCACAAAGAGGTAACCGATAGGCTACGAAGCACCGCTCAAAAAGAAGACCGTTTATACTATCTTTTTCTCTCGCAAGCTAAATCGTATAGATGTATGCGCTTGTCTCTTTTTAGTGTTGATACTTTTCATTTCATTGAATTTCAAATTACAACGGTGCTAAAGAAGTTTTTACTTCAAAAACTAAATTTGAAATAATGAGACGAATGCAGAGTATCAGGGGTAGGGTATTTTATTTTACGAAGCACCACACAAAGAGGACACCGATTATATTATCTCATTCTCTCGCGGGATTTTTTTTGTCGCCCGTTTCCCTTTTCATCGAGTTTAAAATCACAACGGTCCTAAATAAGTATTCACTTCAAAAGGATCTTTTTTTATTATTATTAAGTTAAAAGAAATATAATATAAGTTGTAAAATAGAATTTAAGTTTACTACCTACCTGATATCTTCGTAGGGCATGCGTCAGGCCACCTACGGCAAAACAATGAATAGTGGGATGAAATTGTTACCTAACAATTGTGCAATTTGGACATTGTCAATCTTGTCCTGGTCCATAAATAAATGGCAACGTACCAATGAACCAGCAGCGGTGCATATTGTAGCATGACAGGAATGGAAAACCGAGTACATAACCATCGGTAAATAAATAGTTTTGTTTCCGTCAGTGACAGCAGACCACACACGACCACTGGGGGGCGGATTTAGATTTGAAGGTTGGGAATAGGTAATACCACAATATACCACCGGTATGTTCGCATTAATTGCATTGATTGTTTCGTTAGATAATATGTACGAGTTTTGACTAGGTTTCAAGTAACATCAATGTTATGGATTATTTATAATAATAATTACATTCGATTTAATTTAATAGTATATTAAAATATAAGTGGATAAAAAGGTCTTTAAAACACGCGCGATTTTTCGAGCACGACGGCGTAGCCGAGTGCTCGAAATAAAGCAAGTGTTTTAAAGACCAGTTATCCACGAAAATTTTACGCTATTTTTTTTTATTGGTACGCTTTGAAAACATAAATATTGATATTATTATTAAAAAATTGGAAATAAGAACTATTAATGAATTCGTGATGTGACATCACAATATCTTGTTGTCATGGAAATGAAAAACACAAACATTAATTTGCAATCTGTCACATAAGATTAATAGTTGACATCACAGTTTTTACTAGTTATTGTGTGTTGTAAAATGAGTTCTAACATTGATAATTTAAATACCAAAGCAAAATCGCGGTTAATACCTGAAAAATCCAAAGACGTTTATAAAAAAGAATATGAAAGGTTCATAACATGCATGGAGGAGCAAAACGTAGTACAATCTACATAGATGAACGAGTTGTGCTTGCTTACCTTCAGAAAATGTCGGAACAGTACAAAGCATCGACCATATATTAATAATTAGAATGTAAACGATGTAAAAAAGAATGTAAACTTTGAATAAAATTTTTAAAACATTTGTAATGTTTTATTTGACGTTTAAAATATTCCTGTCAGATTTATAGTTAAAAGTTGACATTTAGACTTCACATTTTGTTGATTTGTTGATGTTGCCATGGTAACTTTAAAAAACGCGCGTTCCATAAAGTGCGATTTAAACACGCTAGAGCGTACTTTAAATGAGTAAAAAAGGGCACCAATAAAAAAAAAATTATCTTTGCTTGATCATCACTCAAAATTATTTTGATAAGAGTTTTAAAATTTATTAATATTTCGTATTATAATTCAAAACTACTTCTTTGTTTAAATTGTTATTTCTTCTAGTGATGGTGAAGCATCTTGTGGTTTATTTTTAGTTTAAAAGCAAATTATAAAACTCTTGTTTAATATTATAATATAAATAATTCATATTTAGATCGGTTAGTGGCTAAGTTGGCAACGCTAGTTCGTCATCTACATCGCCACACAAGTAACACTTTTCGCTTATTGTGATGATATCTTACAAAATGTATCAGTTTGTTTGCATGTCTGTCTTTCTTTGTCAAAAAAAAATTATGTATTAAATAAAATTATTAAGTCCACACGGCTCTCGATCGATGAGCTCAGACGTCCGATGTTTTTTTTCCATCATAGTAATTTAAAACTTTTTAAAATTTAAAAGCTTTAAAAAGTGTCAAGAAGTCATATATGATTTTTATATGATTCTAATTTTGTAAATATAAAGTAAGTAGAACATATATAGATGGAGCTATTGAAACGCAGACAAAAAATCAGAGTGTGCAGTTCACACGCGGTAGAAGTGAAGCTTTCAGTAATCTAAAGTAGGCAAGAGTGGGGAGGCTAAGAAGCATCGCACAAAGAGGAGACAGAATAGTCTATTTCATTCTCTCGCAGGCAAAATCCTATTGATGCATTTGTTTATCTATTTTTAGTTTCGCTATCTTTCGTTTCATCGAGTTTCAAATCGAGTGCTAAATAAGTTTTCACTTTAAAAAAACAAAATAAGCTAACTAAATCTTTTTTTTGATTGGAGTGCTTGATCAATGCTTGCGATTTATTTTTTATTTTATTTGAATGTTTAACCCAATTCGGCCCTGTAATTCCGGTAGCAAATGATGATGACTGTCCCCTGATGGGAGAACTGTGTCTTGTTTTCACCAGCACCGGTGCTTGTGTTTGTGATGAAGGTGGGCATAGACCATTCTTACCGAATGGAGACTGATTCTACTCCAGAACCATGATGGATCGTTCTTCTTGTAGCGTGTCCACTATCTACCACACAGCCGACAACCAGTCAGCCAACCAACCAACGGTAAGGAACATTGTCACCATAAATCATCTAAATCCATAATCACTGAGACTGTATGCTGATTTATCGACTGAGAAACATAAACATCGAAATTTATCGCACCTACGTGTTCGTTTTAATTTTTTATAAAAAAATCATTTCCATTTTTAGAACGCGATTTAAAAAAATAAATGTATTTGGAAAAGGAATTATTAATACAATATAATGATATCAATCAAACGACATATAAAGGGTCGCTACGGTCACAAGGGGGGTGTATCTCAATATCTATGATTAAAATGGGAAAGGGCTATATAATATTTTATAAAAATATCGCGCTGCCAAAAGTACCCTCCAGGCAATAAATTAGATTTACGAGTAATCCCAAAGCATTTTTATGAAAACAAAACAATAAAATATATTCAAAAAACAATACATGAGGCACAGCTAAATAACGAGCTATCGAGCTGTGGGCGCCCTTTCAAATGTAAGGCATGTCAAAACTTTGGACGATAATTAAATGAAATGGGGCAAAAATTTTAAACGCACTTTCTCATATATTACTCCCATTTATTGTAGATATCACGGAAAGCTGGAGCCGGTGGGGGGGTGGGGAGCCCACCCACATCTCCACCCGCCCCCCCTCGCTATATGCATAATTCCGCCGTAAAATATTACGTCTGCCGAGAATTGAACAGATATCCTTCAAAGTAAAAAGGGGTGGCACGGCGCCCGCGTCCCGGGACATTTCGCCGTGATTTATTGGGCTATATAGTATTATAATTAAAAGCGGTGCCTCGACTGCCGCCCTCCCCGCCGCCCTGGTGTGTTCTGGGGTGGGCGGAGGCGGCTATAAAT
Source organism: Limnephilus lunatus (assembly GCA_917563855.2). NCBI lineage: Eukaryota > Metazoa > Arthropoda > Insecta > Trichoptera > Limnephilidae > Limnephilus > Limnephilus lunatus. The sequence continues at coordinate 81,616,544 of OU830598.1, forward strand.
CTAGGCGGGCCGCGGACACGGGGAGGGGGCACGGGGGCACCCCCGCCCACACACATTCAAATGCCACCGCACGACGGCCTTTCATCATTCTATTCTCCGTAGTTTTTCCTTTTCCGCCAACGTAGAGCGACAAGGCGGCCGGTGGGGTAGGGCGGCCAAGTCGGGGGAGTGGGAGGGGTGCGGAACCACTGCCCCAACTCGCTTGACGGAGCGGATGTGACGTTTCTATAAAATGGGATCAATTCTCATTCCCAATCGTTCATTTAACTTTCTGGAAAAATAGTGGCAAACCCAAACACAAACACAAAAGTTTCAAAAATATATAAACACTATTTAAAAAAAGATGGTGTTGACCTCCACTTCTACAGCATACAACTCCTTAAGGATGCTAATTAATTATATAAAAATGTTTTTTTTATTCTCCGATTTGTGGGGGGAGAGATGTGCACCGCGCCGCGCGCCGGCCCTGCAGGTCTGGGAACATCTCCTCATGTATTTAATATAGAGCATAACGGGCAGTATTTGCCTCTGCCGACGTTAAAACATAATATAAAACGAGGTTAAGACGTAAATCATACCCTGCGTCGGGGCGTCCATTGTACGGTGTCCCCCGCCCCCACGTGACCCTCGGGGGGGCGGCCTGAGGGGGAGGGGGAACAGAGGGTTTGGGGGGGTGTAGCACCCCGCAGGATATGTATTATCTTTACTGCCAAGGGGTGCTTATAAAAACAATACTGCTATTGTTCGCTCATTTTTTTCGCTATTAGAGTTTTTCGTAATTGAACCTGTAAAATGCGGGATTTCTTGCCGCTCTCTGGAATCCGAGGAATATAATAATATAATGGCGGGCCGAGAGAAATGGACAACCCTTCTTTATCCCATTGTTCCCGCGGGATGAAAATGATATAGATTTGAGGTGTTTGTGTTTTTTCGGCGTTATTCTGAGCTTATTGTCACCAGCTGGGCCCGGGGGCCGAATGCCGGGGATTGAAAATATCTTTAGAAAAAAATTCATCCCGAAAAATTAACGGCCTTTTTATGTGCATATTTATTAGGCTAATCTATTCATGCCTAGATTTATAGCGGACCTTTACGATCCGTAAACAAATGAAATATTAATATAAATTTCTGCGAATTACATCACATACAGTCTAAATTTTGAATCGTAATATCATAAGAATGCCTGTCTTAAATTTCAGGTTTTAGAAAAACACCCTCCAAAATTAACATGAGAATTAAAAAAATAACACCTAACGAAAATCAAAACCTACATACCTACCTTAGCATTGTTCGGATTAAATTTGATTTTTTCGGTTAAGTTAAGTTAGATTTAAATTACATACAACCAAACCTTACCGTTGTAGGGTCCCAGGGTCTGGTCTCCAGACGTCAGTTGTAAGGTGAGCAGGTGAAATAGACTTCTTCGGTTTCCAAACCCAAGGGGTTCCATAGAGGATGAGATTATGATTTGAGATGTTTCCCTACTTATTAAAACACCGTACTGGATATTATTGTAACTTTAATTTATTCAGATGAATGGTATATAAGATTATAGAGTTTAGATTCAAATCTGAGCACTGAGGCTTCAATTTGTAGAATGAGTTACAAAAAAATTAATTGAGAATTAACATCCAATAAGAGAAATCTCTCAGATGACCACAGACAGAAGAGCGCGTAGACAAAAATGCATTGAAATATTTAGTAAAAGGTGACACATACGTCAAAATTATGAGTAAAAGAGGCAATACATGGAAGTAAACAAAAATGATAAAATGTTAAGTGCTAAATGAATTTAAATATTAGATACAGGACAAAACAACCTTAACTTTGTTACCCACGTATCTAAATTTTCATTCATATTGCGTAGTTATTTTCCCCACATTTTTTCATCGAAGTCAATGTTTCAGGCAGCAGAAAAAAGTGCCTTTTATTCTCAATGTCGTTTGTTTTCTTCGAAACTCCATTACTGAATGACTGGGGGGGGGTTTCTACCTACCTACTCTTGCTTACAGCATCCGTCTTATCAAAGAAAATATATGTTTCGAATGTAAACACATTCAGCAGTGGACTGTTGCGAAGTATGCCCATATATCTGGTGACTGAGTGAAAGCAGGACCATTTGGAAACGAAACTATTTGAAACCCCAACGTATTAAGCTTCATTCATCTCCCAAACTACCGCCCTTAGATTTATAGCCGGGCGCCGTGAGACTCCTTCCTACCTTCGGACCCCGTGCCCAAGGCTCACAATGGCGTGCACCCCCACTAACTACACACTGGCGACGAGGGAATAATTAAAATGTCAGATTCATCATAACCTTAAATATATTACTTTTAATTATTCATCATATTATTTGCAATGGCTGGAGGAAGCTGACCAGGCTGGGAAATTTGCGATGAAAAAACTAGTCCTTACCAGAATTTTTATGGTGTTTAATTAGAAATGATTAATTTAACTATATCACTAACAAAAACTCGCCAACGTTGAGTTTTGACGTATAATTCGAAAAGATTTTGTGTTTCGCAACGACCTTTCCATTGGAAGCTATGGAGCTAAGAAATATAAAACAAGATATTGTTTTTCATAATAACAAAACCGAAATAAGTGTTTTCACAACACACAGTAGGTAGTGTGTTTTTTAACTTTTGCACTCATCACATTGTGTGTGGTGACCGGACAACTCAACAAAGTGGCACTTCATCACTCCTTCGAAAGTCATTAAAGGTGATAAACCTTTTTTTTCAATTATTATTGGCTTTCACTCTTCAAGGGTGTTGAAATGTGAATTTATATATGTATATATATTATTTAATATGTGCAAATTTCCGAATTATATGGAAGATTGTAGTCGAGTTCAGACTTAGAAGAGATGAGATGTTGAATGAGGGGAGGCAATTTTAGTTAACGTTTGATAGAAGAGAGGATGTTTATTTAGAGAGAGACTACCAAAAAATTAGTGATCTAAAGTTCCCACATCTAGACAACAGTGTTAAATATGTTACTTTAGGTTAGATTATGGGCTATTGGATATGATTGTTAAAATAACACGGTGTTGAACTGTCATGGAACCTTGTAATATATAGCTTACAGATTTTTTTTCGTAAGAAATAAATTATTAAAGATTGACGAATTACCACACAGGTTTTTATTATTGTTTGTACTAAAAAATTAAGCATTTTTTGCATTCCTTTCTAGTTTGAAATTCCTCCAAAATGAACAAGTAAATTCACCAACCAAAACAATGTGGTCAAGACACTTATTCTAAATGTTCTCCTTTTAAAAGTGTAACTTTGCATTCGATAAGAAAAAAACGGAAAAGTTTCAAGTTCTTCGGGGTAGTATTACCAAGTTGGGGAGAAGTGGCATAGGTTACCCCCGGTTACCGGCTCTTTTCGGGCCTAGCCGACCTCACCCCGCGCGCCAACTTACCCTTGCCACGTCACCCTAAGTGAAAAGTTACATTTTTGCGAACAAACTCGCAATTTGTCAATGTTTTAAAAACTTACATAATTTAGAGGTTTTAACGTGAATGTACAGTGACGTCTTGGGACGATTTATTACGGTCCAAAGTAATAGTAGCTCATTAAGCTCACACTAATTGAAAGAATAATAATATATTACTTTAATAAGAAATATTGATATATTGAAATGATTCATGCCCACGTTTAATAAAAATATGATTTGTGACTTTAACTTTTACTTTAATGAAGAGTTTTAAAAAAAGATTTTCGAAATGAGTACAATTCACCATCACTTATCTTAGAATCGATGATAAAAACATAATTTACACCTAAATGCAAAACACTTTATCAAAAACTTTTTAATAGTAGCGTATACCTATTTTAATATAACTTAGTGGTAGGTATATAAGTGGTTTACCAACGTATAATGTAAAAATCCCTAATAATTACTATTACTTACCAAACAAGTATTTAACGTTCACATATAATTAAATAAAAGTGGTCTACAACAAATTTAAGTATGTTTTTTTTATTGAAAACAGATCACTTGGCAAAACACTAATTATATAATCAAAATTATCTACGTGTTTCAAAACCAAAGGTTTTAACGTCAGGATAAGATTAACATAAAAATAACAATAGACAAATAAGAACTATAGACAAAAATATTATAGGGTGTGGTGATTAATTATTTGAAAACATCATAAAAAACAATTGTATAAAGTGAAACATAAAAATATTTTTGAATATATAAAAATTGCTTTTATATAAAACTTTTAAAATAGGTAAACAAAAATAATCAATATGTCTAAATCACAAAATAAATGATTAAAAACGTATGTATTGATATAAAAATAAATTAAAGATATGGCTACTTTAAAAAAAAATTGGTTTTAATATTTAATTGACTAATAACACTTTTTCTAATTTCTAAGTGCTAATCCCGTTATGTTTGTGTAAAATATTTAATTCTTTATTTATATCAAAATAATGATTTGTTTCCAAAATGTTGGTGGCAATTATGGTTTTGAAAAATGTAGATAATTTTGATTAAAAAGTGGTGTTTTACAGAGTGATTTGTTTTCATTTGATTAAAAATGACACAACAAATGAATTTGCAAAATATTGAAGAAGTTCGTATAATTATTCAATTAGAACATTTTTTAATGAAATGTGGGTATATTGATTTCTCAATAGGTAGGAGAAATCACTTAAAAATACCTTTTTTAATACAAGATATTAAAAAAAATTAACAACCGCAAAAATGATGTAAGAATATAAGCAGGAAGCAGGCACCTAGTGTATTATGAATTCTATTGACGGAATAAATTCATAACTGAAAACACGACTCGGAAAAGCAGCATAAATTAAACGCAAAGGCAAAACACGTCAATTTTCGCGTCACCGTTAAATCACAAAAAATATTTTCCTTATAAATCAGGAACTTTATATTGTTTAATCAAGCGAAATTTACGCATCTTCGCTCAAATATACGCAAACGTAATTCAATTTTCATAGCAAAACTTCAACCCCTTCCCAAAGTAAACGAACCCACACAGATGTAACACATGTACAATACATGCACAATACCTTGGCAAACATTCACACATTGACAGGAATCTGTGCACGTATTGTAACACACACGCGCGCCGTTCCAAGAATCAAACATAAACATCATGTTTCAAAATTTGCTGGCAGCTTTGACAAATTTATGTAAGTGTTTTACGCGATCCGAGACTTGTTCTGGGGGTGGTTTACACGGGTGGGGGGGGGATGATTCGCGACCCCTAAAACCCCCCGTCACCCGATACGGCATACGGGAGCCAGGGAGTCGAAAAGGCTGTTGTGGCGTTTGACTTCAAAACTTTACAACATTATTATTCATTAATTAATTAGCCATAAATTATGATAATCATTATGTTTCCTATTAAAAAGATATAAATCTGATTTTTGATGGCAAACAGCTGAAGTAAAGTCCTTTTTTTACGATTATATGAATTTCTAGTAGGTTTATGTAGGTAGATTTACATGATGACCACCCAAGTCGCAATTGTCCCAGGGCATCGAAATAGTGGAACGCCCAGTATTGTACAATATTGTGAAATTAATACTAGGGGAATGAAAGATGAATTCAGTTTAATATATTAAAAGTTTTAGTCAATGAACATAGCTTTGGCCTTTAGCCATTTGAAATGACGTTTTAAATCGTAATTGTCCTTGCGTTGTGGTAATACTGGAGGTATATGAAGGATAGAGGCACTGCTGAAAACCAGCTACATTCCAGCCGAGCGATTCTCTATGTTTTGTGAGATCGAGATAGATCACGGGCGAGATCTCCTGTCAGATTTGTGTGATTTTATTTGGCTGTTGTAGAATGTATGTTGTAGGCCGATGTCAGAATTTCAGCTGTGAGCTGTAATGTATTTTAGTTTAGGTTGTTTTAAACACAAAAGTATGCTTGATTATTTATTCATTGACAGCCTTAGAAAATCACACAAATCTGTCAAGAGAACTAGCCCAATATCCGTCTCGATCGAGATAGATATCGGGCGAGATCTGTTCTAATAACAGCCAAATAAAATTGCACAAATTTGACAGGAGATCTCGCCCAAGCTCTATCTCGATCTCACAAAACATAGAGAATCGCTCGGCAGGAGAAATCCTGAATGCATAACTTAGATATAATGATAAATAAACAAAATGTATAAAGATAAGTTTTTAGATTTTCACGGCCAAAAGCATTTTCGTTGTTAGTTTTTGGGGTGTTATGCCGTGTTCCGACGACACATCGTTGGATCTACCGGATCTGCCCTGATGATGGACACTGCAACGCTGTCCGAAACGTCGGCTATAGTAGGAGGTAGCGCAACACGGCATAACACCCCAAAAACTAACAACGAAAAAAAAAAAAAAAAAAAAAAAAATGTATAAAATTGTTAGAATCTATTGATGAATAAATGTTTTTATTATTATTTTTATCATAGCATGGCAGGGACTGAACAATGAATTTACCAAAACACCGACTTCTTCTTGCAATATAAGTTTAAGTTTATACTTACGGATTTCAGTACTTCGTTTGTGTAAAAGCACTATGAAACCAATTACTCGCAATGTTAAAATAAATAATATAGAAACTATTATGGCAATTCAAATCCTGTTTTTAACCGAAGATTAAATAATTTCCAGTCTGTAGCTAGGGATTTAGATTGATCCTGAAATTTTTGAGATAAACTGATTTTTGTGAGGTTTGTGTCAAAAGTTGTGCCCATCAAACCGGGCGATACTTTCCACGTTTCAATCCCTTAAAGTTTACAGTTTATCAGTCGGCAGTCGGCCCGTGGGAGGTACGGTGCCGTGTAGCCAGATTTATGTGTTTACTGTATAAATCAAAGTTACCGCTGACTCCTTACACCGCCCCCATACCTCCCCACACAGCGCCCCCTCCCCACCCCACCGACCCTGACACCCCAACACGACTGCAGCAACAACCCTCCCCATGGTAAAAATTATGTAATTCCGCATATTTCATATTTTGCATGACAAGTTGTATTCTTTTGTTTTGACAAGATACTTTGTACGTACCCGACGTCAGGGGTGGCTAGTCGTGACGCGGAGTGGGCTGAGACTGCTGGACGGGGGGCGGTGAGAGGGGGGCGGTACCGGGGTGACGAGGAGATGGGGAGGGGGGAGTGGGGTCAAGGGGGTGACACGTAGCGCTGAAATAAAAAGTTATGCCTCAAGTGCAAAGCGGAGACGTGTAAGGATAATTTATGTCCTTTGTCGCCCAGACAGCAAACAGTGACTCAATTAAGGGAATGATATCCCTTTTAATGAAAATATCACGGCTCCTCCACCGCCGCGCGCCGCCACTGGCGCTGCTTTATTAATTTATGTGTTTTAATTAGCGCGCGATGATAATGCCCGGGAAATTATGCTCTTTTTTTGAAGCCTTGTTAAAAATATCCAAATCTGCAGCACTCGGTACTCGGTACGGACATTTGCTCAAGTCTAATTTATTTTTATTTGTCTCCCACAATTTTGTTTCACCAGTCTGTAGTAACCTTCAAAATTGTATATCTAATTTAAAAAAAAACGCTTAATTATAAAATGAAGAAAAAACATGTTTTGTATAATGCTACTTCTGACAATTTGTTTTTCTAACCAGCTGATCAAACATTGTATGAATGAATGAATAACTAATCCATGATAAATCTGCATATTTACATAACAAGCAATTATTCATATTCATAATATTTAATAATTTGGTACTGAGGTTTTTATAATTCGTTTTCCCAAATTTCTAATAACAGTTATTTAACTATATTTAATTATCTACATTTAAATTTCCCACTTTTCATGCTTATTCATGGAGATTGCGAATTCAGTATATTTGAGTAGATAAATAAGGCGCTCATCAATGGTGTATTTCCACGTTTTTTTATTGCTTAAAAAATTACGACGATTACAGCAATTTTATTTTATTTTTATGTTGACGAATAACGTTTCTACAGCGACAAAGTTTCCCATTTTTGAATTAGCGATAAAATGATATTTTGGGGCGGGGCTATCATGTGACGTCATGAGCGTGGACGCTCACTGAGAGTGTTTATTTATGCTGGCCCAGCTTGTGACGTCACAATCCGATTTGCCAACCACGGGTCAGTTTTATATCGTTTTGAAAATCAATAATATTGAATGAAAACATAAAAAACAAACATTTTTAGTAGGATGATTAAAATCAGAAAAATGATCTTCAAATATTCCGTACATTTTCAACAAAATCCACCGTTTGTGGAAATACCCAATTGGCCAGATCTTTTAATTTATTAAATTTTTAAAAACCTTCATCTAAACGTAAAGATTTAAAAAAACTAAGTATTTTTTACACATTTCCTTAAGGTCATCAATTATAATACAAGTATATTATTCTAACAAGAAAAGTCGATGTATTTAATTAAATTGATGAATAATTGTTAGAAAATGTTAACAACCCCTGCGCCTTGTTTTGAATATGGACGAGCCAACGAGACGAGGATTTAGCAATTGTCACTAGCAATTTGCCGATATATCCATCACGAGGCCGCTGCGAACAATTTGATGTTGGCTGCTGGTTGCTGGCTGCTGGCATCGTTCGACACCGCCTCGCCTCGGTCCAAAGCGAACGTTAACGGGGAGAAGTGAAAATGTGTAAATATACCCTCAGTACTTTCTGAACTCCTGTTCCCGTTTCCCGTACTTCGGAGACTATGTATCGTAGGAATTTTGTTATTTTTTTAACGTTTTATCAATAGTACATAATTTTTTATTTGCTCATTTAAATAAAATTAAGATATAAATTCACCTTTCCTTTCTCTGTAATTTTAAATGATGGCCTAGAAAACCCTTGAAGGGTGAAAGCCAGAAATAATTGTTTAGTAATGTTTATTGTTTATTGCGGCATTTTAAATAGATACATAGTTATCTATGTCCTAATACAATCCTTATATATATATATACCTACATACACTTATAATAACACATCTATATCAATCACATATCTACGCAATTTAATTATAAATGTCTTTATGCTCTCTTCCAATTATATTTCTTCTGGTAATTCTCCAAATATCTTCAATGCTCCATACATAAATGACTTTTGACTCTGTATATTTTTCCTGAAGGGGTGTCTTAGTCCATTAATTGAAAAAAAATCACCAATAATAAATTTTTCATTAATACTAGCGTGAAAATTCACGGGATATCATAATTGTAAGATTTATGAAGCTGAAAGTATTTATGAAAAAAAAATCGAATCTCAAAATAAGAAATTTATCTTTCTAATGTATTTATGTATTTTTTTATGAAAAAAACCAGCAGTTAACAATATTTTATAAGGTGTGTTAAAATATGCCCAATAATTGAACTAATAATAAGTTTTCTTTGATGTTTCTTAATTTTCAGCAAGTTTAAAAAAGAAAAAAAACTTAGAAAATTTTGACATATTTATTTTTTATTTGTACTGATTTCTTAAGGATATTCTCACTGACATGAGAACAATCCAGTTATAAAACTCAGTTAATACACAAATACGTATAAAAATATATCTGTCAAACATTTAAACATTTTCAATACAAATACTAAGGATGGGTTGTTTAAAAAAAAATTATGAATTTATCAAATATTTTATGTTAATTTTCACATTCTGAGTAAGTTCTATTCAAGTCATGTGATTATTTCAGTTTCATGCAGCAACTGGCCTATAATGATATAATAACAGAACGTGAAAGGATCCTCCACAGAACGTGAAAATTAACTTCAAATATTTGATGAATTCATCAATTTTTTTGGAACAACCCGTCCTTATTAATGCAATCATTGTTGTTCCTACTTTGTCGCTAGTCTGATACGATTTATACTTCAGTTCTTCCTATCAAATTTAAAATTTAAAAGTTCATTGGACTCGAATAATTTAACGCATTATGCAGGAATATAATTTCAAACTACGCTCCCATGCATCTACAACCAAAATTGGTATGTTATAAAATTTTTGTAAAAAATAGTACTTAACGAAAAATTAAAAAAAATAGTTTAGGGGGCTGCGAGTAAAATCGGCTTGAAAATTAGACATAACAATGTTTAACCTTTCTGGCTCAAGACGGATAATATTTGCTTTGAAGCAACAATTACTTTCGCAGATCAGGCGTCAAACTTTTTCGCAACATTTTCTTTAGTGATTAGATTAATGCAGTTATTATCTAAAAAAAATAATAATTAAATATTATTCGTTCAATGGGCATAAAAATGATTATAAAAGGAATTAAATAGTTCTTTTAAGGCGAAGCCACAGAAAGTGCTCAACGTCATACAAATATGTTGTTAAATGCCTACTTCCGTTTATAAAATTATTTGCAAGGCTCTTACCGCCGAGCGCCGGCATTCTTAAGTGAATATGATTAAATCTTGTAAAACGATGACCCCGAGTAAAAAATCATTTTCAAATAACAAGCGCCGAATTTGAATACAATGAACTAAATTACCATACTTACGAGTTAGTGTTAACTCGCCATAAATCTCTCAGGTGTTTGGGCCGAATGAGGGTTTGTATGGGAGCGATGCCGTACTCATCAAGATGTTCTCTTTATGGCAGTCGTTAAAAGTAAGGAGGAGCCCTTCAAGAATAAGAATGCCGTTACCGAAATCATAAACGTCACCTTCAGTCAGATCGTAAATTATCACGTGACAAATATAACAAAACCAAATCCAGGCGAATGATACCGGAATTTTCACCGTAATGGGGAAAGCCAACAGAAAAAATTAAACAAGAAAAGAATTCTGCTTTTTAAAATGATTTACAATCAATATTAATTATCATTACATAGTATAAAATGAAGTCGCTCAAAATGTTTGTGCGCTTAGATCTTTTAAACTACGCAACGGATTTTCATGCGGTTTTCACCAATAGATTTAAGAGGAAGGTTTATATGTATAAAACATGCTTATTGAAGTAGAGAAAAGCCGAGAAATTCGAATATTCATCATTACATGTATAAAATGAAGTCGCTCAAAATGTTTGTGCGCTTAGATCTTTTAAACCACGCAACGGATTTTCATGCGGTTTTCACCAATAGATAGAGTGATTCAAGAGGAAGGTTTATATGTATGATACATGCTTATTGTAGTAGAGAAAAGCCGAGAAATTAAAATATTCAATTCAGGCAGCGGGCAGCGGGCAGCTGGCAAGCGTGTGGTGTGGATTTTATAAAGTATAAGTAATGGCGTTGTGTTTCGTTAGCCACAGCAACGTGTGGCCGGGTCTGCTAGTATTTGGAAACATATATTTAATTTCTTTTTCTATTTTGGAATTTGTATCAAATCATTGATAGAAAGTTTTATATTCAGTAAAAGTTTCGGGTTTCACTGTTGGGAAAATGAAGTGATATTTAATTTTCCCCGGTGACAGAGAAAATAGTCCGTCAGTTGAAAGCCGCAGCGTCCTTGAGAGTAGTTCCAATCACTCAAGTTACATTTCAGTCGCCAATCCATCAGCGTCGGGCGGCTGAGCGAGGAACGGCAATGATATCAATCATCTCACACTATCGATTGGGCGGCGGGGGACAGTAAGGCGGCGAGAGCGGGGGCGGGGGTGCATCCGCCCTGGAGGAGAGCGTCTGGCGAGGCTGCCTCGGGCGGGGGTTAATCCGCCGGGGGGCAGTGCAGCAAGCAGCGGCGTCCCTCCCTCCGACTTGACAATCGATTGACGGGTGTCGTTGCACCTCCTATTCCCACCCACCCCCGCCTCAACTAGTTGCCCCCACCCCCTCCCTGCTGAGGGGGGGCAGTACGGGGGCGAGGACATTTGTTTGAACGACCGATCTGACCCACATTTCACTGATATTTATAATAATTGAACCGGGAAGCTGAGAGATGCGGAATAAGTAATAAATCCTCCTTTCTTCTCGGAACGGCCCGCCTTAAGCGCCGTTCTCAGACCGTCCGCTTGCGCCCTTCTGCTCTTAGAGGATTTTTATTTTTCTGTTGGCTGCGCGAATGAGAGATATTCCCCGGAAGAATGTTTGGGATGGCGCGGGATTTATGAATATTATTCTAGATAATGTTGAGAATTTAGCTTCTTCCCTGAATGAGATAGACTTTGATAGGGATCTGCGCGCACCGGAAGGGTTATGTACTGCACTCGAGTTAAGTTTAACTTGCCGTAGCTTGAATTTCCGGTCAGTTCTGGCAATTCTTTTTATCGCTTCGAGATCTTTGTCTATTTCATTTCACACAACATCTGAGACTGTCATGATTTATGTTTTTTAGATCTTCCTGCGCGGACTTCTAGAATATTACTTTTTAAAATGTAATTTATTAAATCCACTACTCCAATTCTGTCAGCAACTAACTTACCTTTAAATTTGCGATGATATGTTAATAAATTTTCTACAGTTACACCTGCATGCACCTTACTCAAATATTTAATTGAACCTTTTTATCTAATGATTACGTACTTAGATTAGTAAAATTGGAAAACCAAATAAATGGATACTTGCATTGATCAGGTATAATTATTTCTGTATACAAAATTTTTCCTTCTGAATTTATAGTTATAAAAGAACAGCGAATTAAAATGTATATAGTGAGAAGTATGATCTAAACCAGTGGTTCCCAAACTCTTTTGGCCCACGGACCCCTTTCCCAAACAGTTATAACCCCCGCGCGGATAGCACTAGCACAACGGAGGGGGCATAATGGGATAGGGTGGGACAGCAAATTTTCCACAAAGGAGGGGGCGAAATAGGATATGGAGTTTGAACGGGCTAAGATGGACCCCGTATCCCGTTTCGCCCCTCCTTTATGGCTAATTTTCCATCCCACCCTATACCATTATTCCCCCCGCCAACATTTTTGTTCTTTACTATCGAAACCAGATAAATTTTCGTGGACCCCCACTTACAACTTGTGGACCCCCATTTTTTTTATCACGCCAAAGCAGACTCCCTTTCGGATCTCTCGTGGACCCCTGGGGGTCCACCTGGACCACTATGGGAAACACTGATCCAAACGGTATTGGAAAGAGAAAACACGCTTTATATTCAAATCTAAAGATTAACCTCAACATGATTACAATGTACACCTTTATGAAACCAAAGATTCAGACAGCAATTTGAAAAAAAAAAATTAAACTTATTATTAAATTTTTTAAGAATTATTTGTTCATGAAACGATAAAAAAGTAATACATGAAAATAACGTTTATAATTAATTTGTCTAATAAAATATGTGTTTTTTTTAATGTTTTTTAGTTATCAATAATTTGAGTTAGAAATACGTAAAGCGTGCCTTTTTTAAAACTTTTTAAAGTTTGCAATAAAAAAAATCATGATTAAAAAATTACAGAGTTATTTCTAGTAATAAAATTTGATAGCGTATTTCATCACCTTTCGAAAACAGTTTTTAGTTTTCGGACACTTTCACAAATATTCCACTTATTTTGATTTTATTGCAAAGCGACACGCATGAGTTTTGAAGAGTTAAAACATATTTTATCACAAAATGCAACCAGGTTCATAAACAGCATGTAAAAATTTAAGGCTGTAGAGAGTTGCATGGGGGGGGGGGTGGTTGGCGGTAGGCAGAGGGGTGGCAGAGAGGGGGGTCCAATCGTACGGCGAGATGGAACAGAGGGCAGCCAAGAGTTGAAGATTTACGTCGTCAAATTACGTCCTCCTGCGGGAGGGTGCATGCCCCACTTCTTCCGCCAGGTCAACCATGTATAATCAATATACACTTTTACATCACGAGTGTGTTAATGTAAATTATTCCGTGTTATGGATACTGAACAGACTCTAGACATCTGAAAATTGATTTATATTAATTACTAGGATTACAAAATTAAAGATTTTTTAAACATTTTAACCTTTTTTAATATTTTAAGAAGTGAAATAAGAGTCCCAACTGTCCGCTGAATCTAGAAGAACTAGGGCATCCTCATAAATATGTCGTACCTACACTGTAAAGTAGAAGTCCATGGGGTGTCGGGGTAGGGTGGCAAAAATAATCAAAGAGTAAGGTCAGGAAACATAATATTTTTCATATGAGCTCCACACGGGAGGTTCTGAGAAAAAAAAATCCGGTCAATGTCATCGTTGGGGATGATGTGTGGAGGATCTTTTTAGGGAAAGAAAAGACAGTTCTGGGAAGAAAAAGGGTATGAAGGGTGGGTAAGAATATGGGAGTCAGTGTGTCCAGATGTGACGGACGTGTGAATCCATCCCTCACACCGTTGTGCAAGGCGGTGGGACGAGAGAGTTCGGCTGGAGAGGTCTAGGTTAGGTCTCGCTTAAGTCGCGGACGACCTCCGTAGTCCAGTGGCTAAGACTCTTGACTCACAATCCGGAGGTCGCGGGTTCGAACCCGGCGTGCGCAAACAAATTTTATTTGATTAATTTGTGTTATTTCACAATTAATTCATTTAAAATAATATATAGCATATTTGCGGAACGTTCCAGAGTGGAAGATACTATCAGTATCGCCCTGGTGTAAGACAACCATACAGAATTGAAACGTTGCTTGAAAATGGCTTTAGCCGTGTTTGGTGACCAGATCTGAATAGCCAGGTACTTCTTAACCTTCCTCTTCCCCACCTCCTTCCCTCCCCACTACCTTCAGCCTCACAACATACCCCAATTGGGGATGCCATAGTCTCACTGGCTCCAGACGGGAGCAGTTAAGATTCTTGTGCGGTATTCACTGTAAAAAAAAAAAAGTAGTCGCCGCCAAGACCTAGATAAACCTCACCCTATGATCTCAGGCATCCTACTAAGTCACCAAACTTAACGAATCACTTGGGGTGGTGGTAATATGATGGTAGAGGTGTTGGTTATCCAATAAGCGGTTTCCTTGGCAACGGTACCCATACCCGCCTAACAAGTCAAGAATCAGAATAACATAATGTGTCAGACGATGTATAAATGTGAATAAAGCAAGGAGCGCCTGTCAAAACGAGTTTTTTGGCGGTCCATCCTGACTACGTACCCCTGTCTCGAAACGGAATGATGGTTAGTAATTTATTTATCACAAATATTTTTAATAATAAATTTTGAATAATAAATACTTTATAATTTATTCATCACAAATATTTTGAATAATAAATTTTTAATAATAAATGCTTTATAATTTTGGGTAGTCTTACGTAAAAGCCGCCAAAAAAGGCGTTGATAAAAAAATAAACAAATAATTTTTAATTAAATAATTTTAAATAAACACATATTTCGTTGGATCTATTTAGCAATCAATGATCTTCCACACTCTTTCCTTTTTCTATTACTGAATAACATCTCTTTATTAGTTGTTGTGGCTGCCATAGTTCCATTGCACTGGGAGATGGCAATTTTGTAGTACATACATGTTCAATTTAGATTCTTTCACGGAATGAAAAAATGTTTTTGAACACAAAAATACCAGGTTTTTATGAAGAAATTTGCCAAATAACCCGTTATAACAGTCGGTGATGGTTCCACTACTGTATTTGTCATCCATTCAAAAGTCACAGTTCACAAGCGGCCGTGAAATTGGTGTTCATATCGCCGTGACAGCGGTCACAGGACTGTGTCGCCCGTGACATGGATTATCTCCATTCGCATCGACATTCAGCATCACAACTCACTATATACCGTACCATACCACATTCAGTACACACGGGTTTGTGCTTCCCCTGTACAGCTAGATTTCAAAGTGATATGTCGATAACAAGGCTTTAAAAACAGGACACCTCTTTTAGCTATTTTATATAATGAAACTATCTATTAAAACTATTTTAAAGCCCTGTGATGGTACCCGCGCAAAAAGAAAAAAATGGAGAGATATGTAAATACGAATGTTAGAGGGAGCGCGCTAATATTAAAAACGATAATATTTAAATGAAAATTGTGAAAATGTTTAATAAAACGCAACTTCGTTTAAAATAGAGCAAAATCTCATAGGGTATGCCTAAAATAGCATTTAAATAATCACTAAGAATTTTTATACAAAATATAACTTGTAAAATAGCTGAAAAAAAAACTTTTTTATAATAATTTTCGGAGCATACTTAGCGATATTTTTCTATCGAGGGAATTTCATATATTTGCCGTTTTGGCGTGTGGAATGAATCTATAAATAATATCTTCAAGAATGGCATGTATTTTTTTAAGAACTCTAAACCTTAAAGTGTGGAAAACATGTAATAAATCGGTAGAAATGCGGGAAGCTTGGCCTTAATACATTTGTTTAATTTTTTTTTAAATCAGCATTGTAGATTGCCATAATTAAATTAAATAAAATGAACACTTTTTGGAATAAACTGATAGTTTTCAATGCTGCGGCGAGAATGATTTTTAGTGAATCTAAGTATTGCCGTATAACCCCGCTTCTAAGGGATCGCCTTCATTGGCTTCGATGCCCTGAAAGAATAGAGTTCAAGATCTGCTTAATGACCTTCAAAGCATTGCAAGGAATGGCGCCAGCCTATATATCGGAACTATGTGTCCGACAAAACTTAAGCGACAGACAGCTTACTCTAAGGTCAGCAGATCTTGATGTTAATAATCGTTTAATCGAACTTTCTAGGTCAAATCGAGCCGTTTACTATGATCGATCGTTTCGTGTAACTGGCCCGCTCATTTGGAACAAACTTCCCTCAGCTCTTACTAATTAATATCCAGAACTTGGCTTAGTTCAAAAGGGCTTTAAAAACAAACTTATTTAAAAAATCATACCTTTCATGAATTTTAATTTCTTTTCAATATACTATAATAAGCCATGTTCCTCAAGTTTCCGGTAATTGTTTGGTTTCGATTACCTCCTCAGTATAGTTTTATATGCACTCCAAATTTGTATTATTTCTAAACGTAAACTACCTCCTGTTCTATATTATATTTTAGTTTTAATGATTCTTGTTGAATGGCACCGTTATGGTTATCATTAGTAATAATGATGTCCTGTGACAAAACAGCACTCAAAATTTTTGTTAATATTGTTCTTTTGGAATTGTTTTGTAATACTGTTATGTATGTATTGTATGTAATGTATGTATTTTAATACTATATATACTGGAAATTCTTTGTTTTACATTATTTAATCAATTTTTGTTAGGACTCGTAAGAACACTATATTTAATTATATTTAATTTTATTATAATTAAGCGCACTTGAAGTGAAATATCACAAAAACTGCGCTATATAAATGCTATGTTATTATTATTATTGATAGGGGCGAAATTTATTGTAAATTTCATCATTTTTAAATTGATCATTGAATCATGATCATGAATATAAAAAAATACACCTGTGTTAACTATTTTGGCTGTAAAGTTGTACAACAACCTCCCATCCTAGAATCAAATATAATAAATCATTTGTTTTATTTATTTTATGTAAATACTGCACAAGATTGCTCCCATCTGGAGCCAGGGAGACTACATCATCCCCATTTGGGATATGTTCTGAGTCTGAAGGTAGTGGGGAGGGGAAGAAGATGGGAAAGAGGAGGGTGTGGTAGATCTGGTCACCAAATATATACTATAATTATTTAAATTAATTTATTGTTAAAAAGCATAAATAAAAGTTATTTCTGCACGCCGGAATTTGAACCCGCTACCTTTGGATTGCTAGACGAGAGCCTTACCCCTCAACAACGGAGGTCGTCATTAATTAATAACTACATTAAATCCAACAAATTCTGGTTCAAGAAATTATCAGTAAATAATTTGACTAGTATTTAAAAAAACATCGTGTTCATAGACATATGAATATTAGTAGACCTGCCCTAAGCGACAAAAGCGTATTATTTCCCCCTCCCATTGGAACCATTCCATTGGAACCGGCTGGGATCGTGTATGGCTTCGCGTTAATCTAAAAAATGTGACATCATCATTCTTCTGCAAGCCAGCGTCGAGCACTCATCGGTGCATTTTACGAAATAAAACGGTAAACATAGTGGCTTGTGTTTTGAAAACGTGTAAAAATAGAAGCGAAAAAGAGAATAAACAAAATTTTCGTATTACATTCCATAGGCAAGCATTATTTTACACTATTTTAAGCCAATTCAGATCACATAATATGATCATTTTTGTAACATACACTGTCACTCGAGATACATGGCGTGTGCCCGTCCCTGTTTACTGGGGTAAGTAAATTATAAAACATTTATAAAAGTGTCTTCACTTAATACAGCAACAAAATATTGAACTCGACCTTATAGGCGACTTTACTTTGCATATTTGGACTTCGCAAATATGTTCATTACGCGGCGAACAATTCGCGCTCCCGTGTAAAAAGGTATATTCATTCAAAAGCAGAGTTTACTTTTAAGAACGAAAGTGTGATATTATAATGCGAGATGCCTATATACTGTCAGATTGAGTTTTGACGAATCACATATCTATCACCAAAGCCGTCTTCCTGCCCTTCGTCCCGCTGTAGTTGGTTTCTACCCCTCACCGTTCGGTTCTGGTCTATTAATATTCATATGTCTATGATCGTGTTTGAAAATATTGAAAACACCGTTCCGAAACCTTGAAGTTAAAATACAGAACTCGTTGAAAACTCTCTATCCAACAACTGGTTCAACGCAGGACACGATGTTCCACTTAGTAGCACTTTTAGGAAAATATTGCATATTAATATCTGTTCTTATATCTCCATCTTAAATATCTTCTTAAAATGTCAACATTATGTATATGTAGTAATTAATAAAAAATAAAATAATTATTTCAATATTTAGATATTAGTACCTACCTACTTATGTTAAAAAAAAACTTTGTCTTATAAACTTCTTAATAATTTATTCATTTAAAAAAAAAATCAAAAAAACTACGACAATATTATCGTAGTAACGAAAGTGGTCGGCAATTAAAATAATTAAAAATTTATTTTTAAATTAAATAAAACAGTTTTGTTTCATTTTGTCTATTTTGATTAAGCATCGCTTTTTTAGTGGATGGATCAAAAATTATTAAATTAAATAACTATCGTTTTTGTTATGAATCTGAAAAACGAAACAAAAAAACTTTACGCAGGTAAATCTTTTTATATAGATGATCGTTTGTTTAGTGGATGGATAAAAAAATATTAAATTTAATAATAATTTCGTTTTGCGGAAGTAGAAAAACCAAATAAAGAAATCTGTCGAATTGAATCGCGTGTGTAAATGACGCTATGCATCCAGTATCTATGGGTGTTTGCGAGATAGGGGACTGTTGTTCAGCGGATGGGTGTTCCAAATTAGTGTGGATTTTTTTGATACTTTGGATACTATCGGTATGCACAGACACATTCAAATATGTCCTTTCTTTAAAATAATTTGCCCATTCATGAATTTTACATATCGAGTTAAAATATTTTATGAAATACTTAGTACTTTATGTTTTTGAGAGATGAAGAAATTTACAGAAGTGAACGGCGATTTTACGGAGTGGTTTGACATCACAAAAGGTGTTAAACAAGGCTGCGTAATGTCACCGTGGTTATTCAATCTATACATGGATAATTGTATGCAAGAATTGAAAGAGATGGGATTGGGCGCAAAATTGAGTAATCTGGAAGTATGTTGCCTTTTGTATGCTGATGATGCGGTGCTAATTTCTAGCAGTATGGAAGATCTACAGTCTCTCGTGTCTAGGATGAACGAAGTATGTATGAAGAATGAGTTAATGATGAATGTAAGTAAGTCTAAAGTCATGGTGTTTGAAAGAGAGAGTACGAAAACAGTATGCAATATAGTTGTGAATGATGAATACTTGGAGCAGGTGGATGAGTTTGTGTATCTGGGTAGTATGTTTACGAAAGATGGGAAGGCTGATAGAGATATTGAAAGAAGGGTGAATGCCGGTAACTCCATTAATGGAGGACTGAATGCCGTTGGCGGTAATAAAAAACTGTCCAAAGACGCGAAACTAGCCGTCCATAATGGAGTGATGGTACCTACCCTGATGTATGGCAGTGAGGCATGGAACTGGCAGAGGAAGGATGAAAGCAGACTGAATGCTGTAGAAATGAGATCCCTGAGGCGAATGTGTGGTAAAACCATGTACGATCGTGAGAGAAACGTGGATATCCGCAAAGAATGCAAGGCTGACGTAAGCGTGATGTGTAAGATTAAGAAAGGGACTCTCCGATGGTTTGGGCATGTAGAGCGAATGAACGAGGAAAGGAGTGTAAGGAGAATATATGATGCAAATGTGAATGGTAGAAGAAGTCGGGGACGCCCGAGGAAGACATGGCACGACCAAGTGAATCAGATACTTGAGTCGGGCCATGTGAAGAGTCGGAATAATAGAAGAGCATGTATGAGACGATGTATGAATGTGAACGAGGCAAAGAGTGTGTGCCAAGATCGAGTTGTGTGGCGGTCCGTCCTCTCTGCCTACCCCTGCGGGGAAACGGCGTGATGGTTAGTTAGTTAGTTAGTTAGTTAAGAAATTTACATGTTTTTTTGTTGTTTATTCGTAGCCGTTGATAGGAACAGCATCTAGGAATGAGATGAATGTAAAAAATATGTAATTTAATTTTCAAGTTCTACCCAGCCTTCTTCAAAAGTTTTTGACCGGCTCTGTTCAGCGGACGATGTACAGATTATAGACGGAGTCACGTTTTTATCCGTAAGAAAGTCCCAATGACTGGCGCAGAGTCATATCACATTTCCATACAATGAAACAGAATCGCCCATTACTCCGGTACTTCAAGACACAGCAGATAGGATACTGTGCACTGTGCAAGATGTACCGTTTCTGTTCTCTGGGCGCCTGGTACAAATTCATGGAAAGATGGTATACAGAAGCTTCTATTTCTAGGAAATTGAAAAAGAGGTATGACTCTAAACGATTATCCTTGATACTCTCTTTACTAGGAAGGAATTTAGTGTAAATCTCCTAACTAAGATATCGGTAGTGACGTAATTATTCAAAGGGGTCAAATATTATCTTTATCGTTTTATGGTTTTTTGAATAGGAAAGGACTCAATTTCATTCCGATGTGCCGAATTTAGAGTCTTCGCCCAAAACGGAAGGCAATAAAAAATCAATGAGTTTTAAAGTGACATTTTATTATCGGTGGTTTGTAAACAATTTCATCAAACAAGCAAACTCTTAAACTTTTACGATCCAATATGTTGATCGTATAATTTTTACGATTCGTTCCTTCATTGGGAGAAGAACATCTCAAAGGTATTGAATGACACGTACCTTTCACAATAAAACCAAATCTAATAAAATCGCCTGAAAATCGATTAATGCAGATATAAATTCTTGGTCAGTTATGACCATCGAATATTTAAACAGTATATATAAATTATCCTACGTTAATTGACGACGTATTTGAATTAAACTAATATTTATTTTATGGTGATCGTAAAATTAGGATTACAAATTAACAAAGCACCGTATTTGTTATCAGAAAATAATAAATTTAAAACGCCTTTATGTGTTTTAAATTCCACGAGCAACTTTCGGAAACGTTAAAAATCGTTTTAAAAACACGAGATTTATCTCTCGTCTCAATCAAACAGTAAAAACGCGAACATGAACAAAACTTGTCGAACTTTAGACAGAAGTGAATATTTTATCATCGTTTTTATTTATTATCTACCTCTTTTCCTGCAGCATTTAGAATGTTGTTCTTATGAAGTTTAAAACAAATAAAGATGTTTTAGGGATCGACGTTTCGAATAATGTTATGCTTTTAGCATAATTAGTCATTGAGTTTAACAGTATTTGCAGTTTAACCTGTTTGAAGATTAGTTCCTGTGATAGCAATGTCAAACAGTCGGATAAGTCGCATATTTGACAGGATGAAACAAAACTTTTCTTGATAAACATTAATTTGCTGTACCTACTACGATACATTAAAAAAGTAAATATGCAATTGACTTGAGCTATTTCTTTACAACAATGAAAAGATTTTTTTTTTTTAAAAAGAAACACATACATTCCCGTGTTACGAATAACCCAACAATGTTTGAAAATCTCCTACTACCACCACAGAAAGCCGAAAATGTTGCTTGTGTTGTGATGGAGGACTTAGCCAGCCGAAGAATCGAACACGCGACGCTCGGGTGGTACACAAGCGCTATGCCCACTCAACCACTGACCGGTCAAAAAAAGATATATTATTGAAACAAATGCAGCAATGATTTATAAAACTAGATATATCTTTAATATAACTGTTCACATGTGTCGATGGACAGTTGATTAATCTCCGAATAACTAAATTTAAGTAGAGTATGCAGTTGTATGTAAAAAAAGTTCCCTATATCTGGTGCAATACTCAGATTACTCATAAACACCACCAACTTGTAGTGATTTAATTAAAGTTGATGTTTTCTGAGTCACTAGTAGGATATTTTAAAATATCTATTATTATAAAGCAAATTTCATGGGTAAAACACAGGCACGAGTAAATAAAATTTGATTTATGGCGAGCGTTCGAAAATTGCTTTCTTTAATATCTCAAAAAGACGATTGATGTACCTATATGCCAAACGATTTATAAGTAAGTCACAGAAAAAAATGAAGTATTTAATTATATTGCTTTGTTTATTTTTACAGGCTTTTTAGTGCACTTCATTAAGTAATGGTAGATATTACTGTATAAAATATTAAAAAAATCAGGTTCGTATAAAAAAGGATGGGCTGTAATTGCGAAAAATACTTGCTAGATACATGGGCTGTCGTGTAATTATTGTCGATTTGGCGTGATGAGAGGAGGTCCATGAATCTTAATTTAATATCATTTAAGCTTAATTTTACATTAGTCGAGGCAAGTGTTTTGAAAAGTCAAAATTGGATCCGAAAATTAATCAAAAAATTGATCCAAAAAGTAATTAAAAAAACTGATCCAAAATTTGGTCCAACAATTAATCCAAAAATTGATCCATAAATTGAATTTGTCAATTCTACCAATTGCAGAAAACATACCGATCGAATTCAGCAGAATCAATCAGACAACTTCCAGTTTCTTCTCCCCTATTTTCCCCGTTAACTATTCTCTACTGCCTTCTCGATACCCCCCTACCAGCCATCACGGCACACAACCATCTTACCCCCACGCCACCTACATTTCAATTCAAAAATCTTAGAAAGACGTCAGATACGTCCAAGTTTGTCTACGTTTATGGGTAGCTTTTTATCAACAATCGGTGAAATAGCGAAAAATTGCATTTACTTGCGCACACCTGTGAAAAATCACGGGGCAGTATAGAGGTGCTATTGCGTACTAATATCTCATCGAGACGGGTTCCACGATTATAACAAGAGTAGCGATGTGCGGGGACCGGATTCGATAGTTTCCAGTTATCGGGTTAGAGCGTTGGAGGTCAAATTAGACAATTGGAGGTAAAAAAGTGTAACTAAATATTTCACTTCCTGTCTTATCTAAACCTAATACATTAACGGGGGATAGTCTTATTTTCGACAAATCAGTTCCAATTTTGAAAATTAAAATATTTTTTCTTAAAAAATTACACTATACATTGGTCGGTATTTATTAGCTTGTCTGAAGTCTCAAACAATTCCAATTTTTTAAATTATGAACAAAGCAAAAGTGGTAGAGTTCATTGAACCGGAGTTACATACAGAGTCACATTGAAAATTTAAAAAAAATGTGTGTAATACCAAGCATGTGCGTTATAAGGCAGCAAAGAGCTAACGAAGCGCATTTAATTGGGTACATGTTTACCAAAATATTACTGCATCACAAAGGAATAATTCAATTCGTTGAAAAATAATCAAATGCGATTATTATATGTATGGAAGTTGGGTAGTTGATAAAAACTTTGTGAAATGAATTCCTTTGAAAATCTAAAATTCCATTTCGCAATTTGCGACCCCGTACGTGCTCTTGTAGAATAAACGTCGATCACAGTCCGCCCGACCCCACAAGATATTCCCACCCACTCCCACTTCACCCACTCCTCACCAACTCTTCACCCACTCTTCACCCACTCTTCACTCGCCATCAACCTTTCCCAACATCTCCCTGTCCCCCTCTCCCCCACCCGCCCTGGCCGCCCACTACCCTTGCTGCACCTGCCCCCTGCTTACCGCCCGTCTCAGTTGAAAAGTGCAGGTGACACTAAGCAGCTTGCCTTCCCTCTCGCGCGCCTCAAGGAAGCCGCGGCGAGCGTCTTCCATCTCGGTCACCCGCTGCCCCGCATTGATCTGTCGGTGATGTCCGTTGGACGTTGGACGTTGGACGTGTGGACACGACGGAAGTATTCTCCATCCGCCATTCGCCTTGCACACCTTTGTCTGACACCTCTATTATTTATAATGCAGTTTCGGAGATTGCAGTTCATACCGGCCACGGAATGCAGATCTCTTGCATTCCTGCAGACACGGACATTCAATTTAAAAGGTTAACCGCATAATTATTCTCATCACCACGCAAAATGATCGGTAAATACGAATAAGGTCATCGAGATTTTTCATCATTCAAAAACAAAAGAAACCAAATAATTTTTATGATTTTAAATAAAAATATGAACAATATCAATAATTTATTAAAAAAAAAAAAACAGTTCGTTTATTCACGAGTTCTGCTGTATAATTATTATTTCGCGTAATAGCTTTTAACTATGGTGAAGCCACGTAGGTACTTATTAATTTATTTATTTAACGCCCAGAGGGCTTTTACATGTTTGGTAGTACAATTAATTAATGACAAATGATTTTTAAACAGATAAAGAAATAATAAAATTAAAAATAGATAAAAATGCACAAAAATCATAAAAATACAAAAAAATACAAAAATTCAGATTTGTTTAGGAATAGTTTTGGAATAAGTTTTTTTAGAAGATCCACAAAATTCGCCAAGTTGATGTTAAATACGTCAACATCCCCTAAGTACTGATTTCCCATAGTATATGAAGCTTACAGTCGATCTACAGTTTTATCGTGCCTTCGTAAGGCGAAAAAGTAGTCACGCGTAATAATAATTACCTAGCAGAACTTATTTGTAATTAAAGTGTTTTTTATAAATTAAATGGAGTTCTTCAAATTAAATTAATAATAATTTTGATTAATTCTTCTTCTTGGTGTGCCCTATCAGGTCCCCCGACGTTGGCGATCACTCTTGAAAATATCTCTCTGTCTTGCGCTGCCCGAAATAGCTCCTCCACACTTCTAATGCCGGTCGACTCTCGTATATTTCGCAGCCAAGACATTTGTCTCCTACCAGGCCCTCGGCGACCCTTTATCTTGCCTTTCAAAATCAATTGGAGCAATATCTTTCAATATCAATTTATTAATTACGACAACTTAAAAAAAAAGTTAAATATTACATGGGGGGTATTTCATCGAAGTACCTGCTCACACTTGCATTAATTTGAATTTAAAAATGTCTTTAAAATTATAACATATTTAAGTACCAATTTAAAAAAAAATCAAAATGTTGAGTCAATTGATTGATAGCAATTAGGGAATGAAAGCTGAATGAATGATACAAATACGTTATGGATGGAAGACAGAGTGTGAAATATACAACGTTCATCATATGAATACCGTTAGTTGTTAACAAAATTCACGGTGTTTCAATTTATACAGAATTGCATTTCACGTCGTAAAACTGACCGATTCTCGCGCTTTTAAAACTTTAGCGTTGTCCATGCTATGAATTCATTCGTGCACGACTCTCTGGCACTAGTTTAGGGAGGAGGCGGGGGTGTGATGGGAGGTCCCGGGGGTGGCAGCCGAGTGGGTGGCGGGGGGCGCTGGACACAAGTTGAAGACTGTCCCGTCTGTTCCCGACAGTCCGGCTGACGGGGGAGGCGGGCGGGAGGTTGTGGGAGGGGGACTCTAGAAGCTGTGTCACTCAATTTTATTCGAGAGCGAAAGAGTCGGCGGATGGAAGGCTCCTTTGAGGTGCGCGAGACGGAATATGTAAGGCAGTCGAGCGAGCCGCCCATCAGCTAGCATCCCTAGCGCCCCCCTACCCCCGCACCAACCCCCTGCCCAGGGATGATTAGACACAATGTCCGCCCCGGGCATGTGACAGCTTTTTATTACGGACGTATATTGTGTGACTTTCGTCAGACGGAATGAAGACGGTGACAGTGTATTAAAAGGGAATGTCAGCGATAAAGCTGTGTCGTGTATTGCGCAACCTTCCTTCCAACGTTCAGCACATTGGAGACTGGAGACTGTTGGACTGTCGAGATGGACACTGCTCTGATTACTATTATGTCAGTTTGATTCTCGCTGGAGACACAGAGCTGTATGTATAGTTATATGAATGTAGTCATGAAGGTCAAACTAACCGAAAATATATTAGGTAGAGGTACAAACTAGAAAATATTTTTAATGGTCTCGGGCAAAACTCGAAAAGCGATATATGGCATCATGAAACTTTATATTTATTTACATCATGAGCTTTTGAGCTTTAAGGGATTCACTTAACTTAAAAAATAAGGTAAGATGCCACGTCCATCCAGTAAAAATGTTCTTAAAATTTTAAGTAAAAAAATGATTATTTATTTATTTATTCATTTTACAGGAGGCCCTATAGAAAATAATTCCCCTCACGGACTATGTCATCTTTGGGGGTGCTGTGTGGAGGGTATTTTTATGGAAGGAAGAAGATAAAGTTCTAGAAAGGAAAAACGTGTGAGGGATGCATAAGAATTTGGAGATCAGTGTGTCCAAGAGTGATGGACGTTTGAATCCATCCCTCTCACTACGTTGCAGGGCGAAGTTCTAAGATATATCTGCAGTAGAAGTATAAAGATCTCCCTCGACCAGTCTCTTCCGATCCGGCCCGCCATGAGTAGGTGGGCAAACTCATTCGCCACCAAGAACCGGACAACCCTCACCCCATGAACCCGGGCACCCCTGCTAAGTCACCAAACGAGTCATTTGAGGTGACCTATGGTACAAAAATAAATCACACCCACGAACCTTTAAAACAAAGTAAAAAATTAAATTCGGAGGTTTCTCCTTTCTAACACTTTATACTAGAAATGTACCTATGTTTAATCCTACAAATTTGACTAACATACTTGTATAGTATTGTATATAATATTATTTCTTTAATCTTAATTTATAACATATTCAAGGAGTATTGTGCCCGGAGAGCAGGACTTTATCTGGGTGCTTATCTGGAAAAGCTTTGGAGCTCATGCCCTATTGTTTTTCAAGTGACAGCGGTCAGTAGTCAGCTTATTTAGTATCTACTGCACGGACTGCTCGTTCTTTGAATCTTTTCTAGGGGTGAATATCAGATTATGGAAAGACCTTGTACCAGGATAAATAACATGGATTTTTATTGACTTAGAACAAGACTTGTTTAAAAATAATAATACTGATTTTCCGTCAACTAGTTTCGGACACAACCGTGTTTTCGTAGAACAAAAAAATACTGGGTGTCAAAAGATGTGCCTGACTTACTTCAACCAGTGCTTCCTGAGGTTATTTGGACTAAAAAGGTACATGATCAGAATTTTGTCTCTGGTGACTTTTTTATCACCCAAAAACATCATTATCAATAGGTATCGCATAGTTAGGTTTGAGTGGGGGTTTTAGTGGAGGTTTCTCGGCGGAGTGATCAGTGAGGACAAATGAAAGATTTTTTTTGTAGTTTGGAATAGGATTTTTATTTTTTAAATCCAAACTTTTTTTACTGCAAATAATGTTAGGAGTGGTTAAAGTATATCAGGAACGTTTTTTTAACACTCTGTACCTATAATTATATGACAATAATTTGTATCCCAAAGTTACCTATTTCGAAATATCTTTGTTTTATTTTGTTCTACCAGAGTATCTAGCATGGTCGATCGATAAAGATTGTATCGATAACTTCGGTAACTTCTCATCGTTCCCTAGCATGACTGCAGATCTCCAATGAATAAACAACAGTTCACAATGACTAGCGTTCTAAATAAAGTCTACGTCAACTGCCGTTTGTATGTTAGCGATTTGCAGTCGCCCTCGGGAGACAAGTTACCGACATCATTGATAAAATCTTTATCGATCGACCGTGACCACTCATGTTCTATTATTATGTCAGTACCTACATATTTAGTTTGTAAGTAGTACGATTTTTTTTGTATTGTACATCCTAGCGTAGATGGCGTTCGAATTCTATTTGAAATAAGACTACTTCAAGTAACTTAGAATGCTTGAAACATTATTAGGTTGCGGATCTCAATAAGTTTCAGAAGTTGGACGAATACGATGAAGAAGTAAGCAGAAGGCGGAGCGGAGAGGTGGACAAGGGAATGATCATCTGAATACAAGCAACAGTTTAACAAACAAGGAGACAAAAGTGCAGGAAAAGGCCTCATTGTTTATTCAATGATGCATTCAACCGCCCCCCGGCCATAAACCCAACTCCCGACCCCACTCTTCCCCCTGCCACGCTGCCGAACGTATAAATAACAATAGCCCGTTTTCCGCCTCCCCCCTCACTGGAAAAATACTGTATTTATCAGTGACTCAAGATGTTACAATATTCTAACACTACACGCCGGAGACGTAAACTAAACAGGCACTTCATAACATTTAATGAGATGAACTGCCGATAGTGAATTTGATTATACCGATAATGACTATCGGAAGGTAGACTGAACGAAGTCCAGATACTAAATTCTAAGAACGCACTTTTAACTAGATCAAACTAGAAATAACTATCTGAGACACGTAATAATACTCTACGGAAATCATGATGAATTTTCACTTCCTTGAACAATTTTACTTACATGTATTACACAACACTAAAACACGTCTCCATACTTCCGCTTCTCAAAATACACTGGATGAATTCAACGACCTTAAGCTCGCGCGTACATATAGAGGAGGAATGTCACTTCCATAATCCACCTGGCGCGCTTCCGAAGGTCATTTTGTTCGCGAAAATTGTCCTTGAAATTCACGTAAAGAGAGGTACCTAAACCCAATCACACCGTATCACAAAAATTTAGGAGAGGTGCTCTAGAAGAAAAAAATCATATATTTATTAAATTGACTATTTCTCAGAATGACAATTAGGAAGAACAAATTATTGAAATAAGCATTTTTTCATTTGCTTTTCAATTCTCATCCCGAAATCTGTTTACCAAAGGCGTGACTTTGTATTTGTCAAGCTTACGTGACAGACAGCGGGGCAAGAGGGTGGAACGGGGAGGCAGCGGGGGAGGAGGAAGAGTACTGAGGATCCGTTTAGTTTGCACAAATAAAGCTGACCGAAACTTAACTATCTACTTCTCAGGGGTAGTTCACTATGTTTGACACTTTGAAGATTTTCAAGAATTCACGAGGAACGTTCTATCGCAAGAGACAAAACAATTTTGTTTTTAACATGTTTTTTCTTTACTTTGTAGGTAGGCATAACATACGTGTTATAAACTCGTCAACGTAACCCTAATAATGAGACCATGGTGCAATAAAACAGGATTCACAATTCCTTGCTATAGTATTTCTTTTCAATTACAGCCTGTGTTAAGCAATGGCCTACGAATTGACTTTGAGACATGATATTTTCCACAATGCAAAATTGTATGTGTTTACATAATATATTTTGATAATGGGTTATTTTTAAGTAACAAACGATGAAACTTACAAATAGTTCTTTACAGTTGTCGTGAGGAATATTATTAAATAATTCAGCACTGCACAAATATCATGTAAATAAATTTTTCGCTAATGATTCGTCCCAACCCATTCGCGATAACCGCTCCGATCTATCGCGAATATGCGAGTTTTTCGTCTTAAACGAAATGTCAGATTTACAAAAACTTTGTGTTATTTCCACTTCACAATTAGAGCTCTATAAATGAAATATTTCTGAACGTAGCCGAATACCAAAAACAAATTTTTGAAAGGTTATGAAGTAAGCTTTCAAGTTGTTATATTACAAATAAATATTAACTATTGCAAATATTAAAAATTATGAATGCAAACATAAAAAAAAACGTAAAAATGATCCACGTGACTTTTTTATGTGAAAATGGGCCTACAATCACGGATTATGTAAAAAAAAACAATACTTTCCTATCGTATAAATGTAGGTATAATAATCAATTTTGTCATCCCACTTTTTATCATTTTATACAAGAATATTTAATAAAAAAATAACAATGTCTAATAACGGCGGGTAGGCGATTTAACGGTATTTTTATGAATTTCTATGGACAACTTAAATAGCGATGTGAATCTTGATTTATTATCGACCTTCTACTTTTTGTTTTAGGGATGTCACTAGAACAATAACGAATTATAACAATTTCTGTGGAAACATACGCGTTGACGTAAAAACACGCTTATTGTACTTGACTGCTATCGTTATATTATCGTGTATATCCGCTTACGTATCGGGGTGGTAAGTAAACGTATACTTTGCACACATGTAAGCATATTCAAATAACGAAAAACCCGCGTACTCTTTGCTTCGTGATATTATCAGGAAGGTAGTGGCGGGAACTTCCCGTAGAATTACGCCTGAAAGTAAGCAATATTTTCATGCGGCGGGGAAAAAAGCAATGGGCAGGTAGGGCGGGCCTGACTTCAAAATTTGGGGATATTGAGCACACGAGCGAGAGATTCTTTATTTAAATTTTCATATATTTGCCACCGTATGCGTACGTCAGCTGAAAGATGATCATCTGCCGGCACTTCGATAGAAGGCTGCTCCGGCAAAGGGAGGTAGTTTACATCCAAATGATCGGATTGGATCTCAAGCGGGCCACCCTGGGGGCAATATGGATAGAATGCCATGAAACCTGCGAGAAGGGATGCCACTGCCTTTACACACGGATGCCAAATCACTAGAAGGGTAAAATATCAAAGATCAGTACTCTCATAACGAGAGGATTTGTATTTTTTCGAAACACAATTTTTTGTAGAATTTGCGGAAATTAAATTCATTTTAGAGAAAATAGAAAACACTGAGATCCGGACAATGCTCATCAAAATCTAAAATTAATACGTAATAATATAATAAAGTCAAAAACAGCAGAATTATTCAGTTTTATGCAAAACTACGATATTCGAAATTTTGTGTATTTATTTTTTGCAAAAATTGTAAAAAAGCCGATACATATCAAAAGGAAAATTAAAAAAAAATATAAAGTAAGCATAATAAATATACGTGGTTACGTGTAGGACAAGAAACACTACACATCAGTATCTACATATGGTTAAATGGATACATCGTGTTGTTTTTGAAGGATATCGGGAAAATAACCACTTTTTCTGCGAGGCAGTAAATTAATCTAGTAAGTCATCCTTGGTGAGTTCTGCACCAGAGAAGAATCAGAAGGCTATGTTGGCGGCCTTGCGTGAAATTATCCAGAAACAGAATCCTATTTCAGCCAGAATGTCTGGAGAATAAGACACCGTTCAGAAGCTTATACAAAAATTACCGAGATAAACTGTTGGAAACAGCCAACACATCTAACATAAGTCACCCCAAGTGATTCGTTACGTTTGGTGAATTAGCAGGAGTGCCCGGGTTCATGGGGTGAGATTAGTCACAATTTTGGAGGCGGATAATGGGTACCGCCGTCCCGGGAACCATTTATTGAATAAACAACACCTCTGCCATTTTAGCAGGGGTGCCCGAGTTCATGGGGTGAGATTTGCCTGGATCTCTGAACTCTAGATTCCTACCCACCCCTCTTACCTTTTTCTCTCCCAGGACTTCCTCTCCTTAAAAAGACCCTCCACACAGCATCCCCAAAGATGATACAGGCCCTGGGGGAAATTATTTTTCTCAGGGCCCCAGTGTGGAGCTAATGTAAATATCTAAAAAATTGGTAAAAACCGTATATAGAAGAAGGTATGAGTACCGTAAAGATTTATTTTGAATTTTCTCGTCCATTATAGTTCATAGACGGTGTCGTTGAAGTGGGAGTATAATGTTTAACATGTTTGTGGATTGAATTCGTAGGGTGAAAAGGATCATACCCGATATTAGTGTGCCTATGCCGTGATATGTGTCCAATAGTCGGGATCCCGCAAGCTTGGCGCCCGTCTGCGCAACACTTTATTCTTGTAACATTCTTTCTTTGACCGTTATTAAATCCACTCCAATTCGACGGAATGCGAGTGGATTTGCTCGGCGGACGTTTTCCGCAGCCACTAAGAGAGTGGAGGCCGCCATTCGGACGCGTACCCGGCGTGGGACGTGTCAAGGGGCGGGCCGGGCCCCCACAGCATTTACATACCTAGCACGGCGAATTCTTCAGACGCCCCGCACTCCCAAACCTCGCAGCACCCCCACGTGTCGTATCTCCAGAAGTCAGAGGCGCGCGACAAGGGTGCCACAATGGAAGACTCTGACCGGTGATCACTTGTCGCCTTAGTTCTTAATTGTCCAACAACCATTAGAAAATTTTACAGGAGAAGAAGGTTTTCTTTCATTATTTCAATGAAAAATTATAATAGGTGTTATATAATAGATAAAACTATTTCCGTAAATGTAAAGGTCTCATTAGTATAAATAATTCTTAGTTATGTGATTAAGTATCATTTTTTATACATTATTTTTAATTTTAAAGTGGAGATTGAACAAAAACTAAAATGTCGTTTGGACAATTAAGAACTAAGGCAACGCAACGTATTCCATATAATTTAAATTCAACTTTTAAAAAGGTGAGCCGAAAAAGAAAAGACTTTTTTTAATTAAAGATATTTGAGGAGTTGAGCGAAACCAGTTTGTAAAAAGTTTAGAAATATATTAGACTAAGTTATTACTTTTATGTATGACTAGCTGGTTCCCGATATGCTTTGCAATGCCATGTATTCAAAGAAATACATTGTTTCTCCCTAAATCACATTTTCCGTGCGTCCCCGTTCCCCTCCCGCGTCCCCTTCCTAGCTAGCTTTCAAAATTCAAGCCTATATGTTAATCTGATGTATGATCTATATTATTGTAAAGTTTCATAAAACACCAATCAGTAGTTTTTGCGTGAAAGAGTAATAAACACACATGCATTCATACAAACTTTCGCGTTTATAATATTAGTAAGATAAGATAAGATTGTTTCCAAACTAGAGGCATAGGCTCCAGTGAAGATTATTTTTGAATGAACATATAAAACTTCATAACTTTGTAAGGGAGTTTCTTTACCGTTGGTCGAGGGGTAACCAGTAATCCGAATGTCGCGGGATCGAATCCCGTCGTTGGTCAATAATTTTTACTTGATTAATTTGTGTTATTTATTGATTAATTGATTAAAAATAGTATACAGTATTTTTGCGGCATGTTCCATGGTGGAAGACACTATGAGTATCGCCCTGGTGTAAGACGACCATTTAGAATTGAAACGTCGCTTGAAATGGCTTTCACCATGTTTGGTGAATAGATCTGAATAGCCAGGTACTTTCCACCTTTCTCTTTCCCATCTCCTTCCTCTCCCCATTTACCTTCAGCCTCACAAACATACCCCAATCGGGAATGCCATAGTCTCACTGGTTTCAAACGGGAGCAGATGGGACTCTTCTGAGATATTCACATAAAAATGCGCAATTCACACGCGCTAGAGTAGACAAAGTAGAACAAGAGCGAGGATGCTACGAAGCACTGCACAAATAAACAATAACAGTTAATCTCTAGTGACCTCCCAGGTAAGTATGGTCCTGTATATATTTTCTGCCTGTATAGTACAATTGTACAGGAGCATCGCGTTAATTGTTCAAATCATTGCACATATATAGTGTCGTATCAGTGATCGATGAACCGGTGGATGCAATTTTTAGCCGTAAGTTGTTATAGTGGTTTGTCGAGTTTTTAGTTGGAAGTAAAATTGTAGAAATCTACTTTAAGTATGTACAGCAGACTTGGGGTGATTTTTCACAAAAACGGCGATATACCAGTCATAAAAATATTATTATTATTTAAAGATGAGACCGATTATACTATGTCATAGATGTATGTGATTGTCTCTTTTTAGTGTCACTGTTTTTCGTTTTATTGAGTTTCAAATCACAACGGTGCTGAATAAATTTTCACTTCAAAATTATAAGTAGATACAATGTAACTATTCTACTATTTTATTTTGCTGTTAAAACTATTGAAAAGTATATTTTTTCATCACGAGGTATGCCGAGAAATTTAGCTAGTGCGCCCCTGTTCACAATTTTTGTCATCAGAAAAATTCTGGCGTATTATTTGTTTCGAGTGTCGTTTGAGGGCGACCCCAATATCGACATAACATAATGCTCCGGTTCAATCTCCCGTGGTAGCGTATCAGAACATAACGCGATATTAGGTCGCAGGAGTCGTGTAGCGCGTGCGGCGTGCGAGACACTAGACCTCTGAAGAGTGAAGGGTTTAGACGCCTTTTCACCCCGCGACAAAATACCCCCCCGAAAAAATATCCCCGACAAAATATCCTACGGACAAAATGTCCCACGAACAAAACATCCTCCGACAAAATATAAAAATAATAATAAAAAGTTTTTTCATTTATAGATTTTTTACAGTATTATCCATTTTGTTCTTTTATCATTGAGTCTATTGATGAAAAGGTACAATTCAGGATTTCTCCTGGAATGCAGCTGGTTTTCACCAGTGCCTCCAGACAAATCATCTCTCAACAAAATATCTACAAAAAACCTAACCTAACCTGACCTGACATGACCTAACCTAACCCAACCTAACTTAACAAAAAATGGGACTAAAAATAATACTCACAACCTGTAAGGACCTGTAAACGTAAACGTCTTATCGTTCAAACATAGTAAAATGGGACAAAAATAATACACACATCCTATAAAGACAATAACTAATATTCATTTTTATTTTAAACTTTATGAGTAAAACCTCGAATTGTAATATTTAATTAAATGTATAATTTATTAAGTAATTCGTATATAAAGATAGCAGTCAATAATATGTACGTTAGGAAAAATTAAGATAATGTTGGTAGTTTTTAGTCGAAGCATGATACAGTTAAAAGTAACCGAATTGGATATAGACACATTAGCTCAGTTGGTAGAGCATTTGCAATATAAGCAGAAGGTCCTGGGTTCGATTCTCAGAAGTGCCAATATCTTTTCTGATTTTTCTGTCTCCAGATTTTCGATTGAGTTTCGCCAATAAAATATATAGTTCATAAATAGTCAAATGTAAAATACGGTTGGGTTAGGTTAGGTTATATTTCAATATTTTTGGTTAGGTTAGGTTTTAGTAGATTCTTTTTTTGGAGGATGTTTTGTCCATAGGATATTTTGTCGGGGATATTTTGAAAACGCACGGTACCGAGTAAAGGAGGAAGCCCATAAAACCGCGCTCATCTTCTGCTATCCCGATACTCCGCTATGCCTCTGTCAAAGGCCAAACTAATCGAAAGCCGAGGCAGTTCATTTTTTTTACACGCAGTTGGTATTATCAAATTGAAAAGAATTCTTCAAAACGATATGCATGTATGCTTTGAAATGTGTGTTTTTCTCGCTTTAATAACATTTATTTTACCCACAAGCCAATGTGGCCACCCTCCATGGAGAATAATACTATAGTGTTACCTGCCCCTGTAAAATACCGTAGGATTGAATGTGGCAACGTAATAAAATTATAATGATATGGCGTGCTTTCTGTAATGGGAAGCCTACAGTTATTAGTTATTAGCCAACTCACTTCAAATACAATTGCATGGAAAAACGTCGATTAAAGAAAGTACGTAATTGGAAAAGTTTAAAATTTTTGAAACATAGCATTTTACGAGTGACATGCTAACTGTCGCATTATTATTATGACCTTATAAAACGCAAGTAAATTAAGTGCATCCGACTAGGGCCTGACACAACGGCGAGCATTAAATTATGTTGGCAAAATGTCGTGTTGTTTCCCGCAGTAAGAAGTTGACATTAAAAAAGAAAAGCCACAAAAAATACAACGCAAGAAGCAACGAAACAAACGTCAGTTGAAGGTGGAACTGTGCCGTGCATTTGTCACAGTGATGTTAGCGTTTTCGAGACGTTTCACTTATGTACCTAGTACACACGAATATATGGTATGCAGAAGCATAATTACATCCATCTTGATTTTTTGCGACAATAATACAAGGGAGAAAGAAATTAATGCAATAGTACCGAGGGGAAGATTCTAACGTTGCCCATCGGAAAAGAATATGAGTCAGGAAGTTACTTTTTTCACTCTTATGCCTATGTCTGACCATATGCTGAAAAATAGTCCAAGCACAAAAACGCTTGCTACGTTGCAGGGTGGTCTGACAGCAGGGGCGTGCACTCCATATAGGCACATAAGCACTGCCTACCCTAGCGTATTTGTAAAACGTAAGCATGTAAATAATATTATAATTTATTAAATTAATGCTAAAAATAAATACACACTTTCAAAAACAAGCGCGACAAAGCTGAGCAACCAAAACTACGCGACCGCCACATCAAACGGCATACTACAAACGTGACATAAACTGTAACTAAAAACTACACGCGCCCTCCGACTACCTCACTAAAATGCGGGCTAAGCAGGAATTATTTCTGCTTAGAGCTAACTTCATACAAGATATAATATCAATGTTTACGAAATGCACGTAGCATAGAGTAGAACTGTCGTTTGAATTTGCTTCTATGGGTTTTTTTGTTAGTATCAGGCAGTGCTTTCTGGAACAAATTAGCAAATGGCAAATTGGCAGTGGCGTGCACAGAGTTTTTGATCAGGGTAGGCAGTAGGAAAACCGCCGAATTGATTCAAATTCAAATAAATAAAAAAGAAACTTGTCACAGATAGCTCCCTTCGTACAATTTTTCGCTAAGTGTGCTTGCTGCTGGCTGTAGATGATGTAGGTTTGGATTATCTAAGCCACTTTAATATACAAATAATAATAATAATAAATAATCGCTTCATGTATGCGTATTATCACAAGCCAATTAATGGATATCCGAGGTGGCCTTGATAAAAGCAGTTGGCGTTGTCTCACTTTCATACTTCAGATAACAACAGATGTCACTGTCGCCTCTGATTGCCATTTGCTAATTTGTTCCAGAAAGCACTGCCTGATACTAACAAAAAAACCTCATAGAATCAAATTCAAACGACAGTTCTACTCTATGCTACGTGCATTTCGTAAACATTGATATTATATCTTGTGTGAAGTTAGCTCTAAGCAGAAAAAATTCCTGCTTAGCCCGCATTTTAGTGAGGTAGTCGGAGGGCGCGTGTAGTTTTTAGTTACAGTTTATGTCACGTTTGTAGTATGCCGTTTGATGTGGCGCTCGCGTAGTTTTGGTTGCTCAGCTTTGTCGCGCTTATTTTTGAAAGTGTGTATTTATTTTTAGTAATAATTGAATAAATTATAATATTATTTAGATGCTTACGTTTTACAAATACGCTAGGGTAGGCAGTGCTTATGTGCCTATATGGAGTGCACGCCCCTGCAAATTGGCAATCAGTGGCGACAGTGACATCTGTTGTTATCTGAAGTATGAAAGTGAGACAACGCCAAATGCTTTTATCAAGGCCACCTCGGATATCCATTGATTGGCTTGTGATAATACGCATACATGAAGCGATTATTTATTATTATTTGTATATTTAAAGTGGCCTAGATAATACAAACGTACATCATCTACAGCCAGCAGCAAGTACACTTAGCGAAAACTTGTACGAAGGGAGCCAGCCATCTGTGGCAAGTTTCTTTTTTATTTATTTGAATCAATTTGGCGGTTTTCCTACTGCCTACCCTGATCAAAAACTCTGTGCATGCCACTGTCTGACAGTACCTTTTGTTCTCCTGTTGCGAATGATTACTCGAAGTGAATCGATAAGGCTTTATCGATTAGTAATACTTTGTAGCCTGCTTTTTACGGTTTCTTTGAAAATTTCGAATCCCAACATTTTATAGGAAAGCGGTGGAAACGAACATTAATTACCAAACTTTTTATTTCATTCAGCAATTTCAGATGAATATTATTTATAGTCAGCTTTGGAGGAGTTTGACTGCATTAGACATTTTTCGGTGGCTCTTATTTTAGACTAGTAATAAATACATGAAAAAAAACTAACGGTAAAATAAATCAATGTACCGTTGCCAAATCAGGAGAACATAATATATGTTGAATTGCTGATAGACTAATGCAAACTGTGTGTCTTATTTTTTATAAAAAAGTGAATAATTACTTACATGCAATTCGCCGAGAGCTCGTTATTGAAAAAATCGACAAGTCACCTGAAAATTAAACACCCTAGTCCAGAACAGCCAACCCGAGTAACGCTTTACATAAATGTTCTCGCATGCGGTGTGCCAATAAAACGTTGGAAAATTAACATGAGTTTCGTTAAACTGGGAAGAAAAGTAGCATTCAGCCGGCACAACCGTGCAAAGAAACACTGAAATGGAAAATGAAAGAAAAAAGAAAAGCTAATTGCAACCTCCACTGAATACCGGCCATTGAAATTAAACGCAGGTAGCTCTCGACTCAAGTCCGAGAACTTTCATTGAAAGGCTCTGTTCTCGACTCTTAGCTCTCTGCAGGGGTTGGAGAATAACCTAATTGCTTTTAAAATTGGCGTAAGTATGCGAGTTTATTATTTTCGGTAATTCGAATGAAAAATTAGGGCAAGCATTGAACAACTTAAACGTTGGCGAGAAAGATGAACGTACTATTTTTTCGGAATAATTTTGAAATTTTATGGATGTCTCAACTTCCCAAAGTTTTCAAAAACGTTATAAACAATTACTTTTGCATTGCTTACCCCAACCTAAGCATCTAAAAAATATGTGCAGAATATGGTTAGCAAAATATTAAGCATTCCCATAATCCATGAAAAATATTATGCATTCCCACAAAAAAATTGTTAAATCCACCCGCTTCTTATCGAATATAAGACTAATGGAGACACAGACAAATTCACTTTTCTTTTTATGACTGAAATTATACATTATTGATAAAATATTACCGCATAATGTAAAATCCCATTTTTTCTATACATATCCATTTCCTCCACGTCAACTCCTTCCTGTGAAGGTATTGAAAATACCCTCCATACCGCATTCTCAAAGATGGCATAGGTCTTGAAAGAAAATATTTTTCTCGGACATCAGGTCTATCTAACACCTATGTGGTGTTTGTGTAAAAAAAATTATGAGAAGTTTTGACTCGGTTCCAAGGGAGTAGAATTTTTCCTCCGCTGTCCACAAGGCAGCGCTGGATCAGAGTGAGGGGTACGGGAGACAGGGTGCAAGGGAAGGCTAGAGTGAGGAGAGAAAGGGGTGGGTTGGAACGGGGATGGAGACTGTCGCCGTGTCACCGCCGAGCAGTTTTGAGTGAAGCCTGCACCGCCACCCCCTCCCCGTCTGGGCAGACGGAGACAAGTCCTAATCAATACCCTGGACGGAGCCTCGCACAATTCCGATGGGTGAAAAGTAGCGGCGCTGCAGTGGAGACGGTAGGCGGCAGAATCGGAGGGCGGCAGAGTAGGTGGGCGGTGCACCGGGCGCAGTGGGCGCAGTGGGCGCCTCGAGGGCTCTCACTGCCTCGGCCCATTGTGGGGAGGATAATTGAAATGCTGGGCGGAAATCGTTCTGACGGAGGTCTCTTCAAAAATCTCATTCCAATCATAAGACTATTTTGTTTTTACTGTTTTGCCAACTTTTGAAGTTTCGTGTTCAATATTATACTTATAATCAATATGTTACAGGTCTTCTAAAGCATATCGTGAATATACTTAAGTTAGTATTTTAGTTCAGTTTCAGTGCCGGCAACCCAGGGGTTTATTTTATTTCCATTTATGTACATAGTTTTCTTTTACGCATCTCACTAGACAAAATTCGTTCGAAGGCGGGCAAATAACATATTATATTTATTAAGAATATATGAATGTATTTAAAAAGATATGATTTTTTTATATGAATACCGCACAAGAGTCTCAACTGCTTCCGTCTGAAGCCAGTGAGATCATGGCATCCCCAATTGGGGTATGTTGTGAGGCTGAAGGTAGTGAGGAGGGGAAGGAGATAGGGAAGAGGAAGGTGGGGAATGGCTATTCAGATCTGGTCACCAAACATGGCTAATGCCATTTCAAGCAACGTTTCAATTCTGAATGGTGGTCTTACGCTAGGGCGATACTGATAGTATCTTCCACTCTGGAACCTGCCGCAAATATACTATACCTATATCTATTATTTTAAATGAATAAATTGTGAAATAATACAAATTAATCAAATAAAATTTATTTGCCACGCCGGGATTCGATCTCGCGACCTTCGATGTACAAGTCAAGAGCGTTACCGCTGGACTACGTCGGCCGTCAATATTAAAAAAAGATATGTTTATAAAAATAAAAAAATAATATACATATATTATGTTGTTAAATTAGATATTTACATGCACATTTCGTTTTTTATTATTTGATATATTTCCATACAAAGATTGTATACGTAAAATAAAATTATACGTTGTCAGAAATAAAAACTAAAAACAATGATCTTCCGTGTAATACGTTTCATAAATTGCGTTACTTTTAATTACCAATATTATGTGATGTAAAATGACCACGGTCAAGATGTTTTGCTGATGGGTTTCAGGTATTGATCACAAGCTATAGAAAATATAGTTTGAACGTGCCGAGAATTGCCTAAACTCCAAAAATACGATATTTTAAAACAAAATGAATTATTTTATTTGGAATATTGTAATTTTTTTTAAAAATGATCATTATTATTAGGATCATAGTTATTTTGAATGCAATGATGCATTCTTGATTAAAACTTTTTGAATTACTAAATAATATGAACTATTTTTAGAAACCAGTGATGGATCCTCGGAAAGTGCATTTCCGCAAGAAGATATGACAGACGTTGACAGGGAGGACAACTACTGCACCCCCCCGGAGAGTTAGGGGTGGGGTGGGGTGATGAATGGGTGGTGGGAAGGTACTGTGGTGGGAGGTGAGAAGATGGGAAAGGTGAACTTAAAGTATGGAATTATAATAGTCGAACTAGGTTCAGGAATAAAAAATATTTTATTTTTGTTTTCGATTAGACTCGGTTTGCTCCACGTTCTTAATTATGTAGGTACTAAATGGATATGTTTGAATTAGTCCATTTTATTTCTCGATAACTATGTATTTGTGTATAACCTAAAGTTGAAAATCTGTTTGTATGAAATAGCAAAACACTCGAACGGTGGACTTCGGCATAACGAAAGTTGTACACTCTAGCTAGTCTGGATTTTCTTGGACGAGGCAACTGTGTCGTGTCGTGTTTGGGTCCCACCCAGGGATCGCGTTTTCGATTCCTCGGCTGGCTAAGTTCTCCATCAAGACACGAGTAACAGTTTTCCCTTACTATGGTGGTAGTAGGAGATTTTCAAACAGTGTTGAGTAATTCGTAACCCGGGAATGTTTGTCATTAAAAAAAACTCATCTCATTATCCGTTAGGTTCATTAGGCATAAGATTAATGTATTTGTATCCAAATTGTTCAGTTAGCAATCGAACAAAACAGAATATTTTAACCAACCATAAATAGATTTAAAAAATACTTATCATAAAATCTAAATTAAAGCTTGTCATAAAAACTTATTCTCAATTAAAAGCAAAATTATTTAACTACGCAATAGCTTTATTGGCTATGAATTCAGTTTTTCTAATGTGTTAAAAAAATCTCTAAATGAAAGGTTTCCTCATCGATGTGGGGATGTCACCTCATATACCAAGAGAAGGAGAATGAGAAGGAGACAAGTGTCGGAACTATCAAAGTCCTCGATCACCGTCAAGATGCCATCCATCGGATAACCGTCTGGAGGACATCGCTCAAGTGGCTCATCAGACGCCTTCACCGGGACAATGACGGGTGACACCGAGACACCGCGCGGCTTCGGCTCACGGCTCCCTCCAGACCATGGCCTAAAGTCTGTGGGACAGAGGGGTGCAACCAACCCGATCCAGGATAACTACAACTCGAGTATTCTAAGGGTTAAAAGTTAATTTAGAAGTACATTATTTTTATAGTGGGATAATTTAACGAGTAAAGCCTGAAATTGTAATATTTAATCATTGAAGACTTACAACTTAACAACTCTCGAATGAAAAATGTTAAACGAAAAAAGGGATGTATTTATCCAAGACACTATTTAGATTACTAAAGTATATTTTAAATTTATTTATAATTATTTTTAATTATGTAAGCTTTACCCTTCTCAGTGGAAGGAGTTCCCGTATATATAATAACTGGACAATTTGTACAGCGCCGTTTTTGTGAAAAATCACCTCAAAGGCGCTTACAATTTATTATTAATTCTTAGGCTCTATCTAATTTTATCATTTACAGATATGTAGATACAGAAACATACTTACCTGCAGGTTACTTCCGATAAACACACTATATTAGAAATTGTATGATTGGGGAAGATACGAGCACGTGGGGGACATTATATCTAAGGCATATTATTTTGACTGTTGCAACTGTTTTATTTATTAGATTGTGTAAAGGTTGACAACTTTTTTCTTGATTGCATAAAATGTTATTTTTCCTTGTTGCGATGCATTAGATTCCTTAAAATATTCATACAAAGCTTTGACTTAAGTGAATTTTCGGTTAAAACACAAAAAACTTAACTTATTTTCTCTGAAGTTTGTAGGAAAGGGTCGTGGGCTGCCACTGCTTCTAACATAAACATTATATCAACCTACACATGAATAATTAAAATTGACTTAGCACAATATACGTAAAAATTTACCAGAGCATTTTCTTCGTATTGAATTTGACATATTATCTACAATTTAGGAACGTAAATATTTCTAACTAATTATTCCAGTGTAACACTAATTTTTTTTTTTTTTTTTTTTTTATTCTTCATTTTAAGCACCCACTAAACCGCCAAGGCAGTTTGTCAGCAGGTCAATTTAACAATATTAATATGACACTAAAGCACAAATATAACAAGAAACCACAATATGCAAAATAGATACAGAAGAATAACTTTTAAGTAGAATACAAAGACATAAAATATACAGACAGACAGATATTATACAGGCAAAGTCATATTTATACATAAGATTACAAACAATATCAATATAAAAAGTTTTGATCAATTAGCCATTTTTTTATTTTTTTTTTGAGATCGGTGGTGCAATTTGATTCGATTTTTATGTTCATTGGCATCTTATTAAATATGGTAGGGACAAGATAAGTGAGAGTCCGTTGCCCGTATTTATTTATAATTTTCGGAATGGATAAACCCTCATTTTTACTAAATCTAGTGCCATGTGCATGATCAACTTTTTCTTTGTATATTGAATCCGACAATACGTTTTGGCATACAATTTTAAACCATAATATCCCTCGAACAGGTAATATGTTAACTGATTCATATAATAATTTTATGTCTCTTCTTTGTGCATAAATACTTTTGCTTACCAAGAGCTTAGTCAAAGAGTTTTGAATTGTTTGAATGTAGCCTA
Organism: Limnephilus lunatus; assembly: GCA_917563855.2. Lineage (NCBI taxonomy): Eukaryota > Metazoa > Arthropoda > Insecta > Trichoptera > Limnephilidae > Limnephilus > Limnephilus lunatus. Next base: position 81,659,875 of record OU830598.1, read on the forward strand.
TATTTGTCTTGCACGAGTTTCCCCAAGACGTTATTCCGTATCTGATAGTAGATTCCGCTAGTGACAAATAAATAATTTTTAACGTACTTATGGGCATAAAATATTTAATTTTGTAAATTCGCCCAGCAATAGCTCGTAGGCGTTTGCAAATGTTGCTTATGTGAGTATCCCATTTCATGTGCATATCTGCAGTTATCCCCAAATATACATACGTTTGTACAAGTTCAATGGTTCCGCATTTGCAGGATTGTGACGAATTGTGTATACATTCAAATGTATGCGATTTTATTAAAGGCGTGATGGTAAATTTGGCATGTGGAGATCGTATGTGCATTAATTTTGTTTTTTTGGAATTTATTATAAGACCCGCATCATGTGACCATTTCTGTAGAGAAAAGAAATCATGCTGCATGAGTTTTATTGCAATGCACAATTCTTCATGCGAAATGACTAGTGCTGTATCATCAGCATAAACGTAATGTTTAACGAATGTGAAAATTTTATTCATGAGTGAAACGAATATTATGTATAATGTTGGTCCGAGAATTGACCCCTGCGGGACTCCTGTTGACATATATTTAGCTTTGCTGTAAGTTTGGAAGAGTTTAACTTTAATTTGTCGATTGTTTAAATAGTTTTTGAGTAGTTCTAGTAATTTTCCCCTTATTCCTATCGCCTCCAATATCTGTAATAGTTTTGTCGGATCAATGGTATCAAACGCTTTAGAGTTGTCTATGAATAAAACCAGAATATGTTTTTTATTATTGAGTTCTTGATTTACGTAATTCGAGAAGTCTTGTAGTAACATTTCAGTGCTTTTATTTTTTTGAAAACCGTATTGGTTAGGATCAATAATGGAGAATCTTTCTAGATATTTTATTAAATTTACGGAGATGTATTTTTCTAGAATTTTTTCAATAACTGGCAGTATACTGATTGGTCTGTAATTTTCTATCTCAGTATGTTTTCCCCCTTTGTATATTGGCCTAATAATACTACATTTAAGCTCATCAGGTATAACTGCTTGAGACAATATTTTATTAATTAAAATTATTCGTTTACTTTTATATACTTGAAAGCGTGAAATGCAAATTAGTACTTTCGTACTTAATTAGATGAAGAGAGTCCAGAAAGGTTGGGGACATCTGCAACTAGGGCGGGGGCGGGACAGGGGTAGTTTGCTGGTCGGGAGGGCTAGACACAGGAGCAGGTAGAGCCACGTCATTCCACGGGACAAGGAAACGGCTCAGACAGACAGACAGACAGAAACAGAAGCTGCTATCAGGTAATATCACCTGGCGGAACAAGAAATGCACTTCAGATATAATATCTTCCCCGTTCTAGGCGGCCGCGGCGTATTCCAATTTTCATAGCCTTATCTATCTTGGAATTGATGCGCTGTGTGCTTTGCTGAATTGAAAACGAAGGATGTATAAAGATCTATCATAGGCAGACAATCAGTTTTATCTGAGCGATGCACATCTCTTTCAAGTACCTAACGCTGGCATTGTTACGTTTTTCCTAATATATTAGTTTGGTGTAAATACGAGTCCATACCTATTTTAATACACTAACCCTAAAAAATAAAATACCTAAAGCTTCCTCACAACTCGTTGACATAATTAACGTTTTTGAAGTAAAACTTCTTTACGCACGCTCGACACTTAGGGGTAAACTGGTGCAAGCGTTACGAAAAATGGTGATTGTTACGAAAATGACATTCGAACGGTAATCAATGCAAACGGTGATCGATGCGAACGGTGATCAATGGCATTAAAAAAGGAAAAGAAGCATGTGCACTTTAGCCCAGCGAAAAAAAAACGCATGAGTGTGTACTACTATAGTATATATGCAACAAACCATATTGTCTGGAATGTCAATGTCAATTTCAATGTCACCCTAATGTCATATGTTATTTTATAAGTTAGTGAAGTTTTACTTCAGTCGTGTGGTCTAAAGCACACTCGTTTTCATTAAAATTAACATCGAGAATGCTGATCGTACAACTCATTATGTTCTAAAAACATCAGAAAAAATAAGTCATTTTTCAAATTCGTCCTCAAATTTGAATATATTCGAAGGACTCTTTGGCTGAAGTGACTGAGAATGTCCAAGGTGTAAGGATTCTACATACACATGAACATCGTCTAGGGACGTCGACAGGAAGGTTCTGGGGAGGCTCAGGGATGAGGCGGGGTAGCAACCCCCTTTGGCTCAGCCGTCACCTCTTTGTCGATGGAACTTTTGTACGTGACGTCAAAGTTTCAAAATAAAATAGAAAAAACACATATAAAATCCCGAAGCGATGGGCGCTTTATTTTAAGCAAGCGGGCGCCCACCGAGTTTGTACGAGTAGTTCCCCATTTAAACTTTGTATTCGCGATACCTACCCAACTACATACACCTTGGGGATTACTAGTCCCGAAGAGTTGCAAGCAAGCGGATTTAATGCGTTTCCAGAAAATAATTAACTGGATTTGACTTTGGCGAACGTGGACGCTGATTCTCAAAAAAATATTCAGGCTTTTCAGAACGATTTTATTTACATTTACTTCGAATTCATTGAAAAACTACTCAATAAAATCTGGACGAAGAAAACTAGCGAAATATATTATTATTAATATAGCATCTCGTTTATTAGTGAAGTCAGTTTTTATTTCAAACGTCCTTTTGGTGGAGTCATGAATTGAAGCTGACGGACGGACCACTGCCCCCCCCCCCCCCCCCCCCATCCCCTGAAGAGGGTGGTGAAGGGGGTGGGAGTCAGGACGTGCCTCCCTGCAGATGCACCTCCTGCCTCCTACTACCTTCAGAACGAGTGACTGACGTTGTAAAGTGCCGCACTGAAAACCTGGGGCGCTATTCATGAAACATAATATGAGAAGGAAGGTTTCCCATTATTGTTTAAAAACTTTTTTCAAAATGTATTGTAAATGGGGCAGTTATACGCAATGCACATTTGATCGAGATAAAAACACCGTAAACATCAGAAAACAATGTCTAACACAACATTTCAAATCTTGCTCGGTCTAGTTCTGATCCTTTACAATACTTAACGTAAACCAGCATAAAATGTTTATTCATTTTCTGTAAGACATAAAAATAATGTCATATTTTTTTACACCACATCAACACTTTCAAATTAAGTCCCAATAGAGAAATTAAGGTTTAAATTAACTAATTGATGGAAACGAAACATTGAATGGGCCGAAGAAACCTTTTTAACCAAGGAAGATCGTTCCAAGCATTCCAATTTGTTTTTTTCACATATATATATATTTATTACCTTCCTACCCATTGTTATGGAAATTTATTCATTATAAAAAAAGTATTAACAACGATATAATAATTTTCCATAATTTTATTATTTCTGTTTTTGATGCTAACAATTCGTGGTGGAATTCCATTATAATAATATATTAAAACGAATATGAAACATTTTTCCACTTAATTTATTTGTGACTGGTTCCAGCCTGTTAATACCATCTTTAGACTGGTACAATTGTTTCTTAAGCTTTATATACATAACATATGAGGGAGACTTTTAAGATATTGAATTTCTAAAAACCACTGGAACGCTTTTTGCCACAATATGGCACTATCTCAAATAGCTCAGATTGCTTTGCTGCCAATTTTGGCAAATTTTCCCTTATTTGTAAGTAATTAAGTAGAAGTTTATGATTTTATAATATATTATTTTAATAAATCCTACGAGTACCTATGTGAAAATCGACAAAAGATAGGTGAATTCATTGGCTTTGTAGAACTATAATCAATTTGTATGTCTCCATATTATTTTTTTAAGAAACGATGGCTTTAACAGACTGAAACCGGTTACGTTCACAAAAAAATTAAATGCAAAAAAGTTTTGTACATGTTTTGATATATTTCTCAATCATTTTTATTAAAATTCACCGACGCCTTATCTTCCGATGTAAGGAATCGATCCCAGCCGAGTAGCGGGTATTTGTAGTGACGGTGGAACACATTTGTTTGTTCGGTCGACGGTTGTGGTCGGTTGTAAGTTTGCAGTTTACCTTCGCGTATTTGCTATATGAACGCGAATCAAGTCCCGCACTAAATAACTCGGACTATGTACTCAGACATGTCGCGCGGAAGTTATGAAAATTAAAAAGCGAAAAACCTTTCGAGGGATGTAAAATGTAACTGGAAAAGTTACAATAAAAACCAGGTGTTTGTTCATGAAGGTTTGCTGTGAAAAGCAATTGTTAGGTTAGTAGGTAGTTTTTTTTTTTTTGAAAAATGATTAATTTACATAATAACATCATTAAGTTAATTTCTGCTACGTTTTATTAACGATTACCATTACCAAAGTCGAAAATATTCAACATTCTAAAATAAATACACAATTAAATTTATTTTTTATTTCTTTTATATTTTTATATTCAGTAATATTATTTTTTAAAACTGGTTATCATAAACACGTTCTGATAAGCAATTACACCTTGCAGATGTTTCGCTTTCAAATATAAAAAGAAAATATAATGAAAATGTAGTTCTACAAAATAAACTTGACAATAATAAAAAAATATAATAATAATGATTTACACTCAAAAGTTCATACATACATTTGTACAGAACAACTGGGAGGCGTGAATGGGTATCGACGCACAGGGAACCATTTATTGGATAAACAACAGTCCTGCAAAAGTGGTTCGCTACGTTTGGTGACTTAGAAGGGGTTCACGAGGTGAGGTTTGTCTACGTCTTGATGGCAGTTGTGTTTGCCCACCTATTGCGTGGCGGGCTGGATCGGAATAGAACGGTTGATGGATACCTATTTATCTCTCCAGCCGGTCTCTATCGATACATCGCCTTGTACTGCAGTGGTAGAGATGGATTTATACGCTACTCCTTGACTCATTGACCCCCAGATTCCTAACCACCCCACATACATTTTTCCTTCCCTGAACTTAATTTCCTTCATTTTTCCTTTCCAAAATGAACTCTCCATCCTTTCCATAAAAAGACTGTGTTTGAGTTTGGTTTGTGTAAGATTTTAGGACTTTTAATTTCAACAATAACTCCAGGTACATCAAAGATAGTTTTTATTGTAACCAACAAAATATACAAAACGCCCTTGAAGACCCCCAACGGACCGATAATGTAGTGTTTCCTTTTAAAGGCAAACTGATGCAGAAGAGGTAGAATTTAAGAGAAACATTGTATTTATAACCTACATTATGGGTCTGTTGGGGGGAAAATATAGCCATTCCTGACATCTATGTCACGGAACCTCAACTAATTACTACTGACACCTGTGCCAGGCGCACAGAAACTTTTACTCTTTTTTATTTACTTCATTTCCTAACAGACTGTCCATACAGCATCCTTAAAGATGAAATAGGTCCTGAGAGAATTTTTTTTCTCCAGGACCTCCTTTGTGAGGCTAATGTAAAAAAAATTATGTGGGTAGGTAAATCATTTTTGGGTAAAAACTGGCATGTTAAAAAAACTACAATTAAAACAAGTGAATGCACGTCGCAAGAGTCACATGGTCTGCTAGAGCACCTTATGATTAACTATAGTTACTTTTTCCATCCCACCACCGAGGAAGCTGCGGGCGGTCCGAGCTGTGGGTGAAAAAGAGGGAGGAAAGGCTGGGTGGGTGAGATGTGAGAAGGGGTCGGGCGGGCAAGGGTGCCCACCCCGTCTCATGTGTTAAAGTGGACGACTACAAAAGAGAATTTTAAATACCTTCAGTGTCGGTACCAGGATTTCAGAAAATGGAAAGAGCAACGCGTTCACACCCCGACGTAAATAGGCGAGGGTAAATTAACGAAGTACGTCCTTCAATAAGCACAAGGGTTAAGGGATTTTTAGCAACGTGGCTGACACGTTTAAAGGATATTGTGTTTAAGTGATCTTAGCCGATGCACGACGATAAAGAGACAAAGCGTAGGTACTGAAAACATGTTCTTGTTGCAACGCCAGGTGTGAACATAGCACAACTTTGGTTAAAATTATAGCAAGATACTATTAAATATATTTATTCTGCTGGCAATGTGAATGCTGGTCACACCGGACAGATAATAATAATAATAATAACATAGAATTTATATAGCGCAATTTTGTGATATTTCACTTCAAGTGCGCATAATTATAACAAACTTAGAATATAGTGTTCTTACGAGTCCTAACAAAAATTGATTAAATAATGTAAAACAAATAATTTATAGTGTATGTAGTATTACAATACATACAATACATACATTACAATATTACAGTATTACAAAGCAATTCCAAAAGAACAATATTAACAAAAATTGTGAGTGCTGTTTTGTCACAGGACATTAGATAATGATAACCATAACGGTGCCATTCAACAAGAATCATTAAAACTAAAATATAATATAAAACAGGAGGTAGTTTACGTTAAGAAATAATACAAATTCGGTGTGCATATAAAACTATACTGAAGAGGTAATAGAAACCAAACAATTACCGGAAACTTGAGGAACATGGCTTATTTATAGTATATTGAAAAGGAGTTAAAGCCCTTTTGAATTCAGCCAAGTTCTGGATATTAGTAAGAGTAAGAGCTGAGGGAAGTTTGTTCCAAATGAGCGGGCCAGTTACACGAAAAGATCGATCATAGTAAACGGCTCGATTTGACCTAGAAAGTTCGATTAAACGATTATTAACATCAAGATCTGCTGACCTTAGAGTAAGCTGTCTGTCGCTTAAGTTTTGTCGGACACATAGTTCCGATATATAGGCTGGCGCCATTCCTTGCAATGCTTTGAAGGTCATTAAGCAGATCTTGAACTCTATTCTTTCAGGGCATCGAAGCCAATGAAGGCGATCCCTTAGAAGCGGGGTTATACGGCAATACTTAGATTCACTAAAAATCATTCTCGCCGCAGCATGAAAACGGACTGGATTCTATTGAATTGTTTTTTAGGTAAGCCCGCATATGCACTATTACAATAGTCCATACGTGAGACAACGAACGAATTTATGAGTGATTTTGCTGCATCAGAGGGAAGGCAACGCCTGATTGATTTTATCTGCCTTAGATGGAAAAAGCCCGAACTTACAGATTTTAAAATTTGTGACTCAAGAGAAAGACTATTGTCTAAAGTGAAACCTAGAAATTTTATTTCTGTAGAAGGGATTATATCTGTACCCTGAATATGAATCGGATTAGAGTCGATGAGGGCTTGCCTTCCAGGAGAAGCTATCCAAATAAATTCCGTCTTTGTCGGATTAAGTTTGAGTTTATTGACAGACATCCAACTTGAGACTGTGTTAATGAAACTAACCACCTCGTTTTTAAGGACGTCTTTTTCATCCGGAGAACAAAACTTGAAAATGAAACGATCGTCTCCATAGCCTTGTGACTCGAAGCCAGCTGATTTAATTAGTTTCTCAAGGCGATTGGTATAGAGAATGAAGAGAATTGGACCCAAGACGGAACCCTGGGGAACTCCACATTCTATGGGAGTTTCAGGTGAAGTACAATTATTGAAAATTACTGAGGTTACTCGTCCAGACAGGTATGATGTCATCCATTGGAGTACATCACAGTACAGGACAGACGAGCTGTAGTTCCAATTACTACCGCAAAATAATTCCCGTCCTAAATGTCTTGGTGTGTACAGCTGTCAGATTTGGTCTCGCAACTTTCTGAGATTTAATATTGTGTCGCGTTCATTGTGTTTGACTATTAAAATAAAAAAGGATTGGTTAAATTAATGCCTTCAAATCATTTATCAAAATTTGGATAAAAAATTGTAAAAATTAATATATAACTACTTCTTTACAAAACCTTATATTATATGATTTATGTATATCATCAAAACCACGTTCAGAAATCTTTTTTCTAACATTAGGTCAACACTGTGTGTTCTGAAAAACATTCCTCGGGGCCTATATCTTCTTTGGGAATGCTGTCTGGAAGTTATTTTTATTGAAAGGAAGGCGAGGAAGTTCTGGAAAGGAAAAAGGTATGATGGGTATAATGTGTCCAGGAGTGATGGAAGTATGAATATATCTCTCCCACTGCAGTACAAGGTCAAAAGAGACCAGTAGGAGTGGTCAAAAGGCCTTCCTCAACCAGTCTCTTCCGATACGGCCTGCCACGCAGTGAGTGGGCAAATGCGTTCGCTGATAAGACCAAGATAAACCTCACCCCGTAAACCCGGGCACCCCTGCTAAGTTAGCGAACCACTTGGTGCAACCTATGGCGGGGGTGTTTGTTATCCAATAAATAGATCCTGCTCGGCAGTACCCATACTCTCCTCCCAAATCGAATAATATTACTGATGTATGTTTTTGTGCAATTTGTTAATGATTTAATCAGGTGCATCTAATTTGTAGTTACGTACCATTATTTTCGTTTATTTTTATTGTTTTTTCCACTTTGTATAAAATGCATTGTATTCTATATTATTGGATAATAGTATGTACACAAATGTAATAAATACATTTAATAATGAACCGTATTTAGTCGTTTTTCAAGTTCTAAAAGACTGCTCTAAAATTCACAAGAAAATAGTATAAAACTTGTTTTTTAATCCTCAAAAATGTATATTTAAATGATGTACGTATAAACCTTGACAGCTTTTTCCCTTTACATGTCTACTAATCTACAAACGACGACAGCCTGCCCGGTGGCTCTCGAGGAAGATACTCGACGTTCCTACCTTCGAGTGAAAAGTCAAAAGTCCACACATCCCTTTAATCCTTTCGTGACAATGACAAGAACTATTCTACTTTCATCTTTATCATAATCCGTTTGAAGCGGGCCCATATTCACATGTTTACTATTTTAATCGTCGGTACCAGGGGCGATCGTGAAATAAAAGGGCACGGCATCCCGAATAAAGGCCCACTCGCCTCCAAGGGGCAGGTCACTTTTATCCCTCGGGGGGTCACTTTGGCTGTCTGGTGTCACTGACAGGCCACCTGGCCAAGTGTATCGTATATTGTTTCTCTTTGCACATGAGTGACGTAGCTTTTCATCGGGTGTGACTATTCATATTCAGATTTATTAAAGATAATGAAATTCTTCGGATAATTACCGATCGATTTGCTGATTTTTTTTTAGTTTGAAATATTTGACTGAAAAGTTAGATGAATTGTAGAGTACTAAATGAAAATTTGAGTTCAGCCATGAAAAATGCCGATATCACTAAATGAAATATAACGGTCCAACTTAGTCCAACTAAAAAGATTTGAAATTTTCCTCACGTGTTGGATAATGAAGTTCTAAATATTGTACATACATTACATTCTATATGGTCCTGCCGCTCGTGGCACGGTCAACCAAAGCCTGGGTAAAAAGCAGATCTGTCTCAAACACACAAGGCACAGTTGATGACCTGTCAGGACTCGGGGAAGGGGTGTAGACTGGCGATGAGGGGTGGGGGGAGTAAAGAAGCCGGACGTCGCACGCCCAGAGAGGAATTCGAGTAGGTACTCTAGAAACCCACATATTAATCTGTCATTCAAATCCGTTCCAGTAGTAAAAAAGACCCTCTCCAATCTACCTTAGAATTATAGCACCGTAAAAATACCCTTCCCCGGTTTCTAAAGTTGTTAAAATACTCATATTGCTAATTTCGCAAGTCTCTGGACGAAGCCTTAAATGTCGCGCGGGGAGAGTTACGTGGTTTATTTTGTTTTGTGTGAGGGAAGGGTAGGTAAAACACATTATTAAGGGAATGAAATGCTAAATGCCAAAGCGAAATGACAGTGGTTGTGTTCTTTTAAAGGCGACTGTTAAATTATCAACGCGTTTTGTTAATCGTTGTGACATTTGTTTCGTTCTAGAAAGTTTTATGGTTGACATAATAAATACGCCAAATAACTTGATGAAGACAAGTAAAAAGGGGAAAATGGTTCCCGCTTTAGATAAAAAAAATAGTAAAGTTTAAAATAACTTACAGAAAAAATGTTTAACGTAGTTCCTTATGCCTGAAAGGTTGCACTTACCTGAAAGAAGAAAAACATTTTGTTAATAAATATTTCAACATTTTACATTCATTTTACTGAGAGTACATGTATCTCCTCTTTAGTAATTTTAGGTAAAAAAACAAATCCCAAAATCTTCTTCGCATTTACATAACAAGGCATTTTGCAAGTTGGCAGTGTAATGGTACTAATTCTCCAACTTTTAAAATCCACAAATATTTCTTTACGAGGGGGTATACAAATGTCTTTCAAACAGGGGTCGGGGATGTTATTTTATGGACCGATATTTACGAAACAGACGCTACCTGTCTACGTTCGTGGAGGCTTGTGTAGAAAAAATGTCATTACATCGGGCTGAGCTACTTACTCCCAGAGCGAAATTGTGTTTTTTAAGCAGGCCATTCGGATTCCGCGCATGAATGTGAGGCAAGCAGTCTAGGGACTCTTCGACGCGATTGTCTACAGAATACGGCGAAGCGGATCTGACGACATAGCACTAGTACCTAGCTGCTAGCTGCTGCTACGAGCTACGGGCACAGAGCTGCTACGCCAGCGTGGCCGTAGCCATCAGAATATATCTCGTACCCGCGTACCTACTGGGATCAATATCGCGTGGTTACAGATTGTGTTTTTGAAGTGTGATGAGCAAGCTGTGCTGGGCTGACGAAATTCTCGATGATTACAATTTTTTAATTTTATAAACTTTAACGAAGTTAAACGTTTCTGACTTTCAATCTAGTTTTTACGAGGTTTTTGCAGATTTCCATTCATCCACAATCAAATTTAAATATTTTTTATTGAACGAAAATTTGACATCTAAGTTGTTTCTTTCAACCTGTAAATATTGTTAAGTTACCTAGTTGTTAATTATGATTCCTGTTTTCCTTTTATTAAAGGATATTTAACTCAATTGATTGAATGGCAAAAATCTTCTTTAAAACTGGCAGCAAGCAACTATCTTGCGGCTGTTGTCGAGAAAGTCCCATAAAATCGTAGACGGTTATAAACCAGCTTTTTCTATTTGGATTTAAACATGGATTGTAAACACTTAGTAAGTGATGGCAACAGAAACCCTGTTTCTAAAAGTTTGGTTTATTTCTTTCCGCGAAATTGCTACAATTTATACCTTTTAATCTCCAAACGAAGGATGTCTCTTGCCGTTTTTTTTATTGTTATTGTTCGGCACTTTGCATTACTTTGTTCCGAAATGTAAGACTAATTTTCCAATTGGAAGTTTCTCCTTGAAACTTAACATTACCTACGTGATCAGAATAGAGAAACGGGTAGCTCATTGCAATACGGTGGGGATAATATAAATTTCTATTTTATGTCAAAAAGTAAAATATTTTATTAAAATAATAACGGCTGGCGTAGCGCAGCGGTAAGACGCTTGACTCGCACACCGAAGGTCGCGGTATCGAATCCCGGCGTGGCAAATAATTTTTATTTGATTAATTTATGTTATTTCACAATTTATTCATTTAAAATAATATATAGTATATTTGCGGCACGTTCCAGAGTGGAAGGTACTCTCTGTATCACCCTGGTGTAAGACCACCATTCAGAATTGAAACGTTGCTTGAAATGGCATTTGCCGTGTTTGGTGACCAGATCTGAATAGCCAAGTACTTCCCCACCTTCCTCTTCCCTATCTCCTTCCCCTCCCTACTACTCCCAGCTTCACAGCATACCCCAATTGAGGATTCCATAGTCTCACTGGCTTCAGACGGGAGCAGTTGGGACTCTTATGCGGTATTCAAATTTTTTTTTTTTTAAAAACATCACGGAGTTCAGGGAGCACTCGAGTACCTACAGATTCAGACAGTGATTGATTCAGTAGGTGAATACTTAATTAAAAATTCGAAATCTTTTGTTCTATATTTTTAAAAGTAAATTTTAATATTTATATAGATTTTAGATAAATGGAATTAATTTGACTTACACAAGTGAAATAACGTCTAAAGAATGCCTTTGTTTGAGTACGATATGTACATATATAAGTATTTTGTATAATGTAGCTCTCATAATAATATAGTAAAAATATATAACATATCTATCTTCTTTCTATATATATAAAAATTCAGGTTCAGTATGTTTATGTCCGCAAATCTCGGAAAGTAATCGATGGATTGACTCAATTTTTTTTCAGAACATTCCATTTTAGCAGAAGAGTGTTTCTATACATAATGGTAAGCTTTGGCGTTATGAAATTTGTATTAAAAAAACTACAAGTGGTGCGTAAGTGGTTTGAAAATGTGTGTATTTCACATATTTTAGCGGCAGGGAGGGAAAGTAGGAGGGGGAGGGTAACGAAGGAGGTAAGGTTTGCGGGAAGGGTAACAAAGGAGGGGGAATGGACACGTAGGGAGAAACAATTTATTTCTTTGAATAGCATTACAACGCATGCCGGAAGCTTGTATATTTGTATAAAGAAGAATATTTGTGTGTGGCGGACACAGGGCGGAGGCGAATTGATGAAATTTTGCACGCTCGACCTCCAAAATAAGAGGAAGGTTATTGGCTTAGTATGCTTTCGACAAACTTTGTGGAATGCCAGGTCAAACAAAACTGGGGACTTCAGCTAGTTTTGAAATATTTCTAAACTTTCGAAAAACGAGAAAAGTGACGCATACAACTGTAGAAAGAGTCCGACTAGTCAATAAAAATAACAAAACAATGAATGTCTAGCTTAATTGTCATCTCGGCTAAAAGATTACCATAAGCCATCAATAAATATCACCCATCATTCGAAAACTGAAGCCATATCTGTAATTAGACATTCAGACATTCCTTAAAAGGCTGACAAATGGCTCGGGTTTCCGAGCAAAATGTACTTTAAATAAAGAACACATCAACGAGAAGACTGACGGCAATTTTTAATCACATGAATACATTTAAAAAGCGTTAATAATTAAGAATACATTTGCCATAAAATTCGTAGAGTTATCTGTTTTACCATCTGTTGGAGATCCGCTCGAACGAAATACAACCTTAATCCATTCTTCAAAATAAATTAATGCTCGGTAATAAAATAAATAAAAAGTTTTGTCTTGTTTAATACTTGAGGAAATTTCTGCAACGTTCTGTGACATTTTTAGCCTTAAATTGTAATCAAAATTACTTATTTATTTGATTCTTCGTATCGATGACAGTTAATTTAATATAAATATATATCCTATTTCAGCGCACCTTTATTTATGTGGCATTTTTGTGGAATCTAAAGATCAAAAATAATTTTGCGTGGAACATAAAATCGGCTTTCCAATAATTTACGCGAGGTTTCTTTAAAATACAATTTGGTTTTATTCGCTACATAAATTCGTGTTCATTTTTGATTAGTTTTGAGATTAATAAAGATGGTATGCTGTGTTTATGTATGCATTTTTATCGGGCATTAATTCGAATTCAAATTTTCATGGTGCACTGCAATTATTGGACAATACGAGCACGTCACCTAGTTTAGTTTTGGCATACCGTTACAACGGTAAAAATAATCTGATTCGTTCTAGAATAATTTCGTTGACAATCTAACCATCTCCCGGAATACCACACAACTTTGTCTTGCCCTCAGGCTAATTTTACTAAAATCGTTGTCTTCTTCACTATCATGGTTAGAAATATGATCTAAACGGTGAAGGAAGAAGAAAAAACGGTGAAGGATGGAAGAAAAAACACCACGCTTTATATTCAAATTTAAAAGTTTAGTACAAAATAGGTAAAATTTACACCTTTATGAAACCAAATATTTCGACCGCAATTTGAAAAAAAATTATAAAACTTTTAAAATTATTATTATTTTTACATAAAAAGACAAAAACGTGAGTTGACTATAACGTATTTAATATATTGGCTCAATAAAATACGTGAGTTTTTTTTGTTATTAGTAATTTTAGTTAGAAAAACTAAAACTTTAAAAGTTTTTATGTTTCCATAAAAAAAATTATATGTTTATTTTGAAATATAAAATTTTAAAGCGTAATTCATCACCCTTCAAAAACAGTTTTTCGTTTTCGGATGCGTTCAGAAATATTAATTTTTTTGGATTTATTGCAAAGTGAAAATATTTTGAGCTTCCAAAAAAATAGGCCCTGGACTTGAAGCGTTAACAAACACTCCTTGTTTAATTCTCACTACATCATACATATTCGGACCTTTGATTTGATCACACTAAAGTATTTGATTCCCCGAAATCCATTTACTTCAGCATCATATATGGTATTATCCTTCATCACCCTTTCTCCGTCCATCTGAACTACGTGTCCAAACCACCTAAACATTCATAAAAAAAAAATTGTTCACAATATTTTCATTGGCCGCGAATTCTATTCGGTTTGAAAATGATAAAAGAGTTTTCAGTATTTGAATTTGGATAACAAATATTATAATCAATAATTATCAGCCTGAAACACTCATCTACATTGAAAAAATCTTCCGAGAAAAGATACTGGCCGCCAACGGGAATTGAACCCGTGACCTTCTGATTGCCGGTCAGGTGCTCTTGACCACTGAGCTATGGCGGCTTATCTAATACCCGCCAAATAATTCAATATATACTAGTGTTTCATTCGACAATTACTTATTATTACATTTTTCCAACTGAAAACAACCAACTTTATTTTTGTGAGAGAGGTATTGTTAATACTAAATCTCCCGCTAGGTGGCGTCGAGACTAATTATGTCTGCATTTATTGCTGAAATACTTTAACTTGTCAAATATTAATTATTATTTTTAATTGATAAACTAACGTTTAAACAAGATTTTTTATGCATAGCACAAAGGGTAGATAACAAATATTATAATCAATAATTATCAGCCTGAAACACTCATCTACATTGAAAAAATCTTCCGAGAAAAGATACTGGCCGCCAACGGGAATTGAACCCGTGACCTTCTGATTGCCGGTCAGGTGCTCTTGACCACTGAGCTATGGCGGCTTATCTAATACCCGCCAAATAATTCAATATATACTAGTGTTTCATTCGACAATTACTTATTATTACATTTTTCCAACTGAAAACAACCAACTTTATTTTTGTGAGAGAGGTATTGTTAATACTAAATCTCCCGCTAGGTGGCGTCGAGACTAATTATGTCTGCATTTATTGCTGAAATACTTTAACTTGTCAAATATTAATTATTATTTTTAATTGATAAACTAACGTTTAAACAAGATTTTTTATGCATAGCACAAAGGGTAGATAACAAATATTATAATCAATAATTATCAGCCTGAAACACTCATCTACATTGAAAAAATCTTCCGAGAAAAGATACTGGCCGCCAACGGGAATTGAACCCGTGACCTTCTGATTGCCGGTCAGGTGCTCTTGACCACTGAGCTATGGCGGCTTATCTAATACCCGCCAAATAATTCAATATATACTAGTGTTTCATTCGACAATTACTTATTATTACATTTTTCCAACTGAAAACAACCAACTTTATTTTTGTGAGAGAGGTATTGTTAATACTAAATCTCCCGCTAGGTGGCGTCGAGACTAATTATGTCTGCATTTATTGCTGAAATACTTTAACTTGTCAAATATTAATTATTATTTTTAATTGATAAACTAACGTTTAAACAAGATTTTTTATGCATAGCACAAAGGGTAGATAACAAATATTATAATCAATAATTATCAGCCTGAAACACTCATCTACATTGAAAAAATCTTCCGAGAAAAGATACTGGCCGCCAACGGGAATTGAACCCGTGACCTTCTGATTGCCGGTCAGGTGCTCTTGACCACTGAGCTATGGCGGCTTATCTAATACCCGCCAAATAATTCAATATATACTAGTGTTTCATTCGACAATTACTTATTATTACATTTTTCCAACTGAAAACAACCAACTTTATTTTTGTGAGAGAGGTATTGTTAATACTAAATCTCCCGCTAGGTGGCGTCGAGACTAATTATGTCTGCATTTATTGCTGAAATACTTTAACTTGTCAAATATTAATTATTATTTTTAATTGATAAACTAACGTTTAAACAAGATAACAGATTTTTCAATGTAGATGAGTGTTTCAGGCTGATAATTATTGATTATAATATTTGTTATCTACCCTTTGCGCTATGCATAAAAAATCTTGTTTAAACGTTAGTTTATCAATTAAAAATAATAATTAATATTTGACAAGTTAAAGTATTTCAGCAATAAATGCAGACATAATTAGTCTCGACGCCACCTAGCGGGAGATTTAGTATTAACAATACCTCTCTCACAAAAATAAAGTTGGTTGTTTTCAGTTGGAAAAATGTAATAATAAGTAATTGTCGAATGAAACACTAGTATATATTGAATTATTTGGCGGGTATTAGATAAGCCGCCATAGCTCAGTGGTCAAGAGCACCTGACCGGCAATCAGAAGGTCACGGGTTCAATTCCCGTTGGCGGCCAGTATCTTTTCTCGGAAGATTTTTTCAATGTAGATGAGTGTTTCAGGCTGATAATTATTGATTATAATATTTGTTATCTACCCTTTGTGCTATGCATAAAAAATCTTGTTTAAACGTTAGTTTATCAATTAAAAATAATAATTAATATTTGACAAGTTAAAGTATTTCAGCAATAAATGCAGACATAATTAGTCTCGACGCCACCTAGCGGGAGATTTAGTATTAACAATACCTCTCTCACAAAAATAAAGTTGGTTGTTTTCAGTTGGAAAAATGTAATAATAAGTAATTGTCGAATGAAACACTAGTATATATTGAATTATTTGGCGGGTATTAGATAAGCCGCCATAGCTCAGTGGTCAAGAGCACCTGACCGGCAATCAGAAGGTCACGGGTTCAATTCCCGTTGGCGGCCAGTATCTTTTCTCGGAAGATTTTTTCAATGTAGATGAGTGTTTCAGGCTGATAATTATTGATTATAATATTTGTTATCTACCCTTTGTGCTATGCATAAAAAATCTTGTTTAAACGTTAGTTTATCAATTAAAAATAATAATTAATATTTGACAAGTTAAAGTATTTCAGCAATAAATGCAGACATAATTAGTCTCGACGCCACCTAGCGGG
This sequence comes from Limnephilus lunatus, assembly GCA_917563855.2. Lineage (NCBI taxonomy): Eukaryota > Metazoa > Arthropoda > Insecta > Trichoptera > Limnephilidae > Limnephilus > Limnephilus lunatus. The sequence goes on from OU830598.1 coordinate 81,676,846, forward strand.
AGATTTAGTATTAACAATACCTCTCTCACAAAAATAAAGTTGGTTGTTTTCAGTTGGAAAAATGTAATAATAAGTAATTGTCGAATGAAACACTAGTATATATTGAATTATTTGGCGGGTATTAGATAAGCCGCCATAGCTCAGTGGTCAAGAGCACCTGACCGGCAATCAGAAGGTCACGGGTTCAATTCCCGTTGGCGGCCAGTATCTTTTCTCGGAAGATTTTTTCAATGTAGATGAGTGTTTCAGGCTGATAATTATTGATTATAATATTTGTTATCTACCCTTTGTGCTATGCATAAAAAATCTTGTTTAAACGTTAGTTTATCAATTAAAAATAATAATTAATATTTGACAAGTTAAAGTATTTCAGCAATAAATGCAGACATAATTAGTCTCGACGCCACCTAGCGGGAGATTTAGTATTAACAATACCTCTCTCACAAAAATAAAGTTGGTTGTTTTCAGTTGGAAAAATGTAATAATAAGTAATTGTCGAATGAAACACTAGTATATATTGAATTATTTGGCGGGTATTAGATAAGCCGCCATAGCTCAGTGGTCAAGAGCACCTGACCGGCAATCAGAAGGTCACGGGTTCAATTCCCGTTGGCGGCCAGTATCTTTTCTCGGAAGATTTTTTCAATGTAGATGAGTGTTTCAGGCTGATAATTATTGATTATAATATTTGTTATCTACCCTTTGTGCTATGCATAAAAAATCTTGTTTAAACGTTAGTTTATCAATTAAAAATAATAATTTGAATTTGGAATCTTAGAACTGATCCTCTTTAAAAGTTCGTGTCAGGATGAGGGTATCAAAATCTACCGATTTTATAATTTTTTCGGCCCCACCCCACAGTTGTGTTTGTTGTATTCAAAAAATCACAAAGAAACGTTCGTCGCCAATGTTTCCTTTTTCAGCTATTGATTTTCGATAGAAACCTCCTCGGGCGCGTGTTGGTTGAATATTGGTAGGTATCGGTGTCGGTGTAGTGGTGCGGTGCTGGGTGTATGGGGTTTGGTTCCGTGCGCTTATAAATCCCGTCTTTACTCAGCCGGGGCAATAAAATTAGCATCCAAACGACCCGCTCAATCCAGTAATTCACATCGGCTCACAAAGAATACGCCAGGACCAATAGCGGCTGATGGTTTACACCTGACATGTTTATTACGAATAGGCAAGAAGTTTAAACATTAGCTCGTTACCTCTCCCTCCGAGGAATCCCTTGAGTTATCCGATTAGGCGGAGAGCGAAAAGAGGGGGGAAAGGGTGGGCTAGGAGGTGGACCCATCACATCAACATAAAGATACACCATGCAGCATCTCATCGGTGATAGGTGATAGATAACTTATCGGCTTCACTTTCGGGAAACTTCTCCGTAGGGAGGAGAAATATTACCTAAAATAACTCTTCACCGATCATAAAATATTATCTGGAATTCCTCTTACGTCCATCTCCGAGTAATTTTATGCGATAGATTTGTTCCGATAGCGATAAGAATTCCTTATTTTAATGCTTATTCTTACTAATATAATACAAAACCCAAACTTTTGGTGGTCTTTCTCACATTCTAGGGAAAAAATATTTATAATCAATCGTGGTAATAACTTTAATTTACTGTGGAAATTCTAGAGACTTAAGACACCGGAAATCTATTTTAAATTAGTAAGATTAGTAAGATAGTAATGTAATGACCTGAACCTACGCGCGTGTTTCAAGATAAGTTAGACGACTGTCGCTACATTTGTTATTACGGTTTATTAGTTCTAATAGTCGGTGACATTTTCATTTATCTCAGATCGATATCGCGATAGAATACGGACACTATCTGTGGGCTACAAGATCCACGCAAAATGTGGAATTCAGAAAACGTTACCAGGAAATGTCATTTAATTTATTTACTTATCAAAATTTCTACAAAAGCAATAAAGTATTTGAATAATATCCTTAATGAGTATCACAACAGACATACAACACTTGTACCGCCCAAGAATGTAAAATGCATACCATGAAAAAATCGCGATCAATGTATTTTTGCAATTCAGGGGGCATCAAATTCAGGTAGTCCGATAACGACACAAATTCAGAGGAAGGTTTATAACTAAGTATATGGCAAGTCGGATCTAGTCACTTTTAACTCCAACACCATTTAAAGTAATATTTTGATTCTGATACCATAACCTTTTATGTTTATTTATTTTTGTTACTTTTTTGTTATTTTTTTTTTGTTATTTAAGTGACTATATAAAATAATTTTATAAGTATACAAAATATAATGGTTATGTTAGATATAGACATTATATTTTTTAGTCCTCCTCACTAGGGGTTCCTGTGTCGAGACGGACTAAAATTGTGTAATTATAGTTTATTTGTCGTTTTTAGTGTCTTCCTTAGGACCTCCTTCTGACGTATTTTTATTCTTAATTTGTACTTATTAATTTTATTTATTAGTTTTATGTCTTGGGGAAGAATGTTATGGAGTTTTTTGCATTTTTGTTTTTTGGTTTTATAACTTGGAATGTTTTTTATGTCATTTTTATTCGATTTAGTGTAATGGATACGCGGTCTAGTAGAGGATTCAGTATTGTTGAATAGCTTCAATAATATATTTTTGGCATATATTTGTTGTACATTTGGCACGTCAAAACTATTGAAAATATATAATATTTAGTTTTAGAAATTGATTGATTTCCTTAACATTTTTTATGAATTCACTAACAAAACTTTAACACATTTTAAAACTCCCCTTGGCATGTGTAAAGCGCCGCTTTTACCTAAATAATTATAGTAATTAGGAACACATTAATGTAAACTTTCACGTTATGAAAATACAAAACAGCTCTGAAATACGAGCAGAACAAGATTTAAGCAACTCAATTATTCCGAGATAGGTGGCGGGAACAAAACGCGTGCTGCCTGTGATATTCATTCGGCGTCAAGTTTTTGTTTTAATTTACAGGTAAAAATAATGATGTTGCGGATACTATTAATGTTCTTTCCGTGACTAATAAACATGAAAACTTGTATCCGACAGCTGCCTCGGCTATTGACTATACTTTACATACTTGTAGGCAGAGAATGACAAAAGTGATAGATATATTGGCCGGGCCGACCCAACGACAGTGGCGGCGCATCGGGAAGCCACCTAGACATTTGTTTTTTTTAGTAGAAGTCTATCCTATCTGCAGTTATCTTATCCACTTCTCACTAATCGAGAATATAAGGAATCATTGAAAAAGTGCTTAAAATATCCTGTTAAGTTAGTGTTACGTTTGTTTGTATCATTACCTGTACCATTACTACGGTTTTCAATGACCGGACAACTCATAATCATGCAACTTCAACACATCCTTTGAAAAGTCATTTAGACGACACTATAACCTAAAACATATTCAGAATCTTAACAACGTAAGAAAAGAAGCCTTGTTTACAAATTGCGAATCGCGAACCGTGTGTATTGGACGGACCTACTGTCGAATTTGCCCTATCAAAGAAAAAAAGAAAAATAATGCGGGAATCTTAACGACGTAAGTGAAGAAAGCGTGTAAACAAATATGCGCCCGTGGCACGGCCAGGCACGGCATAATGGACGGAAGTACGGTCAAATTCACCCTAGCAGGCCTGGAGATTCGACCTTTCCGCCGGGTTCATTTTAATTAATTCTGAAGAGCGTGTTACTAATATTTAAGATGTTTCTAAATGAATACCTCCCGAAGTTATTAATTCATCGTCTAGAAAAATAAAATATGGTGCTCACCGCTAACTTTAGTTGTACAATGTATTACAATTTTTTAAAGGCGTTGTACATAAAAAAAATTATGGCAACGTACTGTTTTTATTAATTTAAAATATAAATAACTCGCATCCCTTGTGAGACATGGAAATAAAAATGATGATTCAATTACGAGTTCGCCGAAATAAATTAAAATCTGAGCCTCGGGCAAACCCCCGATAAACGTGGTTATGTCTCGCCTTGTATGTTAGGTTAATTTGTGGGCTATTTTTTTCATAACTTTTCAAACGGGAGTTGAAATTGCATTATTTTGAGTTGTGGAGCCACGGTTTTCATGAACATCTGTAGTCAATAATTAATCCGGTTACAAAGAAATAAATTACATAATTTCAGTACTTACTTACAGTAAAAGTGCACCTGCCTTTGATTGATTAAAAATGGCATAAAAGAGAAATGAAGATGTAATTAATGTCACCTTTTGGTCAGACAGGACGTGTAAGTATCCTGCAAACGAATTTTGTCATTAAATAAATGTTTTTCATTTCACACAACACGCGCTTTAAAGAATAAATTCATCAGTGTTGGCTTATGACAATTCAATATCTGAAGTTATCCATCAAAAGGTGTTTTATTTTATTTTTTCTTGCGTACGATATATATGTCCTTTTCCTTTGAAGCCTACACATGCAAGAAGCATGAGCCTCTCTGGCCAGTTTATTAATAGTCCTTGTGGAGAGATTTACCGCCTGGAATCTGAGGTCCAGCCATCACACGAGTTTGCTTTTAGTATCATCATGTCGGGATAACATGGTAACTGATTAAGAAATCATCTGCTGTCTTATACATTGCTTCCCGTAATGATTATATTATTATCGATCTCCGACTACACTCTCAAATAGAAAAAAAACAATTTCACAAAAATGTCACACATAAACAACTACCTACACAGCTCTAAGCCAAAATATGTCAATCTGGCCTCTTCTAGCACAGTCGATCGACAATGATTGATAATATAAATGTCGGTAACTTCTCATCATTCCCTAGGACAACTGCAGATCGTTAACGTGCAAAAAACAGTAGAAGTCGAATATATGAAGAACACTTAGTAATTGTGAACTGTTATTTATTCGTTGGCGATCTGCAGCCGTGCTAAGGAATGATGAGAAGCTACCGAATTTTATCAAAGCAATCCTTATCGATCGACCATGCTCGTTATCCTGGAATAGTGATCATTACAGTATAATATATTTAGACCCATGGTTTGTTAATACTAATTAAATTCTGATATTTGTGGGGTAGCAGTCACAGTAACTTAGAGCTTTAAATACCAGATACACGTTGTAATGTTCACTTTAAATCTACATACATGTTTATATAACCACTTAAAAGGACATACATTATTGCATCGTTACAACTTAACTTTTTTTTTAAATATGTAGAAAACATAGTTCATAATTATATTGTAACTTCAAAGCATAATGTGTTTCCAAGGTTCGCATTTCACTTAGACAAGAAATACGTACAGCTTCCATAACTTGTCAAACACGACCAAATCAATCTTATTGACGGTTCAATCGTCTGTTAACAAACACGTGTTCATTGTGAGACTGGAATCCGCTCAATACAGAATATAGACAAACCGTTTATAGCTCGGTTATAACATCTTTCTCTTTCTCATGAATGGGTTATGTGACAGAACGAGAGGTTGCAGCAGAGCTCTCAGCGGTAGATACCAACGTCCTCAAGTGCCGAGATGTGTATTCCATCCATTCCGTCCTAACTTAACTCCCGCAGCATCCCCATAAATCTGTCAGCGAGCGTCCTGTAGCTAACCGCTCTCCGACACTTCTGTCGGCGCCCGCCTCTGTCACAAGTCCTCCCTCGCCGGCCCCGGCCCGTATGGGACACGTGGGAAAAGAATGAGATGCAAGGTGGATTACATCAAGATTAAAATGGCGTAAGCGGAATCATTCCCCCTTGGATACTCTTAGCTTTTGGGAACTCGGTCTCGTCGCCTAGTGGTTTCAGATTCGGGGTACAGATACGCGTATTTTTAGACTTTTATAATACTCGTAACTTTGTTTGAGGTAGGATCGGGTTCCTACAATAAACGCATCGATTCTTCATTGATTCACTTTCTAGCAAAGAATAGATATCCACTACAATAAATTATTGCAACAAATTGTGTTTTTTTATAGCTCGATTATTATTATTCAAATTAGCGCAGACCAGTGAAAAATTACGGAATATATACGTTTCTTTACATAGTAGGTATTATAGTCTACAATTCAATGTTAACCTCACCAGGACAGTGCCTGTATTGAGGTACATAATTGTATAATGCAATAAAAATAACACAAAATAATAAGTATATTTATTGAAAAAACAATGTTGTCACATTAATGTTTCTTACACTAAGCTAAGAAGGAAAAACATTATAATTTACATATACGGGTAACCGTGTTTTTATATGTGATTTGAAATAATGGTGACCCGACAATTCGTCCGGCGACAATTCATCCTGCCGACAGTTCATCCTGCCGACAGTTCGTCCTTCCGACAGTTCATCCGGCCGACAATTCATCCGGCGACAATTCATCCGGCCTGATCATTTAGAAGATTTTTTCTTCAAGTAAGTATGCAAAGAGGATATACGGCAGTACAACCAAAATCGATATACTTATATCTGAAGGCATCTTGAGTGGAAATCCGCTGTAACCTAACCTAACCTAATCTTTGGAATTGTCGCCGGATAAATTGTCGGCCGGATGAACTGTCGGCTGGATGAACTGTCGGCAGGATGAACTGTCGGCGGATGAACTGTCGCCGGATGAACTGTCGCCGGATGAATTGTTGCAGGATGAACTGTCATGGAACCGGTTCAGTGGTCTCAAATTTGCTTTGAATTTAAGTGTGATTTTATGCAAAGAATTCAGGCAGGCGATAGTACATAGGTACTTGTAATAATATAATAATTATTTAGATTGTCATTTTTAAAATTGGAATTATATAACATAATATATTATTATTAATATAAAATTAATGCCACAGTATATTATTTCGGAGAATATAAATTTAAATATATAAATTTGAGACCACTGAACCAGATCTCGTGGTTACTAGCATTTTTAATAGAACGCTTTAACTTTGCGCACATAGCAGTAATTTGCAACAGTTTGCCAACCGGTTTCGGTACCACTATGCCTTCGTAAGTACCTGAAATACCTGAATAATCAAATAAGGTTAAAAAAACTTAATAGCCATTATAAACAAAATTTCTATTCTTAGATGTGGTTTTTCATTAAATATATAGATTCATATAATAACATTCCATCACGTAGTTACGAATTACAATAAGAATACCACGATTTATTATATTTTAGTGATTTACTGATGTCATTTTATTTTTCTGTATTGAAACTTGAAATAAAAAAAAACATATACTTGCTCTCCTACTATATCACCCCACAAGAACTAAGTGGGAAAGTTAATCTCGAACTTGTCCCAAGTAAAGAACAGAATATGAAACACGAAAAGACCAAATGCATCGTTAATCTCGCAGTTTTGCCAAAGCGTGCCAAGTGCCTTTTCTGATTCAGGCGCGGGTACACCGAGCTGACCCGACTCTAGTCTCTAGTCTGTATGGCCCGCTCCAAATACAAAACGTCGCTGGACGCCACTATAAAGTTTACAGGCATATTTCCTCCGAGCATGAAGAGTACTTCTTGAACAATGAGCAAGAATGGAGGTATGCCCTGCGTCGTTCGTCGCCAACTAAATCAACTTTCGGACAAAATGCAACCCTCTTTTTGTTGAAGAATTTTGTCCGGAACGTTGAGCTTTAAACCCATTTTTTGTAATTTTTACAGAATTTTCTTTTCTTCTACATATTAAAAATATTATTTTTGACAGGTTTGATGACCCTTCTTTTCTTCTACATATTAAAAATATGATGACAAATGACTTTTTCTAAGCTCTAAAGCTCTCAATGAAAATGACGTTAAAATATTTGCATAAAAGATTAGCGCGGAAATTTCATGACGTCAATACTCACCATCGGCGAGTTTTCTGATTCAGATTTAAAAAAATGTCTGCTATATGATTGTGATGGTTCCATGCCAAGGCAGAATCAAGTCAACTCAATACCTCTTTGAAAAGTCATTAAAAGCAATGAAAAATATAATTTTAAAATAGCAGTTAACCATAACCTAACGTAACCCATCTAACCATTTTTTTTATCATCATTCTTAATAATCTTTCTGAGGTGGTTGTGAGTTGGTTTTATTCTGAGTTTGCCGGTCACCGATTGTGATACAAATATGCACCATTTTTATCAATTGTTTTTGTGTTTAATTCGTAGAACTCCATTTAATCTCAAATGAGTGATATCATTATTAAACAATTAAGAAAAACCCTTCACATTTAGTGCAGGGAAAACAGATTCCGAACTACCCCACATAATAATGTCTACTGTCTCAATTAGTTTGTCAGCAAATTGGTTTAACTTGTTTCAATTTAGACACCTTCAAAAATGACATTTAGAATCCTATAAATAAGTGATCTCAAATTGGTTTAACTACAGTTTTCAAATAAGTAAGCCGAAACAGCTGTAACAAATACAAAAACTTAAATACTTGCAGAACTTGATGATAAAATCATTAAATTAAATTAAAAAAATCATTTTTTATTATTTCTCTGAATGCATTTTATTGATTAATATGTTCCCGTTTATGCTTTATGAAACTGCACGTTTTACAATTATAAAATAGTGTGTACTCCAACATTAGTTTACTTGCAACTGTCACGTAATAAATCAAGATATTTTTTTGTGTTTCCTTCGACATTGAGTCATATCAGCTAGTTTTCCGCGAAGAGAACGCCACCATGATTGCTGGTGAGTAAGCACCTTTAATTAATTCTCGCCGTTGATACACATAAATCCGTCCAACAATCGTTTGAAAGACGATATTAATCTGCCCGTTGCAGAATACAGAGACCAACAACGGTACAGAGGGACCGGAGACTTGTGTATCTCAGTTTGCGGAAATAAAAATTTCCTACAAGAACAACCACCGCTTAAGACCGACGGCGATAATTAATACGAGATGCTGGTTGATATACGGTGCACAGGCGCGGCTTACCGGACGGACGAACACACATCTCAACATCACAACGTCTCACCACACGGTGGCCTTGCGATTTTCACTATTTAATTCAATAAATATTTCATTATATTCTAAAATCTTTTATGCCAAACTATTGATAGTTGTAAACGTGCGGAAATGGAGTCAATTTACCGGAATAACCTCGTCATTTATTCTATTTCTCAGATGCATTTTTATTTGGTTTATTTTACCTTACGTTGTGTTGTTTTTTTTAATTGATTTATTGCTGTGTTTCATTGCAACTATGCAATTCTAGAATATCTTTGACACGGACAATATTTTTTAATCTGTTTCATTATTCGACGGCCTCCGTAGTCTAGGGCAGGGGTCGGCAAACTTCAAGTGAAAAAACAAAGATAACAAATATATTAGAGAGCCATATTATAACTGGGTGGGGGGGGGAGGTTGTAATAGTAATGTGGTGGAACGATAATTACGATTTGATTTATGTTATCTACATTCTTACTGTAATATCACACTTCTGCCCATTTAAATGTTTCTATAAACAGACTCGCACTACGCATATCTATAACACTGATACTGATCGAGTCAACGTTCGTTCGGCGGCTCCATCTCATAAGGCTGGTTGAGTAGAGGTCAAATTGCAATTGATGTCTGAAGAGAACCGCAAATTCCGGTCTAGGGGTAAGGCTCTCTGGTCTAGGGGTAAGGCTCTCGACTTCCAATCCGGAGGTCGCGGATTTAAACCCCAGCGTCCGCAAGTAAGTTTTACTTGATTGATTTGTGTTATTTCATAATTTATTCATTTAAAGATTTATGTAGCATATTTGCGGCGCGTTCCAGAATGGAAGAAAATCTCAGTATCGCCCTGGTGTAAAACCACCCTTCAGAATTAAAACATTGCTTAAAATGGCTCTAGCCGTGTTTGGTGACCAGATCTGAATAGCCAGGTAACCCCCCACCTTCCTCAACTCAACTCAACCCCCCAGCCTCACAACATACACCAACTGAGGATGCCATAGAGTTATTATCACTGTGAAAATTTCATAGTTAACATACTATTACTACTATTTTTCCTCTCCAAACATATAACTTACGCTAAAAAAAAAACAATAGCTCGCACATTATTTTACCATATCTATATACACGCACAGAATTGTAATAAAAAGTTTGAGATTCCAAGTTTTTTAGAAATACCTAATGATATTAAAAGTAAAATTTTCAATATTTAACTCTTTATCCGCCTGAATCCGCTACTGCAGATGCAGCATCCTTTAAAGCAGTGATCGGCAGATCGGCGCGGAGAACGCAGCTCACGATTATGTGTTGTTTATGAGAGACCGGTCAAGTTTGCCTACGCAATGAGAGACTAATATGTGCGGAGGGTAGATATATAGGTAGAGAGATTATCGCTACTACCTCTGCCTCTACTAAACCTACAGGAAATTTCAAACGTCAAAAAGGATTTACGACACGCTCTCACCTGTTGATCAAATCAGGAACTAAAAGCCATCCATTTTGATCGACAACAAAAAAAAAAAAAAAACAAAATGAATTCATAATAATCAAATACCAATGTGAAATTTATCATTTAGAACGTTTTTTTAAGTCAGACAAAAAACATTGATTTACGCTGCCGGCTATACTAACTCACTGAACTCAGATGTAGAGTGGTTTATTTATAATGGTTATGGCAACATTAAGATTGAAATCTTAACTCTAAACCCTGTTTTACAGCACTTATTATTTTGTTTTTTGAGAAAGATAGCATTGTAAATTATCGTAACACGTATGGCGGAAGTAAAGTTAAATAATTAGTAGTTATGGCATAAAACAACGCTAGTTAAAATCTTTCTACATTAATTGAATATAATTAACCCTTTAGAAATTTTGCGAATCTTTCAGATGGTCAAAAAAATGTGCGCTTTACGATAAAATGCAAATTAATGGAATATTTCTGAACATATTCGAAACTAAAAATTTTGAAAGTTGATAAAAAACGGTTTAGAATTTTATAATTCGAAAATACATATAATTATTTAAATATAAAAATAAAAACACATACTTATTTATTACACAAATGTACCCTATTATAAACGTTATTATCACCTCGCTTTCTTGGTGTTCAATATGAAAATAATTAATAAAAAATTCCCAAAGTTTCAAATTTTTTTTCAAATTGCGATTCAAAACTTTGGTTTACAAAGGTGTACATTATACTTTTTAGGTTGGTTATTTTTTAGATTTTTCTATAAAGCGTGGTGTTTTGCCTTTCTAAAACCGTTTAGAAAATATTTCTCACTATTATGATAAGGGAGTTACTGCGATTTATATGAGACATTTGTGAGCTGGGACAAATATGGTCTCCTGTGATTAAACGGGTTTATTTTATACTAGCCGGTTCCCGGCCTGCGTTGCAATGCCATATTCAAATAAATAAAATATTACTCCTTGCATGTCCTTTCCCGTGCGTTCCCCTCCAGCGTTCCACTTCCACCTTCCCCGCCACCGCTCTCCCGCTCCCCCGTCCCACCAACCACCCTGGCACTTCATTTCTTGACTCCTCTTCCGCCCGGCCCGTAGCCGAAACTTTTTTATAATACTAACATTTTTAAACTCGTGATATCTTTCGAATGAAATATCGGAATTGAATAATTCAAAAAGTTAAATAAAGGTATTGAAGCTGTCTTGAATATGAAGTAATTTATTTTGATAGGGATTAAAACCAAGATACAAATAAAGAGCCTTTTCAAGCGGCGACATTTTAATTAAATTTTTAAAATAAAAGAATACTTATTGTGGCATAACCATAATATTTAGACATATGCTGTTGCGACTTTTTTTATAAATAATGATGTGTTCTACAAAGTCATACTACATTATTTTATTCTATCATCAATAGTTTTTGCAGCGCACGCGATGTAATGAATATTTTAGGTAATTTTTTAACACCTTGGGTTACATTATTGAAGTTTTAGTAAGGATGCCTATTTTTTTGGAAAATATAATATAGTTTTTGTTACCCAAGGATAGTGTAGGTTCACAACAGTGAAAGAATTTTTCAAATCGGTTCAATAGTTTTGGAGCGTATTCAATGCAAACAAACAAACAAACAAATCATACCTCTTTATATAGTGTAGTAGAAGTAGATTCTGTCCTCGATAATAATAATAAGAAACACATTTTTATTAGTGTCGAATCAGAATAATTTACTCGTGTTCATGTCCCCTCCATAATTTTGACAATTCAACAAATGGCATTTCAACGCCCCTTTGAAAAGTTATGAAAAAATAATAAAAATAGCCCATAACCAAACTTTACGTAACCTATTTGACCAAATGTTTTTCATCACTGATTATTTTTTAAAATTGTATGTAATTTTTTTAATGACTTTTCAAAGGAGGTGTTTAAGTTGTACGTTGTTGAGTTGTCCGGTCACAATAATTCTGATTATTTTGTCGTTCGTGCATATTGATATTCTTATTATATTGTCCTATTTGATACAAACTGAAAATAAAAAGTATTTCGTATCTATTTCTACAGATTAAAATTTTATCATCTTTTCTAAAGCTACATGCATATGTAAGCCCATTTCTAAAGGCTGTTCGGTATATTTTTGTTTTTTTAATAAGGTTCAAATGAAATAAAAAGTGTAGAATAAAAATTTTGTTGTAATTGTATGTTCCCGAAACAATGGGACTCGATTAACGCCATCGCTGGTTGAGAACTTAGGTAACTATTACTGCGTTTCCCGACAGATGGAGCTTGGGTGGATATCAACAATCTACAAGAACTGCTATTGCTACTCCTCGCCGTGTCACACACAGTCAGAGTGTTTGTCAAATTAAATGGAGTTTACCGAGCTGTCTGATTGTGTAATTGTACCTAATTGTAGGTTCTATACCGGCTTCTACCATTGTCCTTAGTGTTAGCTAGTGTAAGAAGGGAAATCCTATTAAATCCATTTAAAAATACAACCAAGCTACAATAAATAATTCATTCAACGAAAAGTTACTTTGTTCAATCACTTGATCATAATTTATACAATTATGGATATTATCCATAATTTATACATTATTTAGAAAAATGTAAATGCCAGTACTTAAGATAGTTAATGATAATACTGTCCTAAAATTTATTTATTTAAGGTACAAATTCCTTTAAATACAGAATAAAATATATTTTTAAAGAAAAATTACATCAGATACCTTCTGTCGTAAAGCTTTATTATTTTTTTATTATACAGTTATAGTTTATATTTTCAACAGGGTATTTTATAATTTACTTAAATTTGTGATGTATTTTTTCAAAAGATGAGTGAACTTAATAGCGCAGTGACCAAATAGGCGAATTATACTCAAATTGACTCCTGACTAATGAATTATGCAAAAATTTTAAGGAAGAAAAATTACAAAATTCATTGGCAATTCTTATTATGAATCCTAGAATTTTGATTGCCTTTTTTCCTAAATAATTTATTTAATTGACTGAAGTAATAAAGTGATTAAAAACAAATGAACTTTTTTATTTGATTATAATGTCCATCCACAGAGTGATTGCTTTCTGCGACAATAAATTAATTAGTTTATTTTCCAGCTTCAGTAGGTGTCATTTGGAACATGAAAGAAAAGTTGAATGTGTCAAGTTACAAACAGGTGGAATCATGACCACTGTCCTTGCAGGGTTGGGTGAAACCTTTATCTATCTCTAGTTAAAGTCCCCGACATTGTCCGGACTTTGAACAGGAGTTTTTCGAAATTTCATGTATGTAGACAGTGTCTACTTAACCTGTCTCTTATTTTAAAGGTCAAGTTTGCAAAATTTCATTAATCTCGGAATAAAACTACAGATTTGTATAAAATGAAATCCACTCCGTCCGCCATGAACATCATTTTTTTAAATGAATAGATGACTTAAATATTTACATTTTATCCGAAATCTTTCGTGCTCTTTAGAGCACGAAAGTGATTTTAATCACTCCAGTCGTTTTTAACACTAATATTAAAATACATTAATTTAAGCCACAAAACAGTTTCAGTAGATTGGTAACGTCTCAAAACAGATATTTAAAAAAATATCAAACTCTTTCCCGAATTAACTTATTTGAGTAAATCTTCTATCTAAAAATATGAATTGTGAATGCATTGAACATATTGGCAGTAGTTTCACTTGTCCCGTAGTATTAATAAATTATCAAATAAACTCGTGCAAAGTCGGAAGTGCTCCATCGGCGCATCTAATGCATCCGACATTGATTTATTAATAATAATTGGTAACACAGTGTGAAGCCAGAGAATGTGTTTGAAGCTCTCTTAGAGATTGTATGACTAAAAATTAGCCGATACTAACGAGCAATTTCTGAAAACTAACTCTAAAAATACTGACCAAACACTTTATCCCAATCCCTGATATTACAAATAGTGTACACGTGCGTATGCCGTACACTGCATACAACATTATTCATATGTCACCAAACTTTAAAAATGATTCATTTTTCGTAATTTTTTGTACCTACCTCCAAAAACCACTATTGTCAAAAGTAAATGGCTTCACTACAGTCAAATTATATTTGGATTGGTAGACAGTTCAAATCCGCTCTTTTCAGTTAAAAATTATTGTCTATCTCTGAAATATTTAACAACACTCTCCCAAAAGTCACGCCTCGTGACAAGTACGTTATCAAGCTGTCCAATATTGCATATGTGTTGACGAGAGTTTTAAAAATGCAACAACGTGACGAAGCATTCAATACGGGCTCTCGGAACTGGCACTTTAAACTTTGGCTGTCAGTGCCGATTAAACTGTTACGAGTCTTTAATAGCCAGCCGAATTGACAAATACAATAGTTTTCTTTCAAAAGCTTCAGCAGGTGTTATAGTAGACGATATTTCTGACGCACGGGCGACGATCAATTCAAAAAGTTACAGATTTTTTTTTAAATTTTATGTGAATACCGCAAATTTTTTACTGAGTCCCAATTGCTCACAATCGTCTGGAACCAGTAAGACTATGGCCTCCCCAATAGGCCACTTGCGTCACATTTAAAAAAATAAATCCGGTTTAGGCAAATATTCTAAAACATTCTGTATTTTTTTTTTAAATCGTATTTTTGAAACCCTGGCGATTTTTTAAAAATTTCAATCCGAAAAATCAGACCATTTTTTATAAACCGGAAAGACGGGAGATAATTTTATAGGTACGAAAAAAAGATAATTACTTAAAAAAAGTACGTTTTCCACACGAATAGCAATAAATTGTACCTATGGGGTTCTCTTCGTAACATCTGTAAAAACACCGCCATCTTTACCAAAAAATCAAACCAAAGGATAAGTTCACATAGAACAAACAATAAATCTAGTGAACGTTAAACGCAAATTCAAAAATTCGCCCGAAATCAAAGTTTGCCATATAAAAAAAAAATCAGTGTGGAATTTTACAAAATTAAGGGAACATAATCGGAGACGGAACATTTTCATGTAGTGGCGTCACGAGCTCAAATAATGGATTTATTCATTTAAAATATATATATATATATATATATATATATACATTTAAAAAAATTTTTACTAACATTTTCGTAATCTTAGTAAAAAAAATCAATCCACACGTTTTTTTCCAAGTCGTTTGAAATCCTTGCAAGTGGCCTATTGGGGAATATATGTTGTGAGGCTGAATTTAGTGGGGAGAGGATGGAGACGGGGGAGAGGAATTTGGGAAAGTACCTGACTATTTAGATCTGGTCACCAAACAAGGCAAAAACAATTTCAAGCAACATTTCAGTTCTGGATATAATATATTCCGTTCTATTGTTTAACTGATTGGATAATTGAACATACCAAAGAATTGATATGTTAGAAGTTTCCGAGAGTTTCTGTTACTTTAGAAGTTTCAAGAGAGTTTCCGATCACGATACAACTATTTTAAAGGACGTTCAGAGGACATTTACGTCCAGATGATATAATTTGATAGAAAATAACATTTACGGCTGAAATTGAAAGACCTCTGTATTTACCTATCCAAAGCAAAACAAATTCCGAACAAAAGATGACCCCGCCATGATATACTCAAGAACTAAGTCAAAGAATCTTCACAAGACAAACCTGGCAAGTTTTGTGCAAACGTTTGCATTCTAGACAATAAATAACAAACAGACTATTCCGAACAAAACAACGGGGAAGACATAAGCTGAAACTAAGGTACTTAGCGCGGAGCTTAGTTCCGAAAAGATGTCTGCGAAATTAGCCCCACCAAAACAAGATGGAGCGAGTTATGGCGGAGTCATATCTGAATAATAAGGAAGTGTCGGCAGGTATGCAATACGTCTTGTCTTTTTAGCTCGTGCAACCAAACAACCAACCAACCGACTACCGCAGGTCTTACTTCTCGCCTTTGGTACCGGGTATATTCTGTGTATGTCGGGTGGAAAATGAACCTTCTTACAAAGTTTCAGAATGCCGCGTAAATGAAATGCTTTATTAAGAAAGAAAAAGCGCAATTAGGGAAAGGTTGAAATGTTTTATGGTAAGGCTAATAAATACAGTGATCCCAATTTTAATAACACGGGATTAAAAACTAAAAATCTCGAAATTGAACGTGGAAAAGTTTATAAAAATGTAGTAGAGTTTACTCTTTTGTGTGCATTCTTTTATTTTATTTTAATTCTGTATGATTGTGAGGTTTATCTGATGATCTGGTCGGTAAGAAACAAAAATGAAAATTCATTTTTGCATGTATAAATCTTCATAGTTTAACAATATCGATGACAAAATTTCTTTCAATCCAGTGACAACACATATAAACCAGCACATAAAGAATACAAGTACAAACAAAACAGACAAAAAACACACGCTAATACGATTCCCATGTAAAATACTACGATATCAAATAATAACTACAACAAAAAATTGGTTGGATTCAAAGGTATTTCTGTGTTGCTCCTAATTGTATCCCTAAATAATAACGTCTAGCTCAAATCGCGCTAACCTTCGTAATACCAGCTATAGTTTCAATGTTATAGTGTTAACTTGGATTAGGTTAGGTACTACAAATTTCCTTATTGATCTCATATAAGGGCATTCCTAGGAAATTATTTTTGTTTCCTGTAATATATTGAAAAGCTTCTAAGTGATGCCGCCGTCGTATGCCAGCAGGGAAAGTTCTTCTTTCGATGACCGACTGGTAGGTGGGTACCACCGGGACTGGCTCTGACAAGTCTACGGACCAGATTCAATTAACCACTAAAATTGACAGGTCGTATGACTTGCTGCATTATTATTGTAAATACGTAAACTCATAATAAACAAGTTTTTTTTATCAAGAACCTAAAGTTATTGAGAAATCCTCCAAAGAACTAATAATGTTTGAATGTAAATAATACCCAACATTACACATCCCTCAAATAAAACCGCGCAGCTCAAAACGCGCTAACCTTTCCCTCGTTTTATTAGCCCGCCGAAGTTTCAGTGTTACAGTGTTAGCACTCATCCCCGTCTGCCGTTATAATGTTGGCAGTTATGTGTCGCCTGCAGACAGTTTCTTCCATCACACATAATCCTACCGCGCTGTTCCACTGTTATGGAGTTGGTTCGTTAGCGGAATAGTGCGGCCGTGTTTTTGCTCTAATGTAGCAAAACGTCTCGGAAAATTCGTACACATTCCAGTAATAGAACAAGTTGCTTGTGTCAGACATGTCATGGGAGATGCATATTAACATTATTCTAACTGTATTGTTGGGAATGTTACTTTGAACTAATTCTGGATGTATGATTACTTTTTCATACGCAGAAGTTAAAATTACATCAACACTTGTTAATAATACGTACTATGAACATTATGAATTGCCTTTAATTTACTGCAAACATGATAAGTTTCTACGTTAATTTTTTAATTTTTTTTTTGTTGATCTATATACGTGATGTTTACAATATATTATTCGATGCCTGTCTCGCTAGGGTATACCTGTGTTGAGACAGGCGTACGCAATTGAAAGAAATGTTTTTTTTTTAATGTGAGTAGTACCACACCAGAGTATCTACTGCTTCCAAAGTTCCGGAGCCAATGGGACTGTGGATGTGGAATCCCAAATTGGGGAATTTGAGTTTTTATTTGTAATTTGAGTGGGAAGGTGAAGGAAAATAATTGAAAATGACTTAAAGCATTTCAAGCAAATTTTCGATTACAAAATGGTTATCTTTCACCAGGAAAAAATGTGTCTACTTCACTATCTTAATTGACTGCGATGCTCATATACTGAATTGAACTCACAAATCCTGGATTCAAAATCAATGATTTTATTGAAACGCCAATGAAGCTCCAAATTGGCATATTTTTTTGTAGTGAAATTGGTATTTTAAAGCTCTATTGAACCTGATAGAAATGAGTATGTTAGCTGAATGTTAATGGTATTAATTTGTTGTACGATAATAAAAAATATTTTTTTTTTTTTTTTATTTATTTATCTATAATAAAATATAATTACAATGGTTTTATGTATATGCCTGTCTCACTAGGGTATACCTGTGTCGAGACAGGCGTACAGGTATATAAATGAATGTTGTAGTTACAAGGATATTTAAGGTAAAATACATATCACTTTGAATAGAATTAAAACAGAAAGGTGATTGGAAGGGTGATAAATCTTTTAAAGAGAGTTATTTTATAAATGTTGGAGATGAAGTAGAGAAGTAAATTCTGCCTAATCTATTTAAAGGTCAATTTGACAGGATTCCATTATTTTCATTTATTTTATATGGGTTAGGTTGTATTGGTATAGTTATTTTTGTCTATGTGTGATTTATTTTACAGATGTTTGTAATAGTGAGGCGTCCAATACTTATAATACTTATACCAATACTTATAAATATTTAAAAAAAATATATTTCAGGCACCAAAAATTTTGGAAATTTCATAATGACATATTTTAATGATGTCGTTTGTGTAAAACAAGTAAAAAAAATAAATCTTATGGTGCGAAATAAAAATTCTAGGTATTTTACTATCGACTTTAAATGCTTGCATGTTTAAACGAATGCATGTATGTAAATACGACACATAACATGTTATGAGTCAGCACACGATAAAGTAGAGCGATAGTAAAGTATAGTTGTTATGACAGCGATCTGTGTGCAGGTGTATACCATACTGTAATGTACCTACTGTACCTGCACCTACTGACTAGCTGGGTCGGCGCGGCGTCGACGTCACAGCCGTGACTTCTCGGGAACTACGGGAAGTGTGTCAAGAAGCGTCGCGACGCTAATCTACGTGAAATGCGAGCGGCGCCATACTCATGAGGTAGATTAGTGGCAATCTATTAATAAGCATTTTTATCGATATATAAGAAAATAATTATACCGAAGAGATAATTTTTTGAATATCTTTTAATTTTGTATTTTGAGATGGAAAATTATCAAGAGGAGGTTCTGCACAACCTTTTTCTTACAAAACTTTAATTTGGATTTTAGGCCTAATACTGCATCAAACTTAATAAGTTTTTTAAATCAAAAGGTGTAGCAAATATCTAGTACGGATATATGCTACTTAATTCATTTGTGTTTTAAATTATAAAATATAGGCCATTAAAGAGATATTTTTTTTACAATTATAGAGATAACTTTGGCAATTGTTTGTTATTTAATGTTAAGTTTATTTTTTGTATGCCCGTATTTTTGTATACTGTGTAATTATAATATGTAAATTATTACAAAAGAATTTTGATATGCTTAAATTTAAATTACAAACGACCGATTTACACTGGAACACAAATTTGACGTACATAAATTTAAAATTTCGACTTAAACAATTTTTTAAGATTTATTTATTTATTTATTTAATATAAGAATATTGTACATTGTATATTATTTTTGTGTTATTTCAACCGCCATGCTAGGGATGTCCCTATGTTATGGCGGGTGAAGTTTTCAGATAATAAATTATATATGTTATGGTTGTAAAGCAAAAATTTAAGTTATACAAATTAAATCAAGTTGCAAATATCATATATCATGGTTTTTAATGTAATAGTAAATATATTCTTTAATAATAATAAGAGTAAAATAATTAATAATAACTTTTACTCACATTGAATTTGTTAGTTAAAAAAATTGTTGTTAAATTATACAATTTAATTGCGAAAGAATAGTAAGAATAATATGTAATAATAGTTAGGTCGATAATAAAATTCAATGTAAGTAAAAGTTACAAAATTATTTGTTAATTTAAAAAATAGTTATAAGTTATACAATTTAATTGCGAAAGAATAGTAAGAATAATATGTAATAATAGTTAGGTCGATAATAAAATTCAATGTAAGTAAAAGTTACAAAATTATTTGTTAATTTAAAAAATAGTTATAAGTTATACAATTTAATTGCGAAAGAATAGTAATAATAATATGTAATAATAATAAGGTAGATAATAAAATTCAATGTAAGTAAAAGTTACAAAATTATTTATTAATTTAAAAAAAAAATAGTTATAAGTTATACAATTTATAATGTTTTATTATTTTTACTTTAGATTTCATTTTATTTACATGGTAGGTTGGGAAATATTATTTTTTTAACGATTACGAACCCACAAAAAAATATTTGCCTTACCTTTTGATGAAAAAAAGAATTATTCAGTTTTGTGAAAAAGTATAGTTTATTACAAAGTACGAGTATATAGTATATATTCTCATTTCTAAACCTAAACTCCCTCGTGTTTCATATTATATTTTATTTTTAATGATTTTTGTTTTAATGGCACCGTTATTGTCTATCATTATCTATTGTTCTGTGTCAAATAAGAACTGTTATTGTTAATTTTGTTATCTTAGCATTGCTTTGTATGTATGTATTGTATATTCTTTGTTTCATACTAATTGATCAATATTTAGGAATGACTCGTAAGGTACACTAAATATGATTAATATTAAGTTTGTTATAGTTAATCGCACTTGAAGTGAAATAACACAAATTCGCGCTATGCAAATGTTAAGTTATTTTTATTATTGTTTCAAACAATAAATAAAATACCTCTCACTGAGGTCAGTGAAAAGGGGTACATGTACAAAAAATCCCTTTTCACAGCGATATTTTTTTTCATAAAGCATTGGGTATTGCAATTAAACATTTAGATTTTAAATATAATATCGTTTCCACCCACCACCCGCCACCCCTGCAGCGTGTGACGTCAGACGGCATTCAACGTGATAAACTGTCAACAGCAGTTGTGACTTGTAGACCGAAAATACAAGCAGTCAAGACAGCAAGCACTAAACACCGCTTCTGCCGAGGACTTGCAACTCGTCCCAAGTTAACCCTGTCAGTGCCTAACTTATATTATATACTTGTCTGCGATGCGAACCATGCACTAATGCGATACATATTATAAAATGAAACCACGAAGATATAATATTTCAGATTGTAAACCTTAGATTAAGGTAAGGTAAAACAATTTGAAAAAAAAAATAAGTGAAAATTTCTATAGCACCGTTTTGTTTTGGAACTGGATGAAATGGAAGCGAGCGATATTAAAAAGAGACCAACATATACATCTATAGGATGTAGCCTGCGAGAGAATGAGATAGCAATAAAATATTTATTTATTTCCCGGGTACTCGATTCCAATATAATATGATAAATCCACGGTCCCACGTAAGCCTCCTTTAGTCTACTGATATAAAGTGCCTGACGACCCTTAGCGGCCAGACATTCAGTGGAACAAGGATCGAATCGAATATCTTTACATGGTATAAAATGAAGTCGCTCACGCTTAGATCTTTTAAATTATGCAACGGATTTTCATGCGGTTTTCACCAAGAGATAGAGTTTGTTATTAAGAAGGTTTTAGGTATAAAATTTGTCAAGCTTTTGTGTAAATTCGTTGAAATATATAATATATCTGGCCAAGCGGCAGTGGGCAGCGGGCAGCGAGCTGTGCAAACGAACGGTGTGGATTTGATTTAACAGATGGCGTTGGTTATAAAGGTAGGATAATAGCGGCGTTGTGTTTCGTTAACCACAGCAATGTGTGGCCGGGTCTGCTAGTCATAAATAAAATCAATATCCAATCTTAAAATCACTCTAAAATTAACAGGCAAAAGAAAACACAAATCCTAATAAAATGACCAAATGTATAGGAAAAGGTGTACTGGAATTCGACGACAAATATATGGAAAAAATCATCCTACACATTGATAAAAAAAAAGTGCTTCGTGGTCTCCCCACTCTTGTCCACTGTAGTTTTCTGAAGGTTTCGCTTCTACGGCGTGTGAACTGCACACTCTGATTTTTTTTTAAATGGGTATATGGTTGCCCCAAAAAGAAACTAATAGTGAGATATAGGTCAAAAGATTTGCTTTAATTTATGTCTCTCCAATCTTAGGTCTCTGATTACATGCCATCATCTACAGCATTTTGTTCAAGGTTTGATCTGTTTGCTTTGAGGAGATTGCCTCCAATCTAAGATGCGTTTGATTCTCCGCTATCCATTGCAATATGGTTACCTTCATTACGAATAACATTGAATAAAGGTTGATTGGAACTGTTTATTGACAGCTTCCTAGTCGCCTGATGATATCACGGACTCCGCGCAACTCGTCTTGTACCAATTGATATTATTATATCACTTACGGTGTATGTAAATGTTGTTGGCACTTAACACCGTTATACGAAGAACAGTAAAATTATCAAAGAACATAAAACGATCGGAGTTTGGTAATAAATTTATAAACACTAACATCATACCACAGGGGTGCTAAATTTATCGTTAACCAAAAGTTATTTGTAATGTTTTAACACTAGAAGCGCGGAACATCCTGAGACCCCTAGAAGCGCGGATGGGTCAATTATGGCCATTTTAGTTTTGCTACAGTAATGTGAAGATATATATTCAAATAAAACTAGTAATTATGATTGAATGTTTTCTATTTGAATATCTGGGTGCATAGTGATAAGGAGAAGAACATTTTTTGGTGTTTTCCTTGATATACTGTCAATGTGATATCGTATTTTTTCAGTAGGTACTACTGTACACTGTACAGTACAACTCTTCTTTTGCTTATTTGTCGCAAGCAGATTTTCCCGACGAGCTTTATTTATTGTACCAATAATACTTATTCCGTTTGATTTTAGAGTTTAAGCAAGGGATAAAGACGTGAAGAAGTTATCAAAAGTGATATTTCTTTATTTTTTTAGGTATGGCTGAATCAATTTTCTCCGTGACTGGGTCGAAATTGACCCAACCGCACATAGAGGTGAATTTTCATTAAAAAAATATGTGTAATTCATTTACGTGGTTCAAGTCTCGTTTAAATAATAATCATCATATTTCATGACAAGTCATAAAAAATTACGATTATTCGCACAATAAAATATTGACTAGAGCAGGAAGAACATCGAAATGGATCAAATTTGGGACGCCCGCGCTTCTAGTGTTAAAAACACAAAATTTAAAAAAAACGGATGTTATAATATAGATTCAAATATTGAAGTCTCATTAAAATACTGTCGGTGTAATAATTTTATGTATGACAAGAAAGCTAGAGTTATTCGAACTCGAAAAGGTAAATGAATTCACAAAATGTAATAACATGAAGAGTGGATGGCTACGATAATTCATGTCACTCGTCGCCCGTTTTCATACATCCCGCTCCTAAAGTCCTACAACACATTCAGAATCGAAGTTCGTGGGATATTAATTTCAATATCATCTTTTGACCCGTCCGCGTCCACCGGATCGCTCGCCATATTGGTCCGTGACACATGTCGTGACGTAACATCCGTCCAAGTTACGATCGATGCCAGAGACACTGCCGTGTAATTAAGGCAATAAATCTCACCGTATCGAATGTGTAAATTACCATCTATCCGCCATAAAAATGCCGCATTCACCAAAAAGAGAAACATCCGAGCCTTATAGAAATGTGTATGGTCCGGGAATTAAAACCGATGTTTACGGGACGGATTCTTCGTGAAGGTAGACCGTAGATACCCCCATTGCTTGAGGGACATAAATCGGAGAAATGCGACAGCCTGAATGACTTCACGCGCGTATTTTATTAATTTTTGAAATAGGCTCATTGACGTCGGAAAAGGTGGAGGAATGCCAGCGATCAGCAATCAAGCTGGTTTTGGGAGAAGCAGTATTCTGAGAGCGAGTCCGACGTACGTCCTCCGGTCTCCACTTCAGGTAGAACGGGATTGTTTATGTGACTGGGCAAGATACCAGCCGGCCCGGCTAAATAATGCAACTTATGCTCATGAATCTGTCCCATGGAATACTTTATATTCCGTGATAAAACCAAGGTATCATACTATACTAGACTAAACTAGACCCAACACTGAATAGACAACCAATACCGTGTGACTAATTTTCAATAAAACATAAATTAAGTTTTTATTCAGTTGCTGAACAAAATGATCCCAAGCCTGTCGTTTAATCGGTAGTATTTTATTTACGAGCTTGCTGAAGGGTAAAAATAAGACAATAAATTTATATTAAAAGCATAATGGGGATACCTAGAATACCAGTTTTCAAAGAAAACTTGCCGAAGTGTATCAGTCACCCAGGGTTTGGTGAACCGTAAAACAGTCGCTCAACGTTACAAAGAGGAAATTAGAATGACGTGCAAATTGATTGTTGGGTTTTTAAAATAATCTAATCAAAGGAAGTCACAAATCAAACACTTTTTGAAGGGATACATAATAGGGAAGATGATTTTGAAAAGTAACGGCAAATGCTTTGAATTTTTTAAAATCCAACATTTGAAAGGATTTATTTTAACCTAACAAGTAATAGCTGTACAAATGCCTCCATCGAGTGCTTTACTTAACTTATCACTAAGTTTTATTCCCTCAATTTAAAACCTATGCTTTCTCCTAACTACTTTAATTTAATTTCCTTATCCCATCCCTTTCACATTTTATTACACAACGTAATGCATAGAAAACACATTTATCCAGAATAAATTGGTTTGCATGAAAAAATTATCATCTGTTATAAAAGCCACCTTTAGTAATTTACTAAAATGCACATAAAGTCTTCAAGAACAAAACACATAATTATGTTTAAAGTAGGTATCTACGTAGTTTGAGAATTCGAAAAGTCTAAATGTCCATACTGCAATAAATTCTTCAGAACGATTATATTATGTGTAGGTCTGAGTTCCACACGAGTCTACGAATTCCTCGATATATTATTAACCCACCTGAGAAATACCTGGCATTGGGTGAAATCCATAAATACAAATGCGATCACTCCCGTCCTCGTGAGGGTAAGCAGATGATCTCACCGAGCCTGCATAAATATCTAAATAATTTAGGGAATTAGAAAAATCATAAGTTTAAAAAAAAATTTCTCAATATTGTAATATTTTGTCTGTAATTAAGAATGACACAGATTAAAAAGCTATCAAAAATTTCAAATTAAATTTGCAATTTATTTTATTATTTATGTATATTTTACTAAAGGTATAATTACTCATTGAACCGTGGCGTTGTTAGAATTCGGTTACTGTGAAAGTCAATGAATAGTTCATAATAAATTTTCTAATCGGCAAAGTATAACTTTGTTAAAATTAGATTGAAATAAGTAGGTTCACTAAACAAAGTTTTCGCATTGTTAGCTTTCAAATGAGACACTCAGATATATTATGACCATTTAAAGTAGAGAAAATATGGTATTTTGATCAACTTTGATTATCTTAATGTCGCATCCAAGAATTTATTCCAATTAAACTTTGTTTGGAAATACACAGAGTGAAAATGTTATGTTTGGAATATTTCAAGGTTAGTATAGAAGTACCCTACCTACAAGTCATTATTTTCAAATATAAAATAGAGTGTGCGATTCACACGCGGTAGAGGAAAAGCCTTCAGAAAACCAAAGTAGACAAGAGTGAGGAGACTACGAAGCACTTTTTTTATTAATGTATAGGATGATTTTTTCATATTTTTGTTGTCGAATTCCAGTGCACCTTTTCCTGTAAATTTGGTCATCTTATTAGTATTTGTGTTTTCTTCTTCGGAGTCGCTAGATGTCGCTTTCTTTTGTGTTTTCTTTGCCTGTTCATTTGGGAGTGGTTTGAAGATGTATACTGAATTTATAAAAAAAAAAATTTTGGGTTTATCATGATTTTGACCAAATCTATCTCATTCTCCCGCAGGCTAAATCCTATAGATGTAGATGTATTTGTTTGTCTCTTTTTAGTGTCGCTCGTTTAGTTTTATCGAGTTTCAAATCACAACGGTGCTAAAGAAGTATTCACCTTTAAAAAAAAGCTTAATTTAAACATAATATAAAAAAATTACAGTTCTCATCTGATAATAATATAATCTCGTTGTTTTGAGACAGGTAGTTTCGCCGTTTATATGAGACGATGTCAGCTAGTAGGCCCGGGTCCGCACGGGGCGACGCCGTACGACGCGATGCGATCCCTCGGGATTCTGGTTTCGCAATCGAAAGGATCGAACCCGGAGCGGTGTCTGCGTGTCGATCCTCAATAGAGATAGACGGGAATTACACGGGCAAATAAATTACATAGATAAAGGCATAGGCAAAACGGGCTGCGTTTAACAGGACAAAAGGATGAGGACAAGCGGGCAGAAGCAGGGGCGCTCGGAGAAAGAAATCAATAAAAACACATACTTTTTTATGAATATTTTAACGAATCGATTGGAATTAAACCTTTTGAACTAAAAAGTCTACGTTATATCTTTTTCCATTTCTTTTTTTTTTAATTAGCATTTCACCATAAAAAGAGTGACCATCTATATTTAATTATTCTTCAAAAGTATTATTCTGTTAAACTGTAATTAAGGCGATCCTCTAGTACTGGACCTATTCGGAATCAGGGAGAGTTAAGGACTTTAGGGCGTTGACGCTGTTGACCAATAAAAACCATAAACAGTAGCCAGCAACGGTCCGCAAGTACTATTTTACAGAACGAAGGGACGCGGAGAACAGAGAAACGTCTTTTCGGCCCTTTTGCGGATGGCGTAGGGATTAAATTCGCAGTTGGTTAACTCTTCTTTTAATGTACTGGTAAAAACCATAGCCAACATATTATATGTTTTATTTAATTTTGTGAAGTTTGTGCGTAAATATCAATTTTTATTGCGATTATTATAAAAGAAACTAAATTTGCCACAATAAACAATAAAACCATATCTGAAGAGGGGTTTTTAAATAGGAGAGTTTGGAGTTGAAAGTTTTTTCATAGACCTTATAGGTACTTTATTTTTTTCTAGGCTTATTAAAAGATTTATAAAAAAAGGTATGTTCTACACGCAGTATTTAATTGGAGCATCTATAATACTTCTAAGCGATCAAATTTTCAAAACAAAAACACGTGATTCGGTATGATTTTGCATTATTTAGTATGGCTTCATCTTAAGATAAAAACTAACAACTTTTTTTTACATTAGCTTCATAATTTCCCTCAGGGCCGATGTCATCTTGGGGGATGTTGTGTGAAGGGTTTTTTAAGGAAAGGAAGGAGAGGTAGGGGGGGCTGGGAAGGAAAAAGGTATGAGGAGTGTGTAGGAATCTGGGGTCAGTGTGTTCAGGAGTGATGAATGTTTGAATTCATCCTTCTCACTGCAGTGCAAGGTGAAGGATGGAGAGAGTCCTGCTGTAGAGGAAAATAAGGCAGTAGGTGAGCAGATGCCTACTCCACCAAAACCCTGACAATCCTCACCCCATGAACCCGGACACCCCTGCTAAGTTACCAAACGTAGCGAACCGCACCCATACCCGACCCCAAATTGAAGAACTACCTTCAATATTGGGTTAACAATAATAGTTTAATTTATGTTTTAACATCAAGTCAATAACTTATATGCTGTTGTCAGTTAAAGAAAGTTCGGAATGACGATAATTCAGAAAGTAAAAATATTTTCAACGATCATCATTTTATGGGTTTTCTGCTTGCTCATTCACCAGAAGCGCGGTAAAAATTTCAGCAGTTCGAAAAAATAGTAGACTTAGATAAATAAGCAATTTATTTATTAACACAAATTATTGTTAACGCTATTTACCACTGCCGATCGCGAAGAAAATAACTCAATAAATAAACAAATAGAATCTTCCAGATCGCGCAGTGGCGGCGCACAGGTTCGTGGAAGCGCCCCCGACTACCTGTAACTTGCACATATCGGTCGATCTGCACCGCTCTCCCGGCCGCGGCATCTCCGCCCCCCGCTGCCACCCACCGACCCCCAATATAATCTCTACACGACCGCGCCACTGGATATAACTCGTAAGGTTTCATTAGAGAGTTTAAATGCCAGGTGATAGCAATTACAATACAAATTATTTCAAATTTATGCGTTTATAAAAGGCGTAAAATTTGTTTTGATACTTTCATTTAAAATTTTGTAGGGGGATAAAAATCCTTTGAAAAATCTAGAGCTTTTTCTAGGCTGTTTAAAATGAAACTTGTTTCTGACACATAGCAGGTACCTATTTACGACAGTTGCATAAATGATTTTTTTTTTTTAAACTTTTTTTTTAAATTGATAAACTAATGTTTAAGACAAGATTTTTACGCATAGCACAAAGGGTAACAATTATTATAAGTAATAATTATTAGCCTGAAACACTTATCTACATTGAACAAATCTCATTTAGAAAAGTTGGCGTCGGCGGCATGTATCTTTTCTCGGGAGATTTTTTCAATGTTTCAATTACTTATAATAATTATTTTTTTACATGTTTCAATTACTAATAATAATTATTTTTTTACATTAACTCCACATAGGAAGCCCTGAGGAAAATAATTTACCACAGGGCCTATGTCATCTGAGATGCTATGTGGAGGGTATTTTAAAGGAGAGGAAGGAATGAACATTGGTCTTGAAGAGGCCTATTTTGTAGAAAAGAGGAAACACAGAGGCCGGCAAATCGTTCCACAGCCGACCTGTTTAACTCAAGAACGAGTCGAAGAAGCGACCCGTTCTCATGTGACAAATGTCAAAAGTGTACATACGTTGGGCGCGCGTTTGGCGTGTTTCTATGCACCGGTGCCGAAGGGATCAATGACGCTTGTTCCTCAGAGCATCTTCCATTAAAATACCCGTAGAACAAGGATAGCATTCCCTCCGATGCCTGTGCTGTTTAATATAGTAAAAAAAATAGCAGCTAAAAATATCGTTTTATAGCATAGCATAGAATAAATTATTTTGAAGATAATTTAAACGTATTTTTAAAATATTTTTCTGGTAAATTGCCCTTAAATATTGGGGTATTTTACTTAAAAGTAAAAAACAAAGAATTCTTGTTATTAATAAGGAATTAGTAAGGAAGGTACGTTTTTGTTGTTGTTATTTTTGCATTAACTCCACACAGGAGGCTCTGAGGAAAATAATTTCCCCCAGGGCCTATGTCATCTGGGATGCCTTGTGGATACACATATCTAAAAATGCGTGGTTAATGGATATACATTTCTAAAAAAAATGCTCCTTGAGATGGAAGGAACTGTTCACAGAAACATATGACACGATCAAGTCAATCAAACGCGTGTGGCCGAGCATGAAAAAATCTAGATAATTTACACAGGTACCCAAAATTAATGTGGAATTAAAAAAAATAATAATTTCAGGTAAGTTACATGATTGTTTGAAGGAGAATAATTTTAATAAAGGGTGTTTTTCAAAACAGATGTATGTGGCATTCAAACATGATATATCACTCCGAATATGCAATCATTGTTCAGTTGATTGTATTTTAAAATACTTATTATTAATCCATGTACTTCTTAAATTCTTTCACGCAAAAAGAATATTATTTTTATATTAGATATATTTATCTTCCAACAAGACAAAGCTTTTTTTCCCTTCAAGTAAACACATCGCGATGAAAAAGTTCTTTCTTTAAAAATCCACGTATCAAACCTAAATTTTCACGTAATGTATCAGAGAATACGTAGCACGTAGGGAAAAATCACCCCCATTTCGGTTCAATGGAGGTCGTAGTATCTTCTGAAAAAAATAATAAAATACTTGAGAGAACCAAATACAAATTCGTTCAACTTTTTCAGTTTATATTACGGATTTAGCTATCCGAGATGAAAACGAAAAACGAATGCATGTGCTATGAAAATTTATATTCATAAATGAATACAAATTGCTTTCAAGCATATTGTTGCTAATAATATACATACAAAAACATGCTTGATCTAGGGCCCCCGATAAGATCGCGTTGGAGTTGAGGAAATCAAACAATGAATTTTCAACGAGGTCTTCCGAACAAAATACAAGTTAATTAAAATTTAATAGTACGCAAAAATTATTTAAAAGTTTGATCGATGTATAATAAAATTTTATTGTAACATTTATGTTGCTAAATAATGGTGGTGCGATAGCTGAACAGCATGTTACTGAGTGAGGTTTTTTTAAGTATTTTGCGGTCAGTCTGAATCAAGAAAGATTTTTGACCACCTGTAAGGTGTTTCAAATGACTCTATTTTAGATTACTGTGTGGCTAACGATTAATTTTACCACCCAATCTTTAATGCGTTGAAGATAGAATTACATCTAAACTCAATAAGAATTACTTGAAGGCACTGCAGTTATTACCACAGTTTTAGAATACCTCTCAATACCATCCAGCCTCGCTCTTATAATCAATCTCTTGTACAGTGGTCTTAAACCAGTACTATATGGAAACTGTATGGTTGATAGGAAAATTATTAATGTCTACCTAACTCTGATCAAATTGAACATTTTGTGAATCGTATAATTAAGCACAAAATGTGTAAATAATCGGAATGTTAGTATTTACAAGGTGGCTAACTTTCAGTATCTATACACAGTGACTAATGGACAGTGAGAAGCAATAAATAAATAAATAAATAAATATTAGAAATGTAGGCTTTGTTAGGAAAAATATAAACTTTGTTATTTAGGGTACGGAAACAAAAAGTTTAACGGATTGTTTCGAAGAATATGAATAATCCGTCGAATATCAATGTTAAAATTCAAGTTCTCTTATTATTTCATCATTATGGCTCGGTTGTTTCACAGTATTTGAATAATAACAGAACTTAAATAGGACTTTTACAAAACTTGAAAATTAACTTTGAAATTTTATGAATTGTTCAAATTCTTGAAACAGTCCGTCTTAGTAATATCAAATAATATTGTTTGTGATATTAAGGGATCAAATCAATTAATTGTGAACAAAGTCAAGCATTATTATTATTTTTTTTATTTTTTTATTTAAAAATATAACAAGGTTACAGTTTTACAACATAATATATACATTAATATTTCAATCACTCTCCTAATAAAGCAGCTGCTTGTATTTGGGAGAGGATAACTAAAAAAAAATTACATGTGTTTAAATTAAAACAAAAAATATTAGTAATTTAACAAAAAATATTTGTGATTTTATGAGAAAATACAGATAAAAGTAATAAAAATATAGGTTAGTTAAAATAAATTATTTAAAGTATTGACAAGGCAAAAACATATTTCTAAATATGCAACACATATTTCTAGATATGATATACAATAAGTTAAGTTATGAACAAGGATCGTAAGCAGAGACATAAATGATAATTGCTAAATGCATAATGATAGTCGTCCAGCCAGCAACCGGTAACAGTGGCGCAGCCGACAATGCACAATATGGGTTGGGGGCTGGGGCAGGCAAGCGGCCCCATTATGTATAATACGTTTGTCCCGAGCACCGCAGCGTCCATATTTCGCTTCGGAATTGTGCACCGGAACTTTTAAATTGTATCCAGACCGGCGTAAAGTTTGGGCAATACTCGTATTTTTGTGCCATTTTACGTCCGAACGGGAGAGGGGTGCGAAGCGCTCTGTTTAGCGGTGAATGGAGGGGGACGCTTTCACCGGGGGTAGGGGTCGGAGGCTTTCACGGGGCAAGAGTCAGATGCTCTCCAAACTGGAAAACTCAAAGTTCGATATTTTGCAAGTCTTTTCAGGTTAACTTGTAAATCACTCCAGTAAAACGACACAAATGCAAGAATCTTTATTATGTGCATCGAGAATAAATTATTGTACGAAAAATCGATTTAATATGAAGCGAAGTGATTTACAATTCAATTTGCACCTTCATATTATTTACATATTTTAGGTTATGTCGTTTATTCTGTGGAAATGAGTGTATGTACGCAAATAGAATATTTAAATTATTTCATTAAGTCATTAGTCATTACCGAACTTTAGGTCAAAATTGTGAAAAACCCTAGTAATTTGAACCATCAATCTATCATAAGAATTGAGAAAATTTTCTTGGTTGACATAAATAAAGCACATAACATTAATATACCTGCATCTATTTTTAAGAGTATAATCAAGAGAAAATGTTTGATTATTTGATTAATATTAAGCATAGAATGTATTCTCCATTTCGAATCGATTGTGCCTACAAACATACGAACTAAATTTAACTTACTTTGTCGACTTAGTACCTACACTTTATGGTAATATATCTATAATTAATATTTAATGATTTACGACTTCAGACACCAACCCAAAAATATGATTTATAATGTAATAAAATGTTTTCAAAAGAATAATTAGTTAAATGTCTGACAGAAATATAGAAAGTCTTGATTGATTGGCTTAGTCATCGAATTCTTGCAAAAAATTCGTTTATTTATATGCCTAAGCCTTATATTCCTTGATGCTTAAAAAAACATAGATTTTACTTTACATTAGAGTTTCACAGTGGCGTCCAAAAACTTTTTCACTTTTGTGCGTATCCCCCAAAGTGATAAATATTTTTAGTTTGTTTTATTAAACATATTTTTACGAATAGGTATATTTCCAGTTAAAAAATATTATTATTTTATCTTCGATTAAATATTGTTACAAAAAATGGACGATGAGTAATGTTAAAATAAATTGCCATTGGTCGTTAAAGGTTTTCATAGGTTAAAGCTATTTATAAACATGTGTTTTTTGTCATTGAAGAAGAAGATAACAATATTAATCAAAACGAAAATATGAAAGAGAACAAGACACAGAAAAAATAGAAAAAGTTAATGGTCGCAACTGGGACTCGAACCCAGAACCTCTCGTATAAACGGGACGTGCGTGTTTACCAATTCGGCTAATTTTACCTTCTCTGAAACAGTCGTATTAGTGAATCTCATATTTAAAATTTTAGAATATTATCTTCAACATTTTGTTTTCCCTTTTATAGGCAACTACCATTTTTATTGGAAACAATCATTCTAAGAATTCAACAATGAACTTTGTGGCAATACATACTAAAACATCTTTTGGCCAAAGAAACTATTTATATCAGGCTCCACTTATGTTTAATATTTAGCCAGATTACATTAAGTCTTCCAATTCATTAACTAAATTTAAAAATAATGTTAATAAATTTATGTTGACCGAGGATTGGCATACTATATTTTTATCCTGTCCTTTTTTACATAATATGATTTTTTTTTAAATAATAAGATTTTTTTATAATAAGATATTTGAGTTCCATTTGCACAAATCGAAGTGACACCCTAGTTGTTTTGAACTTACTTTGCTTTTGGCAGGTATAAATATTGTTACAAATCATTCTCAGAATATAATATTAGTGTTTTGAAAGTAGTGTTTTTATATTGCGTTTTGTATGTAAAATGCATCCTCAAATTATAATTGTTAACCTCAATACAGGCATTAGTTCTAGTGAGGTTAATTTATGTAAAAAAAAAACCAACAACAAAATGTACGGTGAGAATATATAAATATAAATAAATATAAATATGAATATAAGAATTGGTTTGTCTCGGAAAAATATATCCGATTTTATTTATGTTATCTTTTTTAAAAATATTTTCAGTGCTTCATTGCAATATGAAGAAAGGTAACTAATACTCAAATTCAAAACATAGACCCAAAGAAGAAACTCCATAAATAATCGCAAATTCACTTTTTGGTGTTATTTTTGATTCATGAAAATAAATTATTGCATCCATCGATTTTATTTAAACAAAATAATTGACACGTTTCACAACCAATGGTTTCTTCGTCAGGATAAAGTTAAATTAAAAATTATCAAATACATATAAGAAGAGATGAACGGTTTATATATACTTACCTACAGATAAAAAATATTACGAGCGTTGATTGATTATGAATTATTTTTAAAAACAATTACATCAAATAAATTAATTTACTATAAAATATGTATTTATTGCAAAAACTTTTATAAATGAACACAACAGAATCAAAGAGTAACTATGATGTCTATATAAAAAATAAATAAATTATTTTCAATGAATATAATGACTTTAAGAGATGGATAATTTTTTTTTAAATATTTGGTTATTAATAATATTTATTATAGTTATTTTACGCTGCTCCATATTTTATGTCCGGGTTAAATCTTTCCTAAATGAAAGACTAAACCCTTCCACACACTTCTCCACAAATGATTATCTAGTAAATCCACGAAATGTAAATGCACTATATAAGTAAAATAAATATAAAACAATACAAGAACAATACGTCAATCCACCAAAAACATAATGGGAAAATATTTCACCGACTCCAGTTATTTTCCTATCAGAGGGTTCGGCTCTGATGAAATCCTAACTCGACCGATAAATCCTACTGATCACTCAATATAAATATTTAAAAAATCTTTCGTAATCCTACATGTATTTAAAATGGCTGACTTTTGCATTTTTATATATAAATTCTTTGACAAATCTAATACCCTAAATTTTTAATAAATAGTGATGGAGATAAAGTAATTAATTTTCATTAAATCCAAAGAACAAAATATAAAGATTATACCTACTTAAGTATTTCAGATCATGCGGGAAAATTCATCAAAATTCTACTGGTATATTTTTTTTATTCGTGTTCAATAGTTTGAGAGCATCTGATCTACAAATTTTTTATAATATTATTTCCCTCAATCATACAACAAATTGACACCAT
Source organism: Limnephilus lunatus (assembly GCA_917563855.2). NCBI lineage: Eukaryota > Metazoa > Arthropoda > Insecta > Trichoptera > Limnephilidae > Limnephilus > Limnephilus lunatus. The sequence goes on from OU830598.1 coordinate 81,711,612, forward strand.
AATATAACAGCACCTACAAAGAAGCTGATGATTCATTTTAAAATGAATTTCTTCAAAGTTTTTTTTTTTTTAATTTTAATCTAGTTTCTGGGGTAATGCAAAATCGATTGTATTATACAAACGAACTCTAGACTTCTGTGTTATTACCAATCACCAGTGTACTATTGTATTTTTTTTTTTATTCACTGCTGCTTCAATCGTAATACAATAGGAATGTATTAATAAGCGTTGATCTCGCATGCAGCGTGAATTTATTAATATAATGTATGCATCCGATCAAACATAACTTTACTGTCTGACATCAAAGTAGTCAATAATTTCATAAGACCGAGACGTCTGGCGACAGTAGAGATGCGCCTTAATCAGGGAAGTTGAACAATTGGAACACGCGCCAAAACAAAATATGGCTTTTTACAAACACTTTCGGATTTCTAGGCGACTAACAAATGGATTGGATCTAAAGTGCGAGCGATGTGTTACGTATGTCCAAATTTTGTTTAGCAAAAGACTTCAAAGACTTAAAAGACATTTAAAGACTGTTTAAAGAATAAAAAAAAACGTTTCGCAATATTTTCAAATTAACTGCCTAAATTTCCCTGAGAATATGTCCTGGTGTTATCCTCAATTTAGAACCTAAACGTTGCTTGAAATGGTTTTGGGTATGTTTTGTTACCAGATCTGCATACCAAAACATTTCCTCTTCATCTTTTCCTTGCTCTACCCCACTTTCTCTGGCTTTTTCCAATTTTTCAATATCAAGGGCGTCATGGAATATTCTTCTTAAATTTATGTTTTACTAGCTTTTACACGCGGCCTCGCTCGCGTGGTTTTAGGGAGAAATTACAGTTCAAAGAATTAACAGGAATGAAATATTTTTCCGAGATGAAGGGTAAGTAATAAATCGTGAGAGAAGAACAAACAAACACACTTTCGCATTGATAATATTATTTATAATTTTTCTCTCTGGTAATTTGGTATTTACAACATCTTTCAAAAATGATTTATATTCATGATGCAGAGTTTTAGTTATATTATTGTTAACAATATAATTTTGTGGTAGGTCAATATAATTATATGTTCGTGAGTAAAATTGTTATAATGTTCCCTGGATGGTTTTTCATTTAAATAACAAAATAGAAATTATGCAAATTCAAAAGTAAGCGCCCTTTGGAACATTAAAAAAACGACGCCGTACAAATTATAGTCCATTAATTACTTGAAGTATTAATAACTGATTAATTTAGTAATTAATTATAATATTTTTAACATAACTCTCTTGTAAAAGGTTTCCTAGCTCGTTAATAGAGCGAGTTCCGAGAACACACTAAGGATTCAGTTTCCGTCGAACTATTACGGAATACCAAACTGACAGTATTCTATATCGCCTGCTCCCAAAGGGTACTTATAAAACGGCGATTAAAGGGTCATTAATCGTAGCATTTCATACGACAATTTATTTCATACCATCCGATTCCTTACCAGAGATTCATACATACTACGTGTTCCATTTGTGCTAACAAATAATTATTAAACTTATTATTTTTTTTTAATATAACGTCATTTGAAAGGCGCAGTTTTGTGTTAATTAATTTGAATTAAAGCAATTTAATTTTTAATATAATAATTAATACATTTATGTAATAATTTTTAATTTAATCATTTTTAATATAATATCAAGAAAGAATTAATGATGAATCTTGGGACAGATCAAGATAAAATGATGGATTTAAAATAGAAATTGGAATATACGATATATACGTACGGCATTCAAATAAATTGACTTAAATTTATTTATTTTTAATATTTATTTATTAACGCCCTTTTTCGTGGCTTTTACATGTGAATAGTAAGTAATATACAGTATTGATTGTATGTAACTGAACTGCCTCAGTAATAATATTTTATATTTGTTTAAAGATAAATTGAAGATATCCACTGACTTGGTATAATTGTTTCCCTCCATTAGTATTCTGTGCAAAGATTAATACATATAAGTAGTTAGTTCCAGAATTTCTGCACTGGAATAAATCTTGACTTCTATTATTACGTAGTGGAATCCGGAAGCTTATCAATTCAAGCAATACCGAACTATCAACTAAATCAATTAGAATTTTATACAGAAATATCAAGTCAGTGAAAATTCGTCTGTCTGACAATTTGAGCATATCCATATCATTTAAAACAGTGTTGTCGTTCAACATAATTGCTGGAATACCCATTTTAAAATTTAGAAAACGTTAGAATTGGTTTTGTATTTTTTCAACTTGTACGTGTATATTGTAATATGGGTTCCAGACGGGAGAATTGTACTCAAGTTGACTTCTAACTTATACCTACATATTATAAATCCGGGGGTAAAGTTCACAAACTTCGAAAGGTAATTATACGTGATGGTAGACGAAAAAAGATAAATAACTTTTTCGAAATTTCAATGTTTTTTCCCTTTAAAAAAATATTTTTGCATAAAAGAATATTGTTTTGTTCCATACAAACAATTCAACTTTTTTACTTGAAAACTATCTTAAAACTTAAGGAATTTCTAAAAAAGTTGGGCACTTTACCGCGGACACCTTGTATTTAAAATATATAAATATATTAAGACATGTGTTGACGTTGAGCGGAAACTGAAACCTGCAACCCTTTTATTAAAAAAAAACGCGAATCATTCAGGAGGCCGTTGAAAGTTTCAGTTGAATCTTGGATAGGTTGGTCCGAACTCAATATTGAGAATGCTTTGCAATTTATTTGACATCAAAATGTGGCTATAAAAAAACTTTGCAGCTCAAAAGAAATTCATAATTTCATTATACAAGTCTTGTAAATTCATTTCGGCATCTCCCTCTCCCGTTCTTCGTCTCGTATAAAAACTTCAATATGTACTTTTCTTTAACAAATCCCACCTTCCCCATCAAGGAAAGATACTTATTGTATCTCTAAAGAAAATTTATTGTTTTTACGACTCACGTAGGAGTTTTATTATTTATATTTTTTGTTAGGGTGGTTCCCTCTCTGCCCGCCTTTCCCCCAAACCACGTCTGTCTCTTTGTGAAAGGGGAAAGAGGTGTTGCGGTTCTTTCATAGTACAATATCTAGGGCCTATCATCTAACATAATCTTTTATCTGACCTTTTTTCATTATACAGTTTGAATTATGACTCGCAATGGCTGCCCCTAAAAACGGACTCAATTTGATTTTCTAGTACATTTAATAATTCGTAGACACAAAGAAGACTTGGATAGGCGGAGGGCTGAATGGAGGTCGGGCATTCCGACAGATCTATTTCACGTTTTGTCCAGATAAAGCTTTGTTTAAACTAAGATTTAAATGAAAGAAGTAGTAGTAAAATTGAGTAGCATTTATAAGTTATTATTACGCATCTAACGAATAAGGCTGGTTTCATTCAAGTGTTATGTATGCTCTGTAAGCTGTGCTTAAAAAAAACCAAAGTAGAAAATTAGCCGAGAATAAAGCGAGTTCACAGTAGTAAAAGTAACGTGTACTTCTACGCTGTTAATTTCAGCGCAAGGATCTCCATTTAGATTGCGAGGGAATAACCAAGTTTTCTTGACAACGGAGCTCATCTCGCGCGATACAAAACAACGCGAAAACGCCCGGACAAGAACAAAGACCACGACTTTAATAAGTAAAAATAACAAAATGTTTTCGTTGTTCCACTCAACGGTCACAGTCGCAGTCAAAATATAAAAATGTCTCTCTGTCTCTGTGAGACAATGGGGCCTGCACAAGGAGATGAGATAATGTGGGGCGAGGCAAGCCCCGGGGCTTGGCGGGCCTCGGGGTGGTGTGCCTCTGTCCCCCCACCCACCCAGGGTAGGGTGGTTTATCTTTATGAGTCTGCAGGGTGAAATTATGACGACTGCAGACTACGCCGGGGTGATGCCGTTATTGCGCGAGCGGGGACAAAACGGAAATGCGATTTGCAGTTAAAATAGCATTTTTAATAAGATTCGGACGGAAAAGGGGGAGATCTGAGAAGACCGAAAAGCGAACAATATATCCATCATGCATAGATTGCTATTTATTTCGTTTTCAGGGCGTTTAACCAGCCAGTGGCCGAAAATCTACATTTCGTCGAAAGATGTTCCTACGATCATACGGGGTGGTTCCAATGAGAAAGATTTATTATTCTCCGTATCAGCTTTTTAAATTTATAACTCAATATCGATTTTATTTTTTATTCCAAATTTGCTTTAACTTATACCAACATCCAAAAATGCTGAAAGGCGTTATAATAAAACTATTAAAATTATGTACTTTTTGTAATTATTTTTTGATCATATGTATTTATCATTTTTTATAAGGTCTAAGCAAAATAAGAATGTAAAAAAATCTGAAATATATAAGTTTGTAAGTGCGCAAATAAATACACAAACGGACCAATTTTCGTCAAGAAACACATTTAATTATGTTTATATTTTTTAATGATTTATTATTATTTAAACTAAAATTAAAATTCTGAAACATACGTTTCCCAGATAATGTATAGATTTATTTTACTGCATGATTATTCAATTTGAAATGGATGTTGTATATACATATAATACAAAATCTTTTTTGAAAATTTAACAAATCTGTCAACGACCTATCGTATAACCTTATTATACTAAAATTTATCATTTTTTCTCACAATTTAAAACATACTATTACTAGATAAAAGAACAAACTTTCAAAATCAATTCATAATTTTTTGTGGAAAAGAGTCAATACGTCTAAAATCTGATTGAAAAATTACATATTTCTGGTTTTCTCTGGTTATACCCTCTTAAGAATAGGTTGTGTTATATTACTACGTACCTTCTTACGAAGTGCCTTTTCAGGGAAGTGTTGTTAAACTAATTTCTTGAAACAGCGAGAAGATTCTTACCTGTAACGAGGAGAAGATATAATTTTAAAAGACATGTAAATAGCTTCAAATAAAAATTATTATGATTTAGATCTGTTAAATTAACACATTTTATAATAAATGAAATTCGATAATTCTTTCTCAAGATGATTCATTGGGCACTCATAACTTATTAGAATGTAAAGTTGGCTCGGTTTTATTAATACAGCGGTGAGATCTTTTCTTTGAAGATGGTTACTTGAAATTCAAATGAAGTTTCGAGAAATTGACAGGTACCTTAAAATTTCGTAAAATATGCAAAAAAAAAGGCAAAAACTCGCTTTTTAACAACATGGCGCCGGATTTAAATGATGAATATTCAATCGTCGTTTTGACATTTTGAATATTCATTGAAACAATAAAAGCCTTGGAAGTAAAGGAGGCGACAGAAACGATAACACAACCGATAATTTACTAAAGATATAACTTACTAATTTATATTTGGAATTTGTTCCGATCGATACTAATTCAGTTTTATGATTATGAACTTTATAGTATCGTCAGATATCCTCTAAACAAATTATTATTTTTTTAAAACAACTAATTGTGGTATTGTGGCATGTCAATATGAGAAAAAAAATCATGTCATGACGTAGTACTTAATTTATTTTATTTTTCATGGCCAACAATATGGTAATAAATGCTGATGGCATTTATATAAAGGATTTTGAATCTATTGACATATTTGACAAAACGGTAGCATCCTACCAAAAGGTCACCAGCGCCGCGGCGCGCCGGTTCGAAACCAGCGGCGGACAATAACGTTTTACTCAATTTGGGTCAATTCTCACACATAATATTTAAAAAAAACCATATACCATAGGAATATTTCTAATATCAGTTCCAAAGCGGAAGATACTCTTAGTATTTTATTTTTTAACCCCCGACGCAAGGAGCGGTGTTATAAGTTTGACTTTCTGTGTGTCTGTCTGTCTGTAGCATCGTAGCTCCTAAATGAATTGACCGATTAGGATGCGTTTTTTTTATTTGAAAACTAACGTGATCGAGATAGTTCTTAGAAACAATTCATGAAAATCTGTTTAGGCGTTTCAAGGTCATCAGCTCTTTTTTGTGTCGGGGAATGATTAAAATTTTACTTTTTTACTTTATCTCCACAAAGGAGGCCCTGAGAAAAATAATTTTCATCAGGGCCTATGTCATCTATGAGAATGCTGTATAGAGGGTCTTTTTAGGAAAGGAAGGGGAGGAAGTTCTGGGAAGGAAAAGGGTATGAGGGGTGGGTAGGAATCTGGGAGTCAGTCCATCCCTCCCACTGCGGTGCAAGGCGATGTTCTCAGAGAGTACGGCTGTAGAAATCAAAGGGACTCCCTCAACCATTATCTCCCGATTCGGCCTGCCATGTAGCTGGTGGGCAGACGCGTCCACAGCCAAGACCTGGATAAACCTTCCCCCCCATGAACCCGAGCACCCCTGCTAAGTCACAAAACGTAGCGAACCGCTTGGGGTGACCTATGGAAGAGGTGTTGACCCGCCTGCCAAATTCTTTATAATCTTGATGAGACGTCACTTAACCTTTTTAGTACTTAGTCTTTTAACGATCTGTCTATATGCGCTTAATTATTTTTTTTTGTTATCGTTTTCGCCAGAAAACATAAAATCTTAAATAATTGATCGATTTTCTCTTTATGTTAGGGGTCGTTCACACTGTTCGTGGCGATCGTATTTTAATATTAGCATTGGTGAATACTTTATAAATCCGGCCACATGGGATGCGACTGTTTCGCACTGACAATATGACGACAACTGCTCGACAACGGTTGTGCAACGGACGGAGATTGCGCGAATAGTCGCTTTTGCCTGACAACGACACCGTACCGGATGTCCAAAAATCTGCACACACTTTATTCCGGAGTAATTTGAAATATTAGTACAACACATGCGATGTTATTTTTATGTTAATTTTAAGCAGATGCGCGGAAACGCTAGCAATTAATGAAATGATAAAAATTTGAGCTTTAGAATTTGTGTAAAGCAAGGTCTACTCCGACAGAAAACATGAACATTTGCTTACACATTACAACAAACATTGGCAATGGGGGCGTGGCCTTACTGCTGACCCATATAAAAATGTGCAAGGCCACATCCCCATTGGCAATTTTTTATGGTAACATGTAAGCAAATGTTCGTATTTTCAGTCGGAGGAGACCTTGCTTTAAGTCCGAATAGTGCAGTTTCAACATCCTTCAATAGATGTCGTTTGTATGGTTAATTGCACGAAGTTTTGTGGTATCTCAACGAATGTCAGTTCAGTATTATTTTAGAAGAGTACCATCTTTCGTCGCTCGTGTCTAATGTAGGAATGGTTACGATGATAGCCGAAGGCGTCTGACAGTAGGACGGACGCCATCAGCGAGTTAGAAATAGTAAGGACATCTATTCGAGTTTAATATTCTTTGTAAACTTTACGATAAAGTAAAAAAATCATGTAAATCACATTGAACCTCGAACTAATTTGGAAGTTTCTCAACACACTTTAAGTAGTATTAATCATTGGGATTTACCACTGGAGCGCTTTTTGCCACAATATAGCACTATTTAAAATACCTCGGATTGCTTTGCTGCTAATTTTTGCAAATTTTCCCTCATTTGGAAGTAATTTAGTAGAAGTTTACAATTTTATAATATTTTTTTTTATAAATCCTACGAATATGTGATAATCGACTAAAGATAGGTGAGTTCATTGACTATATACATAGAACTATAATCAGTTTGTGCGTCTGCATATTAAAATTCGGAGATATTTGCTTTTAATTTGGGCGGATAATATTCCAAATGATCTCGAGCAATTGAAGAAAAAGTTTTAAATTGCACTGTCGCTCCAGTGGTTAACAGATAATATACAGTAAGAAGTCGTAAAATTGAAATTATTTTAGTTTAAAAGAAATTCGCGACGGTGTGGAATGAAATTGCATTAAACGCTTGCAGCACCCTGTACGATGCGACGACATAAGGATCGCACGAACAGCCATCAGGTTCGGACGTATTCAACAGCTTATGTTACCGCGGAAGTCGCGGCTGTCGCGAGGGATTAACACGGCGAACTAGATGCTTTATGCGCCTAACTTTGGAGGAAGCAAAACCACTGTGCGTTATGAGAATGTTGTCTTCCGTGTCTTTGCCAGGCAGTTATACGTCACCACCATGCCAAATATACACTTTGAGATATTTGTATATATTATAAATAGATTACACACCGTTGGTAACTTTTTCATAAATTATCTGATGTTTTTAATATGCCTACATCGAAGTATTAAGCTATCAGGTCTCGGGCATATTCTGACAGAAGGTCAGAAAGTTTCCGCTTTGCGATAATATCCAAATAAATGAAATTTTTATAATTTATTTTTAAATTTTTCTCTTCATTCTTTGCTTGATAGTTACATAATTTGTAGATTTTTCGACTCCCATGCTACCATGTACCGTGTTACGTATCCGAAAATTATAAACTGTTTTTAAAATGTGATATAATACGCTTTCAAAATTTAATATTAAAAATAAAAATATAATTTATATAGATATATAGAAATATATTTAAAATTTGTACAACACCTTTGAGGTGAATTTGAAAAAACAATTATTATAAGCAATAATTATCAGCCTGAAACACTCATCTACATTGAAAAAATCTTCCGAGAAAAGATACTTGCCGCCAACGGGACATGAACCCGTGTCCTTCTGATTGCCGGTCAGGTGCTCTTGTAATTAATTATTATTATTATTATCTGAAACTAGCTCACGACGGAAATAACGATGCAAAACTAAAATAGTTTTTGATAGAAAAAGGTGTGCAAATTTTGTAAAACTCACTGTTCGAGAGTGTTTATTGCTTCTGACAAACGGACTTGCATTGTAAGGTGATACTCATTAAAACACCCTGCGTAGTACCTACATCAATTCAACATCCTGAGCTTGGAGGAATGATTGCAGATTTTTCCTCCGAGGTTCTGAGAGAGAGCATGATTTTTTTGTAAAATACGTTTTAGTCACGTAGTAAATTAACCACATATGGATTAAAATAAAAAAAAGCATTTGAATTATGAATGAGTACAATGAACCTTTAGTTTTTTAAACTATAAAAATAACTCTTGGAACAGGCTTCTAGTTTACGGTTTAGAAGGCTTCATAAAATCAACCTTAATGGGCCGATCACTAAATATGAGGCTTGATAAACATCAGGAGAATTGTGGTCCCTCGCTGAGATACAAATACGTCCAAGTTAATTCTATTCACGGCGGAAAAATATACAAACTGATTGGTCAAATAGATTCTTGATCGCAGCAGTAATAAATATTGGTGATACGAGTTTTACCGCGGCTTCAAAATCTATGCAGAACCGCGAAATATCTCAAGTCTCGCGGTATAGGATTTATAGGAATATGGAAAAATATCATGGACACTCCAAGGAGCTCATTATGAATCGACGTTAAGTCACTAAGGTGGGTTTTTAAATAACGCTGGCAGAAATTTTGCACTTGTATAAATGGGTACAAAAATGTGTTGTAGTTCGCTATAATACGTCAAGATATGCAGGTAAAAGCTTCGACATTCAAATGCTTGAGTAGGGGTGTACTGGATAAACCAAAAAATAATTTTATTTGATAATATTTGCTTTTTGTTTGAAAGCCAAAGAATTAATCATAAAAATAATACGTCGAGTTACACTGGGAGTTTAAATTTAAACGGAATTAATAAACGTCCCCAAGCACCAAGTATCTTGGGCAATTTTGTGATCTGTTTGCGGATGTTACAAAACTAATTCAAAAAAGTTTTTTGAATTTTTCGATACTATCGATGTACACCATAGGTCCTCAACCTTATTTGCCCACCGCCCACTTTGAGAATATTTTTTTCTTCTAGAGCCCACATTATTTTTTGCTTACCATCCGTCGCGAATCTAAAACAGCTATTGCCACGATTATATTTATCAACTTGTTTTGGTGGGGTTGGGAGACTCACCTGTCACATAATCAATAATTCGATTTAAAATATATTAAATTATTAGTTATACCTTTCTGTTTAGCAAGTAAAAAAGCAATTCATTCATATTTTAAGTACCGGGTTGCTACCTTCTTCCTGATATAGCGTCAGTTCTTAATTATAATAATACATGTAAGATGATAATATTATAAACAACTATTGGATAAGATAAGTTTTACTATTATTCTTCCCAACTTATTTACCTTGTCCCATTCAATAACATTTTTTTAAATTCAATTTTAAAAAATTAAAATTTCATGTCATTTAATTTAATGTAGATCTGAATGTAATGGAATCTTTCAGTTCAATTTTCGTACACCCAAACTACCGAAATATGTGAATTTTCTCGCACGTGACAAAAATGATTACAATTCAAACAATAACAAAAATTAACCAATAATGTTTCTAGAAGAATATAATATTATATTTCTAAGAAGAATATAACAACATATATATTTCTAAGAAGAATATAACAACAATAATCTAAACAAAAATATGCGACCATTATCTTTTTCTATCGAAAAATAGAAAACAAAATGGTCGCTACTGGGACTCGAACCCAGAACCTCTCATCTAACCTGGTAATTTTGTTTACTTTGCTTTATTAGTACGTGATTAGTGTTTTTTTTTGTTTGTTTTTTTTTTTACCTGCCCACTATGCCATCTCAACGCCCCCTAATTTTCTCTAAGTCTTCTACTGCCCCCCTGAAAGTTCAAACGCCAACAAGAGTGTTTTTATTATTTTATTTTGCGGAAGTTTAGACACAAATATTTAAATATTTTACGATCATTTTCTAGAAACTTATTAACTTAGAACTTAAAACTTAGGTTTGTAAGTAAGAAATTTTGAACATGAAAGCAGTTTTTATAGCATTTTTTTGGTCTTTTAAAAAGATTAAAAATTTTAAAAAATATTCGATTATTTCAAAGCATCTGAAATATCTCTAAGTATCTAATCAAATTTTCAAACCAAAAACACGTAATTTTACATTACTTCGTATGGAGAGAATTTCGCAGGACGTATTCGCTCGTTCGGCCTAACACGGCTTTAAAGCGTTCAGAATAGGGTCGCCGGAATAGGAATAGTACATAATATAGTGCAATATAGGATAATATAGAATATAGAGAGGTCTAGTTCCTCGAAGTAACCACTAGCCGGCATATCTTCAATCATGGCGGCATTAAATCTGCCCGTCCCGGGAAAGTAATGGCGGACCGCGGCCGTATTACACGTCTCATTAACATCACATCGGCGGGAAGGCAGCCGCGCTAGGGGTCGGGAGAGGTGTTTGATTGGGCAGGAATATCGCGGAGATGCAAACTGGACTGACTGAACAGACGCAACAGCCCAGACGTGAGGAGTATGGGAAACATCACTTCTTTCTAACCAAGTCTTTCGATGTATGCTTGTGGTTTGTGGTGTTCACTTTGAGCACCATATATGAATACCGGAAACTTAAAAGGGTGTAAGTGCCATTTACAAAAAGGAGGTAGGCGGGAATTTAAAGGACTCCAGATACTAATATCTACAGACTGTATGTCGGACGAATATCTACAGCTCATATGTTGGACAAATATCTATGAACTTCAGAGTGAAGACTTATATCTAAGCTAAGGTCGGATAAATATATATGACGGTCCCAGTGGTGACGAATATCAATGGAACAGGAGGGACTAATATCTAGAGAGGGCAGCTGAACAAGAGGTTGTACGGAAAAGCATAAATTACTTCAATTACGTAATACTAACCTAACCTAACCTAACCTAACTTAACATAAATTAGTGTTTTTAAACTGCATACGCAATATTGCGTTATGCCAATATGCTATACATAATTGCAAATCCAACCTCTGCCAGTGCTGTAGATGTTCGTCGACATCACCTTTTCCATAGATATTAGTCAACAGTTTGAGGAGTAGATATTCGTCCTCACTTTCGTTCTTTGGTTTTTGGAATTCCTGTAGATATTAGTAGACGCCTCCATTTAAAGTACATTCAAAGAAAACCCTGGTTTATTTTATATTATGATCATAATATGTTAATTTATTGATCTGGCATAAAAATAAAATAGGGTTTTCTTTGAATGTTTGGGCGTATTTTAAATTCCAGTCTACCTCCTTTTTTTGTAAATGGCACTTACACTCTTTTAAGTTTCCGGTATTTATATGATCATTCACCTTGTTCGTTGGTTGTTAGATTCTTAAAATGTATGTACATATTATACGTTGAATAAATGTAGTAATATTTGAACGTCGTAGATTTTAATGTTTCTTTTTTTACGATAGCTCCACACAGGAGGACCTGATGAAAACATTTTCTCTCATGGCCTTTGTTATCTTTGGTGATGCTTTGTGGAGGGTCTTTAAAAGAAAGGTAATTAAGTAAGTTCTGGGGAGGAAAAAAGTATAATGGATGGGTAAGAATCAGTGGGTCCAAGAGTGACGGACGTATGAATCCATCCCTCCCGTTGCGGTGCAAGGTGATTGGTCGAGAGATTCTGGCTGAAGACGTTAAAATACCTCCCTCAATCAGTCTCTCTCGATCCTGCCCACCACGCAGCAGGTGGGCAGACGCATCGGCCACCAAGACCTGGACAAACCTCACCCCATAAACCCGGGCACCCCTGCCAAGTCATCAAATGTAGCGAACCACTTTTGAATATTCAAATATTACCACATACGAATGTAATTTGAATGTCGTGACTTTGAATTTTCTTTTTTTTACAATAGCTCCACACGGAGGCCCAAATAAAAATATTTTCCCTCAGGGTCTTTGTTATTTTTGAGGTTGCTTTGTGGAGGGTCTTTAAAAGAAAGGTAGGAGAGTAAGTTTTGAGGAGGAAAAAAGTATAAGGGATGGGTAGGAATCTGGGGGTCAGTGGGTCCAAGAGTGACGGACGTATAGAGAGTCCTACTGGAGAAGCCAAATGATCTCCCTCAACCATTCTCTAACCAATATGTTGTTATCCAATAAATTGTTCCCGGGGCGGCAGTACCCATACCCGCCTCCCAATTTTAAAATGACAATAGATGGCAGTATCCCATGACAATAGAATAGTGGAATGTTTTTAAGACTGGAGCAAGTGAAGAAAGAAAAGGAAAGGGAAGTATCTACCTAGTCACTCAATCGCCAGCTCAGACCAACAAACAAAGTTACAGATTTTCTAAGCAAGTTTCAATAACAATTTTTTTTCTATTCTGCTTTTGTGGAAAACTTACGAAAAGTGCAAAATTTGTTTCCAATGCCTGTTTCGTTACATAATGAATAACTGTAGAACACTGGCAGAGGGTTCCTTATAGTGCTTTAAAATAATAAGATTGCTTCTGAACTTTGCGTGTCAATTTTCAAGGAAGACATTCCATCTTATTCCATAAAAAGCCGTTTACTGCAGAACCAAACAAATACCTGAGAGATCTTCACTACCCGTCACTCATTACACCTCTATGTAAAGTTGTAATAATTATTGTAACTGTCCCACGGTTGTGGGAACAATTGAATGGTTTGTGTGTATACAATGTCATGACAAGAATCTAGTTGATGTGGAGGTTAGACAATATTGTAGAAAATGTTCCTGTCCAGAATTATATCCCATTTAAACGGATTATAACCTGGTGTCCGACGTATGTAGATGTCGTTCAGAAGTGTAGATAACAGGTCTTAGCGATGTGGCGTATGTAATTAGACATGAGACCGAAATTAATAATTTGATTCAGTGAAGGGGTTCCGATGATCTCCTTGGAAGAAATCTATCTCTTTTTGAACCAGGAGGTAGCGGGATCATCAACCGATTAAATTAAGCTGCAAAATACTTATATTGATGATTTGTGGACTTGCTGATTTCTTTAGCACAAAATTATGACTTTATCTATAAATTTATCGATGTTCCTTACCGCAGTTGAATGGCGTTTTTTTCGTAAAGTCAAATCAAACATCAGCCTCATAACTGCATAGCCTGCATACCCATCTTGCGCAGCTAGGCTAGCCGGTTAGTACTTACCTAAGGTCACTTAGGGAAAATGTTCATTATTTCATGCGCAAACGAATCGAGCTACTACTGTACAAAAAGTTTGAAACCTTTCACAGTCCGCAACATTGTAAATAACTAATTGTGGAAAAAAAGTTAAAAATTCTTGATAAATTAAGCGAAATTAAACAACTTTTTTTACACCACTGTTTTAAATAAAAATTATATCCGAAGTATACTTTGTATCCTGGTGAATTTGTTAATACATATTTTTTATTAAAAATAGTGGTATAAATAAAGTTGGTTATTTTCAATTAATTTAATTAAAAAACAATTGCTAAGTTTGTATTTAAACCTAAATAGAATTTTCAAGCATTTTTGGACATAAGACATTCGCCGGTCCTAAAATTGTACAATGAAAACATAAATATTTAAAATAAATATCAACTGTACTCTTGCCTTAACCTTCTAAAACAAAATTATCCTCCTTGACTGTTATATAATAAAATATATTACATTCTGGGAGGATAAAAAGCATCTGTAAAATCGTGCAATAAATGTACAGGGTTTTTAATATTGTGTCCTCTACGTACAAAGTCGTACTTTCTCCAAGCTTAAACTTTCTAATAAAAATGTGTTTATCTGAAGTAACCTGCCCCGTGGTTAAGTATGTGTTCCGTACATCATGTTTGTAAATAATTAGATAGATACTAGGAAGTCGTATTTATACAGCGCCCTTGGCGTGATATTTTTTAATACAAAAACGGCGCCATATTAAATTATTAATATTATTATGTTTATTATTATAACCCTTAAACCTGCGGCAGACGTGTGCCTATTGGAAAAAAATGACACGCTCGAGTATCGAATGATCAGCCTTGCAACTGAAGTTCAAATGGGTTGGACAAAAAAACTATCGGAATGCAAAACATTACAGTTCTCTTAAATTACCGAGTCTATATAACCATCTAATCTCCAAACTCATCTATTATCCTTTCTCCATCTCTTTCAATATCTTACGTTGGAAGATATTTCCAATATATAGTGATCGTTCTACCGGTATCAAACAGGACAACCTGTAGTCTTCATAAATTTAAAAAAAAGGCCGAATGCAACTATCATAATCTACACAACAATCATTTTAACCAGAAAAATCAAGTCAAGAACAGCCACAAAGGTAATCTCTGCCTGCCAACTATACGGGTTTAAATTGCGTCAAAATAATCTACACAGTAACAGAGGCAGCCTTCCAGCAGAAACGTTCTGAATACGTGTGGACAAGTACAATAACAATAACAACAACACGTTACCCACCTAATTGCAATAACTGCGCCCCGTCATATCGCGGCTCTGACGTGACAATGCAACTATTCGCGCCCACCGGAGTGACGTCACAACCCCTCCCCCCACAACCTCCTACCCCTCTACAGATAAACATTTGTGGTTAGAATGGGACAGGGCTGATCATGGATTAATCTGCGAATTTTACAGGGTCACATTTCCGATCATTTTTTAAATGAAAATGAATGCATGCGTAGCGATTGCACAATACACCTCCCGTACTTATCGATATCCACTCTATAACAAACTTATAATTAACACAAAAGGATATAAAGAATCGCTTTAAAATGGGAATTTTTTTTCATATCTAAATAATTATTTACTTCTATCGTTGAATATTGCACCTATACATCAGTGAGGTTCATTTATCTTTGACAAACGGTAGGCTGTGTGTAGTTTTGTAAGAAATAATGTGCATTAAATATTTGAAAATGGCCATTATGTTATCTCATTAAAAGTGTAAAAATTTAATATCGAAATAATTTACCAATGTGGAACGATTGTGTTAAAACAATGTTTACAAATTTATTGAAAAAAAATATATTTAAAAAAATATTTTCGTTTTGTATAACAGTTATTTTTTTAGAATTGGTACAGATTTTCAGCTTATATTAACTACACACCATTGTTGTACATGTCATAATACTTCCAACAACGTACTCAAAATTACAAAATGGATTAAAGAACAAAAAAGACAATATTACCAAAATTTCGTAACAAAATAAGTATAAAACACATAACTACACGTAATACTCAAAACCAATATAAAACACACATCACTCAAAAACACACAACACTTAATATATACCGATTTTAATTTTATTTAGTTTAAAATAATTCATTTAACCTAAAATTTTTCCTTAATAATAAATTTTTATTTTTAGTTTATTTTGTTTTACAAAATGGAGGCCTCAGCACAGGTGAGCTACCCAGTGAGGCCGACATTGCTGAATTATATTTGAAATGATATTATATCAAAATTATTAAATAAATATGATTATGTAGATATAATTGTTTTTCAACTGGCTTAATTGACTTGAACATCAATGAAATAAAGCTTCTGTGAATCTGATGCTTTCGATTAAAGGCATACGTCTGTAACTTTATATCAGCGGCAGGACCATGGTTAGGGATAAATTGTGTAAGTGTTTTATATTATTTAAGCGATAAGGTTATATTTATTTGGGATGCATTACGCAGCCCTACCACGGCGCCAATGCGGCCTCATAAGCGCAGAGCTCCGGTGAACAATGATGGCTGCCACTAGAAACAATACGGCGTCACTCGCCGTGTCACTTAGGGCACAAGACGCCAGATGAGACGTCGCGGCGCCCTGTGGCGCGGACGGCGGCCAAACGGGGAAGGCGCCGGGGAAGGAAGGACACTGTGCACTGTGACACTGTGCAACGGGAAAATCTGACATAAGGAAATGTGACATCTGAAGATTGAAGGAAATGAGAAGACTTTTGAGGATGGAATGTAACATGAATGTAATCGAACAACGAAAGTTGAATGGGGTATTTCCACAAACGAGGGATTGTGTTGAAAATGTATGGAATATTTAAAGATCATTTTTCTGATTTTAATCATCCTACTATAAATGTTTGTTTTTTACGTTTTTATTTAATATTATTGATTTTAAAAACGCTCTAAAACTGACAAAATCAAAACGGCCCGTTTTTTGCAAATGGGTTTGTGACGTCACAAGCGTCTCAGCTGAACCAGCATATATAAATAAACACTGTCAGTGAGCGTCCGCACTCATGACGTCACACGATAGCCACGCCCGCAATATCGTTTTAGCGGTAGTTCAAAAATGGGAAACTTTAACTAGCTGTAGAAAATGTATTCGTCAAAACAAAAATAAAATAAAAATGCTTTAATCATCGTAATTTTTTAAGCAGTAAAAACAAACGTGGAAATACCCTATTCTGCCGACATTTTTGTTTGTTTATCAATGCGCTTTCGAAATGTGCATATATATATATTTAAAGGCGTGTCCCTAAAGTATTAAAATTAAAATATTGTATTTTCACTTTCACTAGATATAAAAAGGTAAGAGGAAATCCAATATATTTATGAGGGTACGTGTGAGGATGTATTGCGATTAAATCAAATAAGAATTTCAAACTGTGCTTATGAAAGCAATTTACATCCGATTAACATCCGAACTATAATTTATATTGAATTCGCATATGAAAAGTGGGAGCGAACACGTCCTACAAAGCTGTTAAGTCTTCGGCAGTCTGGAACAGAATGGTTCCTTTTAATTTATTATTATTTAAATGTAAGAATGTTGATGGATTGCTATTAGCGTGTGAGGAACCTATATGAATGCTTCCGTTTCAAGATCGCTGCATCGTCCGCTGCCCAATATTAAACAATCATTAAGAGCCTCAAATAAAATATGACTTATTGATAATTTAAGTGAAGGAGGTTGGAAGACGTGTTAGACGACTGCTAAACCTGCTTAATGGTACGAGTGTGGTTCCGAGATGTTAAGGATTGCAATTTGCAGGGTGAATATCGCATCGGCGATGGCCAACCTCCGACAAGTGAATGCACTAGAAAAGAAATAATAATAATAATATTTCGACGATTTATATGGCGTCGTTTTTGTAAAAAATCACCTCAAGGGCGCTGTTCAAACTTACCATACATGCTTAAAATCTATAAAGACTATAAGTTAGACAAACAATTAAAAATAACTTATGGCTAAAAATTGCATACACCGGCTCATTGATCAGCGATACGAAAATACATGTACAATATTTTGACCAATGAACGCGATGCTTCCTAAAATCTGAAAATGCAAAAAAAAATCGAATTTGTTCGATAGAAAAGTACGAAACTTTACATATTTTAAAAGATCGACTTGTTGTACAAAATGTTAAATGAATTTGAAATTAACCTAGTTTTGTGAAGGCATTAAATCAATTTATTTTTAACTAATTTAACTGCAGCAGAAATGAATTGCGAATACCCCATCTATCGAGGTCACTAAAAAACCCGGGACGAAATATTAAACCAAGTCATTAAGAATCATGGGTCATAGGAACAACTGGAAAGACGGAAAAGCTCAACCCATTCATTGCTGCAAACCTGGAATCTTATAAATATGGGATATTATAAATGACAATTTTCATACGTACTACGTAGAAATGTGCAAATCTTTACATATTTAAAAGGACACTGACTTTTCAATCTAGTTATAAGTAATTTGGAAACACAAAATATTAAATGAATTTTAAATTAACCCAGTTTCATGAAAGCATTATTTTTTTACTATTTATGAATTTAACTAGTGCTGGAACGAATTCCATAAGCCCCATCTATGTCGAGGTTACTTAAAAACCGAGGACGAATTATTAAACAAAGTCATTAAGCGTCATGAGTCATGGGAGCTTCCGGAAAAAGCTCCACCCATTCATTGCTGCGAACCTGGGATCTTATAAATGTGGAAATCCGCTCGAATTATGAAATTATGCAAAACATACATCCTTAATGTAATGATACTGTATTTGTTACGGTTGCCGATTCTTGATTCTAGTTAATGAGAGCTGATTATTAATATATAAAAATGAAAGGCATTTAATTCACAGTGATTTGTAGCCATCATTTATGACGATAGTGCGTAAAGCCCATTTGTCAGATAATATTTATTTATTAATTTTATCCAGGTTCTCCATAAAATAGTTATGCACTAAAAAATTAAGGAGAAGATTATTTTTTTTACATGCATGAGGACAGTTTACTTATGTTGTGACGTATGTCAAGAGATAGTTACAGAATTCTCTGTAGGTAACATTGAAGATGTCGATGCTCAATGCAAAGTCGTTAAGCAGTTGAGTCGCCCTGCTGTTCTCGCTTTCGGAGCAAAAAAAATGCGTGGGATCTCTAACAAGTATACGCGTTTGGGACATACAAGTTGATCTCATTCAATATTGGCGGATTTAGTATGGTACCGGAGATAACCTTAAAAATATGTTTGCCTAAAAATATTTTTCGGAACAATGATGGATACAGGAATGGGTAGTATGTATATTACCTCATATATAGGTGACGCATAAACCTTTTTTGTACTTTTTCTATTTCTAGGATATGGTTTTGTTCAGAAGGGGCCCAAATATTGGAGCTATATTCCAGAATGCTGCGGACAAGTGCTTCATATATACATACATGTATGTAAAAAAAAACCTTACAAACGCTTTATAAATTTGGATGATTTCGTAATAATTCTTTCTTTTTCCCTTTCTTCATTTAAATAGTCCATGAAATTGCGCTGAACCACGAAAATATTACCGTACCATTAATGGAAGCATATAATTCAGATCGAATCCTAATAGATAAAAGTTTACATAGTTTCAAAATTGTTGTTGTTGTTTGACGTTGTAAGGGACGTCCTGTTCCTCACACATACTGTAGACATCGGTCTTGTAGGTCAGTAAGTAACCTCTTCTTCGATTCTCATTATTTAAATTAAGCATTTTAAAAACGTATTTACACTACGGAAAAATTACTATAATTTAGCACTGGCAGCCATCTTGCCTGCATAAATAATAAAATTAGTGACAAAACAAACACATCAACATATCTTTCAGCACTGAACAAATTTTGCATAGAAGCCATCCCCCCTTAATGAGCTGGAGCTTTTCCGGCAGTGTGTTGAGTATATCGAGCTGAAAATTAGAGTTTACCTTGTGTGAACAGGATCCCACCTGAAGCGGGAACAAAAGCTCGCCCGCCGCGCCGCGCGGAACTTTTTAACGGCCCGTTTAACGGCCTGAAGCTTTTGATGTATGCAACGGGGTTAATGGATTATTTGAATTGTTCTTATTTAAACAGACGGTTTTCTGTTTGCTCAATTCAAGTTTTTAAAATTGGTTTTTAATTATTAAGCTCGCTTTGTTTGACCTAATAACTTTGCAGTTATTTTTTAAAGAATTTAATCCACTTTTTAATATTATTACATATCTACATACCTGTATTATTTTTTTAATAAGTTATTAATTGTAATTAATATCACCTCAAAGGTGTCATATTGATTTTGAAATGATTTGTCATGATTGTATACAAGAGAACTCACAAGCAATATTTTAGTAGTGTTGAAAGGGTATTAAAGAAGATAGGAGTGAAGAAAGGGGAAAGGGGATAGAGAGAGCGAAAAGGGCAAAGGGGAAGTAGAAAGTGGAAAGAGAAGAGGGAAAAGGAGAAAGGGGCGAGGGGAAAGAAGAGAGGGAAGGGAAAATTGGGAAAGGGGAAAGGGGAAAAGGAAGGGGGGAAATGGGGAGGTAGAAGAGAAGGGAAAGTTAGAGGGGTAAAGAGGACAGAGGAAGAAGAATGGAAAAGGGAACCGAAAGGGAGAGGGGAAAAGGAAGAATTCAAATCGAATTTATTAAAATATCAAAAAGGATTTCACCTATTCAATTGCGCAAATTAATTAAATTATGGTCGAACTTTGTGATCGTTTTTCAAATGTAGGTGCTATATCCGCCGTAGAATTGGTAAATAGCCTAAATCACTAAATAAGGCTTAGAAATTAAGCTATTGACATTTGAATAATAAATCTTATCAAATGTCATCAAACTAATCCAATATACCTAGCCGAAATTAACAGGATACCCTTGAGTCCATTCATTGGCGGTATTGACACTAATCCTTTATTTACTTCACTGATATGTCTGTATAGACTAAGGATGGTTTTTTTCACAAAATTTGAACATTTCATCAAATTACGAAGGTAAAAATGACAAGTTATGTGAAAGATCTATTCAATTTCATAGATGTGTGAAACAATTGGCCTACAATTTATAATAAGAGAACTAGAATAGAACCTTCACAGAACTTAACAACTGACTATGAACTTTGATGAATTGTTCAATTTCTGTAAAATAACTTATTTAGCAACCTGAAAAAATGAAAAAAGCCTTAAAAATTAATTTATTCAGCTTATAACATCATACATTGTTAACAAGGTAAAATTAAAAAAAAAAAAAAAAATTGATATAAGTGCCGGTTTCCAGATTGATTCAAAATATTACTTTGTAAGGATTCGAATGTATTCCTTGACGCGCAATTTAGTAATAAATCAATGACTCAAAGAGAGCCAGGTATCTGCCAAAATGCATAAGAAAATTCACTTGATCCATTATATGCACCCTCGGTACCTACTTTAATATCGTAATCACCACCAGTCCAGGTATAATAATACCAATCGGACGCGACCAAGTATTAAAGAACCAAAGAGGATCAGAAGACAAAAGTCTGGAAAACTGCTTTTTTAGAATTTTTAAGTATTGACTGCAAAATCTAAGATCGCGGAGTATAAATTTTATTTGACCATTTTTTGGTATTTCACCATTTATTCTTTAAAAATAATATGTAGTATATTTGCAGCATGCTCCCATGTTGGTGGATACTTTAAGTATCGCTCTGGTGGAAGAATACCATTCAGAATTGAAAAATTGCTTGAATTGGCTTTAACCGTGTTTCGAGACCATATTTGAATAGCCATGCTATTTTCCACCTCTCTTTACCCTATTTATTTCCCTCTCCACTATCTTCAGCCCCTTATACCCAATTGGGGATGAATTATTCTCAAGCCGCCGCTACCCGAATTTCTACCGATTTCTTACATATCTCCCTTAAAGACGTTAAGTTTTAAAGCTCTTCAAAAAAAATATGTTATTCTTGAAGATAATATCTAGACATTCTTTGTGCCAAAACGCAAATTATATTAAATTCTCTCGGTAGAAAAAAATCGCAAAGTATGCTCCAAAAATTGTAATAAGCACGTTTGTTCCAGTTATTTAACAAGTTGTATGTATGAAAAAATTCCTAGTGTTTCTTTAAATGCTGTTTTAAGACAACCCCTGCGAGATTTTTGCTCTATTTTAAACGAGTCGTGTTTTATTAAACATTTTCACAATTTTCGCATCGATTTTTTCGCTATAAATATTAGCGCGCTCCTCTAACATTCATAATTTCATATCTCTCCATCTTCTTCTTTCTGAGCCCGGATGTGGCGCCTTTAAACGATTCGTAACTCTTGTGCAGTAGGCACTCGATATTTATTTTATTATTGAATTAAAATCATTAAAAAATAGCGAAGACTGTTTACGATCAAAGGTAAGTATGTCAAAACTCACAACAAGTACAAATTACCTATTTTCTTGCATTGTACATGAAATAATTTGATCTGTCATGTTTTGATGCAAGCGTATTAAATTTAATGTATGAGGTCCGGTTATGTTGGCCATTGTTTGATTGCAGTACTGCATCCCTGCGCTACGAAATCCGAGGGCGCGACTTGACAATGACTGAACGGACCGGAGTGTATGAATTATTGTGTCTGGCGTATCTCGCTGAAGGATGGCCGGGGTAAGACGGGGTGGGAGATGGGAAGGGGGAGGGTGGGATGGGGGGATTAAGGGGGAGTCTCCATCTGAGGTGCGGGTATCCATCACGGCCGACAGCTGCCGGATCACGTGACGCGACACGTCACCAACCCGCTCCGACCAAGGCGACATGTTTTGTCCGGCGTGTTGTTGAGTTGAATTCCTTAACCATGATCACTTCGGTAATATTCTCTAAATAGTGACTTTAATGTTCGTTCAATTTGACGATTACAGTGAAAACCGTTTAAATCATAAACGCATATTCCGGGACATTTGATATTAAAAATTATATATTAAGATTTGCGATTAAGTTATAATCTAATTAATACACATAAACTCTCATTAACATACCAGTAAGACAAGCATACAAAAAAAAACTCCGACGTTAAACGCAAGCTTTGGACAATGACACCAGGAAACAAACAAAATCAAATACAAAATTAAAAGATGAATTAATGAACAAAAAAGGCAGTATTACAAAAAAATTATCACATAAAAGAATAAAACATATTAAATGCGGTAATAAACAATACCATTAAATGTTGCTTTTACTTTCCAAAATACACTCATTAAAGAATATATTACATATTAATATTAAAATATTTTCAGGATTAAACAACATGTGTTCAAATTATGTCCTCTGCGTGCGAACTCTATCTAAATTTCTTTAAATAGACAATAAACAGTGTTAATTTCAAGCGACCTCCCAGGTAAGTATGGTCCTGTATTAATTCATTTTTATGCAGCATCGCGTTCATTGGTCAAAATATTGTACATATATTTTCTTATCGGTGATCAATGAACCGGTGTGTGCAATTTTTAGCCATAAGTTGTTTTTAATTGTTTGTCTAGCTTGTTAGTCTTTCTAGATTTTAGGCATGTACATTAAGTTTGTACAGCGCCCTTGAGGTGATTTTTCACAAAAAACGGCGCTATATAAATCGCCCAAATATTATTATTATCATTATTATAAAACATATTATTTACAATCGTAGGTACCTACTTCATAATATTGCCGATTTTATTTTTATTTTTATCATTGTCGCCTTAATGTATATAATTAAATTGCATTTCTTCATATTTATTATCATATTGAATTTTGTATTGTAAAATGGGGACCTCAGATAAGCACGGGTAAGGCACATTGTGAGGCCTACATTTTCAAAGAATGTTTTAAAACATAAGTTAATTTGTAAAAATAAAAAAATAAATCAAAATCTGAAAAAAACACGGTTTTATGATGATTAATGCACCTTGATGATATTTTAATACGGAAATAATATTTTAATTTTTAATAAAGGTTAGTAAATCAAGGCCAACTTGTTTGAACCCGAACAACATTTGACATTAACACAAATCTAAGAAAGGATCATTTTGAATTTTTGGACTATCGTCACTTTCGATTACAGCCCTCATAAGTAGCCGATTCTGAATTTTTGCCGAACTGTCGATTATTTACAATTAGCGCTAAACGTTATTTTTGGCGTTGTCAAATAATATAACAGATGTTAAACATCTGGGCCTTTAGAACAGTGATTGTAATTTTGGTTCAATGATCTTAGATTTGTTTAATTTATTGATTTAAGTGTCATTTTCAAAATTGAAACCGATTGTGTCAAAATTTCAGACATTAAGTAATAATGGATGGGTACCTAAGATTAATCACACCAAATCTACGCAAATTAATATATATTTTTTTAATATATGTGATAAGCTTTGATAATTGTCGTCAAAATAGGTTAAACGTATTTATATGGCAATTGTCAGTCGGTTGGCGTGTCGAGGTTGACCTCAAACCCACCATATTATTTTCACCTTTAGATTGATATCTAAGATTGAGAGTGATTGATTTACGAGGCCTCTACGCAATGTGGCAGTCATTTCATAAACGACCTAACACTTTAAATGCCTTATGGTTTATTTAAAATCAAAGCTATCTTTCGTTTCAGTTTTAGTGAGATAAGGAACTTATTGTTTTTACTGATAAGCCATTTCCGTAGACGCGCCTTATGTCAATGATGAATTGTTTAAATGAGTAAATTTAGGTTAGAGAATTCGTGTTCCTGTCGCATGTCATTTACTAATAAATAAAATTGAAAAGATCGCGTAAATTACGCTATCTGTTAGATGCGTTAGAGTTACTGTGACAAAGTATCTAACTAAAACACGTGGTACACTAACTATTCATAATTGTATTTAAAAAATAAAATACTGCCCAATTTCGCAAAAGTTTTAAGCCTCCGTAGTAAGCATTGAAAAATAAAGAAGTTAGTTTGAAAGAGAGATATAAAAATACGAATGTTAAAGAGAGCGCACTTATATTAAAAAACGATAAAAGCTAAGCGAAAATTGTAATTTTTTTAATAAAACACGACTCTTTTAAAATAGAGCAAAAATCTTTCGCCAAATGACTTAAGTAACATTTAAAGAAACATTGTAAATTTTTTTATACCATAATATGCTAAATAACAGAACCAAATCTATTTTTATTAATTTTCGGAGCTTACTTTGCAATTTTTTCTATCGAGGGAATTTCATAAATTACCGTTTTAGCTCGTAAATGTACAGATATTATCTTAAAATATAGCATATATTTTTTTAAGAATTTAGAAACATAATGTGCACAAGGAAAAAACATAAGGAATTCGGAAAGCCGGGAATAAATACTTCTTTAGACAATTTTAGAAAGTGTTGGTAGAAAGTACCTAATTAACAATAATATATTTATTTATTTATTTATTTACGCCCTCTTTCGGGGCTTTTACATATACAATTTAAAAATTACACTTTGATGAAATAAAATATATATACTGTATATTTCTTTTACCAACAAATATAAAAGGTATATATTTCTTTTACTAAGAAATATACAGCATTTATTTATTTTACTAAGAAATATACAGAATTTATTGTACATAACTGAACTGCCTCAGTAAAAGCATTTTGTATTTGTCTAAAGATAAAATAAAGATGTCCACTGACTTGGTGTAATTATTTCCCTCCATTCTGGGCAAAGAGGAATACATATGGTAGTTAGTTCCAGAATTTCTGCACTGAAATAAATCCTGACTTCTAGTATTACGTAGAGGAATCCGAAAACTTATCAATTCAAGCAATACCGGACTATCAACTAAATCATTAGAATTTTATAAAGAAATACCAAGTCTGTGAAAATTCTTCTGTCTGACAATTTGAGCATATTCATATCATTTAAAATAGTGTTGAAGTTCAAAATAATTGCTGGAATACCCATTTTAAAATTTAGAAAACGTAAGATTTTGTTTTGTATTCTTTCAACAGCTTGTACATGTATATTATAGTATGGGTTTCAGACGGGAGAATTGTACTCAAGTTGACTTCTAACAAATGCAAAATATAATAGTTTAATACACTTTATATTGTTAAAATTTCTAGTTAGCCTAGTTATAAATCCCAACATTTTTAAGCCCTTATTAGAGATTTCTGTTATGTGGTTAACAAATGAAAGATTTGATTGAAAAGTGATGCCTAAGTCTTTAATTTGTGTTAATGTCTCGAATAATAACTTCGTATCTGATTTTTTAATTATTCATTTTTAAGATGGATACATTTTTTATTATTATGTTGCAAGCTGAAAATAGTTGCATCGACCTGGAAATCTCATAAGAAAAAAATGTAACAAATTTCATGAACCCAGAGAACCGATAACCCAGAGGGAGTTTTTACTGATGTATGCACAAAGATACACGTGCTTCACAGAACTCAATAAAGGTTTGAAAGTAGATAATTATAATTATCACTCACTTAATAAATAATGATCACTCACTTGTTCTGTATAATAACTTATCCTGTTTCGATAAATGATGGCCCCAATTATGATGGCTTGCCTTTGAGACAGTTTACAAGAATATTAATCTATTTATTGGTTCAAAACTGTAGTCGACAAATTGCAATCATCATTATCAAGATCTTCGCAAAAGCTGAAGGATTCATGAAAAATAACGTTGATTAATATCACGTTTTATTTTAATGGCTTTTGCGGTTCATAACCACTAACATTAATGTTATAAACGGATTACATTAACTATGATAGAGCTATAAACATAAGCGTGTGGGTAACTTCATCCAAGAGAATTATAAGTACTGGAATAAGATCAATCTTGCAAAACCTCTCGGATTATAGATTGAAGATAGAGCAAAGTATTCAGTGTACAAGGCATGTACAGCAGCAAATATGTTTCTTTGATATTAGTTGAGCCTGCGTTGTTCGAATGTCTAAGAATTTAGTTACATAATGGAGGCCAGACTATTAACAAAAACCCTTTAACGCCTTACTAATTAATGTGGATACTATTTAAACAATGAGATTTTACTTATTTAACTTTGTTTACGAAATTGAGCAAAAGGATATACCTCTGGCATGAATTTTTATTACAACATGAAATGGTTAGTTTTTAGATTTTCACGGCCAAAAGCATTTTCATTGTTAGTTTTTGGGATGTTATGCCGTGTTGCGCCATCTCATTCTTTAGCCGACGTTTCGGACAGCGTTGCAGTGTCCATCATCAGGGCAGATCCGGTAGATCCGAAGATGAGTAATTGTTAGTGTTGGGTGTGTGCTTATTTACTTGGAAGCAATACCTTGTCGCCAGCTTCAATCCACTACGAGCTGGTAGGTATTACAGTAAAAGTGGAACTGCGATTTAGTGAAAGCGCAGTATTTACGTTAGCATGGGGCCCGTCCAAAAAAAAACTGGACACTGCAACGCTATCCTAAACGTCGGCTAAAGAAGGAGATAGCGCAACACGGTATAACATCCCAACAACTACCAATGAAAAAACATGAAATGGGTTGTTACACACAACTTATGGTGTGTTTTTTACTCTTCACGATAGGGATGTCCCTGTGTTATTCAGTTTTTTATGGGTGTTTTTTGATTGGTTTACATATACATAAGATAAGTTTTGAATATCAATGAAAATCTTATATCCTTAAGAGTATAATACTTGCGTAATTTTAGTCACGAGGATATTATACAAACAATTTTACATGTTGTTTTCGGGAATTGAAGTATACATCCAGAGACGCCTTATCGAATTGATGAATCCCCGATCCAAATATAACCAAGTGTAGAGGATAAGATGCGATGGATTATTGAACCGCGTTGCATTTTCATCTCTTCTTTATCCAATATTTGGGACAGAAATGAATCAATAAAAAATGTGGCACATATTCCCTGATGATGGACTATGTTATCTTTCATAACATTAAATAAGTGGGAGGGAACTCAATACGACTCATAAAAATCAAAAACTCTAAAAGTCAAACAATATTTTACTACTGGTCGTGAGAAACTTATATCAAACCTATCTACTATCAACTTTACTTGACTTGCAAATATTTCGTCGACTAGAATTATACGTCTCAATCCCAAAGGGTAAGAATAGTACACAGCCTATATGCATCTACACGGTGTCCGGAAACTTGTAGTACAAGCGGAACACTGAACATCGACATCATTCATATTTAGAGTCGTACTCTCTCGGAACATCGCCTTGCACTGCAGTGGAAGGGATGGATTGATACGTCCGTCACTCCTGGACAAACTGACCCCCAGATTTCTACCAACCCGTAATTACTTTTCCTTCCCAGAACTTCCTATTTTTCCTTTCCTAAAAAGACCCTCCACACAGCATCCCCAAAGATGGCATATCCCCTGAGGGGCATTATTTTCCTCAGGGCCTTCTGTCTGGAGCTAATGTTAAAAAAATTGTATCACCATCATCATCACTCTTGGTTCTACAACCCCTGGTGGGTCTTGGCCCCCTCCAATCATCTCGGTTTTGAGCCAGCTCTCTCCAGTTTAGAATCTCCAAGGTAGATATATCTTTGAGAACGTTGTCGCTCCATCTTAATCTTGGTCTTCCCAGGCTCCTTCGCCCTGTCGGTCTTGAATTCAGCAGAGACTTTGGTGCTTGATGCTCGGTCGTTCTTTCTTCATGACCCAGGCCACCGAAGTTTTCCCAGTTTTATAAATTTTGTGACGTTTAGATCCTTAAACAGATTATATAGGTCATTATTGTAACGTTTTATAACTTTTATAAAAAAAACTGTATAACTTTTATTAATTTGAGCTTTCATTTTAGAGAAAATTGACTTCGAGGTTGGATTTTTTTAAGTCAAAATCGGACGCTAGGGTTTAATATCAGCTGTTTAATGTTTTTTCAAATGCGTTGAAGCGCATACCTGTTTTTACATACAAAAGTTTTTAATCCTTTACTTACTGAAATATAGTTTGCTCAGATCGAAAAAAATTTTTTTTTTAGGTTTCTTTATGTGATGTATGTACATAGATTCACTAGTTTCCCGCTTGTAGTACGTTATACGAGACACCGTTTATAATAAGACTGTACCTACTGTTTGCAGATACTGTTTGGACGGCAGGTAGGAAGTAGTAAGGTATAAGGTGGGTAGATTCCTCGTGACTCGGCGTGGTGTAAAAAGGGTCAAGTATTCCGTCAGCGGCCGTACTCGTGAGGAATGGAGGACGATCTCGGTGTCGATTAAAGCACAAAGGTCAGACCCACCTCTCGTCGAGACCGGCTGCGGCTGGAGCTGGGAGATAATACGGTTCCGATGGATGGAGCGATTGAGCCATTGAGATTTATGGCTCAGGCTGCGCGGACTATCATATTTCATAGCAGTCGGTGCGCGGTGCTACGATAAGGATTATATTGAAAGTATGTTTGATGTAATATTTCGAAATAGCATTAGGTGCAAGCGTTAGAATGCTCGTAACAATGTATAGATTTTAAACAATGCAATATTCAGAACACATGAATGGTTATCCAATGTACGTAAATTGTATAACTGATTTTATTTTTCGAAATTAAAGAACAGGTATCGTATAATGAGGTTGTCTCCTGCCACGAAATTTCATATGCTATATATATTAATTGGTGTATGCTGAGGACAAAACTAGAATAGTACGGTAGTTATAATTGTCAAATTTTGATTATTGTAAAAGCGAATTATGAATTATTGTACTGCGTGTGACTTCACGGACATATTGCATTTATTTAATAATAATAAAAACGTTTATTCATCAATAGATGTTTTAGTGTATTATATATTTTGTTCTTTTATCATTGAGTCTACTCATGAAAAGGTCACTGCTCAGCTACAATTCAGGATATCTCCTGGAATGCAGCTGGTTTTCAGCAGTACCTCCAACCAATTGTTTTTACCAATGTTTATTGTCTTTTACCATGTTCTTTGAAAACACATGACTTCGAAAATTTTGAAGATATGAAAAAACTATTTTTACTGTCGTTATTAACTCTTTACAATTTGGGAGGCGGGTATAGGTACCGCAGGCCCGGAAATCATTTATTGGATAATTAACACCTCTGCCATAGGTCACCCCAAGTGATTCGCTACGTTTGGTGACTTAGAGGGTGCGCCCGGGTTTATAGGGGTGAGGTTTGTTCGTGTCTTAACTGCGGATGCATTCGCCCACTCCAGGACAAACTTCCCTCATACCTTTTTCCTTCCCTGAACATCCTCTCCTCCCTTTACTTGAAAAACCATACACAGCCTCCCAAAAGATGACATAGGCTCTGAGGAGAAATATTTTCCTCCGGACCTCCTGTGTGGAGCTAACGTAAAAAAAAGAAAATGTAATCATCATGTCTTTTAAAATTAAATGTAAAGATTTATCCGTAGTATTAATCGGCGCCACTGTCCCGTTGCAGTGGCGACCTTTCCAGTGGCCATAAATATCCTTTGCAGACTTTAATTTATATCTCGCACTGTTATTACACTCTCACTTCATCTCACTAGCGGCGGCAGGGCGGTTCGTGATGGCGCTAATAATTTACAAGATTTAATTTGAAGAAAACTTCGTACGTGTGATGGAAGTAGTGGGATATTAAAAGGAATAGCAGATTTGTATTCTGAACAAGTGATCCATAAGATTGCCACTTCTATACTGCTATATTCAGGTTATTTCAGTGAGGTGAGGCCAATGTTGTAACTCATCTACACGCTAACTTCAAACTCCACACCTACGCAAATCGTTCATTGTTCCGTTGTGATAGTCGTTGTAAGCAATATCAAATTAACTTATTTTAAAATTTTGTTTTCTGTTAATGTTGTCATCTCATTCAGGTAAATGTATACATATAAATAATAATAATAAAGTAGGCAATACAATTCTCGCTGCTGAACTCAAGACCGATAGGGCGAAGGAGACACAAAACCGAGATGAGTGGAGGAAGACTCTTGAGGCCAACCAGGGATTGTAGAGCCAAGGGTGATGATGATGATGAGGTACTAAAACTAATTTTTTTTGACCAAGGGTGTTCTATGAAGTATTTTTGTTTCTCAAGGCGAAACTTTCGTTTTCTCGGAATAATTTCACTCGGATTCACAATTAGTACTCAATGGTGATATCAATTAAGATCATAAAACGCTTTTCTCAAAATACATAAGTCAAAAATTTTTCTTATTTCCTTTCAGTCTTTTTTTAATAATTCGTGTGAATACAGCACAAGTCTCTCAACTGCTCCCAACCGCCTGGAGCCAGTGAGACTATGGCATCTACAATTGGGGTATGTTGTGAGGCTGAAGGTAGTGGGCAGGTGAAGGATATGGGGTAGGGGAAAGTGGGGAAGCACCTGGCTAGCCATTTCAAGCAACGTATCAATTCTGAATGATAATCTTACACCATGACGATACTGAGAATATCTTCCACTCGGGAAGGTGCTGCAAATATACCTAATATTATTTAAATTATTAAAATGTTAAATAAAACAAATCAATCAAATAAAATGTACTTGCGAAATCGCGACCATCGGATTGCCAGTTGAAAGCCTTCACCCTCGACCACACAGGCCGTCAAAGTTATATATTTATTGCATTGCTTATTATATCACATAACCAATATCAGAACTTATCAAAATTCATACCTCCCTTGCACGAATTAATCATGTTTTCTTACAGAATATGTCACAGATTATGTTCGTAGACGCTAATCATCTACAAAACAAAACGCCATTAGCTGCTCACGCCCATTTCATGCTTCGACATTTTTGACACTCAAATAGCCCTTGGAATTTCGCTGCAGCGTGTATTCAAGAAGCAACGCGACAATATACGACGCTATACGAAAACATACGACAACGTACGACAACATGCGACACGCGGCATTCTAAATTATGATGAATTATTTGTCGGACGGCCTCCGTCTTCCGACTCTGGTCATTTATTCCATGTTTTATTTGTTTTGATTTCACCTCATGACAAACTTATTAATTACCCTGGACTATAATACGGCTGAAGTTTACTTTATTATAACGGGGTATCATAAATTAGTTGATTAAACTCGATCTTGGTGGTGTAAAGACGTTTTAAAATAGCCTGCATTGCAGCGGCAGCAGAGCAAGAAGGACCCTTTATCACGTAAGTAGATTAATAAATGTCCGTTTTCATAATTGAGATCCCACACGTCATATTCATTAATTAAGACAAACTACAGGTATTTCATTAATAGATATCTACTTCATACAAAAAGCCTACAATTTAAACGTTGAATCTTAAGATGCTCCTAGAAAAATAATTCCATTTTACATTTCCAAATTCTTTGGATTCTTTTTTTTTTTTTTAATTATTAAAAACATACAACGAAGTTGCACTCCCATGAGTTATCAAAACTCATTCTGCCCCTATTTATTCATGTAAACAAAACAACGCGAAAAATACACATTGTATTTTATTTTGTGAAGTTCGGGCATGAATAATATCAATTTTTTTTCAATCATTTTCTAAAAAATCGATTTTGCTACATTGTTCAATAAAACTATATCCGAAAGCGTTTCATAAGGAGAAGATTTTGCACTTGAAAGTGTTTTTCATAGGCCTGTTCTGGGCCTGATACTTTATTTTTTCTAGACTTATGAAAAAATTCTCGATTTTTTCCAAGGCTAAAAAGTGTGTTATTCGTAGAAGGTACTTAATTAAAGCGCCTATAATATTTGTAAGTGTTAAAATTTTCAAATCAAAAACAATGATCTTGTATAATTTTCCATTAATGAGCATGGTTTCTTCTCAAGATAAGAGTGGTTATGGATTATTCGATTAAAAAGCGTATAATCATTTTATTTGTGGTAGGTTTTAAAAAAGACATCAACGACATACATTTTTAGAAATGCATGAAAAAATATTGTAACCCAAAACGCCATCCACCTGCTTTAAAAGTTAAAAGTGGCTTTTAGCGAAAAATTTTGATTGTGTAAAATGACATTTTCCTACTCGAAAATCGAGTCGGGACGATGATAGCTCGATGGTTAGGTTATTCTTTAGGGGAAGATGACAAGATCAAATTTATTTTCTGGTAAGATTTTTTAAAGATATTTGATTTTTTCGGTTGTGTACTCGTGCTTCTTATGACGCACAAAATTCTCACCTGCCTGGAACCAGTGTAACACCACTTACCACTGTAACACCAACACGGGTATATTGTGAAACTGGAATGAAGACGGAGATGATGAAGCGGTAGAGGAAGGATAGAAAGAACCTGCTTTATTTAATCTGATCCTTAAACATAGCTATAGTCATTTCAAGCAATGTAGACATTGATTTCGAGTGTGTTCTCTGGAACACCCTGGAACGTACTCAGACATACCTACTACAATTTTTTTTATAAAGAAAAATTTTAAAAAAAATGGAAAAATCATTTTACATTCGTTGCGCTAAAAGCTTGATAATGTTAATAACAAATAACACAAACAAACTTTTAATAAAATTTACTATAAAACCGCGAGAAGAAACAATAAACACTTCGAATTATCGATTGTACTTCTGATACCCTTCCACGACGGCCCTGTCTTTTTGTCCATCGAATCCTATCAGGTCCGCCGGTATCCAATTATGGGCAATCACGTAATATCATTATGCATTCTCTCCTTTGGTACCACTCCCCTCCACCCTCCACCCCCTCCACCCGTCCTTACAGCCGTAGAGCCTCCCTGGCGCAGATGATTTGTAAGATTCACATGCGCATTACTATTATTTTATTGATTCGCGCGATGATAAAAGTTTATTGCGGCGGAGGAATGCATGAGATGAAGAGCGTGTGGAAGTCGGAGGTATTTTAATTAAGTATGGATGGACTGAATTATTGGTATTGTGTTGTGCTTGATCATAATTGCGGGCATTTATTCTGTTCTTCGAGAAACTATTAACTGTTTAAGTTTATAGCTCGGTTAGAAACAATTTAAAGTTTATTTTTTAATCACACCAATTTGGGAGGTGGGATGGGTACCGCCGCCGCGGGAACCATTTATAGGATAACCAACTCCTAAAGGTCACCCCAGATGGTTCGCTACGTTTGGTGACTTAGCAGTGGTGCCCTGTTTCATGGGTGTATTATCATTTTTATGTAAAACTGACTGAGTATTTTTTTATTGTGATGTCGGTTGTGTCCGCAAAGGATACTCATTTGCCGGTGAACCGAAGAAACCTTTTGCAAGTGTCACTGGGCATTTACACGATGCATTTTCTCATTCTGAACCCCATATGGAAACTATATCGGGGCCCATATGGAAAATATTTGCTTTACACGATTACTTTTCATACTTGTGATTTCGTGCAGATTGTTCATCAGAGAATGAATAATATTTTTGGACAGTACTAAATCGTAAAAAAATGTCAACACCTTGAACATAGCCGAAGATCACATGAAATCATTTTCCTTTTCCATTGCCGTTTACAAATCATCAAATATAACACGCGAAATTCGCAATACTGAATAGTACCTAATACACGTTCGCAATTAGTGATAAACACATATCATTGTATTTTTTAATCAAATATTTTAAATATAAAACTAAATAAACATTTCCACATAATATAGATACAAACCACTGAAATGTCAAGTAATTTCGCCTCTTTAAACTGCACTATAATTAAATAAAAAAACTTATTTTTTTAGGGTAAAGTTCGGTTTATGGGTAAAATTCCTAAAAATACAAACTAGTTATTTTTATACTAACTATGGGCCGGGGAATACGAATCTGAAAGAATTAGGTGGGGGCAAGCAATATTAACTGAATTATACGACTTTAAAAAATTTTTTTACACACATAGGAAAATGGCCATTTTGGAAGTATTCTGATTCCTAGAAAATAAAACTAGTTATTTTTATACTAACTTTGGGCCGGGGAATCCGAATCTGAAAGAATTAGGCGGCGGCAAGCAATATTAACAGAATTACACGACTTTTAAATTTTCAATAAACACAAGTCATCTTTAAAGCATTTTAACACATGAAAACCATAGAAAAAGAATAAAGATGTTACATCACATAAAATTAAGTGTTGCCATTAAGCAGTAATATCAATAACGTAAAATGACATGTTTATAATTTAAGTACTTACTTTTTATAAATTTTACTCACTTTTGTATCACAAACCATGCTACCTAAACCTAGCGTAGCCGCTAACCTACTTGAAAACTGGGATGTTTTTTTAAATTGACGCGAGCAGGCGGTATAAAGGGGCACAAACCATGTTACACAAACCTAGCGTAGCAGCTAAACTACTTGAAAACTGGGATGTTTTTTTAAATTGACGCGAGCAGGCGGTATAAAGGGGCACAAACCATGTTATACAAACCTAGCGTAGCCGCTAAACTACTTGAAAACTGGGATGTTTTTTTAAATTGACGCGAGCAGGCGGTATAAAGGGGCACAAACCATGTTACACAAACCTAGCGTAGCAGCTAAACTACTTGAAAACTGGGATGTTTTTTTAAATTGACGCGAGCAGGCGGTATAAAGGGGCACAAACCATGTTATACAAACCTAGCGTAGCCGCTAAACTACTTGAAAACTGGGATGTTTTTTTAAATTGACGCGAGCAGGCGGTATAAAGGGGCACAAACCATGTTGGGTTAGGTTAGGTTAGATTAGGTTAGGTTAGGTTAGGTTAGGTTAGGTTAGGTTAGGTTAGGTTAGGTTTTATATAATAACATTGATATTGGTGACCGGTCTAGGTAACAACTTTTTAAGACTACGAATTTTCATACTTTTGGTTTAAGAATACGGCCGTTGAGATAGTCATAATTCATCAGGTTAATGTGTTATGTGATGAATTATCATGTGAAGAATTATCGCGTCGGAAAGTTTTACGTTATTGAT
The DNA here is from genome assembly GCA_917563855.2 of Limnephilus lunatus. Taxonomy (NCBI): domain Eukaryota; kingdom Metazoa; phylum Arthropoda; class Insecta; order Trichoptera; family Limnephilidae; genus Limnephilus; species Limnephilus lunatus. The sequence goes on from OU830598.1 coordinate 81,747,393, forward strand.
ATAATTAGTTTTTGATTTTGTTTTAGGGATGGCCACACTCAAATTGTTGTTTTTCTATGGTTTTCATGTGTTAAAATGCTTTAAAGATAGCTTGTGTTTATTGAAAATTTAAAAGTCGTGTAATTCTGTTAATATTGCTTGCCGCCGCCTAATTCTTTCAGATTCGGATTCCCCGGCCCAAAGTTAGTATAAAAATAACTAGTTTGATTTTCTAGGAATCAGAATGTTTCCAAAATGGCCATTTTCCTAGAGGTGTCAAAAAATTTTTTAAAGTCGTATATTTCAGTTAATATTGCTTGCCCCCACCTAATTCTTTCAGATTCGTATTCCCCGGCCCATAGTTAGTATAAAAATAACTAGTTTTATTTTTTAGGAATTTTGCCCATAAACCGAATTTTTTCCTTTTTTTATCCCGAATCTATATATAAACTGGACGAAAAAAATCATGTTGTAAAATGGCTGTAAGTATGGCATTTCGATGTGGAGGAGAGGAAGTAGGGGGTAAGGAGAAGGATGGGAAATAGTTGGCAATTGAAATCTAGTCTTATAAAGCATAGCTTAAGTCATTTCAAGCAACTTTTCGATTCCATATGAAGGTATAGTAGTACACCAGGGTGATACCGAGATACGAGAGTATCTCCATTCTGGAAGTTTAGTGTGAAAAGATACAGCACAGCATTTTTAATCATTGACTCAGGTATGTAATATGCAGATGTATGTATGAATGTATAGTATTTTAAATACAAGACGACTATTCTTTGCGCAGCGTCCCAGGTCGTGATTTCCAGAAGTCACAGTCAGGGTGTAAGGATGATCTGCTTTGGTGGCTTCCTTCTTCGCCAAGAACTTGCGTGCAGTTTGTGAGAGAAATTGATGTTTGAGATTATCCTTGTGAGTCAAAACACTTGTGTTTTTACTGAATATAATTGTTACTTGTTTATTGAGAATAAATTCACAATGAGAGAGAGTGACTGAAAATTAAAAAAAAAAGAGAACTTAATTGAGTCGAGAAATGTTAGAAGTAAAATGAATTTGATAAAACCACAACAACGATTTTTATAAACAAAAATAGAAAATTGACGTGACCACAGACAAAAGATATTATAGATACAAAATGCATTACATTATTTTACTATGAAGTGGCATAGACATGAAAAGCTTAATGTAAGAGGCTCTACACATCGAGATTAATAAATGAGAAATAAAAAGTGTTTAGAGTTGAATGACTTTAAATACAAAATAGGACAATTAAAACACAGAACAGAAAACGTTTTTATCTTTATTAAATAATCATTATTTTTTATATAATATTATTCCAAAGGTTAGTGCAATATCTCAAGAGCCTGCGAAGGGCGGATCAAACGTTCAAGACTTGCAAAATAAACAATTGCTGACAAAGGAAGGCGTGTACAATCAAAACCGCTATACAAACAAACACAACACAAAGGACATACGAGATTTATGATCGTACAGCTGCAATGAGTTCTTATAGGAATCATTTAAAAACTCAAGACATAACTCATGAAAATCACATCCGACGTTGATAAACTGACAATATAACATTAGAGGTGTCCTCTGGGTTTTGGCATTGGATCACTTATTATTTCAAAACAAACTATAATGTAGATACGGGTGACTTGTATGTAATAAAACTATTTTACTTTTATTTCAAAACAACCTATCAAGAAGGTATGGCCAACTTGAATGTATTAAATATTCCTTTATTAAATTATGATGTAGGTACCTATAGCTAACTTGCATATAATTAAAAAAAAATAAAAGAAAAACAAACAATCCCGGGTTACGAACAACCCAACAATATTTGAAAATCTCCTACTACCACCATAGTAAGTCGAAAATGTTGCTTGAGTCGTGATGGAGGACTTAGCCAGCCGAGGAATCGAATACGGAACGCCTAGGTGGGACCCAAACGCGGTGCCCACTCAACCAAAACGCGATGCCCATTCAAAAATATCATTACTTTATTTTAAAACTATCATGTCAGCACAGGTAAATTGTATGTAATTAAAATACTATTACATGTTTTTCAAAACAACCTTTCAAGAAGGTTTAGGTAACTTATATATTGACCGGCCAGTGGTTGAAAGAGATCGCGTTTGTGTCCCACCCATGCGTTCCGTGTCCGATTCTTCGGCTGGCCAAGTCCTCCATCACGACTCAAACAACATTTTCGGCTTACTATGGTGGTAGTAGAAGATTTTCAAATATTGTCGGGTTATTCGTAACCCGGGAATATTTCTTTCTTTTTAAAGAAGAAAAAAACTATTATACTTTTATTTCAAAACAAATTATCATATACGTATGGGTAAATAGCATGTTTTTTTCTATACTATCTCCACAGAGGAGGCCCAGAGGAAAATATTTTTCCTCACAGCGTATATCTTAGGGGATGCTGTGTGGAGGATCTTTTTATAAAGAGAAGGAGAGGAAGTTCTGGGAATGAAAAGGTATGAGGGGTGAGTAGGAATCTAGGAGTGAGTGTGTCCAGGAGTAACGAACGTATGAATCCATCCTTTAAACCGCGTTGCAAGGAGATAGGTCTAGGTCTAGAGTGTGCAACACATATCTGTTAAGTCCTCCTTCATCCACAGGCAAATGCTTTTATGGAATAAAAGCATAAATCATAAGATATAAAATAACTCATCGTAAAACCTGAATCATTGTTATGTACAAAAGATTTATTAATAATTAAAAAATAAATATATATTTTATCGTAAATAATGTAATATTACTTCATTCGTAAAGAAGTAAAAAAATGCTTATGCAATGATAGAGGACTTACAAAGCTGGCAGAGAATCGAACCCGTGATGAACATCCGAAGCTTTAACCATGGACTACCTGTTAAGTTAGATACAATTATCTAATGATTAAATTCAGCGCATTAGTCACGAGATTTTGCGTTTAACAAAATTAGCGATAATCAGCAGGTATTATTTACATTTATAGGAGTACCGCTGAGAGTTCCGTTGCAACCGCTCCTTTTTTCTCATAAACTACACGTATAACTGATAGATAAATTACAGCCGAGCTCTCAGTGGAAGAACCATATCTAAGTAGTGCGGATTTGCTAATTATTATTAATGTCGACCAGTTGGTAATTGTATATTTAATCAAAAGAAACATCAGATGACCGGTTTGTGTTTGAGATACGCACTTATGTGTGGCCCCACTTACGGGAAAATTTAACTATTTGTATTAAATTTAATTTTCTGATTAAACTTGCGAATCAATCATTTAATACGATGTCATTAATTTTGTCTGTTTCATATAATGATAGAGATTAACTCTGCGCTAAAATTCCCTTTGCTGAATAACCCGTGTAATTTTGTCATCTTTCACTGTTCAAATAGCACTTTAATTTGCATCGAAATCGTTAGCAATTTAAAAATAACGTTGATGGAGTCATAAATTCAAACGGCACGACAAGTCAATTTTATTAAAATGTCGATTTAAAATCTGCAGCTCGTAAAACTAAAAGTTATTGACACGAATCAGTCAAAATTCAATATCAAAAAAGTTCGTGGCAAATTTTCAACAGGCTCGGGACTGAGGAGCACGGAGTTCAGAGCGCCGAAGTGTAATTTAATACGGAGACCGGTTCTTGCTTGATAATCAGATGCACAGAGCAATTTGAAAAACCTGGAATCATTTGTACTTGTCTCCGACGTATCAATTTTGAGACATCACAAGACACCATTGTGATGGGTGGCTTAGTCTTGCCAAGAATTGTGAGGGTTTGTCCAGTACGTTGATGTACCTAAGTGGTTATTTAAATAAATTGTGTACCCCTTGCTAGCAAACGTGTCCTTAATTTTACACAACTAACATTCCATTGCCATCCATTAATAGTTCTTTGATCAGTTTGTTTAATAGTTAGGCCATTGCTTTCAGAAAACTGATATCTTTATAAATTGAAACAGTATTTACCTACAATCTATCAAATTAATTGTAGAACAATATGAAAAAGGGGGTTGTGTGTAATCTTTGAAACATTGCGCGAAAGAAACAAATTCTCTAAACCACCGAATACTGAACTAGACATTGCTTGGTCGAAGGAACTAGACCTAACTTTAGACGCTCTACGATTGGACAATAGCTACCAACATATTTTAAATAAAATGAATTAGTGACGTTTTGCATGCCACCAAATTTGCATATTTCTTGCACATGAAATTGATGGCAGATGGTACTGGGGATATATTCCTGGTTTTTTTAAGGTTATGTTTAAAATCTGAACCTATATATGTTATTTGTAATAGTCCCTTGGGCGAGTGTACATAGTAATATTGTGTTAATAATTATCACTGAAGAAGACAAGACTAATAATCTAAACGAAAATATTAAAGAGAACAAGACTCAGAAAAATAATAAATAACGATTGCAATTGGGATTCGAACCCAGAACCACTCCTCTTACCAGAACAAACGCTTTACCAATTCGGCTACTGCCACCTCTTGTTTGAACGCCATATTTATCGATCTCATTTTTCAAATATTAGAATTAACAATATTATCTTGGGATAAGTTTTTAGATTTTCACGGCCAAAAGCATTTTTGTTATTTGTTTGTGGGGTTTTATGCCGTGTTGCGATACCTGCTTCTTTACACAGATGTGGCGCAAAACGGCATAACACCCCAAAAACAAATAACGAAAATATTATCTTCGACTATTTTTTTCCATAACTCAGTTGCGACCGTTATCTTTGATATTTCTGTGTCTTGTTCTCTTTCATATTTTCGTTTAGATTATTAGTGTTATCTTCTTCTTCAATGATATATTACATTGATGGGAATAACCTTCAAAAGTTATAAGAACAAATTGTTCTAATAAAAAATTAATATTTGTCAATTTGGTTATGATATGAACAGTTTTTATCAGGTTAATTAAGGTTCGCTTCCTAACTTTCCTCTTCCCCAACTCCTTTCCCTTCCCCACAACTACCTTCAACCACACAATATACCCTAAATGGGGATGCCGTAATCCGATTGCCTTCAGGCAGTTGTTAGACATTTAAAAAGTTTAAGATTTTGGATTATATATCGCTTTCATCAGACATAGGCCTAATATCTTCAAATATCCAACTTAACTAAGGTACTATTTATGTGTTTCCTAATTCAGACGAAGTGAAATTCTCTTCTTGGTGTCCTAAACACACCATCAAACAACAATCCTCATTCACGAGTAGCATCACGTCTTCATATTTCAATAAAGTGCAGTAGCTACTTGTTGCAACGTACATACCACTAGTACTTCTGTTCCTCCATACATCACACTGCCTGGAGGATACGTCTCAGTCACTTCTGCATATCTGCATATTTGTTCAGGATGGAGCCTAATTGGACAGGGCCTGGAGAAACTCAGGGCAGACCACCAAGAGAATAATTAATCGCGATTACTGTAGGAAGATTCTAGAAATTCTGAATATTTAATTGACCTTTTCGAGCATAAAACCATAAAGATCTAAAATAGTTCTTCATGTCGTAGCCGAAGCAGAACTCTTTAGTACTTAAACCGGGCCAATAGTCAAAATATCACAATTACGACACGGTTATTAATTTGCACGGAGAAAACTATAGTCAGGTCCAATCAAAGCAATAAATTATTGCAAAAACTGAAAATTCAGTTCAGGTGTTCTAACAAAAATATACAATACAGTCGATTGTTATCTATGTTTATTTTTTTTTAATTCATGATATTATGTTCTCTAAATATCCGTCTTTTCATTTTCCAAAGAAGAAAAAAAATCTTAAGAAAATTTTGCGACTTGATTTTGAGAATCGATATTTCTCTCAATGCCAAAAAAGTAGATTACTACGCTGCAAAGGTTCAATCAATCGTAATAGGCCACTTGCATCACATTTAAAAAAAAACCGGTTTAGGTAAATATTCTAAGACATTCTGTATTATTATTTATTTTTTTAATCGAATTTTTGAAATCCTGGAGATTTTTTGAGAATTTCAATCCGAAAAATCATACCATTTTTTATAAACCGGAAAGACGGGACATAGTTTTATAGGTGCGAAAAAACGATAATTACATAGCCGAAAATCATTTAAAAAAATAACGTTTTCCACACGATAGCAATAAATTGTACGGGGATCTCTTCGTAACATTTGTAAAAACACCGCCATCTTTATCAAAAAATCAAACCAAAGGATAAGTTCGCATAGAACAAACAATAAATCTAGTGAACGTTAAACGCAAATTCAAAAATTCGCCGGAAATCAAAGTGTTGCCATATAAAAAAAAAATAATCAGTGTTGAATTTTACTAAATTAATGGAACATAATCGAAGACGGGACATTTTCATGTAGTGACGTCACGAGCTCAAATAATGGATTTATTTATTTAAAAATAAGAAAAACTATACATTTCTCAAATTTTTTACTAACATTTTCGTAATCTTAGTAAAAAGACTATCCACAGGATTTTTTCGAAGTCGTTATGAAATCCATGCAAGTGGCCTATTATATTATGTCATAATTATATTTTATGTTTCATGAATGCATCGATTTATTATACATATAGTACTAGCTGGTTCCCGGCATGCGTTGCAAAACCATGTTCATTATATTGTTTACATTCAATACATTGTTTCTCCCTGAATCACCTTTCCCGAGCATCCCCGTCCCCTTTCGCTTCCCCTCCTAGCTAGCTTTATACATTTTATGGCCTCTATATTATTCTGATGTATAAGCTATGTTATTGTAAAGTTTCATTAAAATCCATTCAGTAGTTTTTGCGTGAAAGAGTAACCAACACACATACATCCATACACACTTTCGCGTTTATAATATTAGTAAGATTTCTCATATTTCACTGCCTTACTTTAGTTCCCACGATTTTCATCCAAGATTTCTTGCTGACAATACTAAATCTGCCCCCAGAAATTTTGCTTATCACCAACACAGTTTTATTTGCATCGTTTCATTGTTTACAATCGTCAATCATATTTTTTATATTGTTCGTGTTGTAACAAAATAGAAAGGAATCGATTCATCAGAAGCTTGTTGCTTGTCATTTTATTATTATTATCTCGAAGGCTCACTGAATCCGTGGGTTGGTTGAAGAAACCAGGTGAATTTGCATATAATGTAACGGTAAGAATGTATGCTAATCGCCTTAGATGAGAATAACTACGAAGAAAAAACTTACAATACAATATAAAGTTTAAGAAAACTTGTGATTGGTGGTGAGATTTTTGCAGATTATTAACATTTTGTTATTTATGTTAAGGTGGTCGAGAACGCGGTGGTATATACATAGGTAGTATGATATACATACTAACATTGCTACTATGAGAATGGTCATCAAAAAGAAAAACGAAACGCCTATTGTTTATTCGAAATAAGCCTCGTGAAAACAAAGTTAGCCCCTAATTTGTTCGGTTTTCGGAACAACTCATGTACATAGGTCTCGTCGTAGAAATAGTTGTGTCTAGTGTCTACCTTACTAGCTTGGTTAGAAATGTGATCTAAACTGCGTTAGAAAGAGAAAAAACAACGATTTATATTCAAATCTAAAAGTTAACCGCAAAATAATACAAATGTACAGTTGTATTATTCCAAAGTTTCCCAACGAAATTTGGAACAAAATTATGAAAGTTTGGGAATTTTTTATTAATTATTTTTACATGAAACGACAAAAAACGGAGTTTACAATAAAGTTTATAAAATGCATTTGTCTAATAAAATATGAGTGTGTTTTTATTATTTTTCGTTATCAATAAATTTAGTTTTAAAAAAAGTAAGGTGAGCCATTTTTGTAACTTTTTTATGGTTGCTTTCAAAAATTTTCTTGTCAAAAAATATGTTTCTTTCGAATTATAAAATTTGAAAGCGTATTTCATCATCTTTAAAAAAAAGTTTTGCATCATGTTTTCAATGCGTTAAAAAAGGTTCCATTTACTAGGATTTTGATCTTGATCTTCAAAATGTGCCCGAAACAGACCTTAGTAGAGGGTTAATGAGCACAAATAAGTTTAAAAAGTGAAAAAAGTTTCAAAAGATCAACCAAAAAAATATAAATAATATTTTATAATTCTTTCATTTGATTTACATCACTTCAATACATATCACAATATCCCAATGAAAACATTCAATCTAAACAAGTTACGATCGTAAAGCAATAATAAATACCAATCAAATAGACTTGTAATATTTGTTGTTTTGGGGGTGTCGAAAGGTGTGGCTTCATAGTCCATCCTAAGCTTACGTTTCCGACAACCTTGCAGTGTCTATCATCAGGGCAGATTGTGATTGAAAACAAACATAACTGACTGCGTCGTGTTTTCCAGATAGTCCTACACTGATGCGTCCAATCTACGATATCAAACAGAGATACAAGAACGTGAATTACGACCGCACCTAAATGCAAAAAGAAAACCTCACATTATAATTATTATTGTAAGACAAAAAATTCTTTTATGTTTTTCCCTAACAACATCCACCCTCATTTGAACAATGTTCACTTTACGTCACTCACTTCCCTTTTGAATTCTCCGTTGTTTTTTTCTTAGCAATTTATTCATTATCTCATCCCCATCATTCTTGTGTCACGATTCTTCTACTCCCATTGTTTTAATTTTTTGACAGCCACCCCTCGCCCCCTCCCGCCCACGCCCACTTCTTGAGTCCCCCCCCTCCGCGCCCACTTACATTCTAGTGAGTTCATCCATCACTAACCACGTGATCGAGACAACGAAGTGAACATGCAAGGTAGCTGAAACTAAGTCACATTTCACATATCAATTATTATGACGTCACAATAAACACACTTGTACAGATACACATATAGTTTATCAAATGATCAGTGAATGATAATGGCGGAAGGCGAATCTCGTGGCCCATTGCTAAAGAATGATTGATAGTGGTTTTATTGCAACACAACATTCTCTACTACATGCTGCAGTGTCAAAGGTTTAGGTGTTAATGGTGTTGGCTAACCTCGATTCGGAGTGAAACATTATGAAAAGATAATAAAAAATGATGTAGCTGTAAAAGTTATTGGCAATATTTTACAAATATTGCCAATAATTTTCCTCAATCAAAAATGCATGAACATGATAGTGGTGACGACTTGGCATTTTGAGCGCCGCACCTAGATTTCTTAATATCATCTAATAAAATATTAACTTCTGTGAAAAGCGCAGCAAAATGATTAAATAATTTTCTCTATCACTTACTCGTAGCGTGTGATATAAATTAATGGAATCTAAAAAGAAAATACCATAAAAACCCAAATAATCTTGAATGAAGAATGTCTAGTATGGCGCGACGGCTGCAATATCAAACAATGGGTTCCCTGCCCTTTGATGTGGCCTGAGATATTCTATATCTAGCCATATTGTTCTTTTAATGTTTTGTGACGGGGTCATTTGATAAATTAATTTAATTGTCCCGCCACCCCCCAGTATTGACCCCAAACCTGCTTTTATTTTTTAATCATCTGAAGTGATCTTTTAGATTATCTTATAAAAATTGGCCACGCGACGGATTGGATGAGACTGAAAGTTCAAGGTGCGGAGCTTTTTGTTATAAACTTTGCTTTAAAAAAACATAAACCTGATTGGTTTCTTTAATCTATTTTATAAATTAGTTTATCCAACAAGTCTTAATCCCTTTCAAGCAAAGTTTTCTGAGTAGTTTTACTATTAAAAATACTTTAAGATAAGTTAAAGTAAGTTAAGTAAGAAATGTGAAATATAAATTGGAAATATTTATCTTATTAGTTCAGCGAAAAAGTAGGTACCAAAATTATTTATAATTAAAAATTGATAATTATTAGAAATGCGTACCTACTTGTTTTGTTCAAACGCTACACACAATACACATATAATGAATTAATAGATTGAAGATACGTTAAAAATATAGAGCGTGGAGATTTACTAAATTAGGTCCAGTGAACATACGTTAGCGGCCGGTTCAAATTTAATACAAATATACATAAACTTTGTATGTATCATTTGAATTTATCTTTTCTTTTTATAAGCTGTGCAACATTTTTGTTCGATTAGTATTAATAAAATCTTTTATTTTTATAATGTGGATAAGTATGTTGTTTACTAAAATTTGATAGGTAAATTTCTTCTTTTGAAAGACAATCATCCTGAGGCAAATACTTTTAAGCTTCGCCAAACCTACAATTATAATGTCCCATATATTCTCACGGTATAAATTATAGCAATGCTACAAGAAGATCATTTAAAAAAACTTAAGTATTTTCTCAATATATAAAAGTGAATGTTTCTTTGTTTGTGCCTCATGTGCTCCTAAAGCATTCATCCGATCGCGATGAAACTTTGGTGATTTGATGTGCGCACACCCGCCAAGGTTTCTGTATATAATGGTGAACTCTGATGTTATGAAATTCAGATAAAATATTTATAATAAGTGGCGCGCGAGTAGTTTGAAGTATGTCTGTATTTCATGTAATCCGGGAGGGGCAGAGGGGAACGAATGCGGGTGGGGTTCATGGGATGAAGGGCAAGGGAGAGGGGAATGTGAAGAGGTGGAAGAGGGAGGGGGGAGGGTTCGCGTGACGGGGGAAGACGGGGAAGATGGAAGGGAACGCAGGAGAGTAGTGGATACGGGAGGGGAAGTGGAGGCGGTAGGGGAACGGGGCCCGAGCTCACCTCAGACCACGACCTACATCCAATTGATTATTTACTTATTTTATTTATTTCATCATTTTTTTCTATTACATATACTTTATTCTTTATTTAAAAAATCTGTTGTGTAAATATGTATAATTATATGGGACGTGTGGAATTGCACTATCCTCCCCACTGCCTGGAATTATTAAAAAAAACATTATTATTATTATTGCATGCCGGAAAATCGCTAGTCATTTTATAAAAAAAAATCGGGACCCAAACTCGAAAACCCACGAGAAATTATTTACATGACTTTAAGTTATTTTTAGTATGGCAACAATAAAATAAAACAGATCGCTCGATTACATGAAAGAGTTTGGCACCCCTGTTATTACAACTTGGGTTAATCTGATGCTTGGTTTTTTATTATTATTTACGATTAGCCACCGTTAGCTGCGTGTTGATTGATTGATTCTTGATACCATTTCGAATTAGACTGAAATATAGTACAATTTCCATGCGAGAATTCAATAAAAGGCACGAATTAAATCACAAGAATTTCGTCATTATTTTAATTCAGTTTTAACGTCAACTTGACGTGACGATCGGATATAAAAATTTGACACAATAGCCCACAGATCATCAAGTAAAGAACATTTTTCACTTTTATTTGGTGAGCGTTTTTATTAACCTGTTGATCATAATTTTTTTACACGTTCAACGTAAATTTTCACAAGGAAAATTATGGATGTGTAAATAACTCATTTCAAATGCACAAGTTTTAACATTGAAATAGGTAACTTAAGACCGTCTATTTAGCGCTTGCTAGAGTAAAAGTAAAAGTAAGAGTAAAACAAATTGCAAAAAATAAGTTTCTCAAATATGCGTTTTTCAATCAATTTACCTACCTTTTTTACGTCACTTTAAACTTTTGCTTTTATTTTCCGATAACGGACAGTTATTCCGCCATTTTCATCCTACAAATGACGTGAAACAAAATACAGCGGGGTATTTTGATAGTTGTGGTTTTCAATTAACAATTTCGATGCGGCCGCACCAAAAAATTTTCTGAAAAAATATTTTGCTATTTAGATTGACAACACTATTACTTTAGCAAAAGTACACGGCCGGCGTGGTCGAGGGCTAAGGCTCTTGCCTCGTAATTAGAAGGTCGCGGGATCGAAACCCGGCGTGGGCAAATAAATTTTAATTTATTCATATAAAATAATATATAATATATTGGCGGCACGTTCCAGGGTGGAAGATACTCGCAGTATTGCCCTGGTGTAAGACCACAATTCAGAATTGAAACGTTGCTTGAAGTGGCTTTAGCCGTGTTTGATGACCAGATCTGAATAGCCAGGTACTTCCCCACCTTCTAATCCCACATTTCCTTCCCCTCCCCACTGCCTTCAGCCTCACAAAATATTCCAATTGGGGATTACAAATATACAAAAACAAAAACGTACATCGGCGACAGTCGGCACAATTGCACATTCTCAATTTTCCTAAGTTTGACACCATCAAGATAGCCGTTGAATGGGCAACAAAACAGCTTCTTCTACATAACATAATTATTTTAATATATCTATTGTCTGTTTTAAGTCAGAAAATACTCGATAATTTCGATAAATAAATCGATATTTTCAATTACTAACATTAATATGCTGTCAATACTCAATGACGTATTGCCGACTCTTTGACTTATTATTTGATTTGAAACATTTGAAAACACAACAAAATAAACACAAAAACTGACACATGCATGTGATCGATCAAAAAAATAATTAATGGCGTATATGAGACCTCCTAAGCAAATGGAAGACATGCATTCTTTACTCGAGCCATATGCGTGCTCATCAAATATTAGCCAATACAAAAACAGTCTGCATTGATCAACTATTATTCATAGTTATTTAATCGGCAGTGTACTCGAATTTTTAGGTGTTTTTATTAATAGGAGCTAAACGTCACAAATTTATAAAACTGGGAAGACTTGGGTGGCTGGGTCATGTAGAGAGAATGACAGAGCATCAAGCACCAAAGTTCCTGCTGAATTCAAGACTGATAGGGCGAAGGAGCCTGGAAAGACCAAGATTATGATGGAGCGACAAAGTCCTCAAAGATATATCTACCTTGGATGTACAAACTCTGTTATAAAAATAAGTATAGTTCTAAATCATTAGTCATATAAGTCTTAGTCGTAAGTCATTAGTTATCAATCTTAGTTATAATATAAGCCACTTATAGTATATAGGTATAGATTAAATGAATAAATGAATTTATAAAGCGCCCTTGAGGTGATTTTCTCACGAAAATGGCGCTATAAAAATCATCCAACAATTATTATTTATTATTATTATTGGAGCTTCTTAACTGGAGAGAGCTGGTACAAAACCGAAATTAGTGGAGGAAGACTCTTGAGGAGGCTTAGACCCACCAGGGGTTGTAGAGCCAATAGTGATGATGATGTACTCGTATTTTTAGTACAATAGTCTCCCTAATTATCTGGTGTGCTAGTGAATGTCAAATCAAATAATATGGATCTATGGAACTTAGCATCCATCCGAAAATAATTTATTTAATCACTGGTTTGCGATATATTTTACGAGTATTGATGAAAATAGTTGATTCCATCACATTTTCCGACCAAAGTTTACACGGATGAAAATAGAAAAAAATTGGCTGACTTGTTTTATAACTTTTTTTTTCTTTCTTTATAGTCACGAAAGTGCAATGTCGGTAATTTTCATGTTCGTTTTTATCTCCGCAAAGTGACAGATAACTTGGTTTCTGTATCCAACAGTTGTTTAGTTAATTCTTAACCCTTAATATGAACATTTTCCTTTCGGTTTTATAAATCTTGACAGTTTAATGGTAGGTATCTATAGAATATACTTCTATTTTTAAATTATTATTAAATAGGTAAAACAAACTATAAAAAATGTAAAAAATCAATAAAAATTCTTTATACAGGTATCAACTATTACAATCACTATATATCTTATAATACTATATTTCTCAACATAATTGTAATATCAGATATCCTTTTTCTTTATTTATTTTTCTATTCTTTCTTTTTTTATCCCCTCTTCTACATTCTATTATATTCCTTTTCTATTATTTGTTTTATATTTATAAAAATATATATAACTACAAACACGATATATATGATTTTGTTTGTTTACTGTTAATTATCTATTCTTTGTGTTGTAATAAAAACCAAAAATATAATTTTTCCTATCTTAAATTTTGTGGTTTACATTCGTTTTCTCCGCCTTTTAAACACGATTTCTGCTCTTAAAAAAGGTGTAAGACAAAACTAAAGTATTTTTGAAAAAAAAACACTTTATGTAATGTATAAAAACATGTAATTTTTTTTACCATTATAAAAAAATAAAATAAAAATAAAGTTTATTTAAGTGTTGATATTATGTTAACAATATGATAATGATAATAGCACTTTAATTACCCACAAACATCCCAAAATAATACACACTACAGGTGACTTGTGTATTTATGTGTTAATATTGTCTTAAAAAATATATATTAACGATAATAACACTTCTTGATAAATATACCAAAATAACACGCAGTACCTATCATTACAGATGACTATATTTATGTGTTGATGTTGCGATAAAAATGTTTTAAGAAAAATAACACTTTAATTACACTCAAACATACCATAATAATACACACTACGATTACAGATGACTATTAAGTATATTTATGTGTTGATGTTGTGTTAAAAATGTATTCACGATAGTTAATAACACTTTAATTAAATACAAATATACCAAAATAATACACACTACGATTACAGATGACTGGTATATTTGTCTATTGATGTCGTGTTAAAAATGTATTTACAAAAACAACTCTTTTACACACCAAACATACGATGATATTTAAAAATCGTTCAATAACGATACAAATTCACCTGTCAAAACTTTGTCACAGCAGTAAAAAGGCGGTAAACATCACATCTCACATGGAACAAATTATTTTTTACGCTAAAATACAAAAGGTAATATAAAAATTCAGTTATTGAAAGGGGTATCCAGGGCATTGAAAACATTTAAGGGTTAAAATAGTTATTTACGACTTCCTTTTGAAAACAGCGAATTGGTTCAATCGTGAGAACCTGAAAAAATGACACTTGGCTCACGACGCACATTAACCCAACTCAACTATCGCCTGGTCTATTGAATTTGCATATTGTATCGGCTACTTACTCTCCTTGGTAACTTCAATGTTACCCGTTACAATTTCGCACTACTCATTACAGCGAACCTAGCACCATTCAGTACCTATCGAGCAGTTAAGTATTGCCGCTTCGAAGGTAAAGAAACGGAATAAATCATGGTCCCTTATCGCCACCGCCATCCGCAGTCCTGTCTTATTCACGTCCAGGGACATACTGCTAATAAATCATGACAATTTGCCGGATATAGAGGGACCATCCATTTACCTCCACTGGCTCGCATATGATTATTTATTATCTGTATCGCTTATTAATTATACCTGTGTTAAAGATTTACTTCGAGAAGGGTCGATATACAAGTATACACACCTGGAGTTGATATCAACTAAGTTTTAATTATCGCAGTTAGTATAAAATTACGGTTTAACTGGTTGTTTGGTAATAATATATGTAAATCTTCAAAAAGCACTCAAAAAGCAATTTACCTACAAGATCTTTTTACGACTATCGCTAACTTCTGGGTCCCAACTGCTTCCAATCGTCCGGAGCCAGTGAGACTATGGTAGGTATGTATGGTAGTATTTTGTACCCCCGTATATAGCACTGAGAAGAAGTAACAGATATTTTTAATAGCACCAAATTACCTACGAAAAAGCATTTCAGATATTTAAAAAAAAAACGCTTCTACTAAATTGTTTTGTAGAATCTTCAAATTCAATGAAATTAAAATGCTTTGTTGTGTTTTTGCTGCAACCTTTTTTGTCATTATCTTTATTATATTTTCTTCTTTATTGTTTTAATTTTTAAGTATCTACTTTGATACAAACAGCTTTGAAAATTTCATAAGAAAAACCCATTAGGGCGTGTAATAAATAAATACTTATTGATGTAAATTTAGTTTTCTATTGGTTCATTGTAATTGTTTTAGTTAATTTGAATTATATTAGTGGGTTTACACTGTAGTTTGCATTAGGGGGTTTACACTGGTTTTGTAAACTTTTTTTCATAAAAGCTGGAACCGCAAATACATACATAAATAAATATTAATTATTATTTTTAATTGATAAACTAACGTTTTCAAGACAAGATTTTTATGCATAGCACAAAATAAATATATTTATATATATATTTTTTTACAAAAACTCCACACAGGAGGTCCTGAGGAAAACAATTTCCCTCGGGGCCTATGTCGTCTTTGGGGTTGCTGTGTGGGGGTTATTTTTTGTGGAATGAAGTGAACCTGGGTCTTGAAGGGACCTATGTTATAAGAGGGAGGAAACACGGCGGCCGAAAAAATGGTTCCACAACCAAGCTGTTGAACTCAAGAATGAGACATGGAAACGACAAAACTGGTTCTCGTGAGACGAATTTCACCTGTGTAAAAATGTTGAGCGCGCATTTGGCGTGTTTCCTGACTGTGAACTAATTCCAGGAATCAATGACGCAAGTTCCTCGGAGGACTTTCCATTGAAATTGATCCAAAGATTGCAATCCGTGAGTAAAGACCATTCTAAAACATAATAATATCGCATTTGGTCACCCTCGGATACAGTCAGGTTCCCAGTAATTTAGTATTCGGTGCCTGAGTGTCAATACAAGTTAGAAGTTTCGAGAGGCTGTAGTAAGTCTGTAGTCCGATCGATACGCAGGTAATGTGAAACCCGACTTATTCTCGCATTCACGACTTCCCGGCCAGTAAATAAACGTCACTTGACTGATCGTCACGAAATCTGTTGGGCCCATCAATGCAGCCGTCCCGTTATAACTTACAGTCGTACGGTTACGCGAGGCTGCGAAATACTCGTACCTGATCCCGACACTTAACTCAATAAAGTTTAACTCAATACGAGGTGTACTGATGAAATAAAACCCAAAACGTGTTTCCACATTGAAAATTCTTACTTATTGCAAATAAAACATTAACTATTAACAATTTTTTTCTAAATTAAATAATTCGCCGACATGATTCATCCGATAAGTAATATTTTGTTTTCACATATTAATTTTTTTGTGAAAAGGTTCTTGTTTGTTTTATCACTTAGATAATTGTTGTAAGCTATTTAGATTTGATAATATTGTATCTACAAAACACATATAGCATTGACGTTACTCGAACTTAAATAATGAAACTAGGTTAGGTTGAATGGATTGTTAGTATCTTCTATTGGTACCTTGCTCGTTACACACAAGGTTTCTCCTAATTATTTTTTTATAAATATTCCTTATTTCTTTATAATTCTATTAATTTACTATTATTTCATTAATTTCTTTAATTCTTTTTCTAATTTTTTCTATGAACGCTATATATATTTCGCTTGTTTTCTTTTGTTTCCAAATTTCTGTCCTGTTCTCATCAGTAATACCAATTTTTTTTAGTTCGTAACTAGGTTAGGTTAGGACGATATTGTTCAAGATGCATTTATCTATATCCCCTATAGTAATAAACGGATTGCATTCTTAATGGCACAGGCATCAGGTGGGAATGCTGCCCTCGTTCTACCGGTATTTCAATGGAAGATGCTTTGAATATTTAATCAATGATCTCTTCGGCACCGGTGCATAGTCAGGAATCAGGCCAAACGCACGACCAATTTTTTTTCACAACGTACAACTCGTTTTTGCGTTGAACTGTTCAGCTGTGGAACGGTTAGCCAACCTTTGTGTGCCTCCCTGCACACATCTGTTCACTCCTTACTCTCTTCAAAAAGACCCTCCAAACAGGATTCCCAAAGATGTCATCGGCCCTGAGGGAATTTATTTTTTCTACATATACATAGCGGTATCTGCCTACAATGCTTACGTCACTGTTTGACGTAAATCTGTTGCTAGATTCTATTGGTTTATAGAAATTTTCTTAATATTTTGTGTTAAAATGATGTGGTAACTTGAGTAAGAAGTATCGGTTTGCTGGTTGGTAGTGTTTCCTCTTGTCTAAGAAATTCCATAATAAGTGTATCGTTTAAAGGGAAATAAAAGGTCATGAAGGCTTTCTAATGTCTTTTACACGACCACAAAAATGTGCCTAAGTCCAAACATGTGATATGAAAAATGTTGCAAACTGAAATACAACAAAATTAGGTTCATAGACTTGAATACCTTCAATATTTGATTTGTCCCCATAGATAATCCTCAAAATTATAACTATCTTTCTTAACTTTATCGGCACAAAGCACTCTCTTTAGGGTGAATTACCTATTCCAAAAAAAAACAATAATCATTTTAAAAATACTTTGTTTAAAAACCACTGTATTGAGTAACCACAAACCACAATGTGGTTGCTACCTGTGAAATTGAAATATGACAGTTTTTTAAGGAGTGTGCTCAGAGGATGAATAATCTGTCTGAGACGGGTGACAGTCTTCAAGACTCATGCATAATAACGAGAGGCTGGAGACGAGATTCATCTTATGCAGCGCCCCCGTGATATTGTTACTTCTGATGAGGCGATCCATCAAATAGTGCTCTCCTCGATAATAGTAGCTCGACAGACGAGTCTGATGATCGACCTGCATTGGCTCGTTTGGTATAGGGGTCGGAGGTGTAGGAACAATTGAACAGGCAGCTTTGTAGCCTGGCGCCACGACCTCAACAACGAACAAAAGAAGCGATTGTTCATTTTAACCTAGTTAATCAGTATTTTCTGTATAATTAAATTGGATACCTACCTTCATTATTGTAATTATTGGCGTTAAATTTCAAACACCCATTACGGAAGTATTTTCACAAATTATTGTTTCATAGTGCTTTCGTTCAAACGAAGTATTGAATTCCGTATGTCTAAACTTAAACTTTAGGGCGATTTTTTATGAATCTACCTTGCAAAAATGCGGATGATTTAAAATATCCAAGAACGAAAACGAGCATATCGTTTTAAAATTGAAGAAAAATTTTCGTCAACATAAAATTAATAAAAAAATATCTTCATTGATTCATAATTTTTTTTTTTTTTTTTTTTTTTTTTTTTTTTTTTTTTTTTTTTTTTAAATTAAACTTGATAACAATAAATACATAATTTTTTTAATTAATATTTTTCTAAAAACCAAAAAAGTGAACATCCCGATTAAAGATTCGCTTTTAAATTTTTACGCCCAAAAGTATTTTCGTTATTTGTTTTTGGGGTGTTGACAGCGTTGCACAAACCCCAACAAAAAATAACGAAAATCCCGATAAAAATGTAAAAAAAGTGCCTACTTTAGTACACAAAGCTTTTTTTGACAAAGTTGGAATACTTAACCACTGGAACGCTTTTCGTCGAATTTCGGTACAATTTACACAAACTAAGTTTGCTAAGTTGTCTAATTACACCAAATTCTACCTAGATGCATTAAAATTTGTTTTGAAATGTTTTCAAAAACTCCTGCGATCTGTGATTTGCATAATATGTAGTTGACAAAATCCGTTAGCGCTTTCTCTAGAGATGTCTCAATTCTTTGTTTCTGTGATTTAATTATGGAAATTTCTAGATCGATTTTTTTCGCTGCAAATCACAATGTTAAGCGTTCTGGATCTGTCAGTATAAAATTCGGCTTTTTTATCGTATTTTAGTGGATATTTATAACAAATTTGTGTACCAGTGTTATAATAATTGAATGAGTAATGCATTTAACTATTTCAACGTGTTTCAAACATAAAATTTCACTGATTATTGAACAAAAATTTAAAAAAAATTAAGTATCAAATGTGTTATAATAATTGAATGAGTAATGCATTTAACTATTTCAACGTGTTTCAAACTTAAAATTTCACTGATTATTGATAAAACAAAGTTTTATGGTTATGTTTTTGACATTTTTTTCCGACCGTCGTGTGTTTTTGAAAATGCAATATTTTCTATAAATAAACCAATAATCGAGTTAATTGCTATTGTGGATTTAAGATAATTGATGTACCTGTTTGATGTGGTACAGCTATTTGTAGTGAGTCGTTTAAGAATTTCATTTTAGTCTAATTAAAAGTGTCGCCATTTTTCGAATAAATTTGTGTCAAAAATTATCCAAAAGGAACATTCAACAGTTCAAAACATATCAAATTTCAGTTTTCTTATATACATATGTAGATTGTGATTATAAATTAGACCATTTAAAAGAAACCTAATTGAACATATTCATTGTGGAGGGAAATTTGAACTTACTAGGCGAGTTTAAATGGAGGCAATACTGAGAATAGTTCCGTTTTGAATGTTTACGATTTTTTAATATTATTTTTATAAATCCTAGGAATAGGTGATAAACAACCAAATACAGGTGAATTCATTGACTATATAGAACTATGATCAGTTTGTATGCCTCCATATTAAAATTCGGAGGTATGATTTTTTTAAGTTTGGCGGAAAATATTCAAAACGGTCATTAAAATATCACGAGCAATCGGAGGCAAAAGTTATAAAACGCGCCGTCGCTCCAGTGGTTAAGAAGTATGTAAACATGTACGTGGTTAGTTAGTTATAATGGCTGAACAATAGCTAAAACCATCTCAGGAAAGGATCAGTCGGTAACATTTTTCAATTAGCATTACTTGTTCTGGAAAACAATAAAAGGTCGAACACTCTTCGAGATTACTAATATTTATAATTAATCGTGTTATATTAAATGAAAAATTATATAAAGTATCTAAATCGGGACATAATATTAAATCAATGAAAATATTCACTGTGAACAACAAAATCTATAGATAATTTCCCTTATGCGAGCAAATGAATCGGGTTAAAACATGTCCCGAATTTTGGAATCCGCTCAGGTGATCCGTGCAGTTCGTGGTACCTAGGCGTGCATTGCAGAACAGGACCGACAAATTTAAATTGGCATAGATAATATAAAATACGATTTTCCCATATTTAGTTATATATGAAATATAGATATTATAAGAAGCTTAGGCATGAGCGAAAAATATTTTTTTTGTTTTTCACCTTGTTTAGGAATATCGGAACTATGTGTCCGATAAAACTTAAGTGAGAGACAGCTTACTCTAAGGTGAGCAGATCTGGATGTTATTAATCGTTTAATCGAGCTTTCTCAGTCAAATCAAGCCGTTTACTATGATCGCTCTTTTCGTGTAACTGGCCCTCTCATTTGGAATAAACTTCCCTCAGCTCTTACTAATATCCAGAATTTGGCAGAATTTAAACGGGCTTTAAAAACAAAATTATTTAAAAAATCGTACCATTCATGAATCCTAACATCTTTTCAATACAAGTAATAAGTCATGTTCTCAAGTATCCGATAATTGTTTCGTTTCCGTTTCCTCCTAATTGTACTTTTACGTTTAATATCTGAATTTATTGTAAGAAGTTAGTGTATTATATTTTAGTTTAAGAGTTCTTGTTTTGTTCTGTGCTACAATAACACTTTTGTTGCATATTATTTTCCTGTGTGCTATAACAGCACTTTTTTGCTAATCTTTGTTCTCTTGTCATTGTTTTGTAAATACTGTATATTCTTTATTTCATATGTATTATTTCATCAATATTTTGTAATGAACTCGTAAGGAACACTGAAGAATTATTTTTAAATTTACTATACGCACTTGAAGTGAAATTACACAAAACTGCGCTATACAAAAATTACGTTATTATTATTATTATTATTTAGAATTCTTCAAGTGATGTTTCACGGAAACAGCCCTATAGAAAATAGCAATGCATTCGTTATTATTTTGATTGCAAATTAATTTGTAGGCCCTTAAAAGTAATGAGGTTTATGAAAGAAAATAAAATCGCAAACAAGACATTTATAAAATAAAACAGAAAAGACAATCGCAATGAATGTTTATGCGAACACATTATTTCAGCGGGTTTGTTACAAACTTAAAAAATTCAAATTCAATGTTAAAAAATTCGACGTCCATTTTTTGGTAAAAACGATAAGTATAAGCAAGATAAAAGGCCGTATCTCAGTTATACTTTTCAAGGACTTATCTGTGTTAATTCAATTAATTTTAACAACATTACAAAATTAAAATTTCAAATCGTTCTTAAAAGAGAGAAAATCTTAAGATAACATAAGCAGATTTAAGCAATTTAAACATCTATGAAGCACAATCAGACTAATAGCAACAAAGCTTGCCGTCTAAATTGTGCTTCATTAATGTTAAACATGTCGATATTCGGAGTGATTCTATTAAACAAAAAGATAGCTCTCCCGACTGGCATGACCATTGAAAAGTTTGTTCTGCAAGCCGGGAGATAAAAAACAGTATATGATGTCGGTGACGGAGATAACCATCGGAAACATATGTAGAAACTAATGCTCACCATGATGGTCGAGTTTTCGAACCATCAACAAATTCCTTCTGACCTGTAGATGGTTCGTACTGAGCAACACATGTTAATATACATAATCGCAAGTAAACTGTTGCTATGAAAAAACCGCAGAATCAGTTCGGAAAATATTATTATTGCAAACGTTTTTACTGCGAACAAATATCTTTCCGCCTCTGCCCGACAGTCGCAGTCGAGTCGAATGTGAGCCATAACACACTTGCAGCTTGATTGATTTATATGTTTGTTAGCAATATATTAATGTGGCGTGCTCTGCTTCATATCAACTCAATGTCAATGCAGTGACGAACAATGGCGGCTTGCATTCGCTCCGAACTCCGGCTGGGAAATTCACAATCATTATTAGTGTTAGTATTCTATTATTCACCGGTGAGTGTTACTTACAATTTACAATGTAAACCGACCTGAGAATTGAAATCCCATACTAATATTTACGATCTTGGACGTTTCGGATGATTTTAAACGCATGGTTGATTGTTTAGGAATGTTAAAATGATGTATTTTTACCTTTAAATTTGAATGTAAAGTCAACGAACATATTTTATGTAGATAACTCATGTATGTATTACAGAAGTTTGTAGCAGCAAAATAATTTAAAACGAATGAAGTTACTATCGATCCTAAACACTTCTTATCATTTTTCCGACGTCACACCAAATATTAGGAATATTGTTGGCAGGGCGGAATGGGGGGCAAGAAAATGGATGATGGATAGAATGAATAACCAGGATTTTCATAATTAGTAATTTAAACCAGAAATATACAAATAGCTCTAGCCATTTCAAGCATAGTTTCAAATGTGATTGGTATTTTACGAAGGCGATATTAATACCGATCAAGTTTATACAATCAATATGCATTTATACCAATATATCTTTATAACAAGCAGCTACTTTTACTACATCTCAATTTGGGAGACGGTTATAGGTACCGCCGCCCGGGAACCATTTATTGGATAACCAACACCTCTGCCATAGGTCACCCCAAGTGGTTCTTAGCAGGGGTGCCCGGGTTCATGGGATGAGGTTTGGTCAACGGCCAATATTTGCCTGCAGGATCGAGAGAGACTGGTTGAGGGAGGTCTTTTATCCTCTCCAGCCGGAATCTCTCGACCCGTCGCCTTGCACCGCGGTTGGAAGGATGGGTTTCATACGTCTATTACGCCCGGATACACTGACCTCCAGATTCCTAGACACTCCTCATACCTATTTCCTTCCCAGAACTTCCTCTCCTTCCTTTCCTTAATATACTCTCCACACAGCATCCCTTAAGATGACATAGGCCCTGAGGGAAAATATTTTCCTCCGGGCCTCCTGTGTGGGGCTAATGTAAAGAAAAAAAAAAGTAATAAATATATAGTGCATGACTAACGTGTTTTAAATCTTAAACAACTGATAAACAATCATTAATCAATAATTATGTCAAATTTAAAACTCGGTCATTAGTTTGGGGTTAGTTCATATTATAAACTTTCGAAATGGTTTTGAAAATGTTTTTGCAATGTTGTTTGGTTAATATTAAAAGCTCTACATACTTTCGAGTGAATTTATTATTTTTTTAATTTCATAATATTATTTTTATCTTTAATATTTCCCAACATACGAGTACGAAACATCGCTTTGCGTTAAATGTCCACTTCCAAGGCTAAATGCCATTTAAAATAAGAACATGAAAATATAACAATCGCGGAGATTGAGTAGCCTTACGAAACGCCTTACGTATCACAGCATCAGAAGTGAATCCGAAGAGGCGATGAATAACGAGTGCTGCAGATGAATTTCCCTGTAAGATTGATGCACGAGCCGGGCAGTGATTGCGCCCGTTTATCCTGTATTGTTACACTGGTTTATGGGCCTTAATGATAGCCGCGAAGTTGCAATTCAGGGGCAACAGTCTTAGGTTCGCGTACGCTGCGTTAAATTCCCGTGTCAATTGACAAAATGCAGGTTTAAAACGTCCAAAACAGTGCTTACTTCGCCGAGGTTCGGTAGGAGACAAATATCTTGGCTGCGAAATGTACGAGAGTAGACCGGCATAAGAAGTGTGGAGGAGATATTCCGGACAGCGCAAGAAAGAGAGACATTTTTCAGAGTGATCGCCAACGTCGGGAGGGCACACCAAAAAGAAGAAACAGTGCTTACAAGTTGTGAAAGGCCCTTCTTCCGCACGGATATTCAGGTATCCGGTACTCATGTTGTGTACGCACGTCTCAACACATCGGTACTGAAATCACGAGACCCTCGTCGCCACCAATCAGTGTTGAACCTCAGTCACAACCAAACAGTTGTTGTGGCTGTTATTTTTACGCCCTGCAATTCCCTGTTTACTGATTTGTTCCTAATAGCATTTAACTAAAACCTAAAGCACTAGCATTGTAAAAAAAAGTTATAAAAAATATTCTTTCGAAGGCAAATAACGTTTGTATATGTTCTACATGCAGTATTTAATTAACGCAATCTTACTAATATCATAAACTAGAAAGTTTGTATGATGTGTGTTTGTTACTCTTTCACGCAAAAACTACTAAACAGATTCTAATGAAACTTTACAATAATATAGCTCATACATCAGAATAACATATAGACTATAATTTATAAAGCTAGCTAGAAAGGTGACGCGGGAGGGGAACGGGGACGCACGGGAAAGGTGAATCAGGGAGAAACAATGTATTTCTTTGAATATGGCTTTGCAACGCATGACGGGAACCAGCTAGTCTGAAATATTTGTAAGCGATCCAATTTTCAAACCAAAAGCACAGGATTTTGTATGATTTTGCAATAATTCGCAGGGTTTCATCATAAGTTGTATGAGAACTGTATTTTTTGCTATGATCGTCGCTTTTATAATGTGTCATAATTGTTGATTTATTTTCTTAATTCACGCAGGTGTAAGACCCCTGAATGATATAATATCATGATCGTCCTGCCTGGTGCCTGGTGCTTGGTGCTCGGTGCACAGTGGACGGAGCACGGTGCCCGGTGCACAGTGGATGAGATGGGTTGGTGGCTGAGGGGGAGCGGGACAAAGCCCACCATAACGGGGGCCGCAGCGGCAGCTACTTGCGGGGGCGGCCGGCCTGATAGCGCTCATATACGCAGGAATCAAAGGATCTAAAGTGCAATCAAATAAAAATCGTCGGCTTACTTGAAATTTTAACAAATTAATACCTAGAACATTTAGATAATAAAACACTGAATTAGGAAATATTTATGATGAATAAGCGACACGTTTTTAATAGATGTGAGTAGTTAAAAAAGTTATATTACATTTTTTTAACTGTTTTTTTCTGTATGACTGAATGTTTTCAATTTTTTTTTACCTTGCTTCATTTGCCTTTGATTTTTGACTCCAGTGTACGAGTTTAAATATTTTATTTGCTCGTGTCACAATTTGGGAGGTGGGAATGGGAATCGCCGCCCGGAAACCATTTATTGGATAACCAACACCTCTGCTATAGGTCACTCCAAGTGGTTCGTTACGTTTGGTGACTTAGCAAAGGTGCCCGGGTTCATGGGATGAGATTTGTCTGATCTGGACACACTGAACCCCCTAGATCTCTAACCATCCCTCTTAGCGTTTTTCTTTCCAGAACTTCCTCTCCTTCCTTTTCTTACACAGCATCCCTATGAATAACGTTGGCCCTGAGTTAAATTATTTTTCTCAGGACCTCCTGTGTAAAAAAAATTTAATTCATATTATACATTTCCTGTTGAGCTTTTTCAATATCTTTCACTACACATTTATTACCTTTGCTTAGGCAATGAAGATCTTCAAAAATATAATGAATTCATTATTATATCCTAGAAAAGTAAAATGTGTTCACAAAATAAAGGATTTTTAAAAGAAGTAAGTAATACATGTGAAGTGAATTTTTTAATTTGTGTTTTTTTTGCTGTAATTTGTAACTTTAATTGCTAATAATAATTTATTTATATGAGAACATATTTAATAATATGTACCTAAGCATTGTTAATACATATTCTATAAATATATTCTCTGAATTTAAAAAAATATTCCACAATTAAGCAAAATGACATTGAAAAGAAAATGGCCAAAAATATATTCATGTCACGTAGAAATCGAGTATTCTGCAATACTTGCCAATTAATTTTCAGTTATCGTTAGCAATAAACCATTATTATCACAAATAAATAAAAAGATTTCTAAATAATGACACTCTACGACAATAATTTTTAATTAATTAATATTTCTTTAATTTTTCCCTGAAATTTTATGGGGCTGTTTACCTAATAGGCTATGGGTATTATATAAAACACATGAATTTATAATGATTGATGCAATCAATGTTGGCTATGTAGAGATACCATCAACCCGTGTTCGTATAAGTGCAGTATAACCGCGCGCCAATCTAACTAGCGTGCATTACGCGTACGTGCTGAACGCGCTGCACTCCGGCACCCCGCCGACAAAAGGTTGAAAACACTGAACATATTATTTCTAGAAATATTTTGATCTATACCGATTTAAAATAAAACTGGTGTAATTTTGAAATTTTGGACTCCTATGCCAAAAACAACATGCCAAACCAACGAAAATATTCAACATTTTTTTAGTTTTTGAAGTACTGCACTTTTGAAACTTGATGAAATGAAAAAGCGACAGTAAAGAGATATGAACACATACATCTACAGGATTTAGCCTTTGAGAGAATGAGATATAATGATCGGTCTCCTCTTTGTGTGGTGCTCTAGGTGCGTCTAGTTAAGTTCTGAAGGTTTCACTTCTGCCGCGTGTGAACTGCACTCATTTTTTTACATTAGCTCCACATTGGAGACACTGAAAAAATAATTTTCCTTAGTGCCAATGTCATCTTTGGGGATTCTGTGTGGAGAATATTTTAAGGAAAGAAAGGAGAGTAATTTCTGGGCTAAGAAAAGGGTGGTTAGGAATTAGGGGTGGTTAAGAATCTGAGGTTCAGTATGTCCAGATCATCCGCCTTCAATACCTAGACAAGACTCACCCTATGAACTTGGGCACCCCTGCTTAGTCACCAAACGTAACGAACCACATTGGGTAATCTATGGCAGAGGTGTAGGTTATCCAATAAATAGTTCCCTGGACGGCGGAACCCTCCCCTGACTCCCAAACATTTGAATTTATTTCAAATGCTTACATAAAATGTAAAGAAAAATTTAACTGACTTTGAACACCACGTAAAATATTACAGGAACCAAAAAGTGTGATCTATGCCTATAAGAGAGAAAATTGTTTTCATCAGTTTAGATAAGAACTTTCTACTTTATTCCTAACTGGTCAGTATAGTTGTTTATCTGCTAAAAAAAATATTTTCGATATGAGAAATTTTAAGTAAGTTTTTTTTAAGTAAGGAAAAATTATCTTTCTTCGGGTTCCTGGACAAACTTCTATCGATTTATCTCGTCTGCATTGGGTTCCCTAGACCACAAAATAGACCAATGCAATAATTTAGACACAAAAAGTTTTTTTAACAAGTTCATCAAAAGTAAAGAAAAATGAACATTTGGACACGCCCATAAATGCTTCTATCGGTTTTCTCTCCAGTGGCTAAAATATTCAATGAAGCATAATAGTTTATACGTGTCTCGCTTCACCATTTAAATCGGCTAAATCGGTTGAATCACGATAATTTGAGTTGAACCTTCCTGAACTATGCAGGAGGACTTGGGATTAAGGTAAGCAGTTAATGAATTTATTCAACAGATGACGCCGCGATAAAACTATACTTTATTGCTGTAGATGCGACCCTGATTTTACCTGTTCCTAAATGGGCCGAAAACTACTTGATCCGTCAATAATCATTATTTATCTTATTAATACCATCGCCGAGGGCCAGTTGGGAGACAAATATCTTGGCTGCAAAATGTATGAGAGTGGACCGGTATTAGAAGTGTAAAGGAGCTATTCCGGGCAGCGCAATATAGAGATACATTTACCAGAGTGATCGCCAACGTTGGGGAGACCTGGTAGGGCACACGAAGAAGTAGAATACTATTTCACTTGAACTTTGTAGTAGATTGCCTATATCTACATCTTTTTTAATCCGCGTTCATTAAACTTAAGTAATATGAAAATGAATTTAATTGAACGATTTGATTTTTTGTTTACCTCTAAGGCATTTTGACATTTTGTGGGAGCTTCTAAATATTTTCGTTTTGCAATAAAATTAAAATAATGGATTATTTCTAAACGCATCCGAAAACTAAAAACTGTTTTTAAGGTGATGAAATAAGCGTTCAAATTTAATAATTGGAAATATGCATGTAATTTTTTAAATATTTTTTTTTTTAGTGCTGACATTTTTTTTTTAAAAAGGCTTATTCAACGTTTTTTCTAACTAAAATTACTGATAACCAAAAAGAAAATTAAAACACACACATATTTCATTAGACAAATGTATAAACGTTTTCGTCAACTCACTTTTTTTAGTTTCATATAAAAATAATTAACAATAATTTATATATTTTTAACCATGATAGTAACGGAGATAACACAGATTTCTATGAGTCCTATACGAGTTGCTCCGAAAACAAAGCCAATTAGCAAGAAGGGGCACAATACAATCTACTGATGAAACGCACCTATTCCCAAAACTATTTTTTATTTGAATGCCAACATAACTGTTCAGAACCAGTGGGAATCTTTATTTGGGGTATGTTGTGAGGCAGAGGGGTGTGGAGAGGGGAATAAGATAGGGAAGATGATGATTGGCATCTATTTGCCATTTCAAGTAACGTTTTAATTATGAATGGTGGTATTTCTCAGGTCGATACATAGAACATATACGATTCTTTTAATATCATTCTGTACACATTCCAAGACACCTCAGCAGGAGATTTTTCTATGCAACCATGACTAAATTTATAAATGAATTATAAAAGAAAAATTGTGGAAAACATTTCTAATGTTTTTCATTTATTAGTTAATAAATATTGCCTTATTTGTATCGATGTTGTTTGCTGATCAGTGTTTATTTATCGACTTATTCATTCATAAATAAAGAACGTATTTTATTGCACATTAAAATACATTTTGGACGTTTATAAGTTGTATGAAGAGTCGTAAACTAAACAAAGTTTACTTTGTTTTTAAATTTATGTCCACTCTGCACTGTCAATACCGTAATAATTTATCAAACTTTATTGAGGACATGTCTAAATTTTTCAATTTTTCCTTTTGATACGGTCACCATTAGAGACGTAAATCATCGGGCCGGCCGCCAGGGTTCTCTATTCACCAGAATCCATATGGAAACATAGGATGCATCGGGTACACCCACATCATTACAAATACAATACTGACCATTACATGTAATATGAAATCTTACACCATCAAAGTTCCACACCGAGACAGTCGATTAATAAAGTACCAGAGAATTTAACATAATACAGTGTGGCCATAAATACTTAATTGAGAAGAAATACAAAAGCTTATATAATAATTTTCTGACTTGTGTGAATTGTTTGCAAAACATAAAGATTATTTTTAGAAGTATTACAGCAAGTATTACATGTTTGCAACAAAGGACAAAAATTAGACTGATTAGAGTCATTAGAAATCAATCGCTTAACGAAGAAAATAGATCTTAAATATTTTATGAATAAACAGTTAGAACATAATGCTCAATCACCATTAATTTACCCATTATAATAATCTTAGAATAATTTTACTTCAGAGAGCAGTGGTATAATTTAAGTATGTACTTTAAAAATGTAATAACCCAAATATGGGGAGAACCCTAACAATAATAATTACTTTAGTGCTACCAATATTTGACAATAAGCCCTAAGCAACAACAGGGAATATCCCAACATTACAAAAATAAAATTTCAGAAATCACAAACCTTTTTAATTATATAAATTCTTTTATATTCATGTGAACTAAAAATATTTACTTACTATGTAACATTATTCATAATTTTTAAAAATACACTTTATAATTACCTAATGTACCCTAAATTAACAAAATAACTTATAATACCTTAAATTAACAAAATAGAATCATTCAGCATATATAGACAATGGTGTGTACCCCTGCCTAAGTTTGTATAAAATCAATAGCATAAGAGTTTCAACTACCAGTCTGAAAATGTCCGTAGTAGGATGAAACCGGTCCTGGTAATAATAAATAAGTGGAACAAAGTGAAAAAGTTTTAGGTAGTAGTAGGATGAAACCGGTCCTGGTAATAATAAATAAGTGGAACAAAGTGAAAAAGTTTTTTAATTTCAATTCTATTACAGCAACATTATTACTTTTGTGGGCTAAAAGTTCTTAGGGAAAGTCTGAAATAAACTGCAACGTAAAGTAGTTTTAAAAATATTTGATCATTTCTGACTAATATGTCGCTGTAACGAAGCTAAAGGACAAACACGCTGACGAAAAGCGCAGCGGCTGGCCGTTGATTGCAGTGACTCCACGCAACATTGAGATACCGCTGGTTAACTACAAATGAATTATGTTGCCATCTCTCCCTTTTTCATTACTTTACATTTGACACAGAAATAAATCAAATAATTGATACATGGATATTAAATATATTATTAACAGTGAATTTATAATAATACGACAAGTACAATATACGCCGAGGATGAGCTGCAATGCAGGTGTGAATGCATTATGGCCCTTTCTATATAATCTTTTATCACAGTATTTTTTTAAATTTTATATTTATTTCATTACGCTGAATACATTTATATAGCAAAAATAACATAGTAATTATATTGTATAATAACAGAATATATGTAAAATTATACAAGTGTTTTTATATCTTGTTAGGTCGATATTAGTTCCTAGCTTGGTAGATTGCCCGTTCTAAGGAACCAAATCTCTTGTGCCATCAATCTGTCAAAGATTTTGAATGAGTGGAATATACAAATACCGAAGAATTTCAAATATTATTTGCGTAAAACCAAATTACGAAATATAGTAAACACTAGAAATGGATGGTTAATTTATTTTTTAACAATTGAGGAGAAATTTGTTACTTTATCCCATTTTTAAATAAATATGATCGGAGAGTACACTGCTGGACCTATCTAATTGTTTTATCCCAGTTCAATAATAATTAATAAACTACATATTACGAAAATAATGAATAAAGCTGATGTAATAAATTGTAAAGGACATAATTCATTATTTTGTTTTTTTTTAATATACTTGTTGGACGTCCTGTACAGGGTACAGACCCACGGCCCTAGATGGGAGTTGGGCGGTCCGCGGACATGAGACGGAAGAAGATGAGTGGGTAATTAGTATGCGAGTCATATGGGCTGTTGATCTTATGGAGAGGGCGGACTGAAGTCGCTAAAATATTATCCGGGGAACATAAGGAAACAGGACTGGACTGGAAAACAGATAACACCCTTCTAAAATCGAAAAAATTTGGAGAAATTCTCGAAAGTGACTGTGATTAAGAGTCATGAAATTATACTAGATTTCTTAGTTATTTTCTTTTAATTTCTTTTACCCATGCTGAGGTATTAAGATACAGTAATTTATTCATTTATAACCATACGAATTTTCCTTTTAAAGACTGATTCATTTTTGTTTTTGTTTTATCGAAATAGTTTTTCTTCACAGACAGTGACTTTAAAAACACCACCGCGTAATGTTTTTCTTTACAATTTAAGAAAAAAATTTAAGTCATTAAAAAGAGTACTTACGTAATCAAAAATCATCACGTAAAAGTAAAGAAATTAAATGGCAAACTAGCAGATGAAAACCTGCTTCGCAGATTTTTGCTGCTAGGCCCTGCAGGCGGCTTTTGGTTTGGCTTCGCCAGTTTGAGTGTTGGTGACCATTTTATAAATCCGATAGGAATGGTTCCAAAAACAGCCGGTTCCTCGGATCCACTGTGATTCAATGACAACTAGTCACCGGGACAAAATAACCGCGACAGGCAATGTATAGTCGTGATACTTTTATTGACAACTCTAAGTATTACCGTCAATCTTTTCATATCCGGAGAGATACTGAAATTTAAAAATCCGTAATAATTATGCCTGCCAGGGGCACGTCCTCATACAATCTGCTAACGTAAGTGGCGCCATCCTTTGACGAATTATTGAATTCGAAACCGAATTACAAAAGTAGCTTTTTATGAAACTTCAAGTACGAATATGGTTTTGCATACGGCGCCGCATTAAAGTTGCATTCTCAGCCGGATTCTTAAATTTAAACAGTACAGACGTTAGCGTAATAAAACGTCTAATAGCGCCAATATGGGCCTTGAATTATAGAAAATTCTATTATCCTCAGCGCTGGTCCTCCCCTGTTCAGAATACGAATTAATTACTCGTAATAAAAATCCGCTGGCCATTAAATGAAGGAGACTAATGTTACCTTGTGGCAAAATCTGTGTGTCCGTTCAGATACATTTATGACTGTGTGATTCTCTTTTTTTTATTTCTCATCTCTTCAATTTCGATTGGTAGTTACTAGTTACTCATGAAAATAACGGAAGTTTTTTTAATAATAACTAGCTGACCCGGAGAAAAACGTACCGCCTAAGAATCAATAACTCTTGTGTTAACTTATTAGCTAAATTAAATCCAGTTTCTTTTATTAAGTTAAAAATTACACAATGAAGCAATTATCGATGCCCAATTGTCTGTTTTATTTTTGTCAGTATCGGAAATGGCGTTGTGTACGGATTTATAGTTTTTGTGATTTTTTTACTTATTCAATGTACGGGAACTGCGTTTCAATTTCTTTATAAGTGTGAGGGAGATTTATTATAATTATTGTATTTTTCCTTTGGAGGTGTGCAGACATACGTTCACCGTTTGTCTCATTTTCAACTATTGACATTTAGTGTGTAAGAAAGAGGGGCAGCATTAAAGCAAAACAATCAGCGCGTTGACATTGAACGTTTTTGAATTTTTGGAATTAACGCAGAGTTAAATATTATACCTATCACAATATTGCTGTAGTTCTTTCAAAATATGAGAATTCGTTCCCTACAAAGTGAATGAAAAAATTCATTTTCTTCATAACTTTATTTTTCGTGAATTTTTCCGATGTTTTAATAGTTATTCTGTTGTTATCCGGGGCGGAGACAAATCCAACAAATCAAAGATCATCAAAATCAGTGCCAGCCGATCTTGAGTTATACATAGTGTAACTAACCCGTTTTATATATTAAGATAATGACAATGCAAAACTTAAATTAAAAAAATATATTTTTATTGTTGGAAAATGTTCACAAATATATGGCGCAGCGAAAGAAATAATTTAATGAAACATACATAAGTATAACTCATTTCATTTTAAGATTGCACGAAGTTGAATTTAATTATCGGTAAGCGTCTGTTATAAATATGAAGAAGAGATCAAGATAATGCCCTGAAGGAATGCTGATTTACGTAAAACAACAATAAATACAAAATATTTAATTAAATAAATCGTGAGGTCTATAAAAATATGCCTGGTGACATTTCAGTCACCAATTATAATATGTCACGACACAGTTCTGCAATATTACACTACATGGAGAAATTATAAAGATTTAACTTACGTGCATGCCTATTTCATTAAATAAACTATGGTTATTTGTGTAATTTATTTGTTTTTTTTTTCAAATTGGAGACAAAGCAATAATGGTTTATTTAAATGATCATCGATTTCTTAATTTTTGGATTTCTGATTAGGAAAGTTTAGACTGCAATAAATTAATGCAAAAAACATTAACATAAATTAAACTAATAAACATATGCAGCTAGAATTTCTTAACGAACTTCACGGTTAAATTTAATGATTTTTACCATCATTTTAACATGATTGTCACATTTTAAATTGCCTGTTAAAAATTTTGATTTTTTCGCACTTTGTTGAAAATTAATGTTAACTACAGCAATTTTTTTATTTAACTTTCTTACTTACTCACAAACCGAATAATAAGCATTAATTTTAAAAGTTGTTAAAATAGTGGATAATATTACAATAATTTAAAAAAATCTGGTCATAAAATAAAATGTATCCAAAAGAATTAAAATATTAATACCGATAAAATATTATGTTTCCTACGACCATGCATGTCGCATTGCCATTCGTGAATTTATGATCTCCACAACATTTGCACTATTAACTGATCATTATTGATATTGTGGTACCAACTAGAATACAATTCGTCACGAATTTTGGCAAGATTTGGACAAACCTGTTTCTGTGGATGAAGCAGACGCCACATTGCCAAAAGTGCTGGATTTCACTTGGATACTGTATCCTTATTTATCACACTGGCTATTGAAAAGAAACAATAATTTCTCCTCCGAGAAAATATCCAATTTCGAGAAGGTCCCGTTTTGGGACACTTCTGCTCAAATGGTTCGCTGTCATCAAATAAATTCAAACGTCATAAACACATCTGACATTTCCCCGTAACCCGCAAATTAGCATAAAGATTTGGTTGCAATATCTCTAATTTTTAATGTGACCGGTGACGATTAAATTATTTAATATCGTTCGAGGGGAATGCAATAAATCACCAGCGTATTCCCACTTAAAAGCGTGGACATTATACAAAGCAATCATTTGTTCAATCAGCCGAATTTAAAAGGTCACGTAATATAAATCGAGAATTTAATAGCATTTTTATAACCCGACACTGTCTTCTTGATTAGGTTTTATATCATAAATTCAATGCGAAATATATTAGTAATTATTTATACCTATGAATTTGAATGACCAATGATTGAATCCATTAAAGCATTTAAAACGTTTCTATCTTTCTCTGAAGTAGGCGGGCGATTTAAACGTTTTGAATATTTTCTAAGAATTAAATCGAAGGAATCTGTTAAAATTCCTTGTTTCGAAATCCATTTTAATCCCATGGAATTATTCATGCAAGTTAAGCGACATAATACACTTATAATTCTGGTGATATTATACGAGGCATTAGTGATTGTGATTAGTGTACATCATCGGGTCATTGTGTTCCTATGTGATCAAGTGAGATTCGGATAATAATTTACATTTCCAAACACTTTTCACGATACCTACTGTTTTTGAGCCGCTTGTCGGTAATTAGCATACATGTTTATTCAACTCGTATGCCGACAGTCGAAACATTCAATTATACTACTTATCCGTTTTTCTATTGACATAGCTATGCCCACGTTGAGTGTATACAGTTTATCAAATACAATTAACTATTACCAATAATTAACACTCTCACGAGAACAGCTTTACGTTTCACTAATTTCGGTATATTTTTACATTGAATCGCATAAATTATTCCACGATAAAAAGAATGGTTAAATTATATACATCGCCACTTCGGTACACGCAAAAAATCAAACAAAAGAAATAGGTACTCTTAATAACCTGTTTGATTCTGGTTTATTAGTCAATATTTTGGACTTAAAAAGACATTAAACAATTAAGATAGCCATATCCGTTAACAAAAAACATAAATACCGAAAGCAAGGGTAAATCCATGATATTTATGATTGCTGTGGCTTTGGGGATACCGCGTGATTATAACCGTCCTCCAACAATTTTTTTCTGATGAACTCGACAAATTTGCGCTTTGCCTAGAAGCTTAGTTTGTTCACACTAAAACCTGTAGCAAATTATTCCCGATGTGATAGTGGTCGGTAAGTGAAAATACTCGTTGATAAGTAATACTACTGTATTTTTTTCATTTGACTTCATTTTAACCAACGAGTCTCCGAAAACAATAATTTGAAGACGTGGCCTGGGCTTTGTGAAAGCTCGTATGTAGGACACATTGTTAGGGCAATAAAACCGTGAAAGAAAGAGGTCCACCCTCGGCGTCGATGTTGTGCTTTTTGCTTTATTGAAAACCGATAGCGCCCGAGGGGGTAGTTAGGGCGGCTCTCGCGACCGCCCCAGCCTTCCCCCGCCCTTCCTCCCAGCCCACAA
The DNA here is from genome assembly GCA_917563855.2 of Limnephilus lunatus. Lineage (NCBI taxonomy): Eukaryota > Metazoa > Arthropoda > Insecta > Trichoptera > Limnephilidae > Limnephilus > Limnephilus lunatus. The sequence continues at coordinate 81,783,375 of OU830598.1, forward strand.
CCTTCGGTCATACAAACCCTTAGTTTACACGGCCTAGCACGCAACCGACTACATTGTTTTCTGTTTTCTCCATTATCACTCCAAACCTTTCGGGTTTTAAAATAGGACGTGAGATTTTTCAATTTTTGAAAGACTAGAGCGCTGGAGAAATGCCAAGATTATTTTCAAAACACTGCTGTATATTTTTGAATAAGGTACTATCGTTGTAACTTTGAACTAATAACTCCTTGACAGTATCAATGAGGATACGGTGTTTCTACTTATGTTGACAGAATAGCACTAAATCCCAAACGTGTTCACAATTATGTCCTCTGCGTGCGGACTCTATCTAAATTTCTTTAAATAGACAATAATCAGTGTTAATTTCAAGCGACCTCCCAGGTAAGTATGGTCCTGTATTAATTCATTTTTAGGCAGCATCGCGTTCATTTGTCAAAACATTGTACATATATTTTCGTATCGGTGATCAATGAACCGGTGTATGCAATTTTTAGCCATAAGTTGTTTTTAATTGTTTGTCTAGCTTGTAGTTTTTCTAGATTTTAGGCATGTATGGTAAGTTTGTATAGCGCCCTTGAGGTGATTTTTCACAAAAACTGCGCTGTGTAAATCGTCCAAATATTATTATTATTATGGGAACACCTCAGCATAGGTTCACCTAGTGAGGTATTCACAAAATACTACTAAATTATTTACGTACAGTTACGAATCATTAACATTTTGTTGTCTTATTACTAAACTTATTGTCTATGTAAACCAATGTAATAATTTGTAAAGTGTATGTTCAAGAATATAAATAAAAAAATAATATAGATTTAATATTATTTGTAGGTAAGATCGAAATAGATGAAAAATCACAAAAGCAAACAAATCACCGATTGAAATATAGTGATAAACATTTCGCAATTAGTAATTACGCTCCATCATTTAGAAATTGTATTTACATCAACCAGAAATAAAACTACCTCAATCACAAATAAATTATATAAATAAATTCAAAATGAACGTTGCATCACATTATACCAATTGCGGATACAGAGTACAACGTATTTAATGCAAAATGTCAATGCGTGGAATAAATGAAATTCTTGTATCCACATTTGACAATTTAATTACAAATTATCGCAGCGAACCTGCCATTACAGGACTGTAAATCAATCAAAAACTGGTAATTACTTGTGGAACCATTCACGTTTAGGACGCCCCAATGAATATTCATCATCGACACATATATCTACGTGACAGGCTGTGTTTATTGTAATAAAAACAAGCGGTAGCCACTATATCTTGTATCGGACGACTCCGCATTCTACCTACTAGGTACCTTCTCTACATAATACTTCTACCTCTGGTGAGAACTCTTTCTGATTGTTAACTTTTAATTACTTAATATGTCTTAAGATATTATTTTTAACAAGGTGAAATAAGGTATCCAATCGAATGAGTCAGAGGAATATACAACTTTCAAATAAAGCAAAAAGCAATCAAGAGAACTTATTATCATTAACAACTAATAACAATTTTAGCAGAGGAACCCTCACGCGTAGAAGTGACTTCCTTTTCAAAAATATTGTTGGAACCAGTTTTGATATCAAACTGAAAATTTAAATTAATCAAAAGAATATGTAGTTCCATGATTAGATTAATGATTTGCTTGAATTAAATTAATACGACTTTTCACTATATTATAAAACAGAAAATTTTTGAGATTGAGGTACTCCTCTCTATACCCACATCTTATGATAATAATCCACAACTTTATCGTACGTTTCATCGGTTTTTATTTTTACATATCTTAACGATAATTTAATATTTCTAGATTCAGAGGATATTTTTTTAATATGAAATCACACTTCAAAACAAGAAAATTCCAGGTTACCATAAATATCAATGAAATTAAAAACGCTCCCAGAGCTCGCTATAAATCACAGAATTTGATAATTAACACATTTGACGGCATATATTTTAACAGAAGCAATAAAAAAACTGGTTTTCGATACAAAGTTTATTTAAATGGAACTTGATTTATACAAACATTCAGACGAATTATGTTTTTGAATATAAGATGGCTTATTATAAGTATAGACGTGTTATCTTGAAAGACATTCGGGTAAGTACTGAAGGGCTTTGTACTTAAGTCAGTCTAACCGATAATTTATTATAAGGACGTTGTTATAGCGGCTACTCGTAAACGCGCCCGAAGGCAGTGGATGCGAGTGGTAAACAACTGAGAAAAAAGCGAAATTACTGTGCAGCTTCTTGGGAAACGTATGTAATGTTCCTTTTGGTGTGTAATTAAAGGATTGAAGATTTTATTGAACCGATTTAATCACTCTCAAAATAATTTTGAATATATTACAAACAGTTGTGTTGAAAAGCAAGAATTGTGAAAAAAATTAATGATGATTGCGATTTGTGATGTAGTTTTTTTTTAAATGTGAATACTTTGGTTTCCCCAAATATAGTAAGTTGTGAGGCTGAAGGGAATGGGGAAGAAGAATGTGGGGAGGTACCTGGCTATTCACATCTGGTCACCAAACACGCCTACAACCATTTCAAGCAACGTTTCAATCGCACTTTATATATTTTTTAATTAATTAATTGTGAAATAACACAAATATTTGTAAGTTACATGGTTCTTATGTTGCTTAAAATGCGTTTTAAAAATATTGCATACTCAAATAACTTTTTTTGCGTGATTAACTATATGTTGCTTTACTCAAATGTATATATTTTTTTATCTCGATACAGGCTTAATCCTAGTGAGGTTGAGTGAAATATTTTGCTTTATATTCTGTGAGAAGCAATAAATAAAATAAAATAAATAAATTTGACGTACTATAAGACCTAATTATCTACTACCGGGCTCCGGTCAATTTTCGACATTATTTTTATGATTTGACCATAATATGGGATGCTCAATGTAGTGTATTGTCTTATTTTGTGACAAATAAATTGATATTTCATAACCATTATAGAAATAGACGCGATGACCTAGTAATCGTGAACGAAAAAGCTGTGCAAAATCATGACGCCAGAGATGGTGTTAAAAAGTTTTTGGTGATTAGGAAAAAAGATCTCTAGTTTATTATAAAGATTACTGAAACTATTATAAAATAACATGGTGTTGAGATTCAATCAGAAAATCGATTTTGAGCATTGAAAGTATGACTGCGGAGTATTGGCAAGAAGGTAGTAAGGCTGTATGTAATCCAGATCTAGCGATAGATTCCTGCTAGTAGCCGTCCCGGCACAATGGCAACAAGACGGACAAAACAGACCAACAACAAAAATCATAAATTGTCTGGGCACAATCAGGCGCTACCAGACGAACCAGAAACAAACATAAATTGTGAAAAGATAAAAAGGAATGGGAAGGGGGGGGGGAAGCAGCGTAAAAAGAAGGAATTTGATGCGGTAATAACGAATATTACATACAGCTGCACTTCTCTCATTGTTCGGCCGGAGACATAAATCTAAATACAAAAAGGTGACAGAATCAAGTGATTTATGGGAACAGCCGTATCGCGCCCGTACCCTGCGGACTACGACGCCGCACAAACGTGCGGTTCGCAGGAACAGGTGGCAAAAAATACGATTTTAACATGAGTCACATATTATTAAAATCATTTAAAAATACGCTGAAGAGATACACCGACAGAAGCGTGTTGTGGTCGTTTCCGTGTGCCGAAAATAAGCCTAATTTTCCCTTATTTCCGTAGAAATTCATGTACACATAATTATTGGTAATTCCGATTAAAAACGGGAATGAAGGCCTTACGAATGAAAACAGGAAATGGTGGACTAATTTCGAATTATCGGCATTTCCTGATAAATTACGAATATTTCATCATGACAATGAAACACGTCTGTACGAAAATCCAAATATTTTTGCATTACATTACGAATCTTCCCCTAATTCCACGCTAAAAACTTCAAATTTTATTCTCTTTCACGGTATTTTATCAGTAGTTACTGACCTCTTGGATGATTTATATTTATATATATTTTTGTGAATAATCCCCCAAAGGAAAACTCAATACTCCAAAAGGGCTTGCTCGTAATTTAACAGTGTTTACAACTACCGAATTTACCTGCCATTCATTTATGTTCATTAAAATATATTTCAATGATAATATTTATATACCTATATAAGCACAGATTCATCTTAACCAACAGGCCAAGAAATCCAGGACGGTGAGATACATATGACTACAAATCCTTGCGTATCTACAATTCTATTTTTCATCCCGCATCTCCATCTTTTGAAATTGTCGGCCACTTGCGATAATTAGATACGTCAGAAATTCTGCATCATATTATATTAGGAACAGCGTCGTTCTGTAAGAATAATTTCACAGGAAACAAGTATAATGAAGGATTTTATTTTCATGATATCATATTAGTCCCTTCATAAAAGAAAAAAAGTACCTATGTGAATTTTCCGTCTTGATAAATAACGGACTATTCGAATAAAATAAAGTTATTATGGTAGAAAAATATGAGAATAAATTATTACTCATCAAATTTAGCGTTTATATAATGCTCTTATAAAGTATTTTTCTTTGTATCGCCGCGCCGTGATACATTATCAGGGCAAATCGTGAAAACATCCTTCAGTTGACGTTTTATTATAAGGCCTGTTAAATTATCGTGAGGGAAAAACTTGATTTCAGTCCCCATATATACGAGGCATAAAATATGTTAAAATAAAAGCCAATGAATCCACGTAGATAAAATTGTATTCTTTCTAAAATAAATAACTAAAATTTATGGACATAGCGTACGAAGTTCTCAAACATACAAATTATAAAATACACTGGTAATGTGCCAACACTTAAGTCAGTAGTAGAGTCATAATTTTTTTTTCAATACATTTTTGTCCAGCTTAAGTTGAAGTTTGAACCTTTGTGCGCCGTACCAAGCCGTGGCAACTGCAACTCTGCCATTACCAGCCTTGATGCGTTGATCTCATGGCATTGGTAATGGCAGATGGATTGCAACGAGTTTATCCTGCTAATGGGGGATTTATTGCTGTTTTATTGATAATCGGTTATAAAATCAACAAAACGTTCACTTCTGAATGCTAGTTTCATCCTGAACATAAAATAACAAAGAGCTGGGAGATGAGATATTGTGGGTGATCAATTTTAATTATCTGTGGTAATTAATAGTAATAGCTATGGAATGTGTGTTGTTTCACATCGGTTGCAATAAATACAACATTTTACGTTTTCGTTAATAAATTAACAAGGTGTGTGCTTATGTAATAAGTTCATAAAGGTAAGATAAGGTAAGGTGCAAACCGATTTAAATGTTTGTTGGTAACTGACTTATTCTTTTCAGGTGTTCGTAAGGTGAACCATGTCTACCTGAATTTGAATTGAATCGGAGCCTATTCATTGTTGTGGCGACTGCATGAACATTCTGGATAACCATGCAAGAAGATTACAAATGAATTTGGCCTACAACCTGTCACAACTTCCTTGGTAATGTTTTTCCTATCCTATTGTAATAACGTAAAGAAGTTGATTTTTTAGTATTGAATCATAATTTTTTTTTAATTAATAAATTTTATGATATGATTTTCAGGGCCAAAATTATTGTCGTTATTTATTTTTGGGGTGTTATGCCGTGTTGCGTTACCTCCCTTTTTAGCCAACGTTTAGGACAGCGTTACAGTGTCCATCATCTTCACACATCATCATCATCATCATTTTACACATCTGCCCTGCTGATGGATACTGTAACGCTACCCTAAACGTTGTTGTCCAAGAGCCCGTTCAGACCTTCGTTATTTTATAAAACCTGAAAGTTTCTCTGTGTATGTCTCTAATACAGGTAAAGATGATCCCTGATTATAAAGTTTGGATCACGGTGGCTTTGAAAGATATTATATTAATTAATAATAATTTTACTTACGTTAAAATATAAAAACTGAATTAATATTATTAAAACCCTGATGAAGTAAGCTTGGCTTACGAAATAATAGAATAATCAATAATAGTGGTAAAAACAAAGTAATTTAATAATTTGAATTGATATAAAAACTGAATTTTATACATGTTACTCGAGGAACTATCAACATATGTTGTCAGATACCTTGTCAGAAACATTAAAAGTCTTCAGTAGGTGTGAGCGCGATACATACATGCAAGCGGGTGGGAGTGAAATAGTGCGAAATTTCGACGCTAGCAGACTACCACCCTGTAAAAGTGTGAGCAAAACGCTCCTGAAATTGTGATGCAATTTTATATACCTTTGCAACCCACTATCTTTCAAGGCCACCGTGATCTAAACTTCATGGCCGAAATTTACTTTTCATTGTCGGTGGGGGGCTGTTAACAAGCTAGCCCCGGAGCCCGAGAATCTTTCGCTACGCCACAACACAAAGGGTTCGCATATAAGCAACTATAAATAAATTATAAACGAATATCTAAAGCGATTATTTGCATGCATGAAAAACCGGAAATAAAAAAGTAAAATATGAAACATGTCCCCGTTTAACTTCTCACCCAGGCGAAGTTAAACTGCGTGAAGCAATATATTACGGTAATTTTTTAGAATGCGCGTCAAAAATCCTAGTATTGTGCGTCGCGTAATGTCTCGTAAGTCACGCCGAGGGGGTGAGGGAGGTGGGAGCCGGTAGGGGTTTATTACGTGGGGGGAGAGAGGTGATAGCATGGTGGTGCTAGGAATAGGACCTTATAGTGATGAGTCACGGTATACCAAGATGATTCGTGCCTGGATGGAAATTATCTTTGTTTTAATAAACCAACCCCGTTATAGTGTCGTTAGTTGCCCGTTAATTGTAGGTTTGAAACTATTTGTATCGAAAATTGGATTTGAAAAATATGCAGCAAGTAGGTAGATACTATTCAACAGTTTTAATTAAAAAAATTAGGTTATCATAATATTTGGCAGCCATTCATATAGAAAGCGTTACATACTCGATATGTTATTCATCTACAAAGTTTATTTTAGGTCGGTTTCCTACTAAAATGTATGTATTCATAATAAAAAAATTATATTAATAAACTGAATTTTGACACTTTTTATAGCATATCATGAATTATTCATTAATCCATATTATAAATATTTATAATCTGATAAGTTATTATTGTATTTATTCACATATTAATAAGGGGATATTCTTATATTTGATAGGTGTTATCCTTCCTTTGGTTCCATGAAAACTCAGAATCAATTTAACTCAACACCTCTTTGAAAAGTCATTAAAAGCTATAAAAAAAATATTTTAAAATAGCCCATAACCCTAACCTAACGTAACCTATTTAACCATTTTTTTTTAATATATTTTTTTCATCACTTTTAATGTCATTTCAAATGAGAGGCCAGCCAAGAGAGCTGTCTTGTTGTTCAATAGAATCACTTCGAATATTGACATGTCTGTTAAAAAAATCATTATTTCATAATTAACATCAATGAAGCACAATTTAGATGGCAAGCTTTGTTGCTGCTAGTTTAAATCTGCTAATCTTATCTCTCTTTTAAAAACGCTTTGAAATGTTAACTTTGTAATATTTTTAAAATGAATTGAAAAGTTAGTATATTTTGAGAAATTATTATTTTATGGTCGACTCACCGTTATCCTGCTTGTTCAACCAGCGATAAGACGGCCTGGGCTGCTGCTTGGAGCGCATGATGGGGCGCCGCCCTCCCGGGGCGCAGCGGGCCGAGGGGCCCCGCCCTCCCGCCCACTCTGCGTCCACACCGCCCTAGCAGGACACGGGGCAGGGGCTGCTGGTGGCTACAGACATCACCCTGGAACAAAATACATACATAATTTCGATCATGAGCCTTTTGATTTGAAGAGCAGTTAGACAAGTATGGAGGATAATAACAAATATCACCGCAGCTCAGATTCAGGATGATCTGGTTAATTGGTTTTGATTAATCGAATACTGTAAGGTAAAATCGGAGTAAAACTCTGATAAATAATAGATTAATACTAGCAGTTAAAAACACGCTCCGCCGGTTTTTGCTTCCAGTACCTGCTGGCGGCTTTTAGTTCGGCTTCGCCCAGTTTGAGTGTAGGTAACCATTTTATAAATCCGATAAGAACTGTGATCAAATGGCAGCTAGTCACCGAGTTAAAGTATCCGTGACAGGTACGCCATATGTAATTTCTCCATATCCGGAAAGATACTTAAATTTTTTTTTTGATTTTGATTCTACGGATTCTTTCGTAATCCTCTAACTAGCTAGGGCTTTGCAATAAATACCCTTCATGTTTCCAGCTACTAGTACTTTCATTTGGCCTTTTTACTATTACCTTCTGAAGGTCGTATTTAATTGACTGAATTTAAGTTACAATTAGTGTCATCGTGAGGAAAAAATCCGTAGCACTTATATCTAGGGAAGAATCGTCCATATGCGAGCTGCTGACGGAAGTCGCGACATCTCGTGTCGAATTCTTGAATTCTAAACCGAATTATAACAGTAGCATTGTGTGAAATTCCACGTACACCGATGTTATTTGTAGCGCGGTGCGTATGGCGTGGCGTCCGACATGCACTGGTAGCTGGGTTCTGAAATTCAACCACGCAGGCGCTACGGTAATAATACTATTCAATTATCATTTTTTCATAGTTTCATAATCTTGAAATTATTGAGAAAAAGACATTTAAGTTAGGCAGTTAGAGAAATTATTTATTTTTATTTTCATTTCTTTATTTATACATAATTATTACGATCATCTATAATATTTGTGTTTTCAAAGCTATCACACGACAGCTTGTCTGAATGTTGAAAGGCATAATTATTTCTTTATATTTAGTGACATGTAAGTTTATATTTCTAGACACGTCTAGTTTTGAGTAATACAGATCTTTAATTTAATTATAAGAACGTGCACTTTTTTACATTATCGCCACACAGGAGGCCCTGAGGAAAAAAATGTGAGGTGGTTTTGGGGATGCTGTAAGGAGGGTCTTTTTTAGGGAAAATGAAAGAGAGCCAGATCTGGAAAGGAAAAAGTTATGTGAGGGATAGGTAAGAATCTGAGGATCAATGTGTCCAGGAATGACAGAAGGATGAATCCATCCTCCTACTGCGGTGCAAGGCGATGGGACGAGATAATTCGGGTGGAAAAGTTAAAAGGTCTTCCTCAACCAGTCTCCCTTAATCCGGTCACGACGCATCCGCCGAGAACCAGACAAACCTAACCCCATGAACCCGGAATTAGGTTTGCCTAGGTCTTGGCGGCGTCTATTTTAACTTATTTATAAGTATCTACATATGTATAAATATTTTGAAATATGGAATAACCCAGAAATGAAAGAAGTAGGGAAACGCCCTGGAAAAAAGTGTACCGATCATACGATGAGGTGATTCTAGTGGTTTGGTTGAGTTATGTTGAGAGAATTCATCAAGAGTAGAAATTAGAAGATTATGTACGCATGTGAATAACTCAAAGAGCAGAAAATCGTATGGCATTTTCTATCCACCTAACACTTTTACTTATTCAAGGGATCAGTAAAGTTTCGTCATTGTCAATATATATATATATATATATATATATTTTTTTTTTTTTTAATGAATGAAAATAGCATTTTAGCAGCTTAATATTTAGATCTGAAACCTCTAAGCATGTTGTATAAAGCATACGAGAGCTTCCGAGGATTCCTTACTCGAGACGTCACAAGTCTGAAGTCACCACCCACAATCAGTTCAACCCGTCTCAGTAAAAACACACGAGTGCTAAACAAAAGTGGTGGAAGCGCGCGTACCCAGTTACAATATGTATTCTCAATAATTCTTAAACTACCCCCTCTGTGGGAGGTCCCGCCCGGCCCCGGCGTAACAGCCTTCAGTCTAAAAGCATGCAGACGATATATGGAGGGACATTACATCAGGGGAACAACAGATGTATAAAATAAATATCCAGCTTTTGTGAGTGTTTTGCCGCGAGTTATGTTACCCAGTGGTCTGCGTACTGTGCAAGTCTCGTAAGAGTGCCTTAGAGCTTACAGGAGAGGAGCTGGCGCAGACCGGTGCTCGGTGTCCGGTTACAAAGAGACGGTTTCTATGATTCCATATAACTCGCGATGAATGGCTTACATCCACACGACAGAATGTGGTCGAGGTGCGGGGGCGATGATTCGTGAAATCACTTTGCGGCCTTTCCCGTTGTGCCGCGGCTTGAAGCTCCATCATTCAGGATCCTTTGTGAGCACCCCCCTCACGGTGGCGGCGATAAATCGCCCGCCCCCGCCCCGCCCGGCCGGGCCGCCCCCCGCCTTACGGAGCCCGCGGGATGCTCCACGGCATAAACTCCGGGAATTTATCGCCGCATCTGCGAAGCAAAGCGTCGCTGGTCGGGCGTCTGAAAAAGCACAGGTGTCCGGCCCCCCCACCTCCCCCTTCGACGCCCCCTTCAACCCCTCCGTCCACTGCCAGCATGTCGTACATCAGATACGAAAGCCATCTAACCTGTCAAAAACTTGTAAAATATTGGCTCTTCGCTTTTCTGCCATTTTGAGTCGAACCAACTGCTTTTTTCTGGGACCCGATTCATGGATGAAAAGAACGCTATGAAAAATGTAAGGAATCCCGAAAAGCTACTTCCATTGAAGAATTCACATCACCGAATTTATGAGGCATAAGTACCGAGCCATTTTCACAGATAGTTTGAAATTCTTTAATATTCGGCGCTCTCTCGTATACTGGCCATGTAACTTTGCGCAAGCAAAGCAGCAAGATGAATCACACATGTACTCGTGTGTTGGACGTAGGTTGGTCCACAGAATGAAAGACTTGTTGTACTTTCCTTAATCCCGAGCCAGACACAAAACGAAACTCCGCAAGCGCCATTATACCCAACACGGAACGGGCTCCACAGCAAAGGAACTAATCAACGGAAAACAAAGACCTTCTCGATAGCGAAGCGGATCAAAGCTCAAAATATTACCAAGTAGCTATCATTGTACGAAGCTGCCACCCTCCGTACCACGCTCACTTCGAAAGGGGGTGCACTCGAAACGGAAGAAAGGGCCACAAAACACACCACACAAATACACAGTATGTTATGTAAATACTCGTGCATAGCAGTTAGAACTAAATTACATACATACAATTCAATCTTCCTTCTTTAAATCTTATTGAATACCTTACTATGGTTGGATATTATGGAAAATCGCTTTATTATTCTGCTATACCTACACGAATTATTATTGATTGAGGCCAGGTAGATGAGTGGGCAGCATAACAATTTTGTTTATTGAACCAATGGCTTAGAGTTGAAACCCGAGACTGACAATTTAAAATTTATCGAGTTTTCGTAACACGAGGAGTTATATACACGGATGTACGCCACTAATAAATAAAAGAAATCAAATGTTTTCTTTACACATATACCTTCTCACTAAAATAAAGTGTTTTAATTTTTACACAACTTAAAAACAACCATTTACCATACATTGGTGTTGTAAAGAAATCCGGGGGCGCAATATCCTAAGTTTAAAAACTTTTTATTTGGGTGTTTTTATTGATTTGTGTAATGATGGTTCTATAAATATGCCTATATATTTTTTTTATTTTAACATCGCAGTCTCTGCACTTAATAGTAAATATATATATGTATAGTGATTTCAATTCAGTTTATTCATAGGCGTTCACTAACGTTACCCAGATCCTGAGAAAGGACGGAAAGACCGGTGGGAAAGTGGCAAAAGGGGGGAAGTTGGTTAGAGAGGTGGGTGGTGGGGAGAGAGGGGGGAGGAAGCGGGAAGGGGCAAGAAGAAAGGGAATGGGGGCACTGATGAATCGTGCAAGCAACACTAGTCAAAGATTTATGTCCGAAATAGGAGTAAATTGTGTGTGAGTGACTGCAATGGGTGTTGGGAGCCCGTAAAGTGTGCGCTGATGAGTGAATAAAATATGGCCGACGAAGGAAAACGTCTGTTTGAAATATCCAGAACGGTTGAGAAAAAATAAAATCAGCTTTAACGCCGTCGGTATTTTAAAGGAGCGAGTTAAAGTTTTTAACTTAACAAAATAACTGGAAACCGAATTTGAATTGTTTTAAAGAAAACAATAAAACGAAAATTGTTAAAATTTATATACATCGTTAGAAGAAAGTATTAAAATGTCTTTTATCTTATATAAATACGCCGTAGTCTATCTAACTGCTCCCAACTGCCCAGAGCCAGTGGATTATGGCACCCCAACTATGATGTGTTCTAAGAATAAAGGGATGTAGATGGGGCAGAGAAACGTCAAGAAATACGTGGCTTTTTCGTGGGTAATTCAGACATTTATGAACAACTTTGCAGCGATAAAAAACTAGCATTTTATTGAAAGCAAATATTTACAAGTTCAAATTGATACGGGTTCGGTTGTACAGAAGATGACAATATTATCCGCTTTGAGCTTTTCCTGGATGCTTCCAAGAAAATAAGAAAATCATCATCTCTTTCGAGAATTCCCAAGTCCTGTTCTATTCGGGTTAGTTCGGTCGGGCTATCATCTCCGTGCTAACAACAGTGGCAGACATGTTCCGCTTTAGTCACACCAGAGTCGTGTCATCATTAGTCGTTCCTGGGACAGATAGTCATCATCAATATGTCTTGAAGCTATAGCTATTTCTGAGACTTCTTATTGCAACAACGTCTAACGTGTTTCTAAACTAGCAGTGCAACGGTGAGTGCAAAATATATTAACACGAACCTTTTTTTTTGTATACATAAATCAATGTACTGCTTTTTTGAACTAGCCTAATCTCAATCAACATCACATAACATAACCTAACCTGAGTAGCTGTAAATTGGAGGTTTAAATTCACGACACAACGAATGTTATTTAATCCGGAATGGAGATATTCACAATGAAACTATAACTCGACCCCTTCGATAAGAATTGCAACGGTCTGTTTATATGGCAAACTAACTTACGTTTGGTTGCTGTTTTGCAACATAAAATATTTCAACTAACCTGCTTTACCAGATTTTAAATTTGAATTTAATCGAAAAATGAGGATCAAACTTTTAGATTCACGTGATTGAATAAGAAGATAATACTAATAAATCTATATGAAAATGAACAAGACACAGAAAAATAAAAAGAAGAAAAAATAGAAAGGTAGAAACCTTTTTACAACTTTTTTTTTAAATATTGTATATTTGTCGGCGCGAAAGATTATTTCCAGACCTTTATGCGTCCCTTCGATGGATCGCTTAAACTTAAGGCACATGAAAAGCTCGAAACCTTCCCGCCCCGTGAAGCCTCCCCCTCCATAAAATCCCTTAAGGGAGGGAGGCTTCACCCACCGTCTAATTTACTGCTAATCGCCCGCGCTGTTTTATTTACCCTGGCATCATTCATTTTAAATATTTCTTGGTTGGAGGAAAAAAACACTGTCTTACTTAAATATATATGCAAAATTCTTTAAAAAAGCTCTAATTTTTGTTATAATCTTATGTTTTAAATATACATTTTTAAACGATTTTCCAGTAAAATAATGATAGGTAGCTACTTTGGTCGATGACGTAGAATTTCGAATAACGCTGTCTCAGTAGGCATCTTGCTTATTTTGCTCCAGTGAAAAATTATATGCTTCAGCGAGCATATTGTAACAGTGCCATTTCTTCTGAAATTCAGTTGCTTTTAGGTACCTACCTACTAAGAGTAAGGCGAAAAGATTTTGTAATAGAAGACAACTGAAGCAAGTCAAACAAAATAGCTTATATCGATTTAATAATCTAACTTGTTTTATTGTAAAATTCGATTCTAATGCAATTAAATATGACACTTTATTTGTTTTGGACATGAAATCTTTCATGCTTTGTATTTTAAATGACTGAATTATATGCATTTTTGCGTTCGCTTGTTAAAGTGTATGTTATATTGTACAATCTTCATATATCCATAGATTATTCTTATCACGATACCTTGTAGATATCCTTACAATATTCCTCCATAGCTCTGTGTGTTGCGGCTCAAATCTCGTAGGTACTAGCAGTTGCTGAAGGATTTATTGTATTTTTATCTTTGTAATATCGGTTGACCGAGGTGAATGTTTTGGTGAGTTCCACGCTTTGCATAGGTTTGTAAAAAGTGTAGCCTGCCAACGAAAATTATTTGGAACTTCAAATATTAACTGTTTAATTGAAAAGATAGGATATGAAAAAGGACAAAAAATAATCAACTGCAGTAGAGAAAAATGAAACTGCAATTTGTGGATAATTTAAGTATCTGGTAAATTTAAGCCAAAACCAAATGCTTGGATAACAGCAGAAAATCGGTCGAGGGTTCAAATCCCGACGTGCGCAAATTTTATTTGGTGGATTTGTGTTATTTCACAATAATCAATTAAAAATAATGTGAGATACATTTGCGCACGTTCCAGAGTTAATTTGATAACCACATCTGGTACTTTCTTACCTTCCTTTTGTCATTTCCTTACCCTCCCCACTTCGTTCAGCCTCACACCCCGATTGAGGATGCCATAGTTTTACTGGCTCAAGGCGGTTGGAAGAAGTTAAGGCGATCCAATAGTCCAGGAAAAAATCGAAATCGGAATTCACGCCCCTTTATGGGAGGAGCTTAAAAATACTTGAGAAAAAGCTTTTGGAAAGGTTGGAAAAGATATTTGAATTTTTTCTTACATGTTGATTTCGTAAAGGCCTGTAAAAAACATTAATTCCTTTTTACGCATTGCTTATTGTAATAAAATGGAATTTTAAAATTGATTTCACGAAAACAAGCGACGCGGAGCCTAACACGTCTATTCTCCGCTCCGTCCGGAGGAGTAGCGACAGAAAATAGAGGTGGCTGCCTGTCGTTCTTCGGTGGACGGTATAAGGTTCACTTTGATATTCCAAATTCGTCAACTGCCGTATTGTCAAAAATAACAGCGCGAAAATGCATATTATATTTTATTTTGTGAGTTTCAGGCGTAAAATTTATTTTTTTTGCGATTATCATAAAGGAAACTAAATTTGCCACGTTAAACAATAAAATCATATCCGAAAAGGGGTTTATAAGTAGGAGAGTTTGCACTTGAAAGTATTTTTTCTAGACTTATTAAGGACTATTTATCTAGATTTATTTTAAGGGCCAAGATATGTTCCATACGCAGTTTTTAATTGAAGCATCTATAATACTTCTAAGCGATCAAATTTTCAAAACAAAAATATATGATTTTGTACTATTTTGCATTATTTAGTATGGCTTCATCTTAAGGTTCTTGTGCGACATTCACATAAAAAAAACTATTCAAGGATTCTAACAATATTATTATTCTCCTGTTTACCATTAATTCGTCGGTTTAAAATCAGTTTAAGATCAAAAATAACAATCAATACTATTATTGTTGCTTAACTACCTACTTAAGATCACCACCATATAACAAACAAAAAAACAATTTAATTCTGCCTATTTTATTTAACTATTAAATAAAATTAATGTTTTGGCACTTGTTCCCCTCTCGCCGGGCGCCGGTATGCGGCAGTGACGCGGGAGCCAGTGGCGGCTCTCGGCACTTGAGGGATTTATGACCCGACAACGATAAGTATGAGAATGGGAGTTCGTTTGTTTTGGGGGAATACATTGAAACTAAACGCGCAACCGTTTCATATCCAATCGATACAGATCCGTACGTTGTATTGTTTTGTACGATAGTTTGCTTGTTTTATTCGGATGTTGGCAGGACTGCAGTAAATTTACTGAGACTATTCAACTTTTGAAATTTAGGTTCCTTAAAAAAAACTCCATAGAAAATAAACACATAAATCTCGTTTATAATATTCTCTTTCTTTTGTCCGTTATAATGACTCAATATTAAAAAAAGAGTTCTCAAATAGCAAAGTACTAAACAATAGTAACACTAGTTAATATTTCCTAAGCCGGGAGATCTGATAATCTTCGGTCCTTCTTCTAAATAAAAATTCTCGCAAGATGGGACATAACATTTTAATGTGTTGATTCAAAATATTTTGTTCACATTTTAAATTTTTTAGATTTAGATGCTAGCATTACTATATGTATCAGATGTATTTTTAAAGTTCTTAATAAAAATTTTGGTTTTATTAAATTATATACTCGTGTATACCATCTTCTTCCTTATACGTTACTTACCTTTTGACAATTTCCAATAATTATTTTTAAAATTTATATGCTTCTGTTTATGTATATATCAGGGTTGTTGCGGATGCAAAATTTTGATATCCGCGGATCCGGATTATTAGACATTCACATCTGCGGATGCGGATGCAGATGTCTGAATTAATGTGGATATTCCGCATTTGCGGATGCGGATGCGAATATCCGTAACACCCCTGATGTGCAAAATTTTGATATCCGCGGATGCGTATTATTAGAGTTTCACATATGCGGATGCAGATGTGTGAATTAATGCGGATGTTCCGCATTTGCGGATGCGGATGTGGATATTCGTAACACCCCTTGAATATACATACCTATGCATATACGTGTGTAGGTATACATGCGTATATTTTTGTATTTTCATGTTCATTTTGTGTTAATTTTTATGTACTCCTTTTTCACTTTTTATAATATTTTAATTTTTTGTATTATTATATACCATCTCAGAACAGCTATCGTCTAGTGAGACGGGTTACTTACTTGCTTTTATTAATAATTCAGGTACGCCTCCTAGATACGTCTACGTAAGTAAAGTAGTGTTACATTGTCGTGTAAACAACCTTATGGATTCGAGTGGTTAAAATTAGTTTATCTCATTATACGTCCGGGTTGCCGGCAATTAAACTTAAAAAAAAACACTTTCCTGTGAAAACACGGGGTTTCGACTGGCGCGAAAAACTGATCGGATATATTAATTTATTTTAAATCATCAAATCGACCGATTGCCATCAACTGTTACAAAAGTACAAAGCTGAGCCTTCAAATATCATAAGATTTAAATACCATTTCAATGAATTTCGAATTTTTCATAACTGTAGGTCACCATGAATAAGTCAAGAAATAAAGGGATGTTATCACTTGGCGACCTCCCTCACCCCAAATTCTTGATCTTGGAGGGTGAATGTTTCTACTTTCATCGCCCCCTCCCCCCTCCCCCCAACACCCTAAACACCCTCCTCCCCCCCATTCGGCCTCAGCACCCGCCCGTTATTTATGCATACTAAGCTGAAAATAGAAGATTTATAGGTGAAACGTGAAAAACTATGATTTTCATCTACATCGCACACTTGTGTTTCCATTACTGGGAACATTTCCGTTGGGGTGACTTCGGGAGACAGATGGCACTTTATACGGAACAAAAACCAACCTTAATTAAATTTAATTATTTTTAATCGGAATTCATTTATGTTTCTATGAAAATCGTGGAATCATTTAAAAAAAAACACTTCCTCAAACGTAGCAAAACCTATTTTGTGTCACCATTTTAATTCAAATTTAATAAAATACTTAGTTGTAACCACTTTTTTTTGTTTCGTAAGAAATGCTTACTTCATAAGGGTTTACTGGAGTAAGCATAGCTTACAAAACATGTTTTTTTTTTTAAATAGAAGTGGCTAAAACTAATTGTTTCATTAATTTTGAAATAAAAAAACATTTTGACCTTGGCAAATTTTCGGTTCTAGATGAGTCAGTTGAGAGATGTTGTTAAGTTAATCACTTTTAAAATTGGCTATTTTAATATCACTACGATGTACATCTATTAAAAATGCACTTACATATCGTCACATCTAGACAATTTCACGATATTAGTATCAAATTATTGTCTTAAAAGTCATGTTTTTTTCCGTCACTTAATAATTAGTATTAAATATTAGAGATCATTTACAAATCAAATGAATATGTTTAAAAGATTTACTGTTTTGTTGAAATGCAACATAAGGAGAATCCCGTCACTTTAAACATTAGATTTTTTTAAAGAATTATGCGCATTTAGAAAATAACGCTTCCATTATAAGGGGACCACGCTGAATTTAATCAAACAGGTCAGTTTGAAGTATACCACGCGCACCATACTACTTACTACCTTCTCATTTGGTACAAATTAAAATTCGATGAAGTTAATAATAAATCCTCTCATTAAACTCAAACAGTGTTCTGAATGGGCCATAATTTATCAAAGGGGCATTATTAACGAGTTCTAAGAAATCAAGCATTGGTATTATGCGAATAGGTGCACCAAAGAAGTTGTAATAAAGTTATAAATCTAACTTACTTGTATATTTATGTTAGGTAACATATTATATATCTGTCGACAGATAGGGAAGTAATATCTTTGGCTCTAGAGTCGCCGGTTCAAATTCAGGGGAGAACAAATAAAATTTTAAAAAATTGAAGGTTGTTGAAATAATGGAATAAATAAATAATAAATATTGTTTGACAGCTGTTTATGTTGCCTTATAGCTCTACTAAATTAAGGGTGCACATGCTACTCACCGAACATTTGATGCATTATCACCAAGACAAGAACCACATTCGCTCAACGTCAATTCTGGTTTGTTGACTCCAAAATGTTCAATGCACTGAACACGGACCATAGGTCATCCAGCAGTTTGACCCAAATTGCTGTTGGTTCTCAGAGTTGGATATTTGAAAGAAGACGAACCTTTTTTAAAGAGTACACGGCTCCTCAAAACACAATACTTCCCACTGTTTTTCTTTCTTTCGTTTTTTTATATATGATTATTTTATTTTACGATATGAGTTGATTTGTATTTAATTTTACCTATGTAACAATGCTCGGACAACAAAATACGGACTGTGCCTTGTTTAGTGACCGAGAAAACATACTATTATTTTAAACCACTCGGACTCATAAGCTTTTCTTTACGATAAAATAACATTACCAAACATAAATTATCGATTATTAAAGGAAAAACGAACAAAAACACTACGTAAAATTATACATTTAATTAGTTGGTTTTTCAGTCAGGCGCTTTCAAAATTGACTTCTTTTTAATATCCTTGCCCTTCCTACGTCATCTAGTTTCACTTTATTCATTTGATGCAATAGTCCCAAAGACATACCGAGATTTTTGAAAATATGTATGTGTTTACAAGTTTACAAATATTTAGTAGTAGCCCTTGCCGTAATATTTTGCAATTAATATCAAGTACCTAAGACACATGCCGAATTTTGTTGTCTACTGGTAATTAAATCCAAAACAAATGTAATGTTGTCTTGTCGTTCGTGATATTTTTCCTAATCGACGACTATGTTTTCCTTCCATTTTTTATTGTTCTTGGGAAAAAATATTCATACTGAAGTGATATTCAAATCGTCATAACGAAAAACATGTCCTAACGTTCCAACATGTTTTTAGGTACGTAGGTAGGTGCTACTACCTATTGCCGGGTCAACAATGGTGAAGAAACGCTGCCTGCGCGCGATCGCGAACGTGAATCGAGTATTATTGAATTCGGAATATAGAATGTGACGTATTTATTAGCAAAGCTTCGGAAAGCTTTCAGATAATGAGCTCACGAGCTTTGCGAATTAATTCGTCAGTCGAACAGTCCGCTGAAATAATTCATACTCGTTTGTTCGCGATCTAGAGAAACTCGTTAGCGGGGTACTACTTTTACAAAGTGCTCGCTGATTTCAATTTTAGCTGAACTCGTACATGCATTATTCAAATGAATCTATACAAGATCGTATTTTCGCTTTGTCAACCAACTTGCCAATCCCTTGAAAGCCACTGGCGAGTCTTACAGGTTATTATGTGGTATTTTGAGTTCAATCACTTTAAACTCAACTCTATAAATTTTTAGATAAGAAATGGTTCCTGCGCAGTGAAGTAAAAACCTATTAGGAGAGAAAAAATTATTTTTTTCGATTTATTTATATTCGAATCCAATTTTGTAAATAAAGCCGGTTAAAATCTCAGGCCACGAATACGTTTTGTTAGAAAGTGAAAATACGCTTTCAATTTTTATAATCGAAATAAATACAATTTTTCGAAATGTATTTTTTTTAATCCAAACACAAATGTTTTAAAAATTGCTCACTTTACATATTTTCTAAATAAAATTACTGACAACTAAAAGAAATAAAAACACGGATATATTTTATTAGAAAAGTGTATTTGTAAACGTTACCGCCATCTCACTTTTTTGTTGTTTCATGTGAAAATAATTAAAAAGAAACTCCCAAAGTTTCATTTTTTTCCAAATTGCGGTTGTAATCTTTGGTTTTGTAAATGTGAACATTCAATTATTTATTTTACTTTCTTACACCGTTTAAATCATATTTCTTATCATGATAATAAGGGAGATGGAGACACTGTACACTATGAGACCTGTATGAGTTGTTCCCAAGCGAACAAATTAGCTTGAGATGTTAAAAGAAATATCTTATTTAGATCAGAAGTCGTGGATGTCGCAGAAAGATGTTATGTGTGTCACTATCAAGTGAAATAAATACTATAGAGACGTGACAGCAAAAATACAGGAATGTAGATGAATGTAGGTGGATGAACGGTCGGCAGGAGTATCACTAAAAGATAAGATTAAATTAAAAGTTCACGCATTCGTGGTGGCCTGTGTGTCATGGACATAAACAGTAAGCTGGAGGAACGACAGTTGAGATGGCAAAGGAAACCATCAGACCACATAGTGAAGTAAGCAATATCTATGGAGCTTCATCGACAGTCATCCAGAGGAAGACCAAAGAACTCCTGGGTGACTCAATGCTCTAAAATACTTCAGAGAAACGGCCTGGATGAAGGCAATACCCAGAACTGAAGAAGTTATAACCTGATAACGAGATGAGCCGACCCCAACAGCCTACCTAGGCAATGAGTTGGGACAGTGCAAGGAAGAAGAAGTATATGAATGTAGATGAAACAAAGAGGTCAAACATGTGAGGTGATAAGAGTTATTTAGCCTTCAATTCTCTTTACACACCCCTGGGATCTAAAGGCACAATAGTTACGAGAAGTTTAACATTTTTTCCAAATGAGTTAGTATTTCCATAAATCCAGCAACATAATATTTTGCTTCTAGACTGCTAGCTTTTGTAGGAGCTTATTTTGACGGTGCAACTCATCACTCAGTGTCAAGTCAGAACTTTTGACGGTTTTAACGTCAATCCTAAAGTTTTTGACACCAAGAGACAGTGTCGTTTTGACATTGACTGACACTGACGCATCTAACATCATTAACATTGTCCAAAGATGATTGAAGTTTCATTAAAACAAGATATTAATCTATCGCTGTGAAGTTTGTTGGAATGTTTCATCGTAACTCGTACACCTATTTTATGTGGAATACAAATATTATTTTAGTATGTACCAAATGCTGCTAAAGTTTAGATATCTGTTATTATGTTCCTATTTACGAAATTTTGTTAAAATTAAACAATGGAATTGAGAAAAAAAATATTTTTTTTTTACATGAGCTCTACACAGGAGGCCCTGAGGAAAATAATTTCCCTCAGGGCCTATGTCATCTTTGGGATGCTGTGTGGAGGGTTTTTTTAGGAAAGGAGGGAGAGGAGAGTTCCGGGAAGGAATAGGGTATAGGGTGTGGGTAGGAATCTGGGGTTCAGCGTGTCCAGGTCATCCGCCTCCAAGACCTAGACAAACCTCACCTCATAAGCCCGGGCACCCCTGCTTAATCACCAAACGTAGCGAACCACTTGGGGTGACCTATGGCAGAGGTGTTGGTTATCCAATAAAGGTTCCCGGGGCGACGGTACCCACTCCCGCCTCCAAATTGTACCTATATAAAAACACGAAACCAAAAAGGTTCTTTCACAAAATGGGAATAGTTATATTTAGTTTTTTTTTTTTTTTTTACATGAATACCTCACAAGAGTCCCAACTGCTCCCGTCTGAAGCCAGTGAGACTATGACATCCCCAATCGGGGTATGTTGTGAGGCTGAGGGTAGTGGGGAGGGGAAGGAGATAGGGAAGAGGAAGGTGGGGAAGTACCTGGCTATTCAGATCTGGTCACCAAACACGGCTAATGCCGTTTCAAGCAACGTTTCAATTCTGAATGGTGGTCTTACACCAGGGCGATACAGAGAGTATCTTCCACTCTGGAACGTGCCGCAAATATACTATTTATTATTTTTTAAATTAATAAATTGTGTAATAACACAAATTAATCAAATAAAATTTATTTGCCACGCCGGGATTCGATCCCGCGACCTTCGGTGCGCGAGTCAAGCGTCTTACCGCTGCGCTACGCCGGCCGTCATCAGTTTGTCACTGATTTGTAAAAAAAAATCTTTGTGTTTATGCAACTGAATCACGCATCTTCTTCCTCTTTTGGTGACCTCTACTTATGGAGTTTGACTCTAATCAGGACTGGGTTGCAGCCGGAAACAGCTCTCGAAATTGTACTTACACCAGTCTTTACTTTACCATGGTTTCGAAGCTCGGGTTAGGTTAGGTTAGGGATGGTTAGATTGATTGATTTTGATAGATTAGGTGAGATTAGCTCATTTAAGGTACGGTTATGTCAAGAGATATGAACTCGTATTAAATTTACAACGTAAATGCATCACAGCAAATAGTTTTTTTTATCGATACATTAATATACCAGAATCGAACGAAAAGTTATTTGGAATGTGAGATTGTCTGAATTATTTGAATCGATTACTTTTATCGGATGGGTTGTTTTTAAAAAAATTGAACAATTGTCATTTTTCACGTTCTGTGTAAGTTCTATTCAAGTACTGTTGAAATAATCTGAAACAATGAACTTGAATAAAACTTTCAAAGAATGTGAAAATTGACCTCAAATATTTGATAAAATGTGAAAATTTTATGAAACAACCCTTCCTTAAAAAAATTTTTTATGGACAAACGACGAAAATTTAATTTGAATCATAACTATACTCGTAGCTGTGAGCAAGAGAAGCAGAAGGAAAAGGAGACACACCGTCTATATGGTGTCATAAATCCAGCGCGTAATAGAGCCAGCAGACATGATTATATTTATGAAGAGTGATGAGACGCTGGATCCATGAATCTCAATCACGCTGCAGCGTCCGCTCCAAGCAAACCAGGGTCCGAACGACTCCGCCAAGAAGGCAAGAGGAAGGAGGTAATGCTGTTATGCGCGGAATGTAATTACTGATGTGTACCTACATTCTTTTCAATAATCTTTAGAATGCATTCATTATTCTAATATTCTAACTGCTTAAGTAAGTTGTTATTTGAGTAAACAAACATATTTGATGTTTTATTTAATTTTTGTTGAGAATCTATATATTTAGTGATGATTAGGAACCTACCTACAAATGTAGATTAATCTTTAGAATGCATTCATTATTAATATTCTAACTGCTTTTAATAATAATACTCTAACAAGTAAGTTGTTATGAGTAAACAAAAATGCTAATACATTTTATTAATATTTTGGTAAGAATCTGTATTTTAGTGATGATTAGGAATCTATCTACATTACTGTGAATTAATCTTTAGAATGCATCCATTATAATAACGGGTGATCTACCTGCTTAAGTAAGTGCCGTTTTATTCAAAAAAAAAATTATTGAGAATATATATATTTTTTAGCATTATTTAGGTACATACCCACATTACTTTAAAATAATCTTTAGAATGCATCCAAAATTCTATAGGATATTCTGACTGATTAAGTAAGTGGTCATTTAATAAAACAAATATGCTGATTGTTAAAGTTTCGATGAGAATCTTTATTTTTAGTGATTCGCAGGTATTTACATTACGTACTTTGAATGAATCTTTAGAATTTATCGATTTTTAGTGGGTAGGTACCTTTCTAGTTGTTTTTGTTCTTTGAATGAATAAACATGCTAATTGTTGACAATTTGTGGATGTTTTTTGCCTTCCGAAGGTACTGTCAGACTGTGTACTTTACGGTGTGGCATAATAATTTATACACATACCGAGCAGATCTTGAAAAACTAATATGTAAATAATATTGGATTGTAAATTCATAAGTAATTAATAATGGAAAACAAAATAAGTGAGAACCTACCTAATTTTTTACAAAAAAACGGGCAAATCTATTAATGCATTAGAAATATATCAGATGAATTAATTATGACATTTATTAGATATATTCTTTGACATTTATTAGACATGATACCAAGTTAATTAAAAATATATATATATTACTTTAATCGTAGTGAGTAAACGTTATAAGAAATAAATAATTAACGTAGGTCAGAGGCTCTCAAATTTCGAGCCGATTTATTATTCTTATATCAAGTAAGTTTTTAAAAATAGATAAATTGAAGTCAGCGGCCATAAGAAAATAATTTCTTATCGTTTCTGATAAAAATTGGGTATCAATGGACGTATTTAAAATGCGTCTACATAAAATGTATGCTAGAAGATATCAACAAGTTTTTTCTGTGGAGAGTCGCTACTACTACTGAGCAATGCAAAATCTTGTGATTTCGGTTTGAAAATTAGATCGCTTAGAAATACTTTAGATGCTTTAATTAAATACTGCAAGTAGATCACGTGTTAGTATCTTTGAAGATTATAGGTCCAAAATAAGAAAAAAAAATTATCAGGTCTAGAAAAACTGCTTTATAATTCGAAATCTTCTACTTATGAACCCCCTTTCGGTTATAGTTTTATTGAACACTGTGAAAAATAAATTATTTAGAAAATGACCGTAAAACAATTATATAATTGTGCGTGCGATTCGCAAAATAAAATAAAACACGCTTTTTTGCAATGCATTTTTTGTGAATAAATCAAAACGGGGGGCTGGTGTTAGACGGGAATTTAATCTTCATCGCCATCTGCGTAAAAAGTGTTATGGTTAGCGGCATGATCCCGAATTTCACACGAAGAAAATATATGATGACAACTAAGAATCAAATCAACTCAACACCTTTTTGAAAACTCAGACCCATAAGCTTGTTTTCACGACAATGTAACATTGCTAGACATATGTATGATGTACGAGGCGTACCTGACTTATTAAAAGCTACGAAAATAATAATTTTAAAATAGCCCATAACCCTAACCTAACTTAACCTATTTAACCAATTTTTTTCGTCACTTTTAATGACTTTTCAAAGGAATTTCTGAGTTGGCATGGAACCGATGCACCATATCGTGTAAAATAGGAGTCACGAGAGTTTTTTACGCCTACTTACCTAATATCTTTCAACACAGTTTTATTTTTTCAGAGTTTGGGAATCCCATAATGCTGAATCTCTTAATGCTGCTAAAATCAATCATTTCTCAAAGAGGTAACTTCTGTAGCAATTAAAAAGTACACGGTTGCAATGAGACTGTTCATGATGATCACCCGTCATCGATGATTTGTGTTGTTTCATTAATTCCGCAATCACGGCTTCGATTTAAAAATAAATCTGATACAAACCAGTAGGTTTATTACCCTACGCAGTACGCATTGCGTACGTTACGCCGCGCAACTCTATCTCGAAATAATTATAAAGTTGATTTATACGCTTCGGACGAGATCGGTAATTATGAGGGCAATAATCTTCCCAGTCAGGATCAGGAAGTACGCGGCTGCTAATCTATCAAAGAATGCGTTTATTACTCGATCAAACGGTCACGTGCAAATGTACTTTATAAAATACGAGTAAAATAAATATTATATTATATTAGATTTTTAGCGCTAGATTTCTACTGCCGGAGTGCGGTGGGTTTACGTTACGCTCTCTTCGTTGAATCGAAGAGTTATAGAAGGAGTAGTTTTGACAATTTAGAAATACATTCGAATTCGCTTAATTGGGACATATATGGTTCAAAACACTTGTCCCAAATAAGCGAAGTTTAGTGTAGGTAAAAAAATATGTTATTGAGCCTTTTTATATACAGATTATATTTAATCGAGTTCTCTCGAATTTTTTTACTAGATAACTGTAGATAGAAAAATCTTTGCTGGACGCGTATGAAGGTGACAATTTTAAATTTTACAGGAAAATGAAAAAAAACACATATTTTCGCAGGAACATATTTAGAACTCGATTTATTTTAACTATTAGTTTTGTACATTAAAAATCATTATTGATAATTATTGTTTGTAAATCCATCTTCATTTTCATGCATCAATGTTGGTTTTTTCACTCTAAAATATTATTTTTCACTTTATTAAAATTACTTGTAACCCAATCCCGTAAAAAATGGCACACCCTCTCCTAACCGCAGCCGTCTTTCTTAACTAAAATTCGTTTGAGACACGTTTGGCATCGATTTTAGATCGAAATAAGTCCCAATTAAACGTTAAAATGGTGTCCCGTATAACCGAAGTAAAAAAAAACATTAGTTTATTTATTTGTTTTCTGTTTCTTAGATTTTGTTACAAATAACCAACTGTCCCGATAAACCTGTGTACAAATTAAGCGGAATCGATCCTACTTGGAAGTAATCAAATCCGTTTACTAAATCAACAGTGATATTTTTTCAGAGTTTCTTGTTTTTCGGAATTTAATTTATGTAACCTACTTTTCCAAACATAATATCCTTTATTTAGGTAATTTACTGAAAACACATGTTTTCCGTTGAAGTAAAGAAAACACTGGACATTGAAAATTTTAT
Organism: Limnephilus lunatus; assembly: GCA_917563855.2. NCBI lineage: Eukaryota > Metazoa > Arthropoda > Insecta > Trichoptera > Limnephilidae > Limnephilus > Limnephilus lunatus. The sequence goes on from OU830598.1 coordinate 81,809,862, forward strand.
CTGTTTTATATAATAAAATCTACAATATTATCATAAATCAGATTATGTACGAAAGATAAAAAATATACTAGGTACGTTTCAAAAACGTTACTTTTTTTAAAAACGAAGTGAAGCGGTACAACTCGCGCAAAAGTTTTAAAATATTTTATTTCGATTTTCTTTCAGATTTCAGAAAAGACTACAGTTTTCATATAAAGCCTTGGGAAGTTTCCAAGATCAAGACGTCTTCTGGTGTCACTAAATCTCGTCGCGGACAGTGTTTGAATTATTGTGAAATTTTGATTATCTGTCTTTCTGAACGTCCCCACGAAGAAAACTACATTTATGACCAAAAAAACTATTTTTTACAAATGCGTACTATCATTAATAGACCAGTTAGACAAGCGTTAAAAAAAACATAAAAAACCCCGACGGTAAACACAAGCTTTGAATAAAGACACTAAAAATACTAAGTAATAAAAGCTTTCAACACTTTTACTCGATACAAACGGATTAAAGAAAAAAAAATTCATAAAGCAAAAAAAATAAAATTTATATAAAAAATATAAATAATTAAAATGTGGGCCTCGTCGCGGGTAAAGCTCCCAGTGAGGCCCAAATTATCAAATAATATTTTAATATACCTATGATAAGTTATTGTGTATCAAATAAAAAAAATACTATCCAAAAAAAAAATCACGAGCTATTCTCAACCCTTAGCCGCAGCTGTATAGAGCGTACATATACCTATATGGTAATATAAAATTAACTGAGTTTTCATATACTAACTTTTAAATCGTCTTAGATAGAAAAGAAATGATTTTTGAAATTTACTTAAATATGGTGACCGGACAACTTAGATTAAAGTCAACTAAACACCTCCTTTGAAAAGTCATTAAAAGTGATGAAAAAAATATACAAAAAATCGGTTAAATACGTTACGTTCGGTTAGGTTATGGGCTATTTTTCAAAAAAAATTCACAGCTTTTAATGACTTTCAAAGAGTTGTTGTGTTGAGTTGATTCTGAGTTGTCATGGAATCCTTAAATATATATCCACTGTTAACTTTTTTAAATTACATACTTTGTATCAAATTTTTTCACCTCGATGGGAAAGAATTTTTGTAAATAGTCGATTCGGATTATCTAAATATAATCATATTTTCATTTACATTACATTAGCCATTGAAAGTTACATTGACCACTTCACGGGTTAACCCAAATACTGATCATGTTATGTCAAAACTAACAGTCAATCAGCGGGGAACAAATATCGCTTATTCACTGCTCATTTACCCAAAACGCATGCAGTACATCTATATAATAATATCTACCTACATTTGTCATAAACCAAACATTCAACCTATTTACACATGAAGCAGCTCGTTAAAACACAAAAAATATGATAAAATTAATCTTGAAAGTAATGCTTTTTGTTTTCCGTATTAAGAAAACTCAATTTAAAACATGATCTACTAAATTTAAAGGAAAAAAATAGTACCTTACTGACCAACACGCCTAACTACAAGAATGAAAACCTCAAATCTAGTGAATATCCAAAATTAGCTTTTTTTACATTAGCTCCATACAGGAGGTCCTGAAGAAAATAAATCCCCTCAGGGCCTATGTCATATTTGGGGATGCTGTAGGGAGAGTCTTTTTAGGAAAGGAATAAGAGAAAGTTCCGGGAAGGAAGGGGGTATGAGGGGTGGGTAGAAATCAGGGAATCAGTGTGTTCAGGAGTGACGGACGTATGAATCCATCGGTGCAAGCCGATGTTCCGAGAGAGTATGGCTGGAGAAGTCAAAGGGACTCCCTCAACCACTCTCTCCCGATCCGAGCTGCCATGCAGCTGGTGGACAGACGCATTCGCCACCAAGACCCACACAAACCTACCCCATGAACCCGGGCACCCCTGCTAAGTCACCAAACATAGCGACTACTTGGGGTGAGACAAAACTTTAAAATGTTATGCCTATCCGTATATGCGGCGAAATAAGGCACAATAAGAATATAGACATTTTTGGCTTGTAGCTTCTTCTTAAGTATGAAGGAAAAGCTATAAATAAAAATATAATTTCATTTCTGCGCAGGGGTAAGCAAAGAGGACGAAATTCCACACAACTTAGACACAATACTTTTCTTTTTTTTAAATTTCTGTATAACATTATTTTTTTATCTATATATATATGTTTTTGGACATACCATCAAAATTTTGGTATATTGCGCATTTTTTTCATCTATTTGCAATCTCTCTATTTGCAAAATAATATTCTTATGTATACATACGTCTTTTCCATATGTATAAGTAAAAATATTTTGTACATGTTTTTATCTGTTGTTAATGTTAATTCGTGAGAAGTATTTTGGGTGCAGGTGAGTTCTCTAATTATTGTTTTGTATATTATTGTCAATTGACATCTGTATCTGTATTTTCTCCTTAATAAATAAATAAAAAAAATATTAAAAAATTTAAAAAAACTCTGCCCTGCCACGCTATCTACATCGACTCTATTTCAACATCTTTTCGTACTGAACTGACTCAAGTGATTGATCGTGCCATGTCTTCCTGGGATATCCCCGAGTTCTTCACCCATTCTCTTCATCCTACGTTTCCCGACCATCTAAACGTCCCGTTCTTAATATTAATCATGACGCAGTTCAGCCACTCTCGAAGTTCACATCACCTCATTCGTAATTCGATCATACATAGTATTAGCACACACATCTTTCCTACTACAAACATACAATATAATATAAACCAGTGTACATAATATACCTGATAAAGCGCACAAATACAGCAAAACCTCACGCATACAACAAGACATATCAAATTATGCAGGCAGCACAGAGTAGAGTTGACATTTTGCCACTTGAAGGAGATCGCGTGGGATGTGACACGAGATGCAGAAGAGTCATGGACCCGCGGTGCGAGATGCTGGATTATACAGAGAACAGAGATTTGTACAGGTTTTAATGAACTGAAGATAACACAGCCGACTACGGTATGGTACGCCGTTGTCAAAAGGATTCATAATGAAATCAAGGCAAACGGACACACTAATTCAAATAATGTAACATTGTCATCAAATGGTTAATCAGCGCCATTTTGTTTATTTTACATTTGAAAGGTCGCAGTTAAACATAGATGTTAGGCTTGATTCAACTTTTGAAGAATTTGATCAGCGGAATAGCAAAACTGTCATATTATTATTGAGATGCTTGTGAGCAAATTTTTTTTACATTAACTCCACACAGGAGGCTCTTAGGAAAATAATTTCCCTCAGGGCCTACGTCATCTGAGTTGATGTCTGGAGGGTCTTTTTTAGGAGAGGAAGGAATGAACATTAGTCTTAAAGAGACCCATGTTGTAGGAAGGAGAAAACACAAAGGCCAGGCAAATCGTTCCACAGCCGAGCTGTTAAACACAAGAACGAGTCGAAGTTCTCATGTGACAAATGTCAACCGTGAACACATATTGGGCATGCGTTTGGCGTTAAATTACGATTTTATAGATATCTGAAACTAACCAAGAATCAGCGTTTAAAAGCGGATCTTGTCAATAAAAAACAGCATGGCGCTGATTATTCATTTTATGACAATGTTGCATATAAATTGAAACACCCACACGAAAAATCTTTACTTTACAAGATCATTATTTTCATAACTTCTTAGGATTTTTTATACATAGTCGCCATTAGAGAACAAATAGTATTTTATGACGGTATTAAATTGGCAACATCTCGAACATGAAAGCTTTTGTCTTTTGTCACAAATCACCAAAAAATACTAGCGAAATTCATAATACCAAATAGCAATACATATTATATCTAGTCTTTTTATCAATATTTCAACGATTAAAACGAAATAAACACGCAACATTCCCACATAATAAAAATACGTTAAACGACGACAAACGACAGATGTTAAAAAATGTCCGCCATCTTAAACTATACGAAAATCGGTATCAAAATAGAACAAGTCCTATTTTCACCCTGGATCTATATGAAAAGATGACCCAAAAAGGAAGCAGGACGAAAAAAGCGTCGTGTAAAACACCCGTAATGATTATAATGTAACGAAAAAAAGTAAATGTTATTCGCAATAAAAAAGCGTCGTGTAAAACGCCCGTGAGCATTATAATGTAACGAAAAGAAATAAACCTTGTTTGCATTCTTTATTTGGTCTTTTCACACCTACAATGTAAAATTTGTACACACATCGGGAATCGTCATGTTTCCAATAATAGATTTTTGATTTGTAACTCAATCATACGTCATGTGAAAAAACATTTGCGTCATTCTCCATAAATCATGCTATTGATGTGGAATTCAGAGAAATCACACTGACCCCGTTGTAATTCATAATGACTTCATAAAACAAGACCTTAGCGTCATCGTATTAATATTGACAGTTATAGGAAGGTACCTACGCCAATCTAGTGGAGATCTTAATTCAAATTAATGATTCCAACGCATAAGGGTATTGCATATAATAAACGCGTTATTTATGTACATATTTGTATGCGATCTCTTGATAGCATCACGTGCATTGATCATTCCAAAGAATTGCACCTATAAATGAGCTAGAAATTATCATGAAAATTTAATCCATTACGCGACTGATATCTGGAATGCAATCTGAGAATCATACCGGTAACTAGAATATCTATAGTCTGCAATATTTTTAACAAATACAAGCAATATCTGGATAATCAGTTTCTAAAATATATTCACAAAAATACTAGAATAACTAAATTTGACAATTAGTTACCTGGAATGTGTTCTCACTATAATACTAACCAAAATTTTTAATATCAGAATTGTACCAAAATCTGCAATATTATCTCACCAATATTTATTCATAATCACAGAATTCCACCTATCTGTACCAAGATTCATATTTCATCCATTTTAAATAGCTATCTTATTTTTTCTTTCATTCATAATACAAGTAATTATATGCTTTTCACATGTCCGAATTACAGTAGTCGAATTTAATTCCAGTAATAGTATTGAATTCAGTAAGCCCAAAATTAACTTAAAATAAACCAATAACTTTTGGCCTCTAATTTTGAATTTAGTACCGCCGCTTCAAGAACCGTTTATTGGATAACCAACACCTCTACCATAGGTCACCCTAAGTGGTTCGCTATTTTTGGTGACTTAGCAGGGGTGCCGGGCTCATCGTGTGAGGCGTGTTCAGGTTTTTTCGGCGGGTGCACTTGCCCACCAGTTGCACTATTGTGGACGGCAGCGGGAGAGACGGATTCATACGTTCGTCACTCCTGTTTCGACCTGTTCGACCCCTCGTTTCCGATCCACCCCTTATATCATTTATCCTTCCGGGAACTTCCAATCTTAACTTTCCTAATCCCTTCACTCAGCATCCCCAAAGATGGCGTAGGCCCTGAGGAAAATCATTTTCCACATTTTTGGGGTTAATGTAAAAAAACATTTTTACTTTTCACACTAACTTATTGCCAGGCGGGTTTCGCTGCTGGTGTAACTCCTTTGGGCAATATAATACTACCGCCCTTAAGAACCTAAGTTTTCCCTAAATTAATAAAGTATCGCTATATATACCTCAAATACGACCATATAAAACTGTTTATGACACTAAAAATTCGTGGTCTAATTCCATAGTATTGGTTGAAACATGTATATATATTTTTAAGAGAAAAGTTCAAAATCGTTTTTTAATAATCATTATCACAGAAAACCTCAAACAAGTACTTAATATATATTTTCTTAATGTACTACCAACATCTAGAAAACAATTTAATCCCAGACTAACTGTATATAACTGGAACATAATTAAAACACTAATTAGTAGCATTTGAATGGATTACCCAATGAAACAGGCCACTTCAGAGTCCCCATGAATAATAATAATTGGCATCATGTTACAAATTCAGTCACTCCAAAAGATCAGTGGAGGAAATGTCCACTTTTTGTGAGTGGCACAAGACACAAGACGTAAGACGCAAGCCTTCTCACCTGTGTTCCGTGTCCTGTGTTCCTCATTTACATAGAACAAGTAAGTCCCTGGCCGGGTCGTGTTCGCAGATTTCAAGTGCATAAATAACGCAAAGCCGATGGATTTACAATTATTTCAGTTTGCGGGCAGATTTTTCAGCCACTCCGAGCTGAATTCCTCACTAATTAAGCCGGTGACAAATTCAAAATGCAATAGGCCGCAGCGAACCTCAACATGTTGGCCATTACCACGTTCTTCATGCAGTAATAAATAACGCATCGCAATTAATTTATGCCAGCGATAAGATCTAATACCGATAAGATTAGATGAAGTAGAAGAAAGAATATTCGTACTAGACACTTAAATACCTACCTACTTAATTAATAAATACAACGATTTTATTGAAGAAGAAGATAACGATAATAATCGATGGTTACTCCTTCAAGGCTCTCGCAAGGACTCTAATTTCTTTGAAAGAACGTAGCAACATTTAGTTTAAAACGAATTTAGACCTCCAATATACCTGCATACGTTGTTAGTAAGCAGTATGCGAGTGCTTAGCAGGAAATACAAGATACAATATGTATTAGTATGACAAAATAAACAGAACATGACCCAGAAAAACAGAAAAAGATAATGGTCGCAACTGGGACACGAGCCCAGAAACTCTCTTCTACCCAATTTCGCCATTGGCACCTACTGTCAAACCGTCATATTAGTCAATCTCATATTTCTTTTTTTTTAGAATTTACAATATTATCTTCAACTATTTTTTTCCATATTATAGGCAACTACCCTTTTTATTGGAAACAATCATTCTAAGAATTGGTTTGTAACCTAGATACCGTCACGGATAAAAATATCCAACTTTATTTGTATGAAACTTTTGACTTTCTATAAAAGTCTAAGGACGGGTTGTTTCAAAAAAATTAAAGAATTCATCAAATATTTTAAGTTAATTTTCACGTTCTGTTGTATGAAGTTTTCACATAAAAAATCAGAGTGATCAATTCACGCGGTAAAAGTAAAACCTTCAGAAAAATAAACAAGAATGGGGAGGCTACGAAGCACCGCCCAAAGAGGAGACCGATTATAATATATCATTCTCTCGCCGGCTAAATCCTACAGATGTACGTGTTTGTCTCTATTTAGTTGTCATCGAGTTTCAAACCACAACGGTGCTAAGGAAGTTTTCCTTTCAAAAATAAAAATTGTAGAATGGTTGAGAACTAGTGTTTTGAGAAATAAACGAAAGCATTACCATTCGCAGTCACAGGATCGCATAAGTGCGAGGACATTCGCTGGTACGGGTAGCGGACATCGTGTGTTTTAATGGATTGATTAAGTTAGTTTGAGATATGCACCACGATGGCAGTGCGACTAGGAAGCGCCTCCTGAGTAATGGGATGTAAAGCGCAGAAGCTTTTCTCAATCATGTGGTCATTAAACATAGTGATCTTATTGATGAGATTCCCGGTTGAAGTGTACAAGGTGTAAGGCTTGCTAAATGACATCATATGGAAATAAATACATTTGTATAGCTCTATTTTCTTCTAAAATTGTGAAATGCAATGCAATAAGTCGTATTTTTTTTTAAATAGTCGACAGTAGTTCACGATAAAGAAAATAATATACAACGTTGGTGCAATGTTTTGTAAAAACAATGTTCACAAAACTGGAGGAAATGCCTCTACCAAAAAACTTGTCTAAGTCGGATGAAAATTGATAAAAACCCTTTTTAAAATCTGAATTTATTTTTTTAGCATAGATTTTTGGGATCTGGGCGGCCTTTATAATGTGCTTATTTGCTGTGTTGTGAAATCTGTACAGATTCTGTCTGAATGTTCTAGCACCTTTATCGACTTTATCTTCATTTTGTTTATAAGAAAAACTCTCTTTTTATAAGGTTTGAAGGTTATTTCCGTCAATGTAATGTATCATTGAAGAAGAAGATAACTATGATAATCTAAAATCTTAACGAAAATATGAAAGATAACCAGACACAGAAAAATAGTAAAAGATAATGGTCGTAACTGGAACTCGAACCCAGAACCTCTCGTCTAACCGGGACGTGCGCGTTTTACCAATTCCTATATTGCCACCTACACTGTCAAAGTGTCGTATTATTACTCATATTTCGAATTAACAATATTATCTTCAACTATTTTTTTTCCATATTATAGGCAACTACCCTTTTTATTGGAAACAATCATTCTAAGAAATGGTTTGTAACCTATATGGAACTATTGACTTTTTATAAACGTCTAAATCAATATTTAATTTTTTGTAAGAAAAACTCTCTTTTTATAATTTTTGCATGTAATATGACGGTTCGACAGTAGGTAGCAATGGCGAAATTGGTAAATGCACATCCCGGAAAGACGAGAGGTTCTGTGTTCGAGTCCCAGTTGCGACCATTATCTTTTTCTGTATCTTCTTCTCTTTCATATTTTCGTTTAGATTATTATTATCTTCTTTTTCAATGTTATATTACGTTGATGGGAAAAACCTTCAAAAGTTATATAAAGATAGTTTTTTTTTTTTTTTAGCTAATGTACATATAAATTTTTACTATATTTTTGGGGTCTAGGAGGTCCTCATATTTGAAGTGCTTATTTGTTGTGTAGTGAAATCTGTATAGATTCTGTCTGAAGGCTATGGCACCTTTACCGATTTTATCTTATTCTTAATTCAAAACGTCCAAACCAAGAAACAGTAGTGTGTACCACCTATTCAGCATCGTATAACTGATGCCTACCCTACCTAGTGGCCTACTTCCCACCCCCTCGGGCAGGCGGGAGTGCGGCCCGAGACGGCCACCCTACGGCAACCCACGGCACCCCACGGCACCCCCTCGGCAATGCACCGCGCTGTCTCGCCCGTCACCGGGAGTGACGCGGGAGTGGGCAAGGAAGACGCCAGCCCCGCGTAATAATGTTCGGTGACAGTTGTCATTCGCCCCTCCCCGTCTCTGGGTCTATTATACATTACACAAGTGTCCGGACGCCTTTGTGCCGCGCGCTGTCCGCTGTCCGATGTCCGCTGTCCGCCGTCCGTCACAGTCCGCGTCCGTGCCGGTGTCGCGTCCACTACACCCGTCACTTATTCAGCGTCCGTCCGGCTTTTTTGTGACGTGTGCCGGTACCGCTGGGCGGGAAGCGGTAAGACAATGGTTAAGGCGGTAAATATTCATAATTTACAATGAAGTCACCGACGTTTTACTGGTGAAATCGATTAAAAACACTGCATTATTTATCAACATGTCAACGATACGTCTTCCTATCTTGATTTGCATTTCCAATGGTTTATCAAGACCACGAACAACGTAGGTACAAAGAAATTAGTTGAATCCCAACAAAAGCTCAGAAATTATGAACTTAACATAACCTGCTTGATTGTTCGAAGCACCAAAAACTCTCGATTGGTGAACTCTGTTATAATGAGATGTGCATAGCTTTAGCTGTTTAGATTTTTTGATCAACATGTCCAATTTCAGATTTTCCATATTGAGGTAGATACGGAGCTTCCAAATATCAATTTAATTGCAAAAATTAGGACGAGGCAATTGTTTTAAAGCCTCTGAAGAAGTTGCTAGTAAAAGCGGTATTAGCAAAAATTTCTTTATTTTATTTTATTTTATTTGGAAAACCAACAGTTACAATAATTAATATGTTTGATAAAATATGTGTAAATATTTAACCAATAATAGGTTTTCACTGACATATATTAATTATTTAGTAAGTAGGTATAAAGAAAATGAGAAAAATAGTTAAATTAGGTTATGTGGATGGGATGGTGGAAGGGAGGGGAAAGGGATGAATCTATTCTGTGTAAATAGCAGTATGTATTTGGAAGTGTTATTTATTCATTTTAGGTTTGAAAATGTTAGATACTGTGTTAAATAAGTCGAATTCACTGTATAAAATGTTAAAGATGTGTGAAGCGCAGTTAATGAATGTATTTTGTTTAGAGTAAGTGTTTCATTGAGGAATGTTTAATGCGTGGTTTTGTCTGGTTGGTCTGATGGGCACTCTTAATTGAATTCATTCTAGTAATTCCGGACAATCTCTGATATAGGTAGCATTTTTTGTAAGAATATCCTGAAGAATGCGGCTGACTACTCGTGGCTCAGATGAGGACGATAGCTCCGAAAATCAAGGTATCGTAGAAATCGGTTTGGCGCTTTCTCGATCCTATGTGACATATATACTTGGGATTCCAGATTTGATTCTTATTTTAGTATTTGAAAAATTTCTTATTAACTCCACAAAATTAAAAAATATATATATTTAATTATTCCCCTTCTAAATACATATAGGTATGTTTAGATAGAAGATCTTTCTTAAATAGAATTTCCACCTGAAATTGCATTAACTAGCATACAAATATTGCAATAATTCTATAATAGGGTTTGTCTCCCGATGCAGGGGGTCTACCAGGACGGGGGGGGGTGGCGAGGCGCTCAAAAGACATCTGCCACACGACGCCGCACAGCGCCGGTACACTCCCTGTCTCTCTCTCGGAAGATCTTCACTGACAACTGTCACTTCTAAATTATTACCCCTCCCCCTCTCAACCACCCACCGCCGGATCCTCTCCTAGCAGGCATCGAGACAAAAGACAGTCTTAACAATTTGTTCATTTACTGCAAGCAGGACGGCGACAAACGAGAAAATTTTAAATATAAAATTGCATTAAGTTGAGCTTAACTTATTTATTTAGTTTTCGGAAAGTTGATAGCAAATCCTTAATTATGCATATATGCATATAATAATTAAATAGTTAATTATGCCAATTATAAACATTCCACAGATGATAGATAGTGAATGATAAAGTGTGACAGGATAAGTGTGTTTTTTATATTTATTAATTTATTTTTTAGTTAGTAGGTATAATATGTGTGGGGGGGAGTAGGTAGAAGAATTAACACGGTTTATTTGATCAAAAATACTGTTTTTGAACAATTTATTTTTATACCCTGAAGATGCTTGTGTTAAGCAAAACCGGTCGGTATTGAAAAAATTAAATGATTAAAATCGTGGTTACAAACAAAGTGAATGTTTATTTCAATTAATATGTCAAACCACAAAGTTACTGCTTTCTAACAAAATACAAAAAAAATAGAAAAGTATGAGTATATGTAACAATAAATAATGAAATATTATGTTATCTACCATAACTTTGGATTTTTAGTTGAATTGAAAAGGAATAATATGAAAATAAGTAGATAGGAGAAAAGCAAAAGAGTTTTCGTTGTAATTTTTTTTTTTGAGTATATAAAAAAACAGAAAATATTGACCTCACTATGTATTATATCTGTATGGAGTTATTGATCTCACTATGTATTATATCTGAATTGAGGTCGACATATTACAAAGTTTGTTTTAAATCTTCTAAAGTGATTTGATTCCCTTACAAATAAAGAGTAGATCTAATATTATAAATAAAGGGTAAATTTTAGTCATCGCTTCTAATAATTTTTTTGGTATTCATGGTTTCTGTACGTTTTGTTTCCAGTTTTTATGAAATATCTTCCTACTAACTTGACATAGTTTTTTTATTTGCCTTTAAAAACCAGATTGATGTTTTGTTTTATTTTATTACACATTTTTGGTTTAAGGTAGCCTTGTATCTTTAGCCAAAAGTAGTATTCATTACGCATATTAATATGTTATATGAGCACACAGTTCTAATTGCTCTATGTAAGATTTTGGGATATGGGTTTGTTTTATATTGGTGTTGACAGGATTTCCAATTGCCCAGAGTCAGTGGCGGAGTGGCTTTCTCAATATTATGATAATGTTGTGAGGTTGAAATAAATTGGGAAAGAATAAGGTGGAAAAGAGGAAGGTTAGAAGTGTCTTGTAAAATAAATCTTCAAATATTATAATACGCTTTGACTTGTAAATCCAACGATCCATTCGAATACCATGACTGAGGATGATGATAATGAGACGATGTATACTAGGAAATCATAAATGTGCAGGAGTAATAAATTTTGCATATTATAGTCGAACTAAATATACGAGTATGTCCAGTAAGGAAGTTCAGTTCTATAAATCCTAGATAACTAGAGGCACCAGAGCCCTAGTCTGTATGATAATGTGAATTGTCCAGACGCTGCTCGGTCAATTATGAGATGCCGTCTAAAGAGAATCCAAAACGACAGATTTTGTTACTACCGGGTGTTCAAAAACTAACCTCTTTGAATTTAGGGAAAATAATAGAAAAATAAATTCTGATGCTTTCTTTTTATGTCTTCACCGAGATGCTGTTAATAGTTTCCATTACGGAATTTGGCCTCTTCCACAAGTGCCCTAGCAATTTTACTCTAGTTACCATACTTTTATTTTGCATTACTTGTTGTACATGCGTTATGTTCATTTATGTGAATGGATTCTTCATTTTGGGTTCAAGATTACGTTTTTAGATCGTCAGTTCAGCAACATTTTGACAAAGTTTTATTCTTTGAATCCTGATTTTTTTCATCTCAATAATCTCCTTTTCTAGGTTGCGCATTGTTTAATTTTTCTCTTACTAGATCAGATCGCAACAACAAATAATTAAATTGGTAATAACACGGCACCTACGATAAAGTATAGTCTTTAAAGTTTCATAAAATAATTCAAATTGCTTTACGTAAATAAATCTTCTCCACGTTAACAATGTGGAAGGCAGCTAAGTTTCCAAAGCTGTTGCTGAAAATCTTGAAGATAAAAATATTCATAATTGTTTTACAACTTCTTTATTATATCACACATGATGTGTCGAAAAAAAATAATGTAAATAAATATCTCAATGTTTATATTAAAAAGTTTGGGGGGTTTTTCCACCACCGTATTATTCTCCTCGTTGCCAACATTTCCATTCGTATCAAGAATACGTTCAAAGGCAGTTGTCTGATGCCATCTGCATCTCTGTTGTGTATTATCGACTCGCATCGCTCCGTCTTTATCTGCCCGGCCTGGCTGTCGGTATCGGCGTGCACCAGCTCCACCCGCCCCACCCACCCTTCATCCCCGATGGATATTTCAATTTTCCCATATCTCTAGCGTTGTCATTGTGGGATTGCATCCACCAGCATATCTGTTAATAGTTGTGCCGTATCTTCGAAAGGTTAAAGATCTAAACTGGAATTGAATATCTCTCCTGACGAAAGCCAGACTCTCTTCGGATCGCGATTAATTTGTAAATAGCGACTCTCATTGAGTTTCTTCGTGAAGCATAGCGGAATAATTTATTGCAACGCGCGCCTATCAAATATGTTTTTTGTTTTCTGGTTTTGTAAAAATAGTTATTTGAGATACTTTGTTTGATTTATTTGAAGTTTTATGGTTTGTTTAACAGTGTGCCGGCAAATCCAAAGTGTATTTTACCGAAATATACACAAGAGGGTAACAGATATACTGTCCGATACCTCTTAATTCCGTGAGACTGTAAACGTTAAAATAGCCGTGACATAAAGATGTTAACGCGTCAACTGCTCCTCTCCAAATAGACACCCGGCTTTAACGGTTAATCATTCAATATCTCTTCTCGCGGCAATTTTAATAATTTCATCTGTCAAAACAGTGCGGGGGCGTCGATGCGAAAGAGCAACAATTAAAACGTTAAGTTTTTTCCTCTCGATCTTGTAGCCGGGAACAGGGAACGGGGAACCGGCTCAGGGATCCGTGGCTCGAGAGAATCTGAGAGCGCATTCCGGCATCGAAAATAGCCAACTAATATATCACATCGCACTTAAAGCGGAGAAATGTTTCGGGAAATAAATTGGCGGGATCAAAGTGTTCCAGTTGGAGATTGATGACGGACGGATGGCGCGACAAGAGTGACGTCAGGAGGCAGCGGGCGGCCCTTCTGCCCTCTGCGCCCAGGGCAAGGGCCAATCCTCAAGCAGTCCAATTCTTAATACACTTCACGGTTACAGTAATAATTCATCCAGACATCACTATTTTTGAATCGATGCGATGTGTGATCATATCTCTATGATGTGATCTTAGAAATGGGATAGAGAAAGTCTCCAGACTGTTATGCAGGAAGTTCTTTAATCCATGGATAGATGATAAAAATCAGACTATTATTAACAAATAGATATGTGAATACAGCACAAGAGTTCCAACCCCCATCTGGGGCCAATAAGACTATGGCATCCCTAATTTGAGTACGTTGTGAGACTAAATGTAGTAGGGAGGGGGATAAGATGAGGAACAGAAAGGTGGGGAAGTACCTGGCTATTCAGATCTGGTCACTAAACACGGCTAAAGCAATTTCAAGCTACGCTTCAATTCTGAATGGTGGTCTTGCACCAGGGTGACACTGGGAGTTTCTTCCATTCTTTTGGACGTGCCGCAAATATACTATGTATTATTTTAAATGAATAAATTGTAAAATATCACGGATTATTAATAAAATAAAAATTATTTGCGCACGCCGGATTTTGAACCCACGATCTTCGGATTGCTAGTCGAGAGTTTTTTTCTACTAATAATACTTTTTTTGTAAGAGGTGGGTTAATGTTGTATTATTTTAAAACATTGACATGCACAATGATTCAACGATACCAACAAGAAATCACATTGTTATATTACCTTACAGATTTGTCAGAATTCTACGTTGAGAGATGTGCGAAGATAAAACATGTTGATGATTCTTACCTGAAACAAATAGACAAAAACTGATTAGTTCAAAAATTCTTAAAGTTCTACTTGCAAATTACATTCAGTTGCAACACTTTTCAAAAATTACATTAAGGTGAAACAGATGTGACCATTCCCATACAATCTATTTTTCAACCGCATTTGAAAACTACAGATAATATTTTATTTATTTTAATGTCGAAAAATAATACTCATAATGAAATATTCGCGAACGAAAATTTCACAGTTCTATCACTTATAATAAATAACCCAGTAATTAAATTAACAAAACTAATTATTTTGTGCAAAAACTGCTAGCCAAAATGCCCTAATCTGCGTTAGAAGGAGACAAATCTATGTGCGAGCCATACGTTTCACGTGCACGCTTTCAACCCATTCCTATGGTGTTAAAGGAGTCAGTATATTTGTAGTAAAAATGTCAATTTGCGTGGCGCGATTTGTTATTCTGATAGAATGTTCGTTTTGCTTTTTTATGAATGTTCCAGTATTACTCGGCGCAAGGAACATTTGCGGTTTTGGCACGCAGTAAAAAAGGACAAATTAACTATATAATTATAGTGAGAACGACTGTAATTATTTAGAACTTTCTAAAATCTCCAACTATCACTAGACGCCCGCCTAGTTATTTTGTTATTGAGACTTGCTAAACAATAAAATGCATAGATCGAGCTGGGTACCTACATTCTGTCCGATTCTCGTCTGTCTGCCACGAGTTTTAGAAGTTGAAGCTTTTTTCGACTTTGTACAACGCATTATTGTTATTCCATAAAAATGAGGCGTGCTCTTTATAAGAAACAAAAGTATTATTAGAGAGCATACTTGGTCGAAGGTAGAGAGTGAATCCAAGACTAAGTTACAATTTTTTTTACAAATATTTTATCGGTAACTACCTAACTAACCATCACGCCGGTTCTCCGCGGGGGAAGGCAGAGAGGACGGACCGCCAAACAACTCGGTCTTGGCACACACTATTTGCCTCACTCACATTCATACATCGTCTCATACATAGTCTTCTATTATTCTGACTTTTGACATGACCCGACTCAAGTATCTGATTCATTTGATCGTGCCATGTCTACCTCGTGCGTCCCCAACTTCTTCTACCATTCATATTTGCGTCATATATTCTTCTTATACTACCTAGGTACTTTCTTCATTAATTCGCTCTATATCCACATTTTCTAGGTACATTCTGTAGTAATTTATATAAAATTAAAATTAAATAATAAATATTTTAATTAATAATAGATATATATTTAATAATTAAATTATTTTATTCTGCAGTAATTATTACATTCTGTAGTAATTGTGTAATTTTTACTAATTATCTATCCCCGTTTTCTCGCTGAGAGGATGGGTCACAACTAAGAGTTGAAAGAGAATGTGAAGAATGCGATTATTCACATTCATACACATCTCTTCTATTATTCCGACTGACTGTTCCCAAATAATTAATTCGCTTGATTGCGCCGTTTTTTGCGAAAAATTATCTCAGCGAGCTGACACCAAATCACACCACATAGGCATATACTATATTATTATGCATTGTTTTGTTGTTATGTGAAGCCATCGTATCCTGACTTGAGCACACGACAAATTTGTTTCTCCATCTGGCAATTCTAACCACTTCGTTGGTTTGATAAATGCACCCCATAGAAATGTAAGAATTAAATGTAACTTTTTGACTTATTCACGAAATATTAACGAGCAAGCAACCGAGAGGTATGTACCTACATCGCTTGTCATGAATAAGCCTGTTTAGCAAAGGCGGCCTCTAAAAAAAGATCCAGTTAACACCAGCTCCCGCCACACATGCCGTTGTTCCCAGCCGGTTCCTTTTATAAATTTATTCAATCTTCCCAGGCGTTGATTTAATTTACTGAATACAACAAACCTCTATCTCGCGTCTCTCTTCCACGCATGCGAGACATCGTAAAATTTTTGAAATACATCTTTTTCGCGAATGTTTTTTGGTTGGGTAAATAAAAATGTCTTTTGTGCATATTTTTTTGCAATGAAATTGTGTATTTTTCACCCGTTCTCTACGATTATGTAATTATAGGTACCAATTTTTTTTTAAATATAGATTAATATTGCTAATATACGTTCGCGAACCAATAATTCATCTCAATATTAAAAAGCATAACGTGTTAAAAGTGTTTTATTAGACGATATTGAAAATAGCACCATCTATCGGCGTAAAGTTTCTAAAAATATTTTGAGAATACCCTTAAATCAGTTGAAGTACGTAAATGCATACATGGGGGCAAATGCGTCAATTCAAATCCTTCATTCCGTCTACATCGTGAAAATCTCATCAAACTAGATATAACTTTTACAAAGACTTTGAAATGATGCAAATACCTCAGAAACATGCTTTTGTATAACATTTTACCAACTGAATTTTTTTATGATTTTTTTAATGATTCGTAAAAATAAATCGGGCGGCATTTTGTTCATACAAACGTATTCCCCAATTTCCTCTCTGGATTGTGACCCTAGTGCAAATGTTTATTTTTTATAACATAGATTTCAACCTCTAGCGTGTTCGTACGTTTTGCTTTTCTTTAATAAGTAACTTCTTACAGCAGTAAGAATGCTCCGTAAATCATTAAAATTGCCTGGTTTGAACGCCATAAAAAGACGTTCCGTATACAAGCTAGACAATGCATTTTCTAAAAACCAAAACGTAGAAACATAGGGCATTTTCTTCTAATACAGTTGGTAAAAAAATTCTAGAAAATCGTTCCAGTTTTGGAGAAGAAAAATGGGGAATACAAAACCTCGATTTTGATGATTTTATTTAGTTATTATCAACTTTAGGTGCAGTTGTTCCTTTCGCTCAGTGTTCGGGGAGGTAATAGCGACAGTGAAAGCAATATTTTACTTTTAATGCATAGCGAAACCGGTGACCCGACAATTGGTCCGGCGACAATTCATCCGGCGACAGTTCATCCGGCGACAGTTCATCCTGCCGACAGTTCATCCTGCCGACAGTTCATCCGGCCGACAATTCATCCGGCGACAATTCATCCGGCCTGATCATTTAGAAGATTTTTTCTTCAAGTAATTATGCAAACAGGATATAAGGCCGTACAACCAAAATCGATATACTTATATCTGAAGGCATCTTGAGAGGAAGTCCGCTGTAAAAATAGTTTTACTAACAATAATTTCGACTCTCCGAAGAAGCATGCGTGAATAACAAAATACGACAATCTTATACGTACGCTTATCGAATACTTATACGTACGCTTATCAAAAAACCGTAAAGATACCTACTTGCATATAATATAACTTTTTTATCTGAAAAGAGCACTATCTTTTTAGGGTGAATTGACTAATTTGTTAGGTTAGGTTAGGTTACAGCGGATTTCCACTAAAGATGCCTTCAAATATAAGTGTATCGATTTTGGTTGTACGGCCGTATATCCTCTTTGCATACTTACTTGAAGAAAAAATCTTCTAAATGGTCAGGCCCGATGAATTGTCGCCAGATGAATTGTCGGCCGGATGAACTGTCGGCAGGATGAACTGTCGGCAGGATGAACTGTCGGCAGGATGAACTGTCGCCGGATGAATTATCGCAGGATGAACTGTCATGGAACCAGCAAAACCAATGATGTGCCTTAATTATTTGAAGAACTACGTTATTCGTGCATCCCGCTAAAAGCTTAACAAAATATACGGGGTTACAGAACTTTTGTTTAAGTGTCCATTCATTTATATGCCAAATTATGCCCAGTCAATGCTGCAATCCATCCCTTTGATGCGTGTGCCTGCATATTGTACCGCTCGTGAGTTATGCCCGTGGGAAGTGTATTTCTGCTTCCCGCGGTTTACTGAGCACTCGGGCGGCCGCGGCGGGCGCCTGTGGGGCAAGCTACAACCAATCCACAAACACTTGTTACCGAGCCGTGTTTACACCTGGCAAATTTACTGCCACTACACTAACTTGTAGGCTGTATGAATACAAAAATGCAGCAGCCACAATGTCACTGTAAAGCATTTAAATGTTTGATAGAAATAAATGAATTGGCATTGTTAGGTTATGAGTACTGGCTGTACTTGGCTAAGAAGCAAAGTAATCTTCCAGATATCCATAGCTCCTGGATAGCCAAAGCTTCTGGAGAGCAAAAGCACAACAATAGTTTATTTCAACATCTTCAAAGCTTTTGGATATTAATAAAAGTCTTGAGGTAGAGCGTTAATTCTCGACAATTAAGTCGACAATTGTGAAGATTTAGTTAATTTGATTTAAAAATATGCTTTCTGGCTACCGTTTGGCACATGAACTAAGGTGTTAATGGTTTGTGATACAATTGGGCATCAACAATTCGAAGTGTTGTAAGCTGGTAGAAGTTGAGAAAGAAAGATAAATAATGGGTCAAAGAAAGCCTAAGAAATTACAAAGTTATCATTTTATTGAATTTTTTGAACACTTTTCCTTCCGTTTTTGCTTTTACTAGTTTGAAATGAATAAAGTCAGTCCCTTTTATAGTTTATTGTTATTATTTATACACATTTCGTGATTAAATGTAAAACTGAATAGTATTTCATTAAAAAATGTTTTTTGGAGTTTTAACCGAGATGCACTTTATCAGAACTGTTTTGAATTATATTGTTATTCTCTTTTTTACCTTTGGTCTAATATTATTAATGTTATTATATTGTATAATGAATAACAGATCGCTTTGTTTAAACCACTGTATTATTGTTTATAATATATTGTTTTAAACAAAGTGATCATACATTATATAATTAATGATGCCACAAAGTAATTTTGCGACGTTTGAAGAAGTTATTATATTGGTTGATTAAATGTTGTTATTATAATGATATATCCTTTCTAACACTGCCAAATAAATACTGTGTATATCCTTATAAATAACATAAAATAGTAGGTACCTTCTTAAAATAGCACTACTAATGTCAAGTGACGTCAATCATCATTCAGAAACATGGGGCAAAAAAACAAAATTTAACTAAATTTACAATCTCTTTTGAGATAAATCGTGAAATATACAAAATGATTTACCCTTGCTGGAAATATATGGGTGAATGGTGGATGCCAGAAACAATCGCGGGCATGCGCACATCAAATCCCCAAAGTTTCATCGCAATCGGATGAATGGTTTAGCAACGCATAATTTAATGAGTCAAATGCTCACTATTATATATAGAAACCATCGCGGACATGCGCACATCAAGAATGGTTTAGCAAAGCATAAGGAACAAACAAACATACATACATACATGCATACATACCTATGAACCGATGATCTCCCTAAAGGAAAGAAAAGCCCCTTGACTAATGAATAATACGTAAACATCAGAAAACGGTTTCCAAAAACCTTCGCTCAACTGTCAGTCATGTCTCATAATGTCAACGTCTAATACGCAAGGTGGTCCAGTACTGTAAAGTTAAATCAAAAGATATTCACGATTCATATGTAAATATCCGTAAATCTATTGTATTATCCTGTCAAATGACACAATCCGGCCGCAGAATTCGGGAACAATGCGGCGGGAGCGCCACCCTCCCCTGTCCCTCCCCCCTCCCCACGGCCGTGGAAATAAGCCCGTGTTTATTCTCGCGACCACTAAACTCATCCCATCACTCGGCGCGTAATACTGCCGGCCGCGGTGTCACTTGACGCGCTCCGGCCACCTTTATTATCGGTACACTTAGTACCCGTCTGCAAACTTCGAATAAGAATGCGCAATGGTTTAGTCAATAATACTTTATGTAAGAATGCAAGGCTTTTTTTACATTAGCTCCACTCAGGAGGCCTGTGTCATCGTCATGTCATGTCATATCTTTGGGGGTGCTGTGTAGAGGGTCTTTTTGGAGAAAGGAAAGAGATGCAGTTCTGGGAAGTAAAGGGACGTGTGAATCCATCTTTCCCACTGCGATGCAAGGCGATGGATCGAGGGAATCCGGCTGAAGTTTTCTGTGTATTTTCATACATTATTCTAGTATAAAGATAACAGTCCATCCCATTTAGGAAGCTGTGAAGAAAGGAAGAAAAAGGAAACAGAAGGTGGCCTCCGGATTCCTCTAATAGAGTAATTATTCAAAACATTGTACTGAAATTGGTAAACAATCCACTCTATTTGGAGAGTCGGCAAGACAGGAGGAGACGAGCTTCAGATGGGGAAAGAGAGGTGGCCTCCGGATTGATTCATTGGCGGCATGTGGCGGTGAATCGGGAGCCACTACGACCATCAATCACGGTGGTGATGGCCGCGGCGACATTGTCGTCAAACTTCTCGGGAAATGCTCTTAGGCCCGAAATAACCATCGCCATCACCATCTCCAACACTTTGACAGGCCATAAATGAAGACTAAACCGACACCTCGCGCTGTTTTGAGGCTGCCAAGTCTATTAAGATTTTTATTGTGATTTTTTTATATATGCTTAGGGATTGCTTTAACCACGTACGCCACTGTTATATGATTGTTTTGGAAAATACGTTATTTTCGCCCCCTTTTGCTTCGTTAGGACCTTTCTCCCGGTGGCATTATTATATTTTTTAAATATACTCGTACTATATCGACACTGCAAATACACTTTTCTTCAAAAGCTTTATTTTCAATTTACAAAAAAGGTTTGCTTTCTTCATTACAAGTTTTTGTTTTTAATTGAATTGAATAGTTGAAATTGAAAAAATCTTTTTTTTTAATTGAACAGTTGAAATTGAAAAAAAACTGTTTTTACGGCGTCTTGTCTTTCACAGTTGGATATACGTAGATATTATCGAAACGTACATATAAAATTGTGCCAGAGCACACGATCAGGATTTTTCGCAATTTCAGCGCACAAACTTTCAGCAATACCGTTTTGAACAATGTCGTTTATAGTTACATTTAGATGACTTTTAACTTCAACCACCAAGGTTTTCTTAGCCTGTAATTAATTAAATTAAAGTGCAGTGAAAGGATTGTCCTTTCTATAGTAACGATATAATTTTATTATTAATAAAGTTATAGGTAGTATGCATATTTCAAGATATTTTACGAGTAAAGATTACAAAAGCAAGGTGAATTGAACAGCTTTGAGGAGCGTATTAAACACTGTAATTCAGACATTAATAGCAATTAACATTATGTTTTCAATCAACGCAGTACTGCTAATAATTACTGTTATGTCTGACAGGCAATCTATTCAATCAAGTCCCTAACAAATGCAGTCTATCAGACCCCGTCCAATACTGCGAGCTAATGTGAACCCAATCGCGTAATCCACAGACCGCGAACTCGGTCTGACGGACACTCTGGGATATGTAGATATTTTGATACTATGACCTGTTGTCCACTACATAATAGTCTGACAATACTGATGTCTAGCGAACGGTTACAAATTCTTGCAGAACTAATTTATGTTCGGCTATTTATCAGCTTAAAACAGACGATGCGATTCTCGGTATTTTTAGAAAGAAATACTCCACAATGTGTCTTAAGAAAATTTTGATATTTAGTTTGTAAACACATAAGCAGCAAATTACTCGTAGAATGGGGCAGATATAACTCCTGCGTAAAATGATTGTGGCTGTCAAAATATTTGTCGGGAATTTGAAGCATTCCCTGCTTTACAATATTTATGGATGTTTTCGCTCAATAATTTCTTATATTTCAGTTGTGGGAAACAGTTGTATTTAGATTTTAATCATTCCTTCTTGTGTTTATTGTTCGGGCCTTGGATATCGGCTGGGTTATAAATACTTCACATTTGTCATATTTATTAAACTGCGCTTAAACATACTATAAACACTTATTGTAAGGCATGCCAGTGGCGGACAAGGAGGTGGGCGGTTAGAGTTAAAGTTTCCAAGGGAGTGATACCAAGGATTGAAAAACATAACTAAAAGAAACTGTTTCTTCTATGAGTTTCGTAGAATGATATAAGGAAAAGATGCACATATGTTTTGCCTTAGAAATAAAGTAGGATTTAAGACCGAAGTCGGGAAAGATGTACTTTAATTGTTTTTCGACCACTATATTCTTTAAAACACCCTAACTTCTTTTAGGCAATCACACATGTAAAAATGACGTAGTGAAATTCAAGTTCGGTTATTATTTCATCATGGGCCGATTGTTTCATAGTACTTAGCCAAAAATAAAGAATATCTCCAAACTCCTTTTTCCAAAACCACCTTTGGACAAAGACACTTTAAATACATATACAATAGCTTGCAAACACACAATCACTACCAGCTAAGATCAGACAAACTGAATCTTTGACAAATTTCAAACAAGATATAAAGAGATAGATTATAAGTATTGGACGTCACACTACTGCAAAATAAATTACACATGGACAGAAATAACAATTTACATACGGATACGACCTAACCAATAAAATAAATTACAATAATAGATTCCTGTAAATCTAGCTCCATTAATAGATTTGACAGGATTTACTACTTTACTTCATCTCTTGCCACATTTATAAGATAACTCTTTCTAAGAGATTTACCCACACTTCCAATCATCTTTATGTTTTAATTGTATTCAAATTAATATGCATTTAACCTAAAATACTCTTGTAACTACGATATTCATTTATGTACCTCTACGCCTGTCTCGATACAGGTATATCCCAGTGAGACAGGAATCGAAAAACCTACATAAAGAATAAAAAACAAACAAAAAAACTTGGATGCAACAACCATTGGTCAAAAGAGACAGGGTAATCTGGCAAGTCAATGACGGTTGATGTCAATGGTGAAAAGTTTTAGTTTATTGGGGTAGGTTTTCAATTTGATGACAGCGTGGATGCACTTGCAATACCTACCTAAATAATAATGACGTGGGAACAAAAAAATCTAGAAAACTATCATATTTGTAAAGGATGCTTGGTATTATTAGAACTAAGTCCGCTTCTGAAGTGGACACAATGAGAAAGTGGATAAAGTCGGAGTCATTCGCTTCATCGGCCAAACTAAGCCGAGCGGTTAATCGCGCAATGCATCCGCGTCTCTGACGTCACTCACCAACTGCAACATCGTACTTCTTCTCCTTTTCAATAAATATATACATCTCGACAACACACATACATTCGCCTAGATCCAATCTCGGGCACTGGGAACTTGCAGCGAGAAAATATATCAATCATTCTGTTTTGAAACGTTAGGATTGAAGTAATCGACTGGTAGTTGATGGAATAATAGCATCGTGTCATGACAACTTTATTGCAATTTCGTTATACTGTTTTGTAAAACGATCCCGAGTGATTGATCACACATTATAAAAATACTTGATGAATAACTGAGTTGTGACTGATACACTAAAAAACTTTATATTGTCACAATTGTCAGCTATATCCTATAAAAGACTTTCCAAGCATTGTCACGTAGAATAGAAGTCGTTTTTTTTAAATGATGCACTCGACTTAATATCATACCCATTTGTAGCTAATTTAGAATTTCTGTGTCGACTGGGCAAAATTACTGAAATTATAGTATCATCGAAAGGAAAGGCCAATACAAGGTAACCCAATCGATAATCCAGGAAATGATTGTTTGAAGACATTGTTGGTTTAGTCTGTAGTTAGTAATAAGATAGAAAAATATAGAAAGATTTTATATATTTGTACCGCGTCCTTGAGATGATTTTTCAGAAAAGTTTCACTCTACAAATCATTATTATTGTAGTGGAGAAAAGATCGAACATCTTGGATTCGAGGCCTACGTAATGCGCAGTTTCTTTCTAATGATAAACAACCTCCGACAGGAGAACGTGTCATAAGAAGTAGTGAAAGATTCTCTTGTTTCTTAGAAAGTTATTTGTAACTGCAGAAATGTAAGCATCGCAGGTCAAGCACTCTAATTGCGGCAATTCTCAAACAAATAGATCACACTCTAAGGTGAGGCTCGGCATCCCAGGTTCGCGAGTGTCGCGGATGCCAGTGTCAGTGTGCGTATCACTCGCCGCCTAATTGCCACAAAATAACAACGGAATCGCACGCAAACATTCACCACCACACAACTGACATGGCAACTAACACACGAACAAACAAACTCACTACAGCACAGACGCACACATGACCGCATTTTAATATATCATCCACGCACACACAAATACACCTAGAGTTGGCTCAGACACCAAAACAAACGGAACGGAAGCACGCGACGCCCGAGACAAATTTCCAGATTGCGTCGCGACGCTGAAAATTTTGATTCACTTACAATGTTTTTTCGTCGACGTTTTGGTATGCAGTAGATCGATTATTTATTTAATCGAGCTAATATGTTTATTCATTACCCTTATAAAATTCTTTGGATTCTAGATCGAGTCAAATTTACGGAATCAACACGGTGCCAAATTCACATCAATAAATAATATGCAGTTGCAATAAAACACAATATCTGCTTAAATTTGTTTAAATCTTTCATTTTGAAGGTTTGGATTGTATCCATTAGGTCTGTTCAATACTGCAGCTGAATCGCTCGTCCAACTATGTTGTCGTATCAAGATCGTCTTCGACGTTCTATTTAGCGTTCTCTTTGTGCGCATTTGTAAGGATGATCTAAATCCAGAATGTCAATTGTCATTTTAGCTACGACTGCACTTTCCTCACAGTTAATCCTTCAGACTTCAGTCATGGAATTAGCCGGCACGCTAATATCTCTTGATGGCGAATGGCGTGCGTCTCTTCTCCGGTTATAATAATAATAATGTGTCGGTTCTATTGCAACTTAACATGCTTCAGTTTACTGCCAGTATAGTTTACATCAGTGTTTAGGCTCTCTTGTTTCACTTACAATGTATTATTTGCAAAGCTTTGATTGTCCAGTTTACTAACTAGGTATTTATACCACGAAGACGTTGCAAAATACATAATACTTGGCAGTGATAAGTACTGGGAATATCCGCATGGTTTGTTTTAATGGCAGAATTAACATCAAGGTGTTAATAAAATGGGTAGTTTGAATAGATCACTCACCGTACTGATACATCTTCACTACTTCAGAGCAAATTTTAGATCATTGACCGTGCTTCATAAATTCACTAAATAGGTGCAAATGCTAGACCACTAACCATCATCGATGCTATCACCTGACCCTAACCTAAACGAGATAGAAAAAAAGCAAACTTCACCGACCGTGCAGTAATACCGTCACCAGTAAGGAATAAATACTAGATCATTCATTGTGCTGCTGTATCTTCACTAGATGGAAGGAAATATTAGATGACAGAGGTTCTACACATATTTATATAAGGAATTGTTGAAAGACTCCTTCACATGCTATTATTATCTACAAATCGAACAATTTTGAACGCAAACATATATAGTTTTTATGATATAAACTGTATTTATCATTTCACACGAAACTAAAAAACGTATATAATAAGAGAAAGGTATTATAATAGTTACTGTCACTTCACCCTTATTTCATTTCAATTTTTAAAATTTGCAAACCTTCACAAAGGCCTTAATGTTAAACGTTGTTTTAAAATTTATTTCAAATTTTTAGGGGATGTCTTAATTTTTAAATGCAAATACAAAACGTGGTGTTCTCTTTTCACTGCTTACGTCACTTATCTTACTGTTATACAAAAATATCACACGATTTTTACGAGTCCATATCAGACTGGGAGAAATATCTCTCGAAAAGACTTTACCCCTCTACAGGGTCAAACACCCATATATAGTCTGTGAGAAATTTCTTCAAAAATGCTCTAGGGGTTAAAGCACTGTCGGCCTGCACCTACTTCAACAGGCATAATTCATCACATAATTAACATGCGGCTTCATTACATCATCGAGTCGACTCGAATGTGATTCGAGTAGCATTTATTCTGCCAATTCACCAATTCAGCAAATTGGAAACCAGATGTGGTCCTCCGCTAATTGAACAGCTTAAATCACAAATTAAATTAACATTTCCCCGACACTGGGTGTAAATCAGAATAATTTATTCCCCGAATTAGTCCAAGGTGTGGATCAATAAAATCAGACAATGAAAGAGGCCGTACGCGAACGCGAACAGATACTCGGAAGAACGGGTCTTCGCGTCAAATGTGCAATAATTCTAACACTAACTGCGACAGATCACGCCACGGATCCACTCTGCAATTAATCTGAGTCGGTCCTTCCACCGATCGAAGTTACTGGCCAACCGTTTCGGAATGGTAGAAGTTACAAACAAAAAAATAAGAAACAAAGTGATTGGAACTTTATGGATAAAAATGAACAGATGTTGTGGTTCAAAGTTCTGCAGTGTACGTAGATAGGTACATACTATAATAGAAGTTGCAATGTTTAATCTCAATATAGTAATAAATATTTATATATGTTTTCCTATACTCGTACACACAGTTTACAGATGATAAGTGATAGTAATTCATAAATATTCATTACATAAAACACGGTAGTAGAGTCTAAAGTAATCACTGAGGGCTTTACTAATAAACCTGTTTGTATTATTATACAATTGATAAATAAAAATAACACTCGTTTAAAATTTAAAAAAAAAACGTTTATTAGTGAGAAGGTATTTGTAGGTGGGTGGTGTTTTGTGAACACTTCACTAGGAGAACCTGTGCTGAAGTGCTGAGGTGTTCACATAGACCAAAATGTCACCTACATTTTTATCTCCAAATAAGCCCAGGAATCACTGGTTAAAGATTGTCAGGTGTGTACTGATTCGGCCTGATACCTCGAATTTGATGCGAAACAGTGCAAAATCATGTGGTTTTTGTTTGATAATTTGAGCGCCAGGAAATATTAGAAATACTCTAATTAAATACTGCGAGAAGAACATACTATTAATATTTGCTTCAATCCAGCACATTTCAGATAAGTTTTTAAAAACATGCTTTTGCAATGTAAAATTTCGTGCTTACGAACCCCTTTTCGGATACGGTTTAATTGTATAATATGGTAAATAAAGTTATGAACAGAAAATATATTTATATCTGAACTTCTCACAATAAAAGAAAACATGCACTTTGACGTTTTTAGCATTTTTTGCATAAATACACCAGCGGCGGTATTTAGCAGGATCTTGAAATTCAGAATTTCCTGAATAGGATCCCATTAAAAGTGAAAAGTGACTAGCTGCTTGGGAAACTAGATTATATGAAAGCTTAAATTAGATATATATTAAACAAATGTATTTTTAGCTGTATGTAATTTTGCTTAACCTGTTTAAAAAACACTTTTTTGCTTTCGTGTCTTATTCATGTATTGATTTAATTGAAATTACATAATTGCCTTTATTTATCGTTCTCAGCTGACGATTTAGCAAAATAAGTAAATCAAGAACTTGAACCGGGCTATATCAAGAATAGACAAAAGAAGAGTAGGTACTATGAATAGTGTGATTAAAAATTTGTGTAGGCGAGAAACAACATAAAAGTGTGGTTTTTACAGTACAATTTTATTATGTAGTTCTTCACGCGCAGTTAATACATTTTCACTATAGTCTTGACGATATACAAAATTATAATAATACCTGACTGATATACCTGACGAGTTCACACGTATAACTTACGGTTCATATTAGTTTAATTATTACGGGGGAATGTTGTTTTTCGCTTTTACACGATCACAATCGTTTCCGGGGGCAATAAATTGTGGTAGAAGTCACTTCATATCCGGTGGGTTTTGTTTGATGAATGCTCAGGCAGTCCCAGTGGCAGACAGACCTAGACGGTTTGGTAGGGAGAACCAATGGCTTGGCCAAAACGCCGCATTCTTACAACTAAAATACAAGACCAGACACCACATAAACTACTTTACTTGCCTCAAACTACTAACGCCTGAGGATTACAAATAGAAAATATTGATTCCGATTTAAAAGTTTTAGTTGATTTAAGTTATTTTTTATCTCTTTTCGGATATTTTATTTTGAAATAGTTATCAAATGATGTAATTGCTAAATTTTTAGATAGGGAACTTACGAATTTCAAGTATTTTAGTGAATTTACCTTGGGTTTTAAATTTAATAACAGTTTACCTAAGCATCGATTATTTTTTAAATTTATGTAATAATCTTGAAAAGATACCAATAAAAGGAATAAGATACAAATAGGTATACTTTAATGTAATAATGTATGGCGTTACAATCTTTTTGAGAGCAACGTTCGTGTAAAAAAGGCACAGAAACGTTGGAAAACTAAGTTTTAAAAATAACATTTTAAAGGTAAACAATTATATTTAGAAGAGAAAGGAAAACAAGAAAATGAAAAAGTAAATATAAGGAATTTTCTAGTTGAACAGTCACAGTCTATTTATATATCATATTTAAACATAAAAAATAATGTTAGCCATGTTCAGCGCCCTCGAGGTAACATTAAATATTATTAACATAGAAAATACAGAAAATAGTCAGTCCTATTTAATCAATTTAATACTTGCTGGCCTTATGCATTTTCCATCACACACGTCACATAATAAAAAATACGTAATTTAGGTACCTACAATAATTATTATATTTATCCTAATGTTTGAAATGTAGGCACGAGACTGACCGATGATTGCGGCAGGGTGAAACTGGTCAATTAAAAAACAAAAAGTAAAATAAATCTGTTTTACCAATGTTTTGGCGGTTAATTTTAATAAAAGAATGATGTAACTCTACATCACCAAACAGAAGTTAACCTAGGAATATATCGAACTGTATATTAGATATTGACACATTGATCCGCTGCAGACACATACTCGTTCTTCCTGACATTACTAAACCAGCAGATAAAATTTCCTCTTCCAAAATATTCTCAAAACTTGTTATTTTATCGAAACACTTAACACTGCAGCATTCCATTTCTCTTGAATTTCATTAATGATAATAATTTTAAGTAGTCAAAGTCAACGTTTACATTCTGATCAATAAATTCCGCCGATCGGGCTTCTTATAATGAAAGCGCCGACAAGAATATCACTGAGAAGTCTCCCTATCCTCGAACCGATGCGGTGCTGCCATAAAATGCGCTGTCGATATGACCGGTGCAGGGAACTGCAGTTCTGTTGTGATAATGAAGAAAGGCCTTTGCCTCTGATGCAAGCGCGTTGCACATAGCGCATACATACAACGGGTGGCCCAAAAAATTGACAAAAGTTGACAAGTAACTCGTGGACTGCTATAGGCAGTCGATATCGACAGTTTCAAGCTATGACTGCATAGCAATCATAGGAAAAAAAACCTACAAAACAAAACAGCAATCCATGTATTTCAAAAAATATAGGCTGCTCCTAGCTGACCAGAATATGGCAGGGATTTCGCGGACGGCTACAAGCAGTCGATATCGACAGCTTGAGATTTACAGTTCTCGTGGAAAGAAACATGACAAAACAAAACGGCGGTCTTCATACTGATAATCGACTGCGTTTAGCAGTTATTGTGTTCTCCACATGTTATTTTCAGATACACATATTATATTTCTAGTGCTACATTTTTCATAGCTTTGACTAAGTTTCGAGGACCTCCATTGCAGAGCAGTAAGCTCATTGACCTCGAACACTGAGATCGCAGTGGTAAAACAAAGCATGGGTATTTCAAACGTGTAATATTACAAAAATATTCTTATATGCAGAGATCAGTACACCAAAATTAGCATTCGGTGGCGTCGCAAGTGCTGATTTGTGGATACAACAAATTAATGATTAAAAAATAGATCTTCGTTTGTTAGTTCTTTCTTTGTGAGTATTGCTCCAGAGAGAGACCGGGGTTATTTTAAATGACTTCTTTAGCCATGCTTAGTAACCAGATCTGAAGAGCTAGGAACTTCTCAACATTCCTATTACCTCTTCCTTTCCCTCACCCGATTCCTTCAAGATTTCAACAAATACCCAAATGGTGTAGTTACAGTTTCACTGACTCTGGTCAGAGATATTATTTTAACATCTTGCTACACTAAAGAGGTAAGCATCGAAGTTCGTTAGAGCATTCAAACTCTGAAGATTTTAAATCTGCACATTTTCTCCCACATTGTATTTCACTTAACTTAACTAAGATCAGAGAGATATGTTTTACTGGACCACCCGACATTATTATCTCCAAGTATGGCTCTCATGCAGGTCCGCGAAGTGCAATGGGCTGTTTTCGCTGATGAAAGTATGGGAGATAATGTGACCATCATTTTACATAACACAATTCATACAACACAAGTCTTATTACTGCTTTTAAACAAGTTGATACTTCGTACCTTATATAAAAAAGTAGTAGTGAAGTGAATACAGGCTTCATATTTAATGAATTTTTTCATTCATTGTGTTGTCTAATTTTTTTGATGGATAAATGGATAATTCAAAGATCTATAGCAGTGGTTCTTAACCTTGTTGGAGGTACTGACCCCCACCAGTTTCATATGCGCATTCACCGAACACTTCTTAATTGGAAATCAAACCGAATCATATGAGTTGGGGGTGTGTCTTGACCTCCGTCGAACCCGCTCTTGACCTCTGGGGTTCGATCGAAACCAGGTTAAGAACCACTGATCTATATCGTGTGATGAAAACGATACTTCGATCCAAAAATAGTTGCATTGACTTTTAATTTCTAAACAGAAAAATCTATACAAATTTCATAACGCCAGAGCTCACCAGAGAACATGACTTCTGTTTTTTAGTTAAGAAGTCATGTTTCACTAATCGCTTATTAATAGATAATTTTCACATTATTACATTGGTTCCGGCTAAATTCTTGTACAGTGTGCAAAATATTTCACGATATATTTTTACGAGCAGGTAAATTTTGGATCGAAAACCACATGATGTACGTCAAAATGTGTATCTCTACCACAGGATATACGTCAAAGTGTGTATATCTACCTCATGAGAGTACCTTTACTACGTACATCTAGCCGGTGTCCCAGCCCACGCGATGCCGAGCTACCAGAAAGCCAAGAGATAAAATCACGGAAACCACATCGTAATTACACTTACTTGCAGAAGCTGTGTTGTGTTTGTTCGCTGCTATCCATTAGATGTGCGATTATTAAAATCGAAACAAAGTGAATCCGTGTAAGGAAGGCTGTACTCTATCCTGGTAGCGGTAAATATCCATTGCAGTCCATGTAGGATTATTTAAAAAATATGCGTTTTATGCTAACGACCTGACAGGATATCGATATCGATATATAGCGGATTCCAGAAATGCAATAAACCTTTCAAAATTACTCACAAACTTTACAGTAGAATCTCTGTTTAGATGTCAAATAACTCTGCAACAGTGATATCTAGCGTGATTAAATTTGCACAGTTTTTTTTTCCTGTTTGATTCAACCATTTTCAGTTAGTTTTTTTCCGTTTGAAAGATATTTATTGAGTTAGTTTATACTACGGTAGAATATAAAGTAATAAGCACAAGGTAACATTTTAATTTAAAATTTTTAATATTTTTACAGGAAGCATAACATTTCTTTTTAACACATTCATTCTTTCTTCATTCTTCATACTTTCAGGCATTTCACTGTATATCTTTAGTCCTCTATACATGATTTTTTTCATATGTGGCAATCTAACTCTATTTATATCTCTGGTTTCGTAATTATGCACGTCTCTTTTAAAAACAATTGCATCCTTATAGTATTTTGGCATTTGTTTTTTTCATAACTTAATGCATAAAATGAATATAAAGCTACGAAATATGAAACTACGAAATGTCAATTTAGCTCTTTTTTTAAAAAATATGTTTATTAAGTTTTAATTTTACAATATTTTATTTTACAAATCTTACGAAACTGATCAATCAGTTTGGTTGTAAGAAATCTCTCATTTTTTTCTAATTATTTAATACAGTATACTTTTCAGTTTTACATAGTAAATACTAAATATAATACATAATATTAAAATACTAATTATTACGACAAACTAATTATTATAATGTTAATAATTATTATAATGTTATTTAAAAGTATGAGAGACGCCATTTTGTGTGATGCGTATTTTTCATATAATGATGCATTTCAAATCTGCTTAAACAGGTTATGTATACTGACAAATAAAATTTAAAAACAACTATCCTATTGTGAGATCAAAATGAATCCCATAAAATTTTTACGATCATATTTACGGTATATGTTACAACGAAAACACGATTTAATTTTGATATAAATATTAAAAACTCATTTCATAGGAATTTCAATTAATTTACCACGAACGCTATTATTAAAATATGCATAAGAAATACCTACTTTTCGCGTGTAGATTTATTAGCCTAACCGCTTGTTTAATGTGATATTTTACACAGTAGTTCCGAAACGATCAGAACGTGTGCAGTGTGCACACAGCAGCAATGTTCCACGGCGGTTAAGAGCTTACACATGAGCACGATTCGATTTATGATAGCCAAAGAATTTTATTACTTTGATAAGATTTTCAGCATTAACCAGTTTTGAGTAAGCACCCGTGACGTGGAAACGCAGCTTTACACGTAAAGATAATAAATAATTCGCTAAACTAACGGTTAACAGTATTCAAAGAGGTTGTCCGTAATTTAAATACATATTTGATTTAATTTATGATTTACTCATCTAGCCAACGCGACGCGAATTATTTATTGCTTAATGTGAGATGCAAATTATTAGCGAAATAACGCTATCTCTGACGTGAATGTTCCCACATCGACACGCTCCAGGGGAATCTGGATTGCCACGGTGTATTTACAATATTTAATAACAGGTTATACAATTTTCAATAAGCAATCTTAAATAATGAACAATATACTAAACAGAAAGTATCAGACCTTTTAAACGAGATTTGAATCAATGCAAACAAAAAAGTCATAAAAAACATTATAGAACTAATATAATATAACTAATGACCGTTCAGGGCCTTAGTTGGCATTTTGGGTCCCATCCAGGCGTTTTCTATTCAATTCCACGGCTCACTAAGACCTACATCACTAAGGGCCTTCGCTGATGGAGAAACTGAAAAAAAAACAGTTGTCGACGCAATCGCAATCAACCTCCTCAACTAAATCGATATTTTTCTGATCTGACATGTCAACATGTCAAAATTTGACAGGTAGTGAGCCATTACCATGGCAATCTGTCGACAATTAAACTGAAATGCGATTGCCGCGGCGACCAGCACTGCTGGTCGATATGTCAAATCAGAAAAATATCGATTTTGTTCGGGAGGTTGATTGCGATAACGTCGACAACTGGTTTGTTTTCAGTTTCTCCATAAGCAAACGGACTAAAATCAACATTTTCCACTTAGTGTGATGATCAAAGATATTGAAATATTTTGTATTTGAATATCTTTGTTGATGATAGTAGAAAATTTTCATATTTTGTCAGGATATACGCAACCCCGGAAAGTTTGTCTTTCTTAAAAACAAAAAAAAATTGAACGTTAAACTTAAAAATTAAAATGATTTTCTGCGAGAAATCAGTTGGCCTAAGGCTTAGCGAATTTTAGAATATGTTGTAAAGCGAAAGTATATTGGGTCGGAAGGAGATCAAAAAATTAAGTCTTAGCTCATTCACGACTTTAAAAGGATTCTGCTTATGTTATTCGTTGAGCTAAAGTTAAAGTTAAAGTTCTGTTGCAATGCCGCTAATCGTGTTTTTTTTTTGTTGATAATAATTAGTTTGACAAAGGCTGCATAGTTAATCAACCATAAGAAGAGAACACCGAATTACTAAAACAAGTACTAACACTTTGTGGTATAATCAAGTATGCATGTAGGAACAATTAAGTTCAGAGCAATAATTTTTTCCTCCCCTAAACTTAGACTAAATCACGCAACACGTAGTTTCAGGAACCACGTATTCGTATACCTTGTGTCTTCATAATTTTACAAGTTTAGTGCAACTTTGATTTCTCTCCGAAAATTACCAAAACGTTACAAATCTGAAAGTAAGAAATTGTACTATTTTTTTCTAATAGAAGTGTATTTTGACAGTCACAGAATAAACCGTATTTTTTTTTAAATATGTGTTATTTAATTGCTTAAATACAGACTTGTTTATTTTTGGATGAGAGTAGCGAACTTCTATTTTAATTCGACTATTTGACATCTCAAATCAAGTTTGTCGATTTGTTTTTTATGTCCCGGTTCCGATTTCAAGATGGTGGCCATTTTAATGGTTCAGTACAGATTCTTTTGTTTTGAAAACTAAATCGTCTTATTTATTAATTCATTAGTTAAGTATTTAAGTGCCTACTTATAAATCTTATGATTTCAGAGGAATTTTGGTTTTGGTTTAAAGTAATTGAAAATTAGTAAAAAAAATTTTGGATGCAAGGTACCATTCACATAACTACTAGTTATAATGTTATTTATCGTATTTAGGCTTCTCAGCAGGTTGGTACTTTGTATTTTTTAGCTTTTTTCCAATCAAATCGGTTTTTCCACGTGGAGGTTTTTTCTGATGTTTAAATCTTGATCAAATGATACATAATACCGACCGTACGATGACAGGAATCACGAAGTTTCCTAGAGATCTCATCTGAGAAGTGAGTAAACAATAGCTTTGTACCGAAAGAAATACCTGATTCGAATTGCATTGATACGGGCGTCCAGTTAATTTACCAAACTTTATCTGATTGGTATATCTAAGTCGGTACAATAATCGGTTCGTTTCAAACGATCTGTCGAGTCTATTGTGGTGAGGCTATTTGACAACTCTCCCATTCATCATCACAAAGAACAAACTCAAGGCAGTGTCCATCAAGCTGACGGAATAGATAGTCATCGGACGGCCAGTTACCTATACCCTGATCACTGATCATCCGATTTGTATTATTCAGCAGAGGCGAGCGCTATGCAATTCTCCTGGATAATTTCATCGGGCGAAGGCCACATAAGTTTCCCATGGCACTCAGCATTTTAAAACAAGTGTGTTACGACTATTAAAAAATGCTGCCTAAAAATGTTTTTTATCTTTTTTGATGACCACTTTGCATTTCGTCTTTTTTATGTGACACCTCATAAGAGCGTCGAGCTTATCGTCGAGGGGAACTATATCGCCACCCGGTTGGGCAGCCTTGTAAGGCGAGTTAAGGGACGGGCTGTTAATAATGCGGGCCTAGAAGAGGCCCGGATTATATGATGGAGGAAAAAAAGTTGACGGTAGCTCGATCTACACACGAGCCGACTTACATAAAAACGAAAAGCACCCATTATTATGAAGCTAACGTTGACTGTGAATGGGTGTTCCGCTCGTGCACCGGTGGACCGGGGATCAATGTTGCCAGCTCCTTAGAGCAGCCTACATTAAAATACTTATAGAACATACTCAGCATGCCCACATTGCGTTTGTACATAAGAGATGGCAATGGTCCATTAATATCGGATTGACTTTCCGACCAACCGCCTTCTTTGCACAAGAATCAAGTAGGTGATTCCCATATACGTACTTGAGATGTGTACAGGGTTAGCAATTGGTCACTATCTACTAGCTCTTTCTTTACAAGACTGAGGTCTCATGTACTTACTCCAAGCATTTCTATAGTCTTTATTGGGGAGAGCGCTTTTATCAAATTGCACCAGAGAGTCATTGATCTCCTTCTATGCCGCGGACAAGCTTGGATTTTCGAGACGTTGAAACTGACCAGGTTGGCCTTACCCCAGGCACGAAACTTCTCGAGATGGTGAACAACTTTTCATATCAAAACTTTCCGAGGTGTTCATAAGTGGAAGAGAGTTGTCAAAAAGATAACCCTTGTGGACGGTGATGTTTTCAGAGTAGCAATTAATTGGTATAGGTACATTCAACGAGTTCGTTGATGTAAAACAAAAACAGCATTGGTGACAGCAGAGATCCTTGTAGCACCCCGCATTGATTTGGTGCGGAGAGGAAGAAGAGCCGTCAACTACGCTTTCATTTGTTCTTACCTCGAAAAAGTCCGCAATCCAACTATGCAGGTTTGAATGGATCCCATACGAAAGTAACTTCCCGGCAAGCGACCCGTGCCAGACCCTATCAAGGCTTTAGAGATATCTTAACCGCGCGACGCGAGTTTCTCCAAAACGCTCCAAATACCGCCCAAAATATGTGCCACATATACGAGCAGATCGCCACTTGATCGATTTCGTCGAAATCCATGTTGCCTAAGATAAGTGAACAACTTGTTATTTACAACCCTTTCCAATACCTTTAAGAGTGTGGAAGTGATGGCTATGGGGCTATTGGAAGGATCGGAGCAGTCCCCTTCTTAGGGATTGGGTGTAGGTACGATCGCCTTTTTCCAAGTTCTGGCACCTTTCCTTTTTTTGAGAGTTTAAATAATTTTAAGATGTACTAACATATATACTTACATAATAAATGTTACTACGCTATGTAAAAGCCCAATAGGGCGTTAATAATAACTTAGTGGCAGAACGAAATAAACTTTAATTCTGGCCTCACAAGCCAAGTGTACTAAATCTGACTGTCAGTTGAACAACCTTTAATCGGCGAAAAATTCTCTAAGCCTCACACTAGAGTTCTAATTTTTCACCACCATTTAACATTAAATTTAAAGTGTTCCTGAATTTGCAGTACCTTTATTTCATCCAAGTGTGTATAATTATTGCCTACCTCTTCCTCCTGTTTCTTAATCTCCTCCGTTTTTATCTCCATCTTTCAAATAACAGCCATTGGGAGTTTTATGTCTTCTTATTTTATTAAATCAATGTGTAGGCTTTATTTTACTTCCTATCATTCAATCATAATAATATTACAGTGATGCAGGTGTTGCATCAGTAAGTCTTTCCTGCTTTGCCCAGGGATGGTACTCGCACAACCTGAGCAAACTCGTGCCCTCTTATCTTGATAGATCTCTATAAACATAAGATGGCAAAACTAGATTTTCTTCTAAACGGTTATGAATCCTTCAACATCCCGAGTGGCCGCTCCACAGGCTGGTGGCCGGATTGATGCCGCATAAATAATAGCAGATGGATCGATAATTTCATTTCTCCGTACACGTGATGGTCCAGATGAGAGATAATGGCGTCACGGATGCTGCGGGAAGTGGGGGGGCGGTACGGCGCATGAAGATGACCGGAGCGAAACCGATTTCACGATAGCGGAGGGCATCGAAAGATATCCAGCAATTCACCGACAGATACGAGGAAAATTCTTTAAAAAATATATATATTTTGTACAGCGTTTGTGTGCTAATAATATTTGCTGGTTAGATATGGTTTTTTTTTTACCTACATTCACATATATTTCACGATTAAAACATAATATTGTCTTATGGAGGTTTTACACGACGCTTTTTTCATTCAGTTTTGATAAGAGTCGTCTTCATAAATTATAGTTTAAGATGGCGGACATTATTAATTGACAATGACAATCACCTGTCATTGTTTTATGTAACGTTTATCGTTTATTTTTTTTTAAATATTAACAATGTGGGTACCTATCAATTATAGTTTTAGGGATGCATTTCAAAATCTGAAATTCCTGTTTTCGGCTTTGATTACATCGTGAATTAATAATATTTGAACATCAAATATATCATTTTCGATTGACTATGCTGTGCAACAGTTATTCCTGTGTGAAATTTTTGAGGGTTAAGTAATCACCATGGAGTCTATACATATTTCATCTATGTTTTTTTTTTCTTCGAAATAACCTAAAAAAAATTACATATAAATTTAGCTTTCAAAAATGCCAAAATCCGTAAATATTATTTTACCATTATGTACTTTGAAGACTATTCTACAAAAAACCAAAAATTAACATTCCAAAAAAAATTTGACTTAAAGGGTTTTTCCAAAATATTCTATAAAGTCGATTTTATATTTATCATACATAAAGATAGCAACCGATGAAAATATTTTGCTTTAAGAAAATTGAGATAATGTTGGTAGTTTTTGTCATACAGTTAAATGTGACTGAAGGGGATGGGTCGAATTAGCTCAGTGGTTAGAGCAGAGCCCCGGCAAGGTTAAGGTCCTGGGTTCAATTCCTAGATGCTACCGAATCTTTTTCAGATTTTACTGTTTCAAATTCTCTAGTTTCAAGTCTCTAATATTGTCTTCAATGATTAAATATTTATTTTGTCAATTTAACGGTCTAATTGTAATTGTCTATCTTCATAACAATAACAGTAAAAACCAAGCTATTATTGCGAAAGAATGGTACACAATGATATCTCAATAATAACTATCATTGTTAAATGGAACTGATGGTTCATGAACTTTGGCAGATCGATCACGGCCCGATTATGACGAGACTGGACCACAATGCTCCCATCACTTCACACAATTAGACGAGGCGGCGGTGTCTTTGTACCCCCTCCCTTATTCCCCCAACTGGGGGGGACTGCCACTCATTGATCCCCCAGTTCCCCCCATATCCCCCTGGCCCCATTAACTCTGCGTGTCGCTGCATGATCTCATTGTTTCCGTGGTTGAGCCATCGATATCGGTGCAATACTCTTGGAGCGATTTACCTGTCACCAGGTAACTGGTTACCGGTAACAGGTGCCCGAATCCTGTTCCGGTTCCGACCACTCTCAAATCGCTGTGGACTGTTATTGTTAAATTCATTACGCCATTATTCGTGCTTTGTATTATTAAGACTAATTCTGCGCTGCGGCTGTTGAACGACCTTTCAATGGCCATTGATTTATGCATTATTTGTGTTCGTGCAAATATATATAATATAAATATATAATGCATAATGAATGTAAGAGGATCTATTGGCATTTATAACAATCGGCATAAAGGCATTGAGGTGTTTTAGAATAATAGAAATAAATATGATTGCTATAACTATTCAAACTGGACCTACGGTCAAGTGAGTAAATAGGTATGTAGATGTTTCAATCGTGGGAACGGGCTTACTTATTTGTTACTTATTTGCTATCACAATAAATCTATGATATTTTAACATCCCAAAACGTTAATTTCTATTGTTGATGCTGCCGGGTTTGAACTCTAAAATTCTAACTCTACCAAATAATGTGGATGATGTCAGGCAACAGCATAATTTAATTTATGTTTTTTATTTTTTATTTTTATTGACGCAAAATTTAATAATGGATCGTTGGTACATAATAAACCCATCGTAGCGCTAATATCTCTTATTGTATATTCATTAATATGGACTTCGCATTATCATAAAAAAAATTTCGCTTAACCCAGCAGGCTTTCGGTTTTCGTGGAACAACTCGATTTTTTAAACGACTTCGAAAAGGAGGAGGTTATCAATTCCGACGGTTTTTTTTTTTTATGTTTGTTCCCTCAGAACTTTCGATTGGGTGAACTGATATTGATGATTCTTTTTTTATTAGAAAGCTGGTGCTTCCCGTGTAGTCCCATTTTGGTAATTTGGTCCAGTTCTGACAATATGATCAATGAGAAAACCATATATGTCTTAAATTTGCAATAAGTATGTGCGCGACAAATGGACGAATAACTCAATATTACGCCAACAGATTTCGATGGTTATTTTTTTGAAGTAAAACTTTTTTACGCAATTTCGTCACTAAAAATCAAAAAATAAACAAAAATTTTAAACACACACATATTTTATTGCGTGCGTGACAAGTGTATTTTAAACGTTATCGTTAACTCACTTTTTTGTAGTTTCATGTAAAAATAATTAATAAAAAATCCTAAAGATTCATAATCTTTTCAAATCGTGAAATAATTTCGTATGATTGTTATTTTTGGAGTCGGTGTCAGCCAAGATCTCCACATCTCATCTCATCTTCACATCTACCTATGTATGTAGTTACCTTGGCTGACACCGACTCCAAAAATAACAATCGTACGAAATTATTTTTTTTACTTTTTAGTGCATTTTTTGAAGTCGTTTATTGTTTTGTTAAAATTTTTGTTTATTTTAAATTAGGTTTCATATAAATAGTTGTGTCTCCCTTATTATAATGGTTAGAAATGTGTTATAAACGATGTTAAAAATAAAATAATAATAATATTAAATTTTCAAAAAATTAACCACAAAATAGTTCAAATGTACACCTTTAT
Organism: Limnephilus lunatus; assembly: GCA_917563855.2. Classification (NCBI taxonomy): domain Eukaryota; kingdom Metazoa; phylum Arthropoda; class Insecta; order Trichoptera; family Limnephilidae; genus Limnephilus; species Limnephilus lunatus. The sequence continues at coordinate 81,850,366 of OU830598.1, forward strand.
GAATCCAATGTTTCCGGCCACGATTTGAAAAAATTATGAATCTATAGGATTTTTTATTGATTATTTTTACATGAAACTACAAAAAAGTGAGTTAACGATAACGTTTAAAATACACTTGTCACGCACGCAATAAAATATGTGTGTATTTATAATTTTTTTCGTTGTCAGTAATTTCAGTTAGAAAAAACCTAAAGTCACCCAATTCAAAAAAAAATTACGTATGCATTAAAAAAAATGTATTTCACGAATTACATTATTAAATAAGCATCATCATAATATTATAAAATTATATTATTTCGAATCATAAAATTTTAAAGTGTATTAAAACACCTTCCGAAAATAGTTTTTAGTTTCCGGATGCGTTCAGAAATATTCCATTTTTTATGATTTCATTTTCAAAGTCGAAATATTTTGACCCTCCGACAAAATAGGCTCGAGGCCCGAGTGGTTAAGACCCCACGTTCAGAATTTCTACTGATTTATTACCTATTTCCCTTGAACACTTTAAATATCGTAAAGGATGCTCTGAAAATTATTAAACATACATCTGGCTCTGTTATAGGCTACGAAGCACTGCACATATGAGACCGATTATACTTATTATCATTCTGTCGCAGGCTAAATCTTATAGATGTATGAGTTTGCCTCTTTTTAGTGTCGCTATTTTTCGTTTCATCGGGTTTCTAATCACAACGGTGCTAAAAAAGTTTTCACTTAAAAAAATCGCAGTGTTTCTTTAAATGCTACTTTAGACATTTGTCGATAGATTTTTGCTCCATTTTAAATTATTTATTTATTTATTTCTATTCTTCAACATACATACATATTACAGATAATTACATTGGTATACATAGATTTTAAGTTAAGTAATAGGGAAAAAAAATAATAAAATGTTACTGATCCGTAACTGTATATAGGTAAGTACCTAGTAGTATTTTGTGAACACCTCACTAGGCGAACCTGTGCTGAGGTGTTCCCGTGTTTTGGAATAATTGCAATTCTGACGACAAAAGTAGAAACACCGAATCCTCCTTGATATTGTCAAGAAGGAGACTGTGGATCGACCCATGGCGGCAGTATTGTATACATAAAATAAAAGATTAGTTGCAGCCAGGATCTATATATACATGTATATATAGATCCTAACTACATAGCATCTAGTTTATGTACAGGATAGATAATAGTTTTGATAGATAGGTAGGTAAATTATTCTAGTATCTGAGTAAATGCTTTATCATTCGCTGACATACGCCTGCAAATTATAACAGTTTTTTTGTAATATTGGCGCGCCTCCTCTAACATTTGTATTTACATATCTCGCATTCAAAGCATCTTCTTATTCTTTTTCAACGATTACTACGGATCCTTCAACTACCTTCAAATACGGATATGTAGGTATTACTTTATCATCCCCTAATAAAACTCACTAAACTACTAACTTAACAAAAAAATCAATAACTGACTTACGTATATGAATACTGAGTGTATTAATCGCTTCGCAATTTAATAAAATGTGTGCTCTGTGGGGTCTGTCTTTTCTTGATGGTCCCAAACTGAGGTCAGGCCATCCATCGGCTGTCCCTCAGACCTCAGAGCAACAGACTGATGGTCCGGCGGTGACTCGGCACTCCGGTGTCGGCATGATACCCCCGGAATGTATCTGAATATCCTGTCCGATCGATGCCGATTAAAGCCGCTATTGATGCGTTTTAATTGCTATTCTCTCGTGGCTTTGTTATGAAATGTTATTTGTCAAGGGTGGGGGTCGTGGTTATCGGTTACGCTCGATGATGACTGACGCCGAACAAAACGCAACGGAAACAACAAACGAATCGATTTTTTTTATAAGTCGATGCAGCCAATAAAAGAAATCAATTAAAATTTAGACATGAACTTATTTTCTTTATGTCACAGAACACTGTCATTAGTAAAAATGGATTTTCTGTGATACGAGATGTAGAGTGATAACATTTGCATACAATTAAATGGTAGAATAGACTGTCCTGATTTAACTAAGCTCGTCGACTTTCATGTGCCTACTAGAGCAACTCGCTCCAAAATGCTATTTAAATGTAACAACACCAGAACTGAGTACATGAAAAACTCACTTGTACCTAGGTTACATGAAGTTAGTAATAGATACGCAGATGTGGCGGATCTGTTTAACTGCACGGAAGCTAGTTACAAGAAGGCTATTCTATCAAATATTTTCAATCAATAAGTATAAATTTTATTTTACACTAGTATTATATGTTATTGTAGCTCCTTGTGTCACTTCTCAACCAAATGCCACATCTAACTTATTCTCTCTCTTTTATTACATCTTATGTACAACTATGATATTGTGACATGTAATCTGTATTTATGGTATATTTATACCGTTAATGTTAATAAATAAATAAATAAATAAAAAAATATTGTTTTACTAAAAATGCTGCTGCATGCATTTCCAAAACCATTGTTGTTCTGGTCTACAGTATACAGCGTGCACATATGGTTATTACGCTTTTAGTTTGATTTGTCGTCATATTGGAAGTTTTAAATTTTTACCCAACGAAGATTTCTGTAAATTTTGATGGAGGGTCACGGAACGCCAATATACTACAGCAAGCACCCCTAATTACCCAGGGGGTGAAAAATGCTCCATCATGTACTGGCTTCCTAAACCGGGACTAATAAGTCTACTTAAACCGAATTAAAACTGATAACATAATGCTTTGCGGCATTGATGGCAAAAAGTAATTAACTTCTCGTATGAAAAGTGAATCGTGTGGACATTATCTTATGAATCTATTGTTATGTGTCACGACACAGGATATTAAATTGCATATTATTAAGTTAAACTAATTAATTTATGTTTCTTTATTAGTAGTGGACAGATGAAATCCGAATTAATGTACCTAGTATAATAATAGACCTAGTATTAATATTTCTATGATTCATTAGAAGCATCAATAATTTAGTTGAGCTGGTGGTAGAATACTTACTTATAGTAATAATATTATCCTGCTATAATATAAAATAGCAGTAAAAAACCCACTCCACGACACTAGCTTTGAAACAAACTTCACGTAAGAAGATGGTATTGCATAAGGCGTGGCGTCAGATATGTAATTAATACTATCAGATTTTTGGGGATAATACCTAATTACTAACAATGTACTAAAGGTACATGGGACATGGTGTACCTAAGGCTATTAATATTGTACAATAATCAATAAAAAAAACTGACTTTTCAACCCCGGCCCTAGGTACAAGTGGTACAACTGTACGGAAGATGGATACCATGGTGGTTGAATGTATCAAATGTTTCAATAAGTACAATTATTACTAAGTGCTATTACACAGATCTTTCAACCAAAAACCTAGGTATAATATTTTGGAAGATAAGTACTGTGGTAGCTGAATGTATCAAATATGTGTCAATAAGTACAATTATTATTGTACTATTACACAGATCTTACCAACAGGAATGCTGCGCGACTGCAGATCGCTGGCTTGTTCGCGTACCACAAGTACAATTATTATTACACAATTGTTAAATTACCATTATACAGATTTTCAACCAAGAACCTAGGTACAATACTTCGGAAGGTAGGTACTATGGTGGCTGAATATAGATATCAAATGTCGATAAGTACAAAATAATACTATTTTGTCTAATCTCAAATCATTTTTTCACCTCAAGGGTACTTTACATATCGTTTTTGTAAATTATGTTGTTATTACCATAGAAGTGTTCTTAATAGCCATACAGACGCAAAAAATATATAATCTAAAAATAACTGATTACAACGAAAGAGTAATAAATCACTGTAAAGTTATGGGTATTTTATGTTATTTATGCAAAACTCCATGAACCGTATCCAAACAATTCTTGCTGAACGAGTAGACTACTTACTTATTATTACATTAAATATTAGACTCGATAAAAATAAGTAAATAAAAAACTCAGCGAGATAATTAAAATTTAGAGTAGAGGTGAACAAAGCGCGAAACAATTAAAATCAGAATAAAGTAACGGAGAAATGAAAGGGTAGATGGTTGTAAAGTAACATCCCGAAACAACAATAACTGCCCCGTAATAAATAAGACAGAATTCTCCTCGAGTTCTGCGGGTGGGGTGTATGGAGGGGGTGTGGGGACACACGACCCATCCACTCACCGGGTTCCTAATGACGTTGCCAAATGTCTCGCCATCAATTCATCAGTTTGTGCCGTTTTTTTACCCTCCACCCTCTTCGGGGGTTGTGGATCTTTAGAACACGAGCTAGAAGGGTGTTAGTCGTGAGTGCCGTTGCCGGGTCTGTTTAAAGAGGGAACGTTTTTAAGCTCTACATATGTGAATTTTTTTCACCTACAAAACGTAAGTAGTTCTATAAACGTATACATATAACGACTCCAGATACTAATATCTACAGACTGTATGTCGGACGAACATCTACAGCTCATATGTTGGACAAATATCTACGAAATTCAGAGTGAATACTAATATCTACAGAGCTAAGGTCGGATAAATATCTACGACGGTCCCAGTGGTGACGAATATCTACGGAGCGTAGATGGAACTAATATCTACAGAGCTGATATCTAATACGCAGCTGAGCAAAAGGTCGTACGGAAAAGCATAAATTACTTCAATTACGTAATACTAACTTAACCTAACCTAACCTAAATTATCATAAATTAAGTTTTTTAAACTGCATACGCAATATTACGTTTTGCCAATATGCTATATATAATTGCAAATCCAAACTGTGCCAGTGCTGTTGAATTCGTCAACATCACCTGTTCCATAGCTATTAGTCAGCAGTTTGAGCTGTAGATATTCGTCCTCACCTTGGTTCTCATAGATATTAGTCAGCAGTTTGAGCTGTACATATTCGTCCTCACTTTGGTTCTCATAGATATTAGTCCGATTTGTTCAGTTTTTGGAATTCCTGTAGATATTAGTAGACACCTCCCATATAACCTATAGCTGGTCGGATGTTAAACTTCTAATCTTTCTCATGAATAACGCATGTAAAATTATGTCCTCTACGTGAGACCTAAATTTCTCTAAATAAACAATAAACAGTGTTAATCCGAAGTGACCTCCCAGGTAAGTATGGTCATGTATATTTTCTGCCTGTACAGTGTATAAATAAAATAATATATGTACATTTTTACGCAGCATCGCTTTCATTGTTCAAATCATTGTACATATGGTTTCGTATCGGTGATCGATGAACTGGTGGATGCAAACTTTAGCCATAAGTTTTTAGACATAAAGTTGTTATATGGTTTGTCTAGTTTGTAGTTGGAAATTAGATTGTACAAATATATTATAAGTTTGTACAACGCCCTTGAGGTGATTTTTCACAAAACGACGCTATGCAAATCATCCAAATATTATTATTATTAAGGCGATCCAATAGTCCAGGAAAAAATCGAAATCGGATTTCACGCCCTTTATAGGAGGAGTTTAAAAATAATTGAGAAAAAGCTCTCGGAAAGGTTGGAGTAGGTTTTTGAGAATTTTTTTTTCATAGGTTCATTGTTTTTTGTAATAAAATGGAAATTTATAATTGATTTCACGAAAGCAAGCGGCGCGGAGCCACACGTCTATTTCCCGCTATGGCCGGGGCGTGACTGATACGAAATGGTTGTGCCCAGTGCATGGTTCTTGGGCCCATGCCATAAGGGTCACTTCAAGATCCAAATTGATTGATGTCAAAAATAACAACGAAAAAAATGCATGTTTTATTTTATTTTGTGAAGTTCGGGCGTAAACATAATTTTTTTTTGCGATTATTATAAAAGAAACTGAATTTGCCACATTAGACAGTAAAACCATATCCAAAAAGGGGTTTATAAGTAGGAGAGTTTGGACTTGAAAGTGTTTTTATAGACCATATACTTTATTTTATTATAGGCTTATTAAAAGACTTATAAAAAAATCGACCGACATTTTTAAGGGCCAAGGTATGTTCTACACGCAGTATTTAATTGAAGCATCTAAAATACTTCTAAGCGATCAAATTTTCAAAACAAAAAACATATGATTTCGTATGATTTTGCATTATTTAGTATGACTTTTAATAATCAATTGAAGCACAATTATTTGTGAAACTGATAATACTTTTTGATATAACTAACTAACTAACTATTAATGGAGGACTGAACGCCGTTGGCACCAACAAAAAACTGTCCAAAGACGCGAAACTAGCCGTCCATAATGGAGTACTGGTACCTACCGTGATGTATGGCAGTGAGGCATAAAACTGGCAGTGGAAGGATGAAAGTAGACTGAATGCTGTAGAAATGAGATCCCTGAGGCGTATGTGTGGTAAAACCATGTATGATCGTGTGAGAAACGCGGAGATCCGCAAAGAATGCAAGGCTGATGTAAGCGTAATGAGTAAGATCAAGAAAGGAACGCTCCGATGGTTCGGGCATGTAGAGAGAATGAACGAGGAAAGGAGTGTAAGGAGAATATATGACGCAAATGTGAATGGTAGAAGAAGTCGGGGACGCCCAAGAAAGACATGGCACGACCAAGTGAATCAGATACTTGAGTCGGGCCATGTCAGAAGTCAGAATAATAGAAGAGCATGTATGAGACGGTGTATGAATGTGAACGAAGCAAGGAGTGTGTGCCAAGACCGAATTGTTTGGCGGTCCGTCCTCTCTGCCTACCCCTGCGGGGAAACGGCGTTATGGTTAGTTGCTTTTTGATATGATTTTTTAAAATATCTTCTGAAGAGGCCTTCACAGAGCTAACACTTAACTCAATACCATGGAGACATATGGTAAAATTCAGTGGCGTAATTAGATTCCATTCAAATCTAATGTGTGTTGTGTTTTCAGCGGTCTCGAATTTGCTAACCATTCATAAGTTTTCACTCCTTCAGAAGTTGAAAGGTTGTTTACCACTAACAGAGCAGCCCTCACCCCCGCCCCGACCTGACCCTCTCAGGGCGGGGGGGCGGTAGGGCGGGGGCGGTGGCGCGGGGGGCGGGAAGCCACCTCATCATCTGTTGCTTTACTGGTGACTAGGTCAGTAATTTGTTTCCCATTCTGGAGTGTTTGCTGCAGGGGATTTTTAATGGATTGGTCGGCAAGGGTTCATTTTTATTTGCGGAATCGGTGGCCAATAAATTTCTTCTATTTAAAAGCGTTTGAAAAAAATACGAAGGTTTTTTGATCAAGTATGATAAAATACAAAATTTTAATGTCATCTTATTTTTGGAATTTACATTATGAGCTAGGAAGTTTCGAAATATAAATATATTTTTTTAAATTACAGTCGAACTTGGTATAATAATGACCACGGCAAAAGCGAGATCTAGCTTACTTTTTTACAAACACAATTTTGAAGTATACAGGTACATACATAGTATGCATTTAAATATGTAGAAGAAAATGTTTAGAATTCTCGAACGAAGTCTGTCAGTAATGCCTAAATAATAAGTAACGTTAATATTATCTAAGAACTACATATTTCCATAAATATAATAGTCCATATTATTTGTTTGCAAATATAACGCTGATCTGTAGCATTACAGTCCAACGTGACAGGCCACCTTGACCGACATTTCCCGCAACTCTTTTGAATGTCTGTTATAATGTTTGATGTGTCATATAAATTTATAAAAATGTGTCAGCGGCGTACTATTCCACCAACAAACAACAATATAACCGTTAATAACTCTAAATCAAGCAATCTTAATCGTCATTTTAGTTGCCAAATTACTTAGATTCGTATTTCCGAAAGCACTGAAAGTTTGCGACTCTGAAACTTAAATAGTTTAGGGAATTTTACGGCTGCGTAAATATAGTTGTAAATCTAAATTTCACCCCAGGGCTGTAAAGTTTCTGACCAAATTGAAGTGAATAATATTATTATGAAAATTTGCACCAGTTTATGAAGGACAAAGTGGAGCCATAAACAAAAATACACTGACACGGAACCATATCGATCCGCCTAGCAAACACTCACTTACTTGCTTTACCCATACTCTCATACACTCATACCCTGCCAGCACTGACTAACCTGTCTACATGTCGGCTGACAACCGATATCGCTTGATACCAGTGGCGGAAGAACTATTCGGTGATTGCCCAAGGCTGCGACTTCAAAACTTGTGTCATTGCTATTTTTTTTTTTTTTAATTGTTTTCGGCACAATCTCTCTACTGAAAGCCATACAACCATTTGTATAAATTGCATCAAACATAACATTCTACAGAGTGGCACCGCCCATGTGTACACAGATATCTACATACAAAAGTGATGACATCGAACCTGCAATATACAGACTGGGGTATTTCCACAAACGAGGAATTCTGTTGAAAATGTACGGAATATTTAAAGACCATTTTTCTGATTTTAATCATCCTACTAAAAATGTTTGTTTTTTATGTTTTCATTCAATATTATTGATTTTAAAAACGCTCGAAAACTGACAAAATCAAAACGGCCCTTTTTTTTCAAATGGGTTTGTGACGTCGAAAGCTACGCCCGGCTAAACCAGCACAAATAAACACTGTCAGGGAGCGTCCGCACTCACGACGTCACACGATAGCCACGCCCCAAAATATCATTTTAGCGGTGATTCAAAAATGGTAAACTTTAACTCGCTCTAAAAAGTGTATTCTTCAGCATAAAAATAAAATAAAAATGCTGTAATCATCGTAATTTTTTGCTTAATTTTTTTAAGCAATAAAAAAAATACGTGGAAATACCCCATTGGCTAGTGATGATCAACCTTTTTAGCCGGAGGGTCACTTTATCAAATTTCTATGTGTTCACAGGGGTGTGGTACTTACAGCTTGGCATTGTTAAATTTGCAGTCGGTGGTTTGCAATTTTTTTTTTCTATGAAAGCAAAATTTTAATAACAGATTTGTGGAATGCAAAAGCGTGTAGCGCTTCATGCGAATATTTTGTATTTCCAAGGCCAAACCAAGGCCTCGATTTTTAAAATCAACGACCTTAATTAAAGAACACAAAAAAATACCTTCCACATGCAATTTCAGGCAACTGTTAATTTTTGTGGTTCAGAAAGTTAAAAAAAATTTAGTAAAGAAGTTACTCTTGATATGTCATAAAGCGGAAATCTTTTTTTTTTAACAGGCAATTCACCCCAAAGAGAGTGCTTTGTATGCATCAAACATCGAAGTGCGGAGTGCATCAGGTGCGAAGGTGATTTTTTTCAAAAGAATATGTAAGAAAAGTCTTATTATTTTAAGCTGCTGATTTAAAATATTGAAGAATGACTGAAGTGGAAAACCCTTAAAAAATAAAACAACAGGAACCGTTGAATTCCTTACTTCAAAATTTTGGAAAAGTACAAAAAGGCTCGCGTGCCACATAAAATGCGGGCCGCGGGTTGCTCATTACTAGACTAGACTGGCATCTGATAAGAGTTTTACAACTTCTCCTTCAATTTAATAATGAATGTATTTATTTATTATAGCGCCCTTGAGGTGATTTTTCACAAAAACGGCGCTATACAAATCATCCAATTATTATTATTATTTCAGGTTCTCCATAAAAAAGTTATACACTAAAATATTATGGAGAAAATTACAAAATTAAATGGGGGGGCAGTTTTACTATGTTGTGACGTATGTCAAAAGATATTTACTGAACTCTTATTGATTGTATACTGTAGGTGACATTGATCATAGGTGACATTGGTGAATTAATATGTACCTGCTTGAAGAGAGACTAAGGTATGTAAGGTATCGAGGTGGTCAGAGACAAAATTAAATTAAAGCTAACATTGTCAAAGATATGGGTTCAAAACCTGCCTGGGAGAAGGGAACGGACATTATGAGTTACCTACTCGCAAACTGAGGAATTCAGGGTCGGTAAATTGGCCGCGACGCCACTGCAGCAACGTTTCTGTTATGATGCGATGGCTGATTGATTGATGTATGAAAGACTGAAAGATATATTGCACGTAAATTTAGTTTGATTAAACCCCGGGGTAAGATTCCCCGGTGAGCTTCGGTCGCTCAAAACACCGTATGGCCACACCGATAGCACCGTTCTGACCTCTCCCTCAATTTCATAAACGACGCATGTACCAGAAAGAGAGGTTAAAACGGAGCTATCATGCATAGAGTACATCTAAAGTTCCGTTGTAACCTCTCACTCTTCCTTATAAACGATGGATGTTACAGAAAGAGAGGTTAGAGCGGAGCTCTCGGCGACAGGAGTATTTTATGCAGTGTACCTACAAGCGGTTTCCGCCGCAACAATGGCCGATAATGACAAGCTTTCGGTGTTTTTGCGCTTCGTCATCGGCTCCCATGTCATTTATTTAACTTAGACTATGGTCATGCGAAGACATTGCTTTGAGTGATAACAATAGTGGAAGCTTTCGTGCGACTTTGCGCCGAGTCACAACGGCCCCGACCGTATTGTGTTTCGCACAAACAATTCACTACAAACTCTACCTACATACAAGTACCTAATACCTATCAACCGCACTACTCGCACTATTCTACCATTATAGGTAGGTACTGTTCACTGCCGAGTAACATTAATCAAACATCGTGCATAACATTTATTTTCGCTTCAGTTTGTGGCAAATTTACCCACGAGAAATGAAAAGTTATTGAAATTCAACAGCTAGACTGCTTGAATATCTTTTGATGTATCAATTACTTGCTCAGAAAAAAGCCGAACGTCGTTTGACTTTCCAAAGTTATAATAGGTATACGTGGACGGTCAAAAGGGTGAAAACGGTAATTTTGTGAAAAGCTAGGAAAACGAGTTTTATTTTACAATTATTGCACATTTTTTAACAATTCGCTACCAGTTTCTTCTGAAAAAAAAGGAAATTAAAAAAAAAACTCTTCAAAAATAAAAATGTTACATTTTCTTAAAGTTTTGTTTCGATTTTTGTTTAGAGAGAAAAAAATCAATAATATAAACATCTATGCGTAAGCACGTACGTTTTTCCTAAATAAAAAAATATATTTTTAAATTGGATAAGTATTCGTATCTTATACACAAATGCTCTACATACCTATCCTATATCTAACATCACATCACAAACACTTCTTTTAAATGTTCAATTTTAAGGACATTTGATGGTTTCAATCATGTTTACACTGTGGTATTATTTTTTACGAAAACAAATTAAAGGTAGGTACCTACAGTATCCAAAGATAAATAAAAAATTACTACAAGTCAGCTACTATACTTCAAATCGAGTATTCGATCAGAAATCTAAAGTGTGTTTTGACATTATTTAGTAATACTAAAATGAAACAAATTTATAAAAGAATAAAAAAAAACGAAAATAAAACTCATACCAGGCTAAAAATGAACGGTAAACATAACGGTTTTAGATAGGTAAATATGCGCACACACATATTTTTAACAGCGCGAATTATCGCGCTATTCGATTGTATTTAACGTCCTCGTCAATATTTACTTGTTAATGCAAACCAAATAATAAACCTAATGGCTTCCCGTGCGACTTCGCCCGCGACGATAAATAACATTCTTACGTGCCCGGGCAAAAAAATGGACGCGACCAGGAATCAATTAATTATTTAGCATTAACTCTGGCGGAGAAGGGACCGTGTTCATAAAGGGGTGTCACAATTATTACGAGCAATTAAACAATGTCACCTTGGATGTACCACGATTATGTGTATAAACATTGTAATAAATTTTTGGCGTAGGTGTGCAACGGGGCTTCAGGGATGTGCCAAATACGATTTTTTTCTTGTTAGATTATAATATAAAATGTTTAAACATTGTAACAAGCAATTGACCTATTTGGTGGATGTACCTAAACACGTAATTCAATGGGGTGTAACATTTACGAATCATTTAACAATGACACCTTGGATGTACCATGACAATGAGTATAAACGTTGTACTGAATTGCTAAGCACATAACTGTATTTGGTTTTGGTATGTCAATAAAGTGTCACAATTATTATCAGTCATTTAATGAAGTAATCTTGAATGTACCACAACAATATTATGTACGTATTTATAAGCATTGTAGGTAATACGTATTCTAAAAACTGTATTTGGTGTAGGTGTGTTAATGGGGTGTGGCATTATTTACGAGTAATTTAATAATGTGTATCTTTATGTAATTTTTTTTTTTTTAAAGAAAGACAAACATTCTTACAGCATCTTTGAAAAGTGAGCTCATAATCAAAGCAGCCAAAGCGGTAAGGTTTCATTCTATCTCATTCTTTCGCAGGCTTAATCCAATAGATCTATGTGTTTGTCTCTTTTTATTGTCGTTTCCATTTCATCGAATTTGAAATCAGAACGGTGCTAAAGAAGTTTCACTTCAAAAAATTTTAAAAATTGCAAAGAAACATTATCTAATGATAACGTTAAATTGGATAAATATCAGTAGTGGTATTTTAATCTTTCTCTATTTCTGCAACTCAAAATCGTGATTTTCATACATGTCGTTCTTTTGAATTATTTAAGCAAGTATAAACCATGAACATTATATTTTGAAATTAACATTTACAGGTATTACATTTACGAATAGTGAAATAATGGGTACCTTTGATGTACCAACCATGACAATAAGTATATATTTAACAAAAACTGTTACATTCAACAAACTGCGTTCAATGTAGGTACGAGTAGATATATCCAAGAATTTTGAAAAATTGTAATTACGAGTAATTACACAATGTCACCCGAAAATCACAGGGAATAAATATTGTAGATAATATAATTTATAATAAAATATTATATTTGGTGTAAAAATACGTCAATGGGCAGCCACAATGATTACGAGTAATTAAACAATGTCACCTTGGACGTACCATGATAAAAATGTATAAACATTGTAATACACAATAAAATTCATTTTGTGTAGGTAGGTGTCCCCTGTCACTGGGACGTGGCAGACAGGCGATGTATGTATTTTTTTAAATGCATGTGCAACCAGAATAACCTGACGCAGCGATCAATGTAAATTAGCATAGCAGATTCATGACAATACCATCGAAACTCACAATGATTGCATAATATATTGTTAGACAATTTCGTACGATTTTTTTATAATACTATTTCTGTTAAGCTAGTGGAACCATTGAAAGCTTCCAAATGTTTTAAAGGATTATTATGGGTAGAATGGGGATGGGTTGGCTTGAAAGCAGTGGAAATCTAGAACATAGCTATTCAGATATAGTTACTAAACATAGTAGGTCAAACCAAATTTTAAAAGTTGAATATACTCTCAGTTTGGACCTGATTTAAAACCGCCATTCCGAATTGAAAAGTTGATTGAAATGCATATTGCCGTGTTTGGTGACCAGATCTGAGTAACCTGGGAGGTACTTCTTTACCTCCCCCATCTCTTTATTCTCCCCACTACCTTGAGCCTCACAGCATACCCCGATTGAGAGTGCCATAGACTCACTGGCTCTAGACGGTTGGGGGCAGTTGGGACTCTTGTGCGGTTTTCACATAAAAAGCATCGTTTCAAGACCCTCATCAGGGTAATGCTGAGAGTATTTTTTACTATGGATCCATTAAGAGAGATGTTATGTTACTAGATATATTATAAACGTTGAAATAATATAATATAATAAAAATAGTTTTAATTTGCTCACGCCAGGATTTAAACCACGAACTCTGGGTTAAGACAAAATAATCTTACCGCTCTACAAAGAAAATTGTCGAAAGATGCTAACGCAAAAGTTATGATGTTCAAGGCTAAACAAACGTATCACATTTTATGAAATGAAAAAACTCTATTTGGTGTCAATTTAATCAACCAACAAAACCAACCTACCTGTTAAACAGTGTTAAATTCCTCGTATTGCTGAGAAAAGAAAAAATAAATGACTGAATCACGTTTTCATGCTATAAATGCCTCAATACCACGTTGAAAAATATATAACTAACTGTGAATAGCGATCAAAATAACAATTATAAGGTCAACACAAAGAAACGTCAAAAGTGTTGTGATTAATCAACTCGCCCAACAAAGGCACGTCAACGAGGCCCAACGTGCATACGCTAATCGATTTCAATCGCTTTCGTTAGTATTATTAATTTCACCATTTAGACGTATTATTATTTTTACACACGCTACATAAAGCCTGTATTATATGAAACAGTTGAGTTGAAAAAAAAATTAGAGAAAGAAAATTTTTCCAAATTTTAGACGAATTTAGATAATGTTCGGTTTGTTCGATAAAATAAGCTAAAATAGATACTTGCGAGTATCACAATTGCTGCATTCAATTTAGTGGATACGAATTTAGCAGTGTTATTTATGGATTTAAAAGTAATGGACTTACGTTAGTTTAGATATCGTTTCGTTATAATATTATTTCGGAGATGAATGAATATTGCAAAGTTCTATGGCGCATGATGGAAATAACATTGTTAGCTAAAAAAACTTGCATTGTTCTATGTGTATATGATAAAGTTCATCAGTCGATAGTGTTTTTCAGGGATTTGGAGAGAATCTGAATTCTGAATACTGAGAATATTGAGCTAATCGTAATTTTTTTTAAAGTAAAAAACTTTAGCACCGTTGTGATTTGAAACTCGATGAAACGAAAAAAAAACGATATTAAAAACAGACAACACACATACATCTATAGGATTCAGCCTGCGAGAGAATGAGATAATTGGTCTCCTTTTTGTGCGGTGCTTCGTAGCCTATTGGTATCCTCTTCGGGAGATGCTTGACACTCTTGCCTACTTTAGATTTCTGAAGGTTGCACTTCTACCGCGTGTGAATTGCACATTCTTTTTTTTATAAGGCGACTTTCACTTGATGTTGTTGTTGTTGAACCTAAAATGTAAATAATTGAATTATAATTAAAAAATGTTGTGTCCCGTATAAATTGGCGATTGTCCGGAGTTACCACGTCGCTCCTGCGAGTCGCGGCGGCCGATGCAGATGTAATATAATAATTTATTCCGATGTTGATTTTGATTGATTGATGGGTGCGCGCGCAACTAGCGGCCTGACGTGCCACTAGAATATTCGCCGTCCGACAACACAACACAACACACCGAGCGGTGTTTGCACTTTTACGGACGATATGACGCGCGGGGTGACCGGATAAAACAGAACATGATAAAATAAGAGGTTAGCTTAACAGTGACAAAACAGAACATGATAAAATAATAGGTTATGTTAACAGTGATTCAGAACATGATAAAATAAGAGGTTAGGTTAACAGTGACAAAACAGAACATGGTGAAATAATAGGTTAACTTAACAGCGACAAACAGAATATGATGAAATAATAGGTTAGCTTAAAAGTGGCATGATAGAACATGATAAAATATTAGGTTAGCTTAACAGTGACAAAACTGAACATGATGAAATAATAGGTTAGCTTAACAGTGACAAAACAGAATATGATGAAATAATAGGTTAGCTTTACAGTTGCAAAACAGAATATGATTAAATAATAGGTTAGCTTAACGGTGACAAAACAGAACATGATAAAATAATGGGTTAGCTTAACAGTGGCAAAACAGAGCATGATAAAATAAAAGGTTAACCTAACAGTGACAAAACAGAACATGATAAAATAATAAGTTAAATAAAGTAAAAAATAATAAGTTTTTTTTTTTCATTTTTACGGGAGATATGACAAGAAGGAAGAGACCAGTGTCTTCTATGGTTAACGGATAAATCACAACACAATTATGAAGTAATATGTTGGTTTAGGTTAGGATAGGCCAGATTGGTTAGGATAGTTCTTATCCATAATTTTTTTAATCGATATTCTGTATGTCCCCACTTTTCTATCAAACTCACCTTACCTAACAGATTACTAACAAATTAGCAACTAAATAATTCTATGAAAACGTTGTGAACACATTTCAATGACACTATTCGAACTCCCCGGCATTGCTCGGGCTTTACACAATGGAGACAGTAATGATCCGCTTATTTTGAATGTTTATTTTATTTTGAGTGTGAACGATTTATCAAAATTCTGCTTTATGGGGTGGTAAAACGGTAATGGACAGTTTTTTTAATAAGACATGGACTTATTTTAAGGGTCAAGTGTGCAAAATTTCATCAATGTCGGAATAATTATACTAATTTGTACCAGATCCAATCTACTCCGAACGTCCAGCCCGCCTGTCCGCCCTCCACACTTTACTTTTTTTTTTTTTTTTACTGTGAATACCGCACGAGAATCTCAACTGCTCCCGTCTGGAGCCAGTGAGACTATGGCATCCCCAATTGGGGTATGTTGTGAGGCTTAAGGTAGTGGGGAGGGGAAGGAGGTGGGGAAGAGGAAGGTTGGGAAGTACCTGGCTATTCAGATCTGGTCACCAAACACGGCTAAAGCCATTTTCAAGCAACGTTTCAATTCTGAATGGTGGTCTTACACCAGGGCGATACTGATAGTATCTTCCACTCTGGAACGTGCCGCAAATATACTATATATTATTTTAAATGAATTAATTGTGAAATAACACAAATTAATCAAATAAAATTTATTTGCGCACGCCGGGTTCGAACCCGCGACCTCCGGATTGTGAGTCAAGAGTCCGAAGTCCAGTGGCTAAGACTCTAAGACTTTAATAATAATAATAAAATATCTACATATATTTACAATGTATTTTGTTTTAACGCTTTTATGTAAATATTTTGTTATTGTTTCATTATTTTTTTTGTTTAAATAGTCACTAGTGTTCTGTTTTGTCGTAGAGCCCACACCGAGTTGTGTTTGCTCTTCCACGGGCGATATGACGCGCGGCCGTTGTTTTGTATGCGGAGGCCGATTCTTGATTTGCCGCTGAGTGTCGCGCTGGCCGTGAATGCTAACTCCCGACCGCGGCGAATCAAACGACCCGCGGACACTACTTTCGCGTGCTATAATAAAAATTCTTAGAATGTGTATTAAAAATGTATTTTTGGATATGTCACCGATTTGATCGACGAGCTCCGTGGCGGAGCGGTAAAAGCAATTGGTCACAGGTCTCGGGTTCGAAATTGGACGATAGACAAATAAAACATTATATTATTTCTTTATATGTGTAAATGTTTTGGTACAATATTTTTACATGATTATCGAATACCGGATTAGGCACAAGACCGTAGTAGGATAATCTAAATTTATAATAAATTAATGCTCGTATACATATGCATAAAGAATCATATAGAGGTAAATAAAGATATTTAGAAACATAAATGTGTTACAATAAATAAAATAAAAATTTATTAGAAAAGGGAGCCATAATGAGTACGTAATCACAAATATATATAATAATTAATATGCCTCGCCAATTTGGAACCCGCAGTACAAATTATACATAGATAGCATAGAACATATTCAAAACAAATTTATAAAATATCTTACCTTCAAATTCAACAATAACTATGAATGCACATTTCAAACTTTGCAACAAAGACGAGTAATTGCTGATTTGACATTTATACACTACATTTTAAATAATAACATCGATTGTATCGAACTACTTTCCCTAATTAATTTTAACATACCATTAAGACGTACACGCCTTACTGAACTATTCCACTCGCTTAATTACAAGACAAATGCAGCAACTAATTCGCCAATCAATCGTGCTCTTCATATATTCAATAATATTAATCTAAATTATAACATCGACATTTTCTCCTATTCACTGCCCAAATTTAAAAAGAGCATCATATAAATTGTTTAATGCGCATACTGACATACATACATACACACATATTCACACACACACACACCCCTCTCCCTCAATAATTTACTAATTTAATATAGGTAAAATTTATAATTTGTCACATAAAAACATATATTATATAACAGCAACATGCCATTGGTTCCAATTATTGTATTAATTCTACAACTTGTAACTACTTTCTAATATGTAATTATGTACTGTTTGTTTCTGCAAAATAAATAAATAAATAAATATCGATCAGGAAAATTTGAAATGCTGTAAAGGACAAAATGTTAATTGCTCAGAAGAAATAAAGTTTTTCATTGTTTCAAAAAATCATATCTCCCGTTTTTGTAGACCTATAATTATATATTTTATTCTAAAATAGCATTGAATAGATCTCGCAGAAGACTTGACAGTGTTTAAATAATTTTTTAATTTTTCTGAAAAAAATCCTCTTAAAATGCACGACTTTTAAAACGCACTTATTTTCATAGAAATATTTCACAGATGCAAATCAAAAGAAAAAAAAAATAGAGAAAAATTACTTAATAAATTAATTTTTTAAAATTTATTGTCCTTTGCAGCATTTGGAATGAATGTAAAAGTAAATAATCACTTAATTAGTTACCCCATTATAAATAAACGTTAAATATTCCACAAATATTGATAACCATTTACCCTACATTAATGGCTGCCTGTCAGTTGTGTACAATTTAAAACACGTTTATTTTTACGGCCTTTAAGTTCACCGTACACATTTAAACTTAAATTCCATACTAAAAAATATAGTGAAATACCACCATTAGAGTTTTGTTAATAATGCCCATTATATCAGTTTAATTGAATGATTCATTACCACAAGTGCCAAAAAATATATATCACTCAATCAAGAGACCATTCCAGTATATTTAATTTTAACTTAATATATACAATAAAATATCTTTACCCACAAGATTAGTCCAATAATACGCCATTGACAGGCTCTCAATCACCCGCCAAAAACTTTAGACAAAATACTGTCCAAGGTTACAGCTCCGGAACAAAAACAACAAACAATGATTCCTTTTTGCTGTTGAGTATGAATTCATAGTTTTTTATTATAATAGATTGATTATATGATTATAAACTTTTTTGGTAAACACGTTGATATCAAAATTACGATCGATTCTACCCAATGCGAAAAAATAGGTAATCGTGTTAATTTTGAAGTAAACTTCAATTTAATATCTGGCTTCCAAAAGCAGTGTTCAGTAAAAGGTCAGCAGATTATTAACTAGTTTCTGATGTTATACACATTTCAAGTACGCACCTCATCTGATACCTAAAGGCTGTAGCCACCTCGATTGGGCTGTAGTGCCAAAAGACTCGATTGACCCTCTCGGATCTGAAGGAAGGACGATTCATTTGATTACAATATATCATTTTCCGTGATCAATTTCTAAGGTATCTTTATATGAGAATGCATGGTGAATACCCGCGAGTTATGCATCATCTAGATTTGCTATCTGAAACGCGCTTCGAAAGTCTCCAATCTAGAAGGAATGGGACCCTAACATTAACAGCTTTCAAAATTATAAACTACTACATTGACAGCCCATACCTCTTAGAATGCTATAAATTGTTCGTACCGAACAACTACTGCCAGGGTCGCCACCACGACTTGCTCTATATCCCTCATGGCAGAACAAACGTTCTGGCCCAACACAGCATGACAAGAGGTATGGTGCTGCTAAATGATATTTCTAGGTCTTTTGACATTTTCAATATTAGTCTTGAAGGTTTCAAGAATAATTTTAGGTAAGGACTCTAAAATATGTATTATTGAACATAAAATTATCTCGTTTAAAGTTATGTATATGTTACGTGTATTGTAAGAGGATTATATTAATCTTTAATGCACAAAAAATATATATAAATATAAACGTTACATTAAAAATCCTTTGTTAATATTATATCATTTGCCGTGATTAATGCAAAGGCAAAATGACGATGACGATACTTGCAGCAAAAGAATGATTCGCGTCTCCGACACTGTCTTATATAAAGTAAGCAGCATGTGGAACGAGATGATATCCCCCTTACCTTTTTTATTTAATCTGGGTCTATTCTAGACCTGCATCTTCAAATGTGTTCACGTAGCCATTTCGCACACCTTTTAACCACTCGGACCGATAAGCTTGTTTTTAAGATAATATAACATTACCAGACATATGTATGACGTATGAGGCGTACCTGACTTTTATTAATCTGCCTTACAACTTTATAGAGTCTCTTATTACACAGGGTGTGAAGGGACGTAAGTAGGTACTTGAATTACCTAAACCAGTGATTTATATTATAATATATTAACATTATTTGCAGTAAAAAATGTTAATGAAATTTTGGTATCTGGTCACTTTTTTGAAATCTCTAATTTAAAAAAACATTAAACAAAATTAAACAAAAATAAAATTTATATTTCTTCACTGGTCACTCAGCCGAGTAACCGCCCAAATTCACAATCCGCCCATAACTGTTCAAAACCCACTGATTTTTTGTTGTTGTTTTTAGTTGAAAAAGAAAATAAAACATAAAGAATATCACCGGAGACTAAAATTTCAATTTTATTTTTTATTTCAAATTATATTAGGAACTATGTGACTAAAAGGTAAGTCAAGAACGCCACTTACCACCCTAAATACAGTACAGACAGAGGAGCACTTGCGAGGATTTAAAAAAAACTATCTCGTAGGCTGCGCATACTTTCTTGAGAGAATTCTAATCGTAAGCCCAACGAATATGCAGGACAAACATGTTATTTTCATAAGCATATTAATGTAGTTAATAATAAATATGAAATCATAAGTGCGATCTGTTCCACGCAATGCGACTGATGGATATGTAATCAAGTATTGCAACGCGTCCTCCGGTTATAGAGTTGCAATAGATTTTCAATACGTGACAGTGACGGATCGGCCGTCGTTTAATCTGGCCGATTCACATTTACATCACTACCACAATCAGAGTATTTTGTTACGCAATTGCAAATAGTTATTTTATTATATTGTAGCACGGAATGAAAGAGTGTGCAATTAGCAGTCAATTTGCGTTGATTCCCAAATGCAGACATTTGGTTTGTCAGTCGTAGGAAAAGTCGTGAACAGTGTCCCACGGAGACACGAAAATCAGTGTATCACACCCGAATTTTGTACATTTAAATTGAGCAACGAAAGAAAAAAGATTAGAGGAACCTTGTAAGTGAAGTTTCAGGAATATAGGACTCTCTTTTTGTCTACATATCCCCCTTAAACATTTGAAGTTTATAAGCTCTTAAAAATATGTATGTATTTTTTTAAGATAATATTTCCCGACTCCGAAATGCAAATTATATGAAATTACCTCGATAGAAAAAAATCGCAAAGTATGCTCCGAAAATATTATTTTCACGTATGATTCAGTTATTTTACAAGATATTTTCCCAGTGTTTCTTTAAATGCTATTTTAGACAGCTCTTAAGAGATTTTTTTCTATTTTAAACGAGTCGTGTTTTAATAAACATTTTCACAATTTTCGCTTCAATTTTACAGTTTTAAATATTAGCGCACTCTCTCCAACATTCGTAATTACACATCTCTCCATCTTCTTTTTGAGCAGCGATGATAAAGCCACGCGAAATAATGCAAAATCATACAAAATCATGTGTTTTTGGTTTGAAACTTTGATCGCTTAGAAATATTATCGATATGTCAATTAAAAACTGCGAGTAGAACATATCTTGGCCTTGGAAATAATCGAGTACTTTTTTAATAAGTCTGGAAAATCCTTTCCTTATCCTTTTCTTTTCTTTTCAACACATGGTTACATTGGTTACTATAATGTTACTATTAAGATGCAATTTAACTACTGCTAACCTAATATACAATAATTTTTTTTTATTACGAACCAATGTCACGTATTATTATTTATGCTTTCTGCAGTTAAAAACTGTTTTTTTGTTGTTGTTATTTCTGTTTCTTACATATTGGCTGTATTTTGGTAAAACCGATCAAGCCACATTTTTTAGAAATGCTTCTTTTCAGTGGTTTCATAATCGTTCAAGTACAGCGTGGGAAAATAATTTATTCTAAAGTCATTTTTAATACAAAGAACTAAAATTATGCCTAATTTTTTTTAGGTTATTTCGAAAAAACCAGAGCTGAAAATTATCGTCTCTCAAATCTTTTATCACATTATAAAATAAAATTGATATATTTTACATTAAAATTTTTGAAAAGCAAATAACCACTTTCATATAATTTTCAAATTTTTTAATTAGTTTTTATGAATTTGTAAATATTTTATTGTTATCGTCTTATGCAAATTTTTCAAGTTGCGGTTTAAAATACACCCTTAAATGCACTTTTTTACCTACCATGAATTATGTTAATTTTTTGCTTGTTATTTAAACCTTAAAAACATTTTTGTCGCTATCTATATGCATTAAGTCATGTAAACTGTAAAAATATTAATGTAAAAATTAGGGCGTTGATGATTAATAAAAAATAAAATAAAATAAAAACACTTCATCTGAATGCTAAACATGCGAACACCTCAGCACAAGTTCTCTTAATAAGGTGTTCACAAATTATAGCAAACATAACCATTTACATACAGTTACTGATTATTTTACACTCTATTACCATGTTTTATATTTGGAATGTGTTTTGAATTACTTGCACCTACCATATTAACCTGTAAACAGTATGTACGAGTAATTGAAAAAATAAATTTATATTTAAAAAATAGCTCTATTAACAAGTAAAGCCAATTAATAGCAATATTTCAAAACTAAGTAGTTTTTCATCAGGGATGTCACAATGTATCATTCAGTTGAGGAAGGACTTGCGTGGACTGGCTTGCTTTACATTCTTTCGAAAATAAGATATGCACCTCCAAACCAAATTATTATGAACATGAGAGAACTACCGTAAGAAACATCAAATTTTGAATCATGGCTGGGTAGCCCAACTCATATAGTGTGTTTAGTTCAGTAACCTTAATATTTTTTTTACATATGACTTTGTACATAAATCTGTTAAATTAATTTTTTGTCATTCATTAGTCAATTATTGCCTTATAGCTTTGAATGGATCGGACATGTTATACGACAAGAAGGCCTCTTGCATACCATAATGGAGGGTATGACCGAGGGGACAAACTCTAGGGGACGCCCACGCCAAGAGTACCTGGACGACCTGCTGGTGGACGTGCGCTGCTCATCATATGCAGAATTCAAAAGAGCCGCACAAGACAGGAAAGAATGGAAGAGAAAATTAGAGGAAATTGCTGCAAACCAATCCCAGGATTGAAACCAGAGAGAGAGAGAGCTTTGAATTATAGGTTATCTCTAATTGCTTACACTTTTTTTTATGTAAATGCATTTTAGCAAAACAAACTCGTATAATTTACTGATCACGAATAAAGTGTCCCTGACATTGAAACCTGAAACCGGTTCCATGACAAATCAATGAGTACATCCAATCAGGAATAGAATGAGTCATACTGTAAAATTAAAACTGTCAGCCAACAACTTGATAATAAATTATTCATAGGGATAATATATACGGATATATACGGATATATATATATATACGGATTATATATATATCATATATACGGATTCTCCGGTTTGGAAAAGCTTTAATCCTTTACATGAACGTCCGGTCCGGTTGCGAATAGCAAATAAAACTCTTGTTGCACTTAAACTTTAGGGTTGAATTTTTTCAAACAAACAGCTATCTTATCAAGCGATGTGTGGAATTGTAATATTTTAACTAGAAATGTGCATTTCGTAGAGCTACAAAAGCATAACAAGCAGTTTCCGATACGATTCACGAAATCATTAAATAAATAATAAAAAAATAAAAATTATGAAAAAATTTGGAATTTAATTAACCTATAAAATTGGAGCATGGCACAGCTATACAGGTTATTTGAACTGTGTAAAGTTAAAATTGACAGTTTTTTAATAAAATTCTTTAAAAATGAAGTTCGATGCTTCTTTATTAAAGAATTTTATTAAAAAACTGTCAAGTACCTGGGACACATCATCACAGACGACCTTAAGGATATCGAGGATATGGAAAGGCAGAGAAGAGCGATATCTGTTAGAGCGGGTATGCTGTCAAGACGTTTTTACCTATGCAGCCCAAAAGTAAAAAGAATATTGTTCAACGCTTTCTGTACCTCGCTGTACACATCAGAACTGTGGGTTGACTACACTGCATCCCAATGGAACAAGTTAAAGGTTGCTTACAACAACGCATACCGTCAACTTTTCCGCCTACCGAGATACTGCAGTGCTACGGAAATGTTCCTGGAGGGACGAGTGCACACTTTCCGAGCACTTCTCCGCCACCGCATGGGAAGTTTATGGCGCAGACTACGCCAATCGAAGAATGCAATCATCACCGCCATGACTACCTGGTTGGAGTCCCCCCTGATGGCCCTCTGGAGACGGGAGACGATAAAATACCCTCCGTAAACAGCTGCATGAATTAATTTTACTGTTTATTATTATTTTTCTCATGTTGTTCATGCTTATTCGTTTTTTTTTTTTTTTTTTTTAAATTTATTTATATGTTGTTATTTACTTTATTTTTAACATTAACCCATTTTTTGTTTCAAAATATGGAATGTATTGCATTGCACTACCCCTGCATACATTCTGGAATAAACTTTTATTATTATTATTATTATTATTATAACTAGTTATTCTTTTGCGAAAATCTAAAAAAAAATATTTCTGATCTGTGGGAGTAATTTGGCTTGTAGCAGTTTTTTCTGCTTTCGATGTTATACTAGGTCAGATCAGATTTTACATCACGTGTAATTGATTTAAACACATTATAAAAACTCGGTGGTAAGCTGGGTGGACCATGGAAGGCCATCATAACAAATAAACAGTTATTACTCCTTTATATACCGGATAAATGAAACAAAAAAATTATTAAGTAACACTTTGTTTTATTATGTAAGTAATAAACCTAGTTTTTATTGCAGGGTTAATGATTATTTATAAAAAAAAAATAAACTCTTCTAAAATGTCCTTGCAAGGAACGAGGCCGATATTATAAATCATTTTGTGTCACTTCTCGTGTGTTCAATTGAACAAGAGCAGTTCATTCATATAACGTATAAAAAAACATCAATTTATAAAACAAGTGCGGTCCGGTTTAGTAAAAAAAACTAAAGTAAAGCGTCGATGTTTTTAATATCTATAACTGATATTTGTCACCCCTAGTACATTATGCGTAATAGAATAAGTGCAGTGCAGGCGTACAACTCACGATAACAATCGACACAAGATTGATGTGTTCCTGGTATCAATATCAGGGCGAGAGACTAGGTCCCCGGGCGGGTTCTGGCTACATAGCCTGTCTCCTACTTCCCTGGCATCGATCTCCGGTAACTGCCCGCCTACCACCGTCCATGCTGCTGCCCTGTTCGCGATTCCTCTCCAGACATCTTCAATTACGTTTTATGGTCCTTAATCAGGCCTGCGCATGCCCTTGTAAAACTGCAAACCTGAACCCGATACTGCCGTGTACTAAGTTTGAGGGCAATTTGGAGTTTGATGTGAGAGATCAATCAAATCTCTGGGATGAAATTCAATCAAGTAACGATGTTATAGTCTGCTGATGGTGGCTTTTCATTTATTAAATTTTTGATCATGACGGGGTTCTTGTGGAAGCTGTTCAATAATAATAGTAGGTACTCGGTTAATTGAGCACCTGCGTGTGGGTTTATAAAGCTAGAACTTATAAAACTATAGATAGAACAACCTAGAACATAACTAATAACTATTCACATTTATTAAACAAATGAAAACTGATCTGTCGGGACTGCGAAATGGTTCAGATTTGTGAAATAAAGTTTTGCATTTAAACTACATAAGAATCAAACTAAAGAAAAAGTTCTAATTTGCGTACCACGGGCTATATTTGAAATAAGATTTTAGCTACATTACTTTCTGGAAAGTATCCTTAGAAGTATCGTAATGAGAAATATTTTGAGTTTTCCTCAAATTTAAAGAACATGGTGTTAAATTGCTTAAGCCTTAAAACGAGCTAGCCCTGACAAATCGATGAAATATTATTAATTATAAATCGCGTTACGATTTACATGTAGGTTTATGACAAACCCGCATAATGATTTTATGTGTTATTTACTATCAATAAGTCATCAAGGTAATTAAAGTTTTATTACTTAAACAACATCAAGCAGGTAGTTCCAGATCACACTTTTATTAACAGGGAGAATAGATAATAATAAATCTAACATATCTATCAAACTTATTATAATAATATACATATTATAATGTACATATTAATAGTCATAATAATATGTATGTACGCGTACACAAAAGTAGATGGAAGTCCACTATGGACTTAGTAATTAAATGAACACATTGTTATTAAATCATTATTATTTATCTCGGCTACCAGAGATTGCCATTGCAAAACTTGCTCCATCTGTAAGCTGTGGTCAGTTGACAGTTTATTCATATCCAATACTAATGATGGTGAATGGTGCTCGATTATTCATTATTGCAAAAACACAACAATTCGCTAAGGACATCAATGAGGAATTATTTGAAGAATCCTTTACGTAGAACGTACAATTTTCAAATAAATATTAATAAGGTGGATAACTTTCATAAAACTCTCAGTGAGTAGATATTTTTTGAGTACCTAATGAAATGACTAATGATTTTTTATAGTCTCATCATGACCTCAGGTACGTTTCTTAGTAAATAAATTTGAAATGAAACTGCTTTAGGAGCCCTAAGAGTAAATAATCACCACAGTAACTTTCAGTAAATTTGGGTGGATTTTAATTTTTTTTTTAAATTCGATTGTGATTTGGGTGGAATAAAAAGCTTTAAAAGAAAATCCAAACAATTCCATTATATTGCATTTAAGTATTCATGTAATAAAGTATATTTTATTTTTGTACTTATGTCGACTTGTTACGCTGTATGAATGATTATAAATAAATATGGTATGGTATGATGAATTATAGAAACATACAGTTTTGATAAATTAAGGTAAATTTTGTAGGGGAGTTGTTGTTTTTGTTTCAAGACATTTAAAGAGCTATTTTTTAATACAACGCTTTCAGTTTTCAAAAAATATATCACAAAAATCTTCTCAGAAGTACACAATTTTAAAACCATCTGATAATAATTGTTGCTACCTATTTAAATACTACTGCTTCAATTTAATGAAAAAAACTTAAATATCATGAAAAATTTTCTTTTGCTTTTCCTAAAAAAAAACGCACTCTATTTTGTTGACAGAGGTTTAAAGCGAAAAAATGGGCCACACAGATTCCCTAAAGCAGTGGTTTTCAAAATAAGGGTCGCGATATGTCATGGTCATGGTCACCTGGGCACCCCTCCTAAGTCACTAAATGTAGCGAACTACTTATCCAATAAATGGTCTCCGGGGCGGCGGTACACACACCCGCGTCCCAAATTATATTATCTCGATTCGGTTTGTATGTTTTTTTTCCCATCATCTCAATAGAGTGTCTGTTCCTTCCAGAAATTTTAAAGGTCCAATCGGAGTGTGGACTTGTTGCCTCTCGCTTGAGACTGCATGATTGATAGACGTGGGCGCGGGCATTAGCATACGGCATTATTAGCGGTGGGTGCGAGATGTCAATGTTTATGATAATGGCCTAAATAACCTCCGGATAACCTGCCCGATAAAGTTATATGAACGATGAGCAACGCACCTACCGACCGATAGAGGACGAAAAATAATATTTAAATTCGTACTGTGTTTTATTAGGTTGTTTTCGAGGTATGAGGCATGACTGATTAACATTTAACAATAGTGGAAAGTATTGGGTGGTGGAAGAAAATCGAAGAGGGGAAGAGAGTGGTTGAAATGTACCTGATTATTAATATAATAATAATAATAATAATAATCTTTATTTGGAAAACAAACAGCTTTACAAAGATTCATAAAAATAAAGAGTGATAAAATAAAACAGTAAGCCTAAAAACATGTTTTCGCTGATAAAATTTGTTTTTTTTTTCGCTGACAAGAAAAACATAAAGAAAAACTAAGAAAAAAATAGTTAAGAGAAGCTAAATTAAACATAAAGAAAAACTAAGAAAAAAAAAATAGTAAGGAGAAGCTAAATACTCAAATAATGCATGATAAAATATAGAAAAACACAATAAAGGGTAAGCTTATGATCTTATAGGAGTATATGGATGATTTGTATGTAATTAGGGAATATGAAAATATATTGCAAATTAGGAAAAGGAATCTGATTAATAATATAATAAATAAATATAAATATGGATGTTAAGTGGTGTGTTGTGATGCATTACATTTATCTGATAGTGTTGCTTTGAATTTGTTGAAAGTTATATTGAAGATGTCTGTATATGTGAGGTGTGTGTTATGATAGTGGCAGGCTCGATGTATGAATTCATTTTGTAAGTAGTTGGTGTTGGAGCGGCTGTTATAAAAAAGGGATACGTTTCTGCCATTGCGACCAGGAACTCTAATATCTATTTTTTGTAAAAGATACGGGGAAGATATCGTATTATTTAGGATTCTGTACAAAAACAATTGATCAGAAATAATTCTCCTACAATTTAATTTCGGGATTTTAAAGAATTGACGAATATCTTCATTTGATTGGAATGCATAAAACGACCGAAAATTTATGTAGGAGAGAAATTTTTCCTGAACACGTTCTATTCTATGAACATATGTTATATATCTTGGATTCCAAATTTGTGAGGCGTGTTCTAGGTGCGGACGAACATAGGTATAATAAAGCAAAATAAATGTATCGAGAAAATAAAATATCTTGTTTTAGTATACGCCAATCTTTCATACCGACCTACGTTGAAACCGAAATCGTCGAAATAAGCAAGTTTAAGGACAGTATTTGGTATAACCTAATAAATGCAACACAATGAAATGAAATCAAATTTAGAAAATATCTTTGAGGAAAAGAATACCTTCCGTTGTATCCAGTTCCTTCCTTCCGTCCTATTCAGTTATACAACCAACAAAATCATCTTCACAGCATTTAAGAGCGCCGTCGAGCTGTCACCAGATCATCAGAGCGCCGATAACGACAGCGCTAGAAAAAAGGCGTAGAAAAAAGCGACGCGGGAAACAAAAGTACAAAGAGCGTATCATGTCATCTGGCGGACAATCGCTCAGCTCGATCTGGGATCATGATCAGGGCACATTTTCCAAGTCATTATTAGTGGAGTGCCGGACACCGAGACACAGAGACATTCCCATGTCCGATTGGCTTCGGGGAAGTGAACCCTGGCACGACCAATGACAGACGGACAAACTGGAATCAATCGCAACACCTGTGATTTAATACTTATATTGCTTTCTAGGAGTAGAAGAGATAATATATTATTTGCTGTTCCAAGTTTTCATATACAAATAAATAATGTTTCTAATTTAGCAAAAAAAAAATGCTTTTCCATCGTTCTGTGGTGAAAGTAGAAAATTTTCAAATATTGTCAGGATATTCGTGGCCCGGGAATATTCCTTTTTTTCTTTTTAAAACACACAAAAATAGATACATAGGTGTTTCCAAATTTCCATTATCCCAAATTTTGAGGATACGGATTCGTCGGTATTTAAAATTAAACAGTTATGTAATTTTTTTCCAAAGAGTTTACCTATTGTAAATTGTTCGTATTGAAATCATCACAGTATTTTTTTTTATTTCAACTCTACATAGGAGTCCCTGCGAAGAAAATAATTTCTCTCGGAACCTATGTCACCATTGGATGGTGATGTTGTGTGGACGATCTTTAAAAGGAAAGGTTAGAGAGGAAGTTCTGGGAAAGTAAAAAAAATCGAGGGGTGGGTTGGAATCTAAGTATTCGGTGTGCCCAGTAGTGACGATCACACGAATCCATCCCTGCGACTGCGGTATAAGGCGATGGGTCGACACAGTTTTGCTAGAGAGTTCAATGGGCAAAGTCTTCCCACCTAGACAAACCTCACCCTATAAACTCAGGCACTCCTGCTACGTCACCAAACGTAGCGAACCGTTTGGGGTGACATACGACAGAGGTATCTATTGGTTATTCAATGAATGTTTCCCGTGGAGGCGGTACCCATACCCGCAAATTTAAAGGGAAATTCATTAGTAGTTGAACCTTGGCAAGAGTAAAAAAAGACGTACGAAATGCGACCCCCGCGTGTTATTTGTC